>JABSTQ010011228.1:87500-687500 GCA_013358835.2 Ixodes persulcatus
TGGTGTACTTGGCGACGTCCGTGCGAACTCCTGGCCACCAGTAACGCTCTAAGATCTTCTTAGCAGTTTTATCTCTTCCAAGGTGTCCAGCGGTCAGGTCATCGTGACAGAGATGAAGTACAGCTGGACGTAATTTCACGGGTACAAAGGGCACCCAACCTTGAGATCCACGATGGCAGAGTAGGTCGTGGTGGATACGATAGGCACGGCGTAGTCGTCGCTCTGGTGTATACGCGATGGAGGTGACCTAAGTCGCGACACAATGCCTTGAACTTCTGAGTCTTGTCTTTGGTTTTCAGTAAGGTTAAACACAGGAGTGAAAAATTGAACATATTCTTTGTTTACCTCTTCGGCCGGGGCTACTGGGTTACGAGAGAGGAAATCGGCATCTGTGTGGTATTTCCCGCTACGGTGACGGATTTCGAACTGATATTCTTGAAGTAGTAGAGCCCAGCGAGCGAGTTTAGGAGTAAGGTCACGTTTTGTTTGAAGCCACAGTAACGCTGAATTGTCTGTAATGGCCGTGAAATGATGACCATATAAATAAGGCCGAAAGTGTTGGACAGCCCAGATGAGAGCAAGGCATTCCAGTTCTGACGAATGATACCGTTGTTCCGTATCTGTGAGACGACGACTGGCGTACGCGATGACTCGCTGAGTTTTTGTCGATGGGTGCTCTTGAAGTAGCACAGCTCCCAGACCATTTCCGCTGGCGTCGGTATGCAGAAAAGATGGTAATTCCGGATCGAAATGGGCCAAGATTGGTGCCTGAAGAAGACTTTCTTTAAGATCGTTGAAAGCTCGTTCCTCGCTTATGGTCCATTGCCAAGGGCTATTTTTGCGAAGAAGACGTGTAAGGGGTGTTGCGCGACTGGCGAATTGTGGAATGAACCGCCGAAAGTAAGACGCAAAGCCGAGGAAGCTTTTTACTTCGGAGAGGCGGGTCGGCTTGGGGTACTTTGATACCGCTTCTAGCTTCGCGGGGTCGGGTTTGATGCCGTCTTTGCTGATGACATGACCAAGGTAAAGAACCTCTTCAAATCCAAAAAAAACACTTTTGAGGTTTGATGCGCAAGTTCGCTTGATGGAGTGCGTCAAGAACAAGTTCAAGCCTTCGGTTGTGTTCTTCGAACGTTCTACCATAGACAATAATGTCGTCAAGGTAAACTAGTGCCATGGTCCATTTGAGGTGACCTAGAACCTTATCCATAAGCCGTTGGAATGTAGCTGGAGCGTTACAAAGGCCAAATGGCAATCGTGTGAATTGATAAAGTCCAGCAGGAGTTACAAATGCAGATTTTTCAGCATCCTCTGGGTTCAACGGAACTTGCCAGTATCCGGATAACAGGTCAAGAGTCGTAAAGTATCTGGCGCCTTGTAATCTGTCGAGCGAATCATCAAGACGGGGTAAGGGGTAAACGTCTTGTTTTGTGATGCTGTTGATCTTTCTATAATCAACACAAAAACGGATAGATCCATCTTTTTTACGCACCAGGACAACCGGTGACGACCACGGGCTGTTGGATGGTGTGACAACCCCTTGACTAAGCATGTCAGCGACCTGTGTTCGAATAACTTCGTACTCGGCGGGAGCCAGTCTACGTAAGGGCTGGTGAATAGGAGCATGCCCACCTGTGTCAATCTTGTGTTCCACAAGATGCGTGCATCCCAGTTCGTCGGGAGTAAGGGCCACACATGTGTGGTAAGTCGTAATGAGTCTCTTGAGTAAGTCCACCTGATGTTCGTCGAGGGATGAACCAAAATTAAACACCTCCCAAGGTACCTGGTCACTCTGATTTGAAGCTTGTGCTGGTGGTCGTGCTTGATCGACCGTTGCTGTCAAAAACTCTGACGAACGAAAGAGAAGCGACTCGCCGACGCGGTGTCCTTGTTTAAGCTTGGCAGGGGTACGCCCGAGGTTCATCATCAGGATGCTGAAACAACCATCAGTACATGTAGTCAACATTCGAGGTGCTGCTACTTCGCAATCAGGCCTCGAAATCCGCGATGCCTCATAGACAATGTCCCCGTTAAGATGAGGTGAGTTTGCTTTCACGTTGACCCATATGGCTGTTTCTGGCTGTATCACCGTCGTAGCAGCAATGCGTACATCCCAAGTCTCTTTTTCAAGGACAGAAGTAGATTGTTGCAAGACATGCGATAAGCTTTTCATTCCATCTACCGCACAAGACGCACATGACCTCCAAACGTTCATGGAATTGCGACAAAACCGTCTAAGCAGAGAACAAAGAAAAAATGCCCAAAGGTTTATAAAATAATCCCAAAACCACCGAAATGACGCAAAGCTATGGCATGCACCATGAGCGTGCGGTTCCCAAGTAGTAAGCGGGCTCTTTGAATACCGGCAGAATCGTTTAAAGAAAACAAGCCGGCTTTAGTACACCAACCGTACCCAAGAATCACGGGACAGACACAATTTGGGATTACGACAAACTCTTCAACGGCTGTGCGACCGAATACTGTGATGCTTAATCGAACTTTTCCCGCAGTCGGTATGGTCCATGGACCGTGAATAGTGCTGGGCAGTCAGAAGAGAACTCAACGTTTGAAGGAAGTAAAGACTTATCGACAGCATTGACAGCTGCCCCAGTGTCAAAAAGTGCGTCCACAATCCCCAAGTGTTCGACCAGTACAGGATGCAAAGGAACTGATGTTAGCTGGCTTGCAACTGATACAAGGGGTCTTTGAGCATTTACATCCGGCCCTGCCCCAGGGGACCGGGCGTGCCGTTTCCCGACGAGGTAGAAGCAGCTGCGCATTCGAATGCAAAATGGCCGCGACGTCCGCATCGGTAGCACGACCCACTGGCATTTCTCCGTGAATGGGCAGACGCAGCATGCGAGCGTGTCCCTTGTGGGATTGACGATGCTTGTACTTGGATTCCATGGGGTGTTGACGGCTGAGTGCAATTGGTGGCCCACTGAGCAGCGCTCATTTCCATGGCGTGGCCGAGAGCTGCGCGTATTGTGTCCGGTCTTGCCAGGCGAACAAACTTTTGAACCTCGGGGTCACTTATAGCATCCACGAACGCGGCCGTGCCGACACGATTTAAGGTATCGGGCGTTGCTCCCGGAAATGATTTGTAGGTTAGGCGTTCTACACTTGACGCAAGTTCCGGTAAATTCTCACTTGATTGTTGACGTCGTGACCGGAGCTCAGCGTAGTATGCTTGTTGTAGGTGGTCATCCCCAAAACGATCACGTAGGGTTGCGACTAATGCTGTGTACGTGAGGCGGGTGCCTTGAAGTGCATGGAGTACGTTGAGTGCCGGACCATCAAGTTGGGCGATGACAGCGCGTGCCTTGTCATCTTCAGTCCAATGGTTTGCATCGGCAATTATGTCGACCTGCTGTAGGTAAAGATCCAAGGGGGTTTCCCCATCGAACGGCTTCAACTTGAAACGGTGCTGTGCAGATGGTGCAGTAACAGTCTGGTTTGGGGAAGGAGTCTGCTCAATAGCAGCAACTGTTGGTCGGTGCGGTTGTCCAAGTGCTTCCAGAGCAGCTACTCGTTGACAGATGTCGGCATATTTTGCAATCAGATCGTCTGACCGTTGCTGCGTAGCGGCCATGATTGCTTGCGTTTGTCGTTCAAGTAGTCCTTCCAGAATCCCGAGTGTCACCACTGTCGTCTGAGTGTCTCTTGGTGCAACATTCGACTGCGAACCGGTGTCATCTCGTAGCTGGCTCGAGGGAGACGGCTCACCGGAAAGTTCCCCTCTTGACGGCAGAAGTCCTTGACGTGTTTCAGTCGGCATCCCACCGCTGCCACCAAATTGTAACGGTTTATTCTGCGACCGATCGACGTTCTTCCTTTTTCTCCTAGCCCGAGTGTCCCGCTTCACTTTCTCCTCTTCTTCTCTTGCTTACCGCTACAATATATACAATTTAGTATCTGACGATTAGGAAGTACGGTTTATTTTGTGCGCATACGGACTCTTTCGTGAGCATTTCGTAGCGTGTAAGGCTTCAAATGTGTTAGTCATGTGTTTAGGTTTTATTTCTATTTTCAGTGATTCATGCAGGGTTACTTAGATTTTCTCTCTTGACTTAAGTTTGTCCGGGAGTCTAGATGTTACGTATCTTCTCCGTCAATACATAGGGCGAAGCTCACACACCTTGCAAATCACCCCAGTGCCAAGTAAATAAATACTGTTAGGATAAATATTGTTGCTTTACTGGCTTTTACGTTCAGATATTGATGTAAGTACTAACATTGAATAGAAAACCTTACATAGGTCCAAATTCTGCTCAGCTGAGCGTCTATGCCAAGTCCCGTTCAAAACTCTCATAGAACGAGATTCGATTCCTAATAGCGGCCATACAAACAATATATAGCGGCCATACAAACCCTTATGTTGGTAGTTTCTGACAGACTACTATATTACCTAACTGTGAATAAAAAATGAAAGAAATAAAAGGTGGGTTTTTTTAGAAAATCGACTTCAAGCTTGCAAGTTTTTCTAAATATTCGTTTTTCAGGCAAATGTTCCACGTTATATGTTTAGCGCAAAATATTCAAATTATACTAAAAAAAGAGCTTAATTGGAGCTTTACGGTGATGTAAATATCATAAATATATATTGATTAGGTCACACAGCACAGCTTGCTGAACTTCGTAAAATATTGTTGCAGAAAGGCGGTTTGACAATTAAAAAAACAAACAAAAAAACGTTAAAGTTATTATGACCTAGACGCTTTATTAGCATAACTCGCCGTTTCCATCTTCTTTTATTAAAGGAATTTACAGGTAGCTACTAAATATTCCAGGGGGCTAATTATGAGTTAGTGTATTTTTGCTAGTCACTTTTATTACTGAACGACAGGTGAACAAAAAACAAAATGTAAGCTTTTATAGCCGCCATACAAACAAAATATTACAATTTCTGTTTAATTTACTTTATAAAGTACAGCAATAGGTAGCTAGAGAAAAACAATTAGCCAAATAAAAGGTAGGCTTTTTAAAAACTCAACCTCCAATTCGCAAAAGTTTTGAAATAGTCCTTGCTTTACGAGGAAATACTGTCCTTTCTCCTTTACACACAACATCAAATTTGATAACATTAAAAGTAGTATACTCTAAGCTTTCTGAAAATACTAAATATGTTAAGAGACCTCATATAGGTCATACGAAAGAGCTGGTAAACTTTGACAAATATCGTCCAAAAGCGTCATATTGGCAAATTTTCTAAAATATATTTTATATAAATAATCGCGTTAAAGTTATTTATCAGAGAATAAGTGTGTTCACAGGTATCTATTAAAAAAATAAGAGGCGCCAATTTTGAATTGGTGTATTTTTTGCGAGTAAGTTGATTTACGGACAAAACAGTCATACAAAATCAGACTTCAAGCTTTTATAGCTGCCATAAAAACAATATATTACATTTTATATTTATATTACCATTAAAACACTGCAATAGATAGCCAGAGGAAAAAAAATCAAAGTTACATTGCACTACCGAAAAATGGCAAAAAGTAGAAAGTAGTGAAAATGACACCTCCGACAGGCGAGAGAAAGGTCAGTTTGCGCCTCGGCTGCTTAAGATATCACTAACTCGAGAGCGAAAAATCGCCCGAACTTGCGGTTTGCACTCCCTGTCACAGAAGGGTTTTCCCCAAGAAACATTGATTTTTTTTCGTCAAAATTATAACAATTCGACCCTAAATCCGTGCCGGAGTTGAGATGAAACCAATCATATATATATATATATATATATATATATATATATATATATATATATATATATATATATATATATATATATATTTTTTTTTTTTTTTTTCCCCCAGTGCGGGGAGTATTTTTTTACGTTTATTTTTCTCGCAGATTCGGCAATTTCAGTGGCGTTTCAGGTGTCAGGCGAAAAATCGGCACTTAGCGGAGCTTAATAAAACAGGACATCCCCTGACCTCCAGGAAACGCGTGACCAGAATACTGGGAAAACTGCTCGGGAGATAAGGGCTATACGTGGGCGCTGCGCATGCGCGCTGGGGTTTTCTTCTATAAAATGATTTTTGACTTATTATTGAAAACGTGTTGACTTCTTGATGACTCTGATTACTTCATTTTGACGTTGACTTCCTGTTGACATAGTCAACAGAAAGCTCATTGATTTTGTGTTGAAACTTTTCCGATGATCTTCTTCAGCCCGAGTCAAAAGAAAAGCTCTTTACATTCTATTAACTCTACGTTGACTTTTTTTCTGCTGACCCTGTTGACAGTGTCAGCAAAAAGACTGCAGACGCTCTGTTTACTTTTGTTGAAAATGCTCAGTTGACTCTCTGTAGCCAGTGTCAATAGAAAAGCTACAGACGTACTGTTGACTTTTTATTGAACATAGTAGATCTTGACTAGATGTGAAAATTTAAGTGACCAAGTTTTTCAATAGTCTCTGATGTGATGGGAACTGTAGGGAGGAGTTTCAATAGGCCCGCCTCCACCTCGAGCCTTCTAACCTTGACAACGCTTCGGCGTCTCGCGCACTTCGGGCGCGCGCGCGCAGTCAAAGCACGACGGAAAGACATGGGACGCGTGCTGGAGGCCAGGCGTTCGAAAGACACGCCCTGCCGTTCTATCTTTGTGACTATAGCGACTCATTTACCCTATTAAAGCAATCAACTAGTAAAGAAAAGCAAAATAACTATTTCAATGTGTAGCAACTGCCTTGACTCGCTTCGCCCTGAGTGGTGGTATGCAGAGAGGCCATAACATTTCTTATAGGAGTCATTTTTGTGGATGTTGTTTTAGCGACTGCGCCGAATTATTTTTAGTTGTACCAATTCTTTTTAGTAAGAGATAAAGTCCACGAACTTCGAAACACTGTTTTCCCTTTAACAGGGTCCCGAGAAGGAGATCGAATATTTGGAGCTTTAATAAGTGCGGAGGTGATCACCGACCAAATGATTACATTTAAAATGTAAGCTACATAAGGCTCTAGAGCAGTCAACGGGAGTGTGAATCAGGCGTTGAGTGCTTCGTGGTTAAAAAAAAAATGAAGAAAAGAAGTTGAGTGCTTCATGGTGCTCAAAAAAAAAGAAAAAAAAACGAAATCGCGTTTTTTTACGTTACTTTGCTGCAGCCAATTTGGAGCAGAGTGGAAAGCCGTAGTAAGGCCTCCATAACTTTGTTAAATGAATAGCTAAGGTGTAAAGAATCTTTTTTCGCGTCAAACGGCTATAGTTTTTCTATTGAAAAGCTGTAGCTTTTCTATTAAAAGCTACATAGGCGACAAAAAGTCTGCTCACTTTTTTTATTAAAAAGTGGGCCAATATTCAAAAGAAAGTCAACAGAAAAGCTAGAGAAAGTCAGAGGAAAAGCTGCTGACAATTTATATCCTCTGATGACTTTTTTCAACAGCCTTTCAACAGAAAAGCACCACAGTTTTTTTGTAAGTATTGGCAAGAAACGCGTCGTCCTCCTTCAACGAACCAAGGGATGTGATGTTGTTGGCATAGGTGTGAGTCCCCGTGTTTTTTATTGCGCTGGAATTGTTGATTTTATGTCTTACTAACATTGAATAGAAAACCTTACATAGGTCCAAATTCTGCTCAGCTGAGCGTCTATGCCAAGTCCCGTTCAAAACTCTCATAGAACGAGATTCGATTCCTAATAGCGGCCATACAAACAATATATAGCGGCCATACAAACCCTTATGTTGGTAGTTTCTGACAGACTACTATATTACCTAACTGTGAATAAAAAATGAAAGAAATAAAAGGTGGGTTTTTTTAGAAAATCGACTTCAAGCTTGCAAGTTTTTCTAAATATTCGTTTTTCAGGCAAATGTTCCACGTTATATGTTTAGCGCAAAATATTCAAATTATACTAAAAAAAGAGCTTAATTGGAGCTTTACGGTGATGTAAATATCATAAATATATATTGATTAGGTCACACAGCACAGCTTGCTGAACTTCGTAAAATATTGTTGCAGAAAGGCGGTTTGACAATTAAAAAAACAAACAAAAAAACGTTAAAGTTATTATGACCTAGACGCTTTATTAGCATAACTCGCCGTTTCCATCTTCTTTTATTAAAGGAATTTACAGGTAGCTACTAAATATTCCAGGGGGCTAATTATGAGTTAGTGTATTTTTGCTAGTCACTTTATTACTGAACGACAGGTGAACAAAAAACAAAATGTAAGCTTTTATAGCCGCCATACAAACCAAAATATTACAATTTCTGTTTAATTTACTTTATAAAGTACAGCAATAGGTAGCTAGAGAAAACAATTAGCCAAATAAAAGGTAGGCTTTTTAAAAACTCAACCTCCAATTCGCAAAAGTTTTGAAATAGTCCTTGCTTTACGAGGAAATACTGTCCTTTCTCCTTTACACACAACATCAAATTTGATAACATTAAAAGTAGTATACTCTAAGCTTTCTGAAAATACTAAATATGTTAAGAGACCTCATATAGGTCATACGAAAGAGCTGGTAAACTTTGACAAATATCGTCCAAAAGCGTCATATTGGCAAATTTTCTAAATATATTTTATATAAATAATCGCGTTAAAGTTATTTATCAGAGAATAAGTGTGTCACAGGTATCTATTAAAAAAATAAGAGGCGCCAATTTTGAATTGGTGTATTTTTTGCGAGTAAGTTGATTTACTGACAAAACAGTCATACAAAATCAGACTTCAAGCTTTTATAGCTGCCATAAAAACAATATATTACATTTTATATTATATTACCATTAAAGCACTGCAATAGATAGCCAGAGGAAAAAAAATCAAAGTTACATTGCACTACCGAAAAATGGCAAAAAGTAGAAAGTAGTGAAAATGACACCTCCGACAGGCGAGAGAAAGGTCAGTTTGCGCCTCGGCTGCTTAAGATATCACTAACTCGAGAGCGAAAAATCGCCCGAACTTGCGGTTTGCACTCCCTGTCACAGAAGGGTTTTCCCCAAGAACATTGATTTTTTTTCGTCAAAATTATAACAATTCGACCCTAAATCCGTGCCGGAGTTGAGATGAAACCAATCATATATATATATATATATATATATATATATATATCTATATATATATATATATATATATATATATATATATATATTTTTTTTTTTTTTTTTCCCCCAGTGCGGGGAGTATTTTTTTTACGTTTATTTTTCTCGCAGATTCGGCAATTTTCAGTGGCGTTTCAGGTGTCAGGCGAAAAATCGGCACTTAGCGGAGCTTAATAAAACAGGACATCCCCTGACCTCCAGGAAACGCGTGACCAGAATACTGGGAAAACTGCTCGGGAGATAAGGGCTATACGTGGGCGCTGCGCATGCGCGCTGGGGTTTTCTTCTATAAAATGATTTTTGACTTATTATTGAAAACGTGTTGACTTCTTGATGACTCTGATTACTTCATTTTGACGTTGACTTCCTGTTGACATAGTCAACAGAAAGCTCATTGATTTTGTGTTGAAACTTTTCCGATGATCTTCTTCAGCCCGAGTCAAAAGAAAAGCTCTTTACATTCTATTAACTCTACGTTGACTTTTTTTCTGCTGACCCTGTTGACAGTGTCAGCAAAAAGACTGCAGACGCTCTGTTTACTTTTTGTTGAAAATGCTCAGTTGACTCTCTGTAGCCAGTGTCAATAGAAAAGCTACAGACGTACTGTTGACTTTTTATTGAACATAGTAGATCTTGACTAGATGTGAAAATTTAAGTGACCAAGTTTTTCAATAGTCTCTGATGTGATGGGAACTGTAGGGAGGAGTTTCAATAGGCCCGCCTCCACCTCGAGCCTTCTAACCTTGACAACGCTTCGGCGTCTCGCGCACTTCGGGCGCGCGCGCGCAGTCAAAGCACGACGGAAGACATGGGACGCGTGCTGGAGGCCAGGCGTTCGAAAGACACGCCCTGCCGTTCTATCTTTGTGACTATAGCGACTCATTTACCCTATTAAAGCAATCAACTAGTAAAGAAAAGCAAAATAACTATTTCAATGTGTAGCAACTGCCTTGACTCGCTTCGCCCTGAGTGGTGGTATGCAGAGAGGCCATAACATTTCTTATAGGAGTCATTTTTGTGGATGTTGTTTTAGCGACTGCGCCGAATTATTTTTAGTTGTACCAATTCTTTTTAGTAAGAGATAAAGTCCACGAACTTCGAAACACTGTTTTCCCTTTAACAGGGTCCCGAGAAGGAGATCGAATATTTGGAGCTTTAATAAGTGCGGAGGTGATCACCGACCAAATGATTACATTTAAAATGTAAGCTATATAAGGCTCTAGAGCAGTCAACGGGAGTGTGAATCAGGCGTTGAGTGCTTCGTGGTTAAAAAAAAATGAAGAAAAGAAGTTGAGTGCTTCATGGTGCTCAAAAAAAAAGAAAAAAAAAACGAAATCGCGTTTTTTTACGTTACTTTGCTGCAGCCAATTTGGAGCAGAGTGGAAAGCCGTAGTAAGGCCTCCATAACTTTGTTAAATGAATAGCTAAGGTGTAAAGAATTTTTTTTTCGCGTCAAACGGCTATAGTTTTTCTATTGAAAAGCTGTAGCTTTTCTATTAAAGCTACATAGGCGACAAAAAGTCTGCTCACTTTTTTTATTAAAAAGTGGGCCAATATTCAAAGAAAGTCAACAGAAAAGCTAGAGAAAGTCAGAGGAAAAGCTGCTGACAATTTATATCCTCTGATGACTTTTTTCAACAGCCTTTCAACAGAAAAGCACCACAGTTTTTTTGTAAGTATTGGCAAGAAACGCGTCGTCCTCCTTCAACGAACCAAGGGATGTGATGTTGTTGGCATAGGTGTGAGTCCCCGTGTTTTTTATTGCGCTGGAATTGTTGATTTTATGTCTTCCTAACAAGTTTGAGTATTTTAGGAAACTTAGGGAAATTAACGAGGCTCGTTACATTGCAAGACTTCGCGTGAATGATACGGCGTACGGCGATCCATTCTGCGTGGACGCCGCAAGGTCTGGTTCAGGCGACGAGATTCTGCTCGCCATTTTCAGTGGCGACATTGCTCGGTCAGAAAAGTAGCGTGAACAGAAGCTGGGGAGCTCGACGCTGGAACTGAAAATCAAAAGCAGAATCGCACCATGCGACTTGGGGTATAAAAAGTCGGTGATCGCCGCGGCCAGCATCATCGTGTATCTGCTTTATGCACCGAGTCAATTTAACCAAGACGCCCTTGAAGGTTACAGGTACGTCGAAGTAGCGTGAACAGAAGCTGGGGAGCTCGACGCTGGAACTGAAAATCGAAAGCAGAATCGCACCATGCGACTTGGGGTATAAAATCCGGTGATCGCCGCGGCCAGCATCACCGTGTATCTGCTTTATGCACCGAGTCAATTTAACCAAGACGCCCTTGAAGGTTACAGGTACGTCGAAGTAGCGTGAACAGAAGCTGGGGAGCTCGACGCTGGAACTGAAAATCGAAAGCAGAATCGCACCATGCGACTTTGGGGTATAAAAAGCCGGTGATCGCCGCGGCCAGCATCACCGTGTATCTGCTTTATGCACCGAGTCAATTTAACCAAGACGCCCTTGAAGGTTACAGGTACGTCGAAGTAGCGTGAACAGAAGCTGGGGAGCTCGACGCTGGAACTGAAAATCGAAAGCAGAATCGCACCATGCGACTTGGGGTATAAAAAGCCGGTGATCGCCGCGGCCAGCATCATCGTGTATCTGCTTTATGCACCGAGTCAATTTAACCAAGACGCCCTTGAAGGTTACAGGTACGTCGAAGTAGCGTGAACAGAAGCTGGGGAGCTCGACGCTGGAACTGAAAATCGAAAGCAGAATCGCACCATGCGACTTGGGGTATAAAAAGCCGGTGATCGCCGCCGCCAGCATCACCGTGTATCTGCTTTATGCACCGAGTCAGTTTAACCAAGACGCCCTTGAAGGTTACAGGTACGTCGCATCGCAATTGTCGTGTCGACGGCGCATATACCTTTCACGTGGACTACGGGTTGTTGTCGGCCGAAAGTTCAGACTGTCGTTATAAAATTGAACGTAAAGACGCACTGAATGCGGTCCGGGTAATCCAGACCACTTGACGGTTCTCCCGCGTTCATATTTCAACAATACAAATCAATATAATAAAAAAACAAAGACCCATTGAACAGGTCATGGATCATTGCAAAAATGGAGCATTTCGAAACGGGTATAGTGTCAGTGCGTATCAAAGCGAAAAGTAAGGGGGGGGGGGGGGCTATTTTCGTTCTGTGCAAGGAAGGAAAGATATGAAATGTCATTGTGAATGATCTTGGGGCTTTAACTTTATGCTGATTATCCACACGGGACGAGATGTAAAAGAGGGGAGTTATCATTTGATCGCGTAAGATGGGATTATGAAAATAATTTTACGAAATAAGCAGAAACGTGAAATTCTACGACCTAGAGAGAGAGAGAGAGAGAGAGAGAGTGTATAAAAATAAACTAATTTTCATTCATGTGACACTTGCAGCGCGATGATAGTTCGATAGAATGAAACAAACTAATAGATTTCGGATGGACTTTAATGCAGATGCGAGGATGTCATGACCGGGATTTCAAGTAGAGGCTGTATATTTAAGCTCTGGTGTGATTAATGTTTTATACAGTACCAATTCAGGTGAAACGGGTGCCAATGAGAAGTTGCATTTTAGATAGTCTAACATGCAGCTAGCACGAGTAGCCACATACTCAATGTGGGACTTCCATGAAAGGTTAGAAGTTAAGTAAACACCAATTGTAGGATGATACTAGCTCCAACGAGTTGCCACCAAGGTAGTAACAAGGGCTGTCATTTGGTTTGCGGGACACTCTCGTGCGTTCACATTTGTTAGTGTTTAGTTTGATTAGACACAGCTCAAACCAACGAGAGACCAACGTAGGAGGCTATCAAACAGGACACGCGTTTTGCTGTGCACAGCATTTGCTAGGCGGAAGCTGAGGTTTTCTCTCTGCTTCCGGTTCGCTTTGGGACGTTTCTTGCAATGGTAGAAAGCTACCCTTCGCTAGCGCTCTTGGACAAGGCCTTGGAGCGTGCTCGTGACGCATCTGCTGGCTGTAGTCAAGGCCCCCGCTGCTGTTCACAGTCCCCGATCTCCCGAAAACAAGAAAGGGGAGGAAGCGAGGAGGAAAACCGTGCTGTTTGCGTGGTCGATGCTGCCCTTATACTGAAAAGAAGCGCGCAGCAACCCAGCAACCCCGGAAGTGCATTCTACATGGGGGGGGGGGGGGGGGGGGGGGGGGGGGGGGTAGCAGTCAAATTAAAAAAAAAGGGGGGGAGTGAAAAAAAATTAAATTGAAAAAAGGAACCATTACCAATATTTTACTGTTTATAGAAGGGTTTATTATCACTACCTATTCCGTATGTCCAAAGATTCTGACTAGGACCAGTACGCCTTTTCAAAGTCATAAACATTCCAACCCGATAGCGTTTCATGACCCCTTTAATTACTGACTTTTTGTTTTTTCAATTCATTTATTTACTCCCATCTTACATATGAGGACTTGAACAATAAAGCAAAACATACAACAAAGTAATCTTGGTGGTTAAAGTATTTAGGGCTCAAACCGCCTCGTCCACCCTCTTCTAATAACTGAAATCTCATTTCCCAAACTAACATACTTCTGTATACAAAAAGTAAAAGAAATAAATAGGATTGAATGTGATTGTAATATAGCAACCACTGCCATTTTGGGCACATTCACGGGCATCTCTCATGAAGATCAAGAAGTCTTGTTTCTTCTAAGTTCAGTAATTTAGAACTTCGCAGCCATTTAGGCGTATTACTCTAAACCAGGGGTGGCCAGGCTGATCCAGCCTAAAAACCACAAACAAAACCACTAAACTTCTAAAAGCTGGCAAAAAAAAAAAGGAGGGAAGTTTAATTTTTTTAGACCATTAAATAAAAGTTGAACTACTTTAGATCGATCCAGGTCAAAAGCAGATCAACTGTACGTACGTATGGTAGCGGTAGCACAGGACCAAAGTGCAACCTGCCTCGATTTAAAACTCGTTCCTTTTCTCTTCATGGGGAAGTGCTCATGTGACCAAGAGGGAGGCGGGAGAGGAAGGGGGGGGGGGGGGGGGTTAGGTACACTAGGAAGCCACGAGCCGCACTTTAACACGTAAAGAGCCGCAGCTTGGTCACCCCTGCTCTAAGCTAAGAATAAAAAGTTATACCTCAAGGCCTGAAAAAAAAAAAAAAAAAAATTGCAGCGGTCACATCACTTGATGGCCGAAAAGGTGTCTCGCATTAGCAGATCAGACACGGGCTCCAGAGCAGTTGCTTGAAGCCACTGCCTCTCGAAAACTTTTGGGGGACATCTCAAGAGCCGGCTCCTTGAAACGCCTCTTAGTGGTTAGAAAGGAATGCTTCGGGAGGTTCACCGATATTTCTTTTTGCGTGTTTTAAACTTGTCGTTTCGGAGGAAACGTTCCATATGGAACTACGCTAAAAGACCAAAAATGCACAAAAAATAATGTGTAGCATGTATATTGCTCGTCTAGCCTTTGGCGACACTTGCTTGCCTTCCAACATACCATTGTCCGTACAACGCGTGGAAGGTGCCTCAGTACAATAGATAACTCTGTGGCCGTCGTTCCGTTCGGTTTCAATCAGAAGAGACCTACCTCAAAGGGACCGCCAGCGTCGACAGCTCTGCTCCCTCCGATAAGGAGGGTGCGAGGCAACGCTTACATTTGGTTGCTCTAGCATAGTTTTTTACATCGAGCTCAAAAACACCAGCTCGTCTAAAGAAAGTAACTTTGTGCCATCCCTGTTTCCCCGCTAAAAAAAAAAAAAAAAAAGGTGGGGGGGGGGGGGGTGAGGGGAATGGCACGACGACAGAAAGCCAAGGCCCAGAAGCTCCTCTGTGTTTTGTTCCACTTTTAGGTTTGAGCTATTCGAAACTAAAACCTAGTAGCATTTCTTTTTCAAATTTTAGGGGATCAGCACAGGGCCCCCCGGGGCCCTGGGCTTCAGCCTCCTCAGCCCGCACCTTAATTCGGCCCTGGGGGAGAGGAAGGCCTTGAGCCAAATGCACGGGGGCTCAACATATTGCCCAGCACCCCCTGGAAAATGACAGCGGGTGCTCAAGCCCCCGTAACCCCCCCTCCGGTTCCGGGGTCCCTGGAAGCGCGCGCACGCTTTCTTTGCCGTGCACAGCAGAAATCGCGGACAGGAATGAAACAAGTTTGCCCTGTGGGCGGTGCGCATGGGCAGAAACAAAATTCGACTGAGGTGAAGCGTCTGCGCCGCGCCGAGAGCAGCGCCACCGCAGCGGCGTGACGTCACAGCCGCGTGTTAATCTATAATCTGAGAGAAAAAAAAACAAAAAAAAAAAAACGGTCTTGGTTTTTGTGGTGATTCGCTGCAAACTATCGAATTTCGACATTTCTTCTAGGAATTCCATATTCCACTGATTAAATTGAGACGAACCCGTGTAGCTAAGCATGAACTGCCCGCACATTTTCAATCAATTTGGTTCTTGACTTCTCTTTACTTCTGCACCTGCTAAAGATGTAGCGTAGTCATGGCGACGGCATATATGACGTGCCTACTTCGAAGAGAAGACTCCATTTACTTGCTGCCGTCCACTTCCATCACACCGTCTTCGCCTTCGGGATGTGGAGCAACACACAGCATTGGCCACGGTGGCATTGGCCGATGAACGCCAAAGTATAGGCGATACACCCCAGCACATCCAATCTGAGCATGTATCTGGTAAGGACACTCCGTTGTACCGTCCGTGCCGCGTCGTCGGTTGCTGCAAATCATTTACCATTTCAAGTTCAAACGTTTCGCGCACCAAGTCCACAACCACTTGTTCGCTCCTCCCCTGACGTTGAGGTCAAAGTCACCCATACCGATCGTGGGCATATGTTTATCCACCCGCGATGTAGACTAGCCATGGAAGCAAATGTTTTTTTGTTTTCTTTTGTTATTTTTAATACGTTTAGAGAGTCCCCACAATCTAGCGTTTAGGAACGCCCAATTTCGTCCTGACTCGTCTGCAGCGACACGTAGACAATTGCAGCTAGAACATGCACACCCTTTCATTTCATTTTACTTATTGTTCCCTCAAGACCCGATGGCGTTACAACGGGGAAAAAGCAGGGCGAAAAATTGAGACAATAACAAAATACAAATTATTATATAACCAACAAAAATAGAATTATTAATAGTAGTTCTGAAAAGATGAGAATTGGTATGAACGTCTTTGGAGTCGACTTGCGAACGTTTCGCGTCTATGAGGACCAGAGTCGCCTTTTCGCTAAGCAAGGACACCTCGCCACGATTCCAGACGTAAACGCGGCAACTCCAGCGGCTCGATGATGTTCGCGTTCTTTGTGCGACAGACGTAGCGTCGTCCATCTCAAGTGGGTCTGCGGACCATGTTTAGCACAGTCCAATCGCATGCGCTTTAGTAAGCACCGGATCTGTGAGCACGTCATCTCTGTGGGCAGGTAGACCTTGCAGATTGAGTGATCCAACCCAGAGGTTTCGCTTAGCGTAACAGCACCCGCTCGCTTCGCGACCGTGTCGAGTCGGTGCTTCTCGAGCCTTCGCACCATCCAGAGGCGTCGACTTAGGCGGGGGGGGGTTCGGTACACTAGGAAGCCACGAGCCGCACTTTAACACGTAAAGAGCCGCAGCTTGGTCACCCCTGCTCTAAGCTAAGAATAAAAAGTTAAACCTCAGCAAAAAGAAAGCAGAAACAAAACAAAGAAACTAATGAAAAAAAAAAAGTGGCCCGCTTACTTGCACAAGTGACGGCAGCTAAATGCTTTTTTTAACGTTAAAGGCGCTTTAAAAAATGCCACCGGCGTCTTGTTAAAAAGAAAAAAAAAAAGCTTGTAAGAAGGAAAAAGAAAAGCCGAACAAAAAAGACAAAGAACATCTACGTGTTGTCGGCGATGTGTTGTTTTTCTATGGCGGAAACAGGCGGCAAAATTCGAAGGAGCCACCAGACACGACCGAGAAAGCTGCAGCCTGGCTCCGCGGTAGCTCTCTACTTGGATGTTGTCTCAACATTAGAGGGGGTCATGAAGAGGGGGGGGCTCCATCGGGGACCCCCCCCCCCCCCCCCCGGAAATTAAAACCTTTTCGCCTATGGCACCATCGTCTCGCAGACAGCGATCCTCGGTACCTCTATTCTGGTAGAAGGTGAAGTCCTCAGTAGGGCTCGTCAGGTGCAGTCTGTCGACACGAGTGAGGCCCTCGGTCGATATAGTAAAACGAGCCCGCCTTGCTTCTCTATCCCTCAGTGCGCCGCCGCCTCAGTTCAGCGATGTCCTCTTCAGTACTTGCTCTTGAGAGGCTTTGTGAAGACTTCCAGTCTGACCTCTCTCACAGAGCGGAGCCAACTGCGGCATGCGCGTATCCATATCACGCGATGACGAAAACGAGAATCACCCGACCAGCCGCGCATGCGCGCGACACGGAGAGGATGAGCAACACCCCCAAGTAGCACAAAGTGGGCTCTGAAAGGGGAACCGACGTGGATTCCACTTGGGCAGCCCACGAAGGTCCCATGCCGGTTTCGCAATTTGGACCCAAGTGGGGCCCACTTGGCCAGCCTACCTGTGCTGCCTCGGGGCACCCACAGGGGGCCTATTGGGGCAGCCCATATGGGCTGCCCAAATAGAAAAATAGAAAGAAAAAAAAAAGTTCCACAGATCGCAGGAACTACATGTACCGTATTTTTCGGGCTATAGTCAGCACCCGGTGCATAGTCCGCAAGGGCAAATTTGGGGTCAAAAATAAAAGTTCTTGCTTAGATAGTCCGCACACGGTGCATAGTCCGCACGCTGTGCATAGTCCGCATTTGGTCCTTAGTCGACATGAAAATCTTCTCATACACGGCACGCATTGACGGATATCTGCTTTCTTAGCTGACAAAGAAGCTTGTATTATACATAAATCATCATGTACATACTCTTCAATTCCTATAATCTGTCACGTCTGGTCATAATGAACCATCTTGAAAAACAAGATTCCTGTATAGTCCGCACGCGTAGATAGTACGCGCAGCCTAATATTTCAACTTTTTTACATGTATAGTCCGCGGACTATAGCCCGGAAAATACGGTACACGTCATTCTCAATATGAAGACGTACCGCGGGCTGCACGAAGCGATGGCAGCGCACGACGGACCAACGTTGCGACGGACGTAGTGCCCCTACTTCGGGACTGTCGTTCGTGGTACCGGTCAATAGATCTTCGAACGTAGAACATCGAGCAGAAGGGATATAAGTGCGAAACAATCGCCATGAGCGATGAAAACGGGCGCCGCGCGGCAGTATCACTGTCGCAGTTATTTGTACCATACCTGCTATAATCCCCCAATGGGGATTGGCAGTATTTTGAAAATAAATAAATACGTCACTTTCGCGCGGCGCGGCGGCGCTCGGATCTGGTCGATACAGATAATGCCGCGCGGTACGCCTGTGGCGCGCCTAGCGGCGAACGGCGCTCGGCGCCTGCAGTTTCGCCGCTCATGTGTTCCATTCTTTAGATGTGCAGGGCGCCCATAGATCGTTCCGACACCTCCGAAAACTACACCCGATGACAACACGACGAATGAGCCAAGGCGTCGGCGAAGTATCGGGTATCGTTATCGGAGTCATCAGAGCGATCTACTAAAAGTCCCCATTGTGTTGCCGTCGCCACGCATTTAGGATATAAGCGTAACCATCGCCCATAAGTATTTGGGAGAGTATTTTTTGAATAATTCAAAATGGAATGACCACGTAGGTAATACGGTAGCGAAGGCAAGTGAGATGTTATACTTTATTTGTAGGAATTTTAAGAATACACATCGCAGAGTGAGACAAATATTACATTTTTCTTTTATCAGAACAATCTTAGAATATGCCTGTGTTATCGGATCCGCCTCAATGTTACCTTGCAAATAAGTTAAAGCGAATTCAAAATCAGGCATTAAGCTTTGTCACGGGTGATTATAGCCCGTACTCAAATTGCACAGAAATGAAGAACAGACTGGGTTGGAACTTTCTTAAATTTTGGAGAAGGTGTTTTGCGGCTAAAATTATTTCATAATATATCACGGGGAGACAGGTATTGAAAAAGGTGTTTACATTTTGGAATCGCGTCATGTATCCTCAAGGCGGAATAATTCTAAGACAGCGGCAGAGTATCGTTATCGTACTGACTGCTTTTTATTATTCGCTTTTTGTTCAAACCGCCCGGGAGTGGAACGCACTTCCGGAAGAACTGATATCTGTTATTAATAATTTTCCTTTTTCATGATGGACTGCAGAGCAGCATTTTAGAGTGAAAAGGTTGTACTTACTGATTGTTGCTTCTACTTCTGAATGGTTCTTTGAATGCACGTTTTCTTTTTCCCTACACCCCTGCATAATGCCTAACGGCGCAGCAGGTATCTGTGTAAATAAATAAATAAATTCATCATGAGCACATGCTATTATCGGAAAATCTTTTCTGGCGCTTAATCCTCGACAGAGCCTTAAAGCGATTTTCTGTTTTGGAAGCTTATTTACTACAAAATGGTTTCCATGGCATAAAAACGGGCTCCGGAACAAAGGGGGGGGGGGGGGGGGGGGGGGGCGGGGGGGGGGGGCGGCGTTGCCCCACAGGTTTTAAACCAGTGGGGGCATGCCCCCATATTCAAGGCTGTTCCAACCGTCCCCCCTCCCCTCCTCTTCTCCCCTCCCACCACCCGTGAGGCAGTTGCTGTTGGAAGTGGACACAGTAACAGATGTCCTACAGAAAAAGTCGGAGGGGGTGCGGGAAATATTTGAAGTTATTAAGTACCTCCAGCTTTTTCTGTCCATGCATTCCTGCATCCGTAGCCTCAGGCGAGCACTCATTCAGTGCCTTACGTCGAAATAAAACGTACATCCGCAGCCGTAAGACACAAACCAGACTAACGCATCTTTTACTTTTACATGTCCAGAAGGACGGGACCGCGGAACTGGTGCTAGACGAAATAATCAACGAGGCAGCCACGTTTGGTTTGACATGATGGCGCACTGTCGAGTATATAAAAAAATGTATTGTGTACGACCCGAAGTAGAAGGAAAAGTGCGGGGTTTTAATTTTGTGCATCGTGTTTAATATGGTTTATATGTGTATATTGTATGTATGTATTATGCATGTATGTATTATGTATGTATGTATGTATGTATGTATTCGTGGTTGGTGACATGTGTCCTTTCTTTGGAAGCCTTGTTAACCCGTCCGTTTGAAGTTGTCATTCATTGTTTGTCCAATATGTGCGTTCTCACTAATAAATCTCCGAAGGTTCTATCAGACTGGAGCCTTCATTTCTCTGCACTGCGCTTCGTCAGTGGTCGTTTCTATATATATATATATATATATATATATATATAGAGAGAGAGAGAGAGAGAGAGAGAGAGAGAGAGAGAGGTGAACTACACGATGCGACTTGAGCCCCCAGACGTCGCCCCCACACGTCGATATACTTCCGGAGCCCGTGCATAAAAATAACCTTTGAAACGTACAAGCTTATTTTATGCAATGGACAGCAACCTTACGTGGTTATGGCGACGGACGAAAGCAAAAAAAAAAAAAAAAAAAAACTACAGGAGGACGCCTAAGCTTCGCCTTTAAGAGTGGGACGCGATAGCTAAACATATAAATCCCCGCTCGTTCTCAAGCCAAGCGTGGCCTAGTCGGTATAGTGTGTTTGGCTCGCTATCGAAGGGTGGTGGGTTCCTATCCCGCCTACACCTAACATCCTTCAATTTTTTTTTCTGTAAGACAAATTAATGCGGAGCGCAAGTTCGTCTGCTGCTTGCACAGGGGTTGCGATGATGTCAGAACGCTGAGCTCTTATTGGCTGATTGAAAAAAATAGTGGGACTAGGCCTCAAGGCATCTAGCATTGAGGCCTACACACTATCCTTTCAACCAAAGCCAATCAGAGCTCGGCGTCGTTCTGGCGTCACCGCAACTCCTGCGCAAGAAGCAGACGACTTGCCAGCGTCTCGCCGTATTTACTCGAGTAATAGCCGCACTGTTTATGAAGAAAACCCGAGGGTTCGCTTTTCCTCTGAGCACGTGGATTGCCAATCACCGCGATCGACAGCATGATTCCAGCGGTTTACAGGACAGAGATAACGTCTTCGCGCGAAGATACCATCTGTGAAGATTGCATTTGTTTGGAGAATCGTGTTCTCGTTCTAGTTATTCACTGTGTTATTTATGCGCAACGCGATGATTGGCTGTATATGTGCTTTGCGGGAAAGTAGACGCAAGGGCCTTGTTCGTAAATAGTGCGGCTATTACTCGAGTAAATACGGTCAACCAGTGTAATAAACGATCATGCTGAGACTGGAAACAATTAAGAACCTTTGAGAACACCATCGTTCTCGCCAAATCGTCACTGAAGTTCTTCGCACATCCTATCCAAGATGGGAAGAAAAATGTGCACTTCATAGTCATTTTCGGTGCAGTAGCTGGTGTCTTCCCCAGGCAGCGTTGCTTCTGTCACAAACTTTGCAAGGTGTGCAGGCAGACGATTGATTTGTCGATCTGTTGTGAGACTAATACCGTTCTTTTCTGCAACGTTTACGCATTGACTCCAAATGCTTGCGAAGCCCTCTGCCGTCCTTAGTTTGCTAAACCGCTCACATACTCCAGTGATCATCACAGATGCTGGAGTAAGGTTGCATGCTTTGATTTGTAGGTAGTCTGAGATGATCTGCAGCTCGCCCAGGACTTGGCTGAAGATGAAAAAATGTGCAACAAACGTGAAGTCCATCTGGTGTAAAACCCCACGTGCTTCCCCCGATCTTGTTTTGGCGCTTTCTGCGATCTGTGTGAGCGTAACGATGATTGCGGGGAGTGTGCGGACAACGGCATTGCAGGCATTTACTTGGCAGGTTCACCTACCTCTTGCTGATTCCTTTAAGTTCAATATAGTGGTGCCTCATACCTGCTTCTGGACTACGAGAAACACTGCATGTGTTGCAGATCCACCCAAGACATACAGTGTCTCCATTAGGGCGAAAATTGTTCTCACAGAGCCTAAAGCTTTGCAGGTGTCGACAATGACTACATTCAGCCGGTGGTTGAGGCAGTGGACATACACCGCTTGAGGCACATCTTTCTTCAGGAGGGATTGAACTCCTTTGCTCTTGTTGCTCATGACGCTGGCACCGTCATACGTTTGTGCAATGCAGTTCTCGAGAAGGATTCAACACCTCGACAGCCTTTCCTTTACGTAGCTGTAGAGAGAGGCTGCGTCCAGCATCTTCGTGCTCTTGAACCCAAGAAACCTCTCGTATACGGACCCGTTAAGGAAGTACCGTACTACGACGGAGAGCTGCTCTGGTTTGCTGACATCGCCGGAATCGTCAACCATTAGTGCAAAGCACTGGGCACTGTCCACTTCCTTCTTAAAATGGCGCAAAGTCAGATCTGACATGACAAAAAGTATCTCGTCCTGAATCAAGTGGTGCGTATAGTTCGCATTGGCAGGGCCACTCTCCAGTTTTTTGTTGTTTTTTTTTTTTAGCACAATGCCATCACTTTTCGCAACGCTGAAGTAGCTCGAGAACGTTTCCCTTATTGTCGCTCAAAAATGACTCGTCGTCTGCTCTCTGGGCAATCCTCTGAATCGCAGTAAATCGCAGCACGTCAGATATTGCAGAAATCTAGTGGCGGTTCTCTCTCACCTCTGTTGAATATGCCTTTCTGAGAGGCTGAGATGCACGGCCACTGAGTTTTCTGTGCTTGTTTCCTTCATGAGCCTGAAGGAAGCCCAGGATGCCTGGGACATCGTGCGCCGCACTGTTCGCGTGAAGTCGAAATCCGACATCCTTCTTTTGAAGTACTTTCCAGTTGCGATAGCCCTCAGTCACAAACACCGCACTTCCACTACTCTGTCCGCCTGTGGAGACATCCGACAGGGAAAGCAAAAAGCAGAGTTGGAAGCCACACTGTACTCCAACCACGGGAAGCTAGTGTACCACTCTGCCTTGAAGGTCCTGGAATCGCTCTCATACATGGTTGTGAGGAAGGATCGTAGCACGGGCTGCACTGGGGAATCGTAGACTGTTTTGGCCACATCAGATGGTATGTTATGTCAGGCACGTATAGCCAGGATTTTGTTTCGGGGGGGGGGGGGGGGGGGGGGGGGCGGGCGGGCGTCCATGACAAAAGGCTGTATGAGGGGAAGGGGGGAGAGGAGGCCCCAGCAAAATTGAAGATTTTGCTGGGGCTTTACGCCAACGGTGACGAGGGAGGTTACAGAGGCCTTCCGCATTTCGTGTCATGGGCATTCATGCGTTAGTAAACCTTCATTGGCGCTGTCAGCAAAAGAGATATCCTTCCTGCGGGAATAAATGAGTCACGTAGTGAACGGGTAGAAATGTAGATTACTGACACGTACGCTTCACCGTTGGCGTAAAGTACCTTGATACTTCTTTTCACAAGTAACGACAACGAATACAAATGACAAAGCACATTCCGCTGGAACAAAATGGCGTGATTCAGTTCAGTCTTCTGCTGTGCGCCGCCATTCACTTTCTAAAACCTGCACTATCATGCAGTCGGCGCTTCAAAGAATGTCGCTACTTGTAGGAAAATCTTATCCAGGAACTTTAGGTTGGCGTGTGCGGTCCTTAGTTTGTGTGAAATCTTTTAAGATACTGTATATGTTTTTTTTCTGTCCTTGTTTCCTTCATTAAGATTCTTCAGTTGCGAGTACAGCATTGTCCTGTCGTGTTTGTTTTCCCCATCATGCTCAAATATAATTAACAGCGAAACAAAATGAAGCAAAAACATATTGAACTTTCGATTTACATTTTACATGCATAACAAGTTGAAGAACATATCGCAGTTTACCACAGAAGGTACAATTGTCGCTACTTCACAGTGGCTTTTTACATGAGCATTGAACAAAGTACAAAATGAGCACAAACATTGCAGTCCTTTGTGATACTGCTTTATATATACAGATGAAAACAAATTACACAAAGGCAAATCGGCAGCGTATTAGAAACATATGATAAATGAACGCACGATAGAGAGAATAGGGTTCATGAAGGAACAAACGTTTGGAAAAAGATAGCCCTAGTTCGCTACACGAAACGTGTTTTCTCTAACAGCTGTTTCCTTAATGAAATCGTTCGCTACAATGTCTAGGTCTACTAGGCGAGCAAGCATGGGAGCGGAAACTTTTTCTCACTAGCAGTTACGCAGGTGGCACCTACAATACACCGTATACCGTTCTGTCTGTGCCTCGTACGAAAGCCTCCCGTAGGTGAATTCCCAACTCTTCAAGAAGCCTCGTCCACTGTTGCTTTTAGTGGATGCCGGTCGAGTATGTTCATGGCTTGCCAGTTGAAGTCACATTTACGATCGCTGAAGGTGATTCTGTCCACAATCGGTGTTGAGGGACTCGCATCCCTGGATGTACCGGCCACAGCCGGAGCGCAGGTCTCGCCATTCTGAGGAGTAATGCCGGCAGCAAGATCTTGCGTATGCGTTCTGGACGGTTCAGCTGACAACCGCGGTCTTTTGATGAGATATCTGTCCATTGTGCATGTCCAGGACCTACAAGAATATTGAAACAATTGGTGTGTGGCGGTTAACAATTGAGGGCAGGGGTGCTAAACTCATGATGTAATCCCGAACAATTTCGAGGGCACGTAATATAAACTTTAGATAACTTAGCTGTGCAACGATTTTAGCGTTGAAAGAATTGACGTATTCTACCTTTGAGATTGTTCATCTTGTCACAAAGGACAGAACACACACCTCCTTCCTTCGAAATGTTGCGATCCCGCCGCGTAATCGCGAGGCAAAAATTAGAATATCCCCTGACCTGCAGCCGCGAGCGGCGGCCATGAGAACCACGCGGCATGACGGGGGTCTTGTAGAAAGATAGCAAGTTGTGCGAATACCTGCTCGTTAAAAGGTAACTTTTCTATAAATCTTGTCGTTCCAGGATAAATATAAATGCGTAAAAAACTTGGTATCATCGACAAAACTTTTATTATACGGAGTTTTAGTGGCGCCATCTATCCTAGGTCCACAAAACCGTCAGCTCTATCTGCTACCGCGAACAGCCGCCAGAAGCCGGAGGGGGACAGGGGCAGAGCTGGACGGCGATGGCCGGGATCCGGATGCGACTTTTTCCTTTCACCATATTGTTTGCGCTGCGCCAGCACGTGGCCACGCGATCGCGAGCGGATGAGTTCTCGCTGCTCACTGATGTCTCTAGAGAGAGCTTCACCGGAACCCCGCGCGACCCCCATTGACGTCACAGCGCACGTGACTCGGAAGATGGTGAAGGAGTTGAGAGGTGCCGAAAACCTCAATCTTTGTCCATTGGAAAATAAAAACTAGGACATGCAGGCAAAAGCGGTTGTTTGTTCTTTACTTCAGAAAGGTCGAGACACCAACTCCCAGATTATTTAAGTAAAGCACTGAAATTGTTGCACAGCTCCTTTCAACACAAAGTTTGGAACACTTTAGAGTACACAGATATCTGATCCACAAGGTTTTAGGGCACATAAATTTACACCTTAAAGAATTTGCGATCGCCACGCCAGCCACAGGCCGGCACAAAACACATGAGCAGCCCCTTGCCGCTGCTGGTTTCAGGAGGAACATACCGCAATCTTGCGCGTTTCTGCTGTGCATGTGTTGTCTAAAGCCTCAAATATTTCAAAACCTGGTCTATTCTCTGCTGAGCTGCAGATAATCGATCAGTTTTTTGTACATTGTTTGAGCAGAACGTTACAAGAAAAATGCAACCATAGAAACACAACAGTATATGTAGCGTCAACGCAACATAAAAAAATATCTAGGAATGGCATAAACCGCAGTTTTATCCATGAGAAGCAAGCACCAAAACTTGAAATGCGGGTGAATTAGTTTTCATATGCATCCCAACGTGGCTTAGCAATTACCTTCCGTTCACTATACTTCATTTTATGGTGCTCACGAGGTTATTATACGACCGAACAAAACCTGTCTAAATTTTAATCTCTATTTTAAAACATAATACAGACACACATATACTGTAATGAGGTAGAAAGTTGGGCTAGTTGGTAGTTGTTATCCATAATAATAAAACAGCGCAAAAATATATAAAATGAAGAGACACACCGGATAGAACAGAGCGCTGACTTGCAACTGGATTAAAATCCAGTTGCCGACAGAGTCGGAAGTATTTTAGGCACATATAAAAAATCAGTACATTAAGTCGATTCACGTTAGGTGAGAATAATAACCAACACGCTAGTTGCCTCAATTAGTTTCCTCGCAAAGTTCGCGTCCAGCATATTTTCAATTAAATAGCAGTGCAGCATAGGCCCTGTGTGAAAGGCCAGAGACTATCTAAGATTATTCGGGAATAGGGTTTGCAGAAGAAACAAAACTCTCACAAATATTGAACTTGTACAGAGCAGTGATGAAATGTTGGCTGGGTACAGAGCTCCTTGAAAACTTCGGGAGGCCGCGTGTCAGAGGGAGGAGTGATACAAGTGGAAGAGATGCTGGCATATTCTGTTATATGCTTAGACGCTATTGTTCTTTCGTCCTTTTCCTTCGGTGAACGTTGTTGGTAAGAGTATGTCTGAACTTTTATATGTGTGTGCGTTCGTAAAACGGGTACCGGACATTTCATCGAACGCCGTTTCATCCAATTAGTGGACATTTCATCGAACGCCGATTCATCGAACACCGTTTCATCGAATCACTTGGCGCCTTTTCATCGAATTTCTCTTTACTGAATTTTGGAGTTATACAATACGTTTTACAAAATTGACTATCGCTTTTGAAATAGCTTTGACGCCGCTCTAAATTCACCAGAAATATAATTACTACCCCTTTTTTTTTTTCTGTCCACCTAAACGTTGGCTACTAAATCATAGAAGGTAGCTATCATATCAAAACTTGAATGGATACGCGACTTCTTTTCTGGCGAGGTAGGCGGCTGATTTCGGCCTCACACTTTTTTCTTAGCCAAGCCAAAGGAGGATTTGGTGTTGCAAACCTAGAAATTAAACTCAAAGTTCAGAGGTTTTTATTTTTCCGCGACCAGAGGAACTCCGTTATTGTGCAGTCATTTGTGAAACTTGGCGGCCGTTTGTTAGCACCTTGGCTCGTTATAACCCAGGAAGGAGCTACGTCAGCGGCTGTACTGAGGTTTTAAAAAGAAATCGCTGCTGCCATCAAATTTTTTGAAGCACGTTTTTCTCGGCAGTACCTTAGCAAGGTGAAAAGAAAAACGCTGTATTGGGATACAGTCGACACTGTCATTTCCACCGCCGCTCTATCGCTCCTTTCTGGGAACTGATGTGGAATCCACGGTTTTCAAGCGTCTCCGCAGCTACCCCGTTCGCAAAGCCGCAATCGACTTCTTCATTTCTTTTCACACCGAAGAGCTGCCAGTGAAGACGTGGCAGGAAAATAAAGTTTTTTTTTTTTTGTTCCGTGGAATTTGAACTGTGTGCTATGTCCCACGCCGGAAACTCTACAGCATGTTTTTCTCTTTTGCTCGAACGCAGAGTTATTCTGGGCGGAACTACGCTGTAGATTACAGGTTGAATTGTACATGGATTGGCGCAGCGCGAAGCTCCTTGAGTTCGGCACAGGCCCTGACAGCAAATGTCTGGAGGTATTGGCACTGCTTGGACTGCACGCAATATGGAAGTCCCGCACGGATCACCTCCTGGTTCTCGAAGGAGGAAAACCAGCATGGCGTCACTTTGAAGAGGGCTTCACGATTGCGAGTAGCCTCATTGCTGAGGTGGGAAACCCCGAAATGGCTGGCTGGGCTGAATTGGAAGCGCGTTTTAAAATGCCGAAAACGCCTCGAAATCGGAGGAGTAAGTGCGGAACTGCAAAGCCACTGAGTGTGAATGGAGAAATGAACCAATGCTGTTAAAATGGCCACATCGTGCGCTGTCTTTGCCCAAGTGTATTTTAACCATGTATATAACGCTTGTTTTATACAAATAATGAAAAAAGCCAAGTCGGCAAAAAAAAAAAAAAAAAAAAGAAAAAGCTTAGTTGGTAGAGTGCTCTACCGGAAATGGAGAGGTCCCTGGTTCGATACCAGGACCCGGCGGATTTTCGGTCGCCCTCCAGTCACCTAGCTGTGTTTGGAATTTTGTGTTTGTCCTTTGTCCCCCTTCTCCAGGAATTATTTTTGTCATTCTTGTCCAGCTCGCTCGCATCTTTGCATTGAATTGCATTATCTCCATTTTCATTCATTTGCTTGGTGGAATACATGGGATCGACATCCAAATTTAGCTTCTTTCCTTTTATTAATTGCTGGCTTTGGCAAGAAACTGATCTAGTGTTATTCCGGTGGGTTAAAAGGCTAACAAATGAAGTTTTCTCGACGTTTGACCGCAAACTTTCATTCAGGCTAAAAAGAAGCCGGCTCGTAGCAAACAACGCGTAGCCTCAACAGTGCTCTGCTCCGAAAGCGTGTTGCGTCAAAATGGCGGTTGTTTCCTCTCTCACCCCTTCGGCACTCTCCCCCCTTTTCTTCACTTTTCTCCTCTCCAGCGCCTTCGTCGCCACGCACCTTTCCAAAAAACGCTCCTAGGCCGCCGCCATGATGCTGATGCGGCTGGTACGACTCTCGCGCCCTTTATCAGCTAGACATTTCCTGCCACTCTCTTGGACTGTGAAGACACGCTCAGCGCGGTTCTCTACCTACGTTTTTGCGGTTTTGCATTCGACGTTTTCTCGACACTCTTGAAAGTTTCCACTTCATTTTTCTTATGCGTGCTGCATACCCTTTCTGTGTTATCTTCCAATGTTAGAAATAAGGCTGGTAAGTGTCTGCCATTCAAGCTTTTCTGCTCGACATTTACGGGAAACGGAGGAGGTGAATGACGTCGAACGACCCTCGACACGATTTTGCGAACATTGTTCCCCCCTCCCAGAGATAATCCGTGCAGTCCTCAGTCGTCTCCAAAAATAGTTGTCCGGGTTGGGGTGGGAAACGGGTCAGTCGCGTTCGTTCCTTTGCCATGGTGCTGTTGTGAAAAAAGGAAGCTCTCCCCAAGCGTGCCCCAAAACGAAGTCATCTTGGATTCCGTCCGATCGCCAAGATGTGACTGTCGTCGACTGTGACTGTGCTATTTGAGATCTTTCTCAAATAAATTATTTTCAGATAACGCTGCATCGTGTGGTACGTACAATATATTGTTCGAATGTTAACACGTTCCAAATTGTATGTCCGTGCCCTGTCCATCGGAAAACACTTTATTTGTAAGCGTGAAAAATGCATGCCTTTCGGCTCTCTTCTGTTGTACTTTATTTTTGACAGCTAAGCGCTGTGTCGTTTCACATGCGGCGAATCGCGCGGCGCCGTCAAAACTTAGCGTAAAAAAAAAACACACACACACAAATAACTATAACTATATATTCCAGTCGCATTCGTTCTGTCGCGCGCGTACCCAACAAAAATAGTTTACAGGTTTTTTATTGCTTTTTATTTTTTAAACGTGGTACAATGCTTTCTCAGTGACCTCGGGAAAATACATATGCACCATGAAACACAAAATACAGCGGGGAAAGACGAGAATTCAGCCGACAGCAGCGTTTGAAATTGCGCCTACGCAGGCTGCGCCTATCGAAATCACAGTCCACTCGGTTAGGGTTAACAAGGACGCCGGTGAGAGTCCAGCCTCAAACCCAGTGACTGGGCTCGAAAACGGTTTGCTGCCCTTGGGGTCGAGTGTTTCTTGTTTTTCCGCAGCGCCTCCTGGGCAAAGCTGGAGACCTATATCAATACTACTTTGATCCATTTTCTAAATATTTAATCAAATTGGAAGAGTAGAATGCCTTGTCAAAAACAAAGCTCGACCTTCATTTACGACAAGCTAAGCCAGTTTAGCCGTGAGCAAATGTTTGCGTGGTTACGTGCTGTTTCAAGACAGGTTCAAACTGTGCACGATGGCGCGTGTAGACTAGATGAAATAATTTGATAATTTCCTTTCGAACGATTGTTCGCCTACCTTTCAGTGTTGAATGAAGACAATGTTCATTATGAAAACAAGGGTTATGATTGCCGCTACTGTGTCTATAGACCGCTTTACTGAATGAGGGCGAGAGAAGAGGAGAAGGGGCTGCCGGCGCTTTCCCCCTTGCTGGTGCGTTAGAAAGAGTGAAAGTCCTGGATGAGACACTTCGCAGGTATTGGGTGTATGCTAGAGTGACCACCCGTCCCGCGACTCGCGGGACTGTCCCGCATTGAGGGCTCGTGTCCCGCGTCTCGCGGGAAATTCTAAAATCTTCAAAATGTCCCGCATTTCACACTGTCGTAAAATTCATTCCGCAACTTATGGTGCTGCCAAATAACGGGGCACGGGGAAGCGCGGAGGTCACTGGTAATCGTGTGAATCGAAATGGTACGCCATTTTCTATCCAAGCATTGCGGGAAGCGACCGTCGTTCTTGCAGGAGTTAAGACGCGCATACGCCGTTGTGCGCGTGCCGTTGTGCGCGTGCGTGTGCGCAAAATATTGTAAGAAAAATTTCGTGCCAAAAGTATAAATATAAAATATTGTAATTATTTTCAAAGTGCTGTATCAATGCAAAAAAAAAAAAAATTGCTGTTTTTTTAGTGAAGACAGTTACATTTGCGACGGTCGAAAAAGAACATAATGCTAAAATTTTGTGTAGGACAATGTTGATAAAAGTAAGCGTTGACAGAAAACAATAACCCCCCCCCCCCCCCCAAAAAAAAAAAAAGATTTACGGTTTCTTATTTCCATTTGATGCATTGAGTTCTGCTACAGGGTGATTTCAGATAAGATCGACCAAAGGGTGGCTGGTCGACATTTTTAAATCAACTGACGTTTTTATATGCCATTGTCTAGTGTCTGGTATACACGAATCCACACTTAGTTTTGTCCAGAAAAAAATTTTGGGGACAGGAAAAATCGTAAAGCATGAAGAGGTGGACAGTTGCATTAACGCGCACTGACGGAGGGGGCACGTTTGAAAGTGAATAACTAAAAGGATAATGTTAGAAGAACTCTAATACTTTTTAAAAACAAACTATGGGTACAGCTTGCGTGTAATATAAAGTAATAATATTTATGGAAATTTTATTTAATTTTCTAAAAATTGTCAAACATGCCTGCTCGAACGACAAACGCCAAAATTTGGAGGCCTGTATCTCATGAAAAAATTTAATCATTATCATATAATTTGCAGGTAGTATTTTACTTATATATGTCTATTATTTAAAAAAATAAGTAAGGTATTTGAGTGATACTTTAGTCGGGATATATTTAGGCAAACATGGGAAAAAAATCAAACAACGAAACATTCCGATGCAAATAAAAAAAAAAAAACACCACCTTCGATTTTTTTTTAAATTTGGGTACCCTGTCATACTCTATTTCGGCATTCATTTCTATTAAAAACATGTTGCATCATTTTATTGAGAAAGAAGATACAGCTCCCCAAAGTAGGGTCCTTTTTCAAAGCCTACACGTAGCAGTGCCCTATACGAGAAGTGACTCTGAGTTCCAGTTTCAGGAAACTAACAAACATCTTTCATATATTTTTATTCATATGAGGTCACTGACAACTAGAGCAATCGGTCACACACTAAAAGTGAGGAGAAACTATATACAGCATTTTACATACAGCGTACAAAGAGGTACGATATTAGAGACTAGTGATTCGAGAAAAGATGATGTAGTGTGAAGTTTTACTTTCCGGTACAATGTATATTAAAAAAAAAAAAAGAAACAACTTTACTTCCACATACAAAAATAAAGATACAATACTAAAATTGTTTAGGTTAGTTATGTAGTTTCGGAGACAAACCATTTCAGGTGAGGTGTGCCACCGCGCCAGACTGTAAGAGCTTCGATACTCTCGGTGTACGAATGGATAGCGGCAAGCCCAGATATTTTATCCTGCGCGAGGATAACGATTCGTGATTCACATATGGTGATCGGATAAAGATTCAATAAGCTATCACCACGTAAAGCAGTAGGTTAAATACTCCGCGAAGCAAACTGTGATAAATAAGATGACCCGGCATTCGAAATGAGCAGTCCTTGGGGCATCAAATTCGGCACTTTACACTAAGGCTTTACTCGATGTACCCATTTAATAAAGTTTCTTCTAACGAGATCCGACTGTCCGTTCTACATATATGTCAAAGGTTCCTTCTGTTGATGACTTGCACAGCCGCCACGCGTGCCAAGAATGAATACCAGGAAAGTCGCGCACCGTCAGCCATTCTTCTTTTTTTTTTTCTTTTTTTTTTTTGTTGACGATACCGAACACGCTTATTTTCGTCCAGATACGCAAGATGTACCCAGTTTTTCAAATAGAACGCTCACCATTGCCCGGGCCGTCTGAATTGCGTTTATTGAACGTTCTCTCAGGTTGTTCAGCGTGGCCTGGTGCTTCACGAGTCCGCCAACTCCGTCGCATGCATTTTCCCATGTCCAGATGCAGAAAATGGGCACTGGGCTTGGGGGCAATCTCTCTGTGCAAACTGGTGAAGCAGGTAGCTATTCTTATCGCCCCGTCACTCACGTACGTCACGTGCGAGTATACCGCAACGTTGTTTTCAACCCACTCTTTCACCTTTTCTACAGCCAAGCACGTGAGAGCGACGTCGTATCGCAGGTCCTCACTGATGATAGCAACGCTGTTCGTAGATTTTCTTGTCGTCACTACACATGTAAATATCGTAACTTTTTTTTCTTCAGTGGTATGCTTTAACTTTGTCAGGAAGCACGATGGTCCAGTTTTCAGCAAAGTCAAAATGAAAGATAATGCTTTTGCGTTGCATGCAGCTGCTTTTGATCGTAGATCGCTTTATCTTGCGTTTCCCTGATATGGTTATGGATATGAAGTTCTTCGAGTGTAAGAGACTGGCCTTTTGGGCAGTGATCATAGTCTCCTTAAAAACAAGGACTTGTTAGTGGGTCGCACAGAAATGCTGAGTTCATTTGACCAGTGTTGAATGTTGAGCCTGTAACGTTCACTACAGCGGCAATACAAAGGAAATAATTGGCGCAGCGCACACAAATGCACACTTCCTGGTGTGGAATACATTTGACCCCTCTAGGGCACAAGGAATAAAGTTTCGTTAGCCCAACGCCGGAATCAGGATGCTTGTCTCTGTATACACGAAAGGCCTCTCGGATTGAGCGTGTCAGAGAGCGCTTTGGCACAAACGTTATCTCCACGTGGAGCATGACTGAGATCACGTCCTTCTGGTTGGGACCTTGGCGCGAACATTGTAGCTCGTCTTTCGAGAAGTACTCTAGGGCAGCAGACAGGTTCTCAGGGCTCACCTTGCACCTCGTGTGAGGATCCGGCTCATACCACACGCCATGCTTTTCCTTACCTAAAACGTAAACACTGTCGCCATGTTAACCTTTCCTAGGTAAACATGGCGACAGTGTTTACGCTCTATTGTATTTAGCCGGGGCTCCAGTATTTAGGGGTTCTGCTCTCTGTCGGTGTGCCTCTTTGTGCCTGATATCGCCCGCGAAGCCAGCGAGTGAGATGGCAACAGGCACGGCTGCTCGGTAAACAGGCATCGGCGGTCATATTTTGCTGGTTGAAGCGAGTCATCCTTGACAGCGAGCGGGGAAATGCGAAAAAAAGATTGTATCGGCTGTTTTGCCAGAACTAGCGACGAGTGTCGCCTGCTACTTCCGTAAACTATTGCGCCATAATTGTGATCTTCGTGAGGAAATGATTGTTGCTAGCCACAGAACACTTTCACGCAGAAAGGGAATGCTTGAATATGTTTTTATTCTAGATATACGTCAGGGATATATATAAGAGAGAGAGATGGAGATAGAGGGCAAGAGAGAGGAGCATATAGTGCCGTAGGAAAACAAAGTAAACAAAGTTCCCAGTGACCGATGGCCTGCAGGATCTTTTCTCGAATCGCGAGTTCGTAATATGATAGCTCTTTGTACACGGTAGTTTCTCCTCAATTTTAGTGTGTGACCGATTGCTCTAGCTGTCAGTGACCTCATATGAATAAAAATATATGAAATGTGTGTTAGTTTCCTGAAACTGGAACTCAGAGTCACTTCTCGTATAGGGCACTGCTACGTGTAGGCTTTGAAAAAGGACCCTACTTTGGGGAGCTGTATCTTTTTTCTCAATAAAATGATGCAACATGTTTTTAATAGAAATGAATGCCGAAATAGAGTATGACAGGGTACCCAAATTTAAAAAAAAAAATCGAAGGTGGTGTTTTTTTTTTTGGTTTTATTTGCATCGGAATTTTTCGTTGTTTGATTTTTTTCTCATGTTTGCCTAAATATATCCCGACTATCGTATCACTCAAATACCTTATTTATTTTTTAAATAATAGACATATATAAGTAAAATACTACCTGCAAATTATATGATAATGATTAAATTATTTCATGAGATACAGGCCTCCAAATGTTGGCGTTTGTCGTTCAAGCAGGCATGTTTGGCAATTTTTAGAAAATTAAATAAAATTTACATAAATATTATTACTTTATATTACAAGCAAGCTGTACCCATAGTTTGTTTTTAAAAAGTATTAGAATTCTTCTAACATTATCCTTTTAGTTATTCACTTTCAAACGTGCCCCCTCCGTCAGTGCGCGTTAATGCAACTGTGCACCTCTTCATGCTTTACAATTTTTCCTGTCCCCAAATTTTTTTTCTGGACAAAACTAAGTGTGGATTCGTTTATACCAGACACTAGACAGTGGCACATAAAAACATCAGTTGATTTAAAAATGTCGACCAGCCACCCTTTGGTCGATCTTATCTGAAATCACCCTACAGTCGATTTTTATGTTTTCAACTTCGACACATTTAATAACATGTTTGGCATTCAAAAAAATATATCATAGGAAATGGAAATTATTTGAGCTTAATTGCTGCAATAGAATTAGCAGGTGTATAAACAGTACAGGATAATAAATGTGTCCGTGTTTATAAATTTCCTTTATCTTCTTTCTCCCTCCCTCCCTCCCTCCGTCAACGCAATCGTGACGTAGGTCGTCTCGAGACGAGCAAAGCTACGGCGAGGCTGACGTCGAGAGGATGGCCTAGTCGTTCCAGCCACCGAAGCGGCTGCTTTTGTACGAATTTTGAGTGACGGGTTATTCTTCTATAATCTTGTAGGGGGACAATAGCGACTTCTGCGACACACAAAAGACATTCTCGGGAAGAGGGGAGTTCCTCCTTCCCCTCTTCTTTCGTCGTGGCCGGAGGCGAGACACTCACCGTCACTATACTTCGTTTCACCTTCGGTCCGAGCGCGGCCGATGTTATCAGCCGAAGGGCCAATCAAACAGCGCAAAAAGCGCAACTTCATGGCGTGCTCTCAGCGCTTGATAGGTCTAGCCGGCGGAGGAGCACGCACAGAGAGACGGCGAATACCGGCTGGTCCTATCAACTGCAGAGAGCACGCCATGACGTTGTGACTCTTCGCTGTTTGATTGGCCCTTCGGCTCATAACATCGGCCGCGCTTACGGGCATTATAAGCGAGGCGTTAGCGACATCCACCAGGTGCTCTTTGCTAATCGTTTAATTCGTTTTAAAATTCCTTTTTGAGACTTTTTTAACAAGATATTGGTATGTTCGATGTGATAGTGCTCCTTTGACCACCGATAGACCAAAAAATGAGCGCCGAAATTTCGTTGTAGTATCCCTTTAAAATGCAAGCCATTCAGCCTTGTTGGTGTTTCGACTGGTGGCAGCTGATAAAACCCGTTTGCTCTAGTGATGTCTAAAGATGCGTTCACACCGGCAATGTGCACCACTCGCGCGATAACTTTCTTTTTAAAAGTGACCATCGTGGAAAAAAAGCGACGCATTTCGAGCAGTCTGTAGCTAACCTCACTTTTTGCGATGCGATCTAGTCGTGAAGGGGCTGAGCCAATCAGCGGCATTCGGAGCGAGAGTTTTCGAGAAGCAACTCGCTCATTGCGCACGCCAGTGTGACCATCCAATTTTTTTTTTTTTTGTGATGCGATTCTAGTCGCATTGCGCGAGTGCTCCACATTGCCAGTGAGAATGTGCCTTAATAACTCCTGCTTAGCTCAGTTGGTAGAGCACTCCACTGAAAATGGAGAGGCCCCTGGTTCGATACCAGGACCAGGCATATTTTTTTTTTCGGTCGCGTGCCAGTCACCTAGCTGTGTATGGAGATTTGTGTTTGTTCTTTGTCCCCCTTCTTCCTCTTCTCCAGGGATTATTATCGTTATTATTGTCCAGCTCGCTTGCACCTTTGCATTAATTGCATTATCCCAGTTTTGGTATTGCAGAGCGAGGCTAACTTCTGATGCAATGTTAATATAAATTCGTCAAATTTTGGTGAGATACTGCAAAACCCTTTTTTTTAGCAGCCCCTATTTTTTTGCGAATTGGTCACAAAGGACATAAGCACGGCCACTAAATGTCGCGAATTCCAGACGCCTGCATTAAAACCCTTAAGGACAGAAATTTTCGCATGCCCTTAAATTTCGTGAATTTTTCCATTCGCGAAAGTTAAGGGCTTGCGAACATTAAGGGTTTTACAGTATATCAGAACATTGCTGGCTGAGCACTTCGATGTAAATGACACAAGAATTGTTTCACTGGCTGCTCTGCCAGAAATACGCATTTACTAATTCCGTGCCACGGGTTGCGCAGGTTCCTTCCAATTTGTCCACTTCCTACACGGTTGCAGGTAGTCACCATATTGACTATTATGGGAAATAGATATAAAAAAACTTATTAAATTGCAAAGTTGTTAGCAAAAATCAAAACAAAAAAACAACTAAAGTTGAGGCAGAAAGAGCAGGTGAATAGAATAGAACATGCCTAACAGCAAGGAAGTTTAAACTAGGAGGTGCAGGTGTAATGTCAGTGTGTAGGAAGGAAGAGTATATTTTCATTCTCTTCTGTTCACACCACAACTCTCCCTCAACTCTCGCTGTTTCCCTTTCACTTGCTCCTTCTGTTCTCATACATCCTCGATCAGTTTGTGAGGGTTTCTCCTTTCTATCATTGCTATCCCCCTCTCTCTCTCTCTCTCTCTTGGGCGACATGCTTCTGCTACACTCTCCCCTGAAGGTCTGCTCCTCTGATATAATTTCCTCGCCTACCAGAGCCTAAATTAAAGAAAACCTTCACTACTGCTTTCTCACCCCAAGTACACCCTTCTTGCAGAAGGCGTTTGCGAGAACCTGCTCCGATCCCGAAGAGCTGATGGAGGGTCTCTGAGGTCTTTCCTGCACCGACAGCTGCAGCAAGCCCTTCCTGGTGTGCCACTGTCTGAGGACATCTTTCGGTGTCTCCTGGGCCAGTTGGGACACTGGCCGGCCCCAGAACTGTCCACGGCCATGGATCATCTGATTCGCTTAGCTGAAGCACAGAGGTTCCCCGTCTTTGGCAGTGGTGGGCCCTCCCAGGCCCAGGTGGTGTTGCTCTTATGGCTTCCCCCAGCCGTACCTCCCGCACAGTCACAACGATCCCGGACTGCAGCCCGTTTGCTGCTTTCACGGGCGATGCCTACACACTTGGTGCACAGCTACGAGGCCCTCCTACAACAGGCTCAACGGTCGACAGCTGTCCGCATTGTGGCTCAGAGTTTGACAGAACACGTCTTCGACTGCCATCGACCAACCCCCAGCGAGAAAGAGCTGTCCAGTCTACCGGTGCCCGTCCTTCGCAATGTGCTGCCCATTTTAAGCTACCTTGCTAGTCTTCGGTCGTGTCCACCTTTGGGAAAACTTTGGGGCCCTACCAGGGGCGTTGTGGCTGCCAGCTGGTCGGGTGATATTTCTCCACACATCGTTTTGGACCAAGGCAACCAGGTGGAAGTGCTGCTTGACCAGGGCTATCCAAAACTGCTAAGTTTGCAACAGAATGATGCTGCCGACTATGCGCGTGCACGTACTCTCGAGAAACTGCGCGCCTACAATGACATGCTGCACTTTATCCAGGAGTCAATGAACAACTCTACCTTGTCTTCCCTATCAATACAGCTCCTACTGAAAATTGGCATTGACCTTGCTGGCAGCTGTCAGCCCCCAAAGAGCAGTGTCTTGCTGCTGCAGAACATCTTGTCACAACTGGTACACCACCAGGTAGCTACCAAGGAGGACCATCGCATCTTGAGCCAGCTTCTGTCCGTGTTCCAGCATAGGCAAGAGTGCACCAAGGTTGGCATTCGAGACCTTGTGAATGCCCATGATTATCTGGTGCCTCAGTTGCTAGAAGACTTCCGGAAGAGTGTCCTCTTTGAGTCACCAGGCGTACGTGCCTACCTGGTCACAGAACTCGCTGTCTATGCAAAGATGGCATACCAGTTACCTCCCGATAGAAGGGCTGCCCTTCTTGGAGTGGCAACAGCATTACTCACCATCAGCTGGCCTCCTGGTAAGGTGCTGGATCTACTCATTGACAGTGCATCACTACTGCAAGTCAGCCATGTCAGCCTCCAACTTGCTCACAAGATGATTCCAGCTCTCATGTTGATCCACACGAGGCCCTATTATGAGTGGCTTTCACCAGAGCGCAAAACCTACCTGTATATGACCCTGCTTCGACTGATTGAAGAGCTAGATGGAATGGATGAAACCATGCTAACAGCCATCGAGGGTGTAATGGCCAGCACATGTGACAAGCTCAACTTGGTGAGCGTCTTGTTCCGCATGCTCCGAGCTCCCACCATAAGCAGCAAGGTATTTTCGTATATTGAGTGCCTCATCCTCTACTTGCTAAAGGCACAGCCTGGACTGACAATCAATATTCAGACAGTCATTCTGCCCACTATGACTACAGGGCCTTGCCATCCAAGTAAGAATACCACAACTGAAGGAACTACTGCAATAACTACAACTGAAACTACGACTTTAACGCAAACTGGGTCTACAGTAACTATGCAAACACCTGAAACAACCCCTTCATCCATTACCTCGCCAGAGACAATACGCACATCTCCAGAAACCGTCACAGCCACACCTATAACAAAAACTACTACCTCAGTTCAAACGTCATTGGAGTCCTCTACTGTAACATATACAGAAAGTATAACTAAAATGCCTACAACCCCATCCGAAGAAGCTCCAACAGAAGCACCATCCACACTGCCCAAAGAAACCCCTACAGCAACCCCTTCAATAGAAACAACTCCCTTCACTGGAAATCCAACCACGACTGAGTTCTCCAGAGTAACAACATCGTCTGCCAGATCTTCAGAAGTAACTCCCACTGAAACTCCATCACCAACAGTGTCCACATCCACACTAACCCCTACAGCAACATCCTCTAAAGAAAGTACAGTGGAAACACCATGGGGGCCTACATCTACAACTGTCACAGTAACATCTTCTGCAATGTCAGAAACAACACCTATACCTACAGTGTCTCCTACAGCAACACCCTCAGTTGTAACACCACCACAGACTACTACTTCTGTAGAAACACCTACAGGGACACCCTCAATAGCAACACCACCACAGACTTCTATAGGGATGCCTACAGCAACTTCCTCGGTTGTAACTCCTTCGCAGATGTCTACAGCAACACCTTCAAGTCAAGGCCTCACTAAAGCATCTATGCCAACAGCCACTTCATCAGAGACGTCTAGCGTTACAGAGACTCCTACAGGCACACCCTCAGTTGTAACTTCGTCGCAAGTATCGACTCCTACAGTGACACCTATGAAACCCTCTGTTGAAACTACACCTGGGAAAACATCCACGTCCACAGAGACGCCTACAGCAACACCCTCAGTAGAAACACCTGGGAACACATCCACAGGGATGCCTACAGGAACACCCTCAGTAGAAACTACACCTGGAGAAACATCTACATCGACGGGGACGTCTACAGCAACATCATTGGAAACTACACCTGGGGAAACGTCCACATCTACAGGAACAGCTACCACAACGCCTTCAGTGGAGACTACATCTTGGAGAACATCCACAGAGATCCCTACAGGAACACCATCAGTAAAAACGACAGCTGAAGAAACATCCACATCGACAGGGTCACCTACAGGAACACCCTCAGTAGAAACTACACCCGAGAAAACATCCACATCTACGGGGATGCCCACAGCAACACCTTCCGTGGAAACTACACCTGGAAAAACATCCACAGGGACGCCTACAGGAACACCGTCGGAAACTATATCTATCAAAACATCCACAGGGGTGCCTACAGGAACACCGCCAGAAACTACAGCTAGGAAAACATCCACATCCATAGGGATACCTACAGGAACACCTTCAGCTGAAACTACGTCTGGAAAAACATCCACATCCACAAGGTCACCTACAGGAACACCCTCAGTAGAAACTACATCTGAGAAAACATCCATAGAGATGCCTACAGCAACACCCTCAGTGGAAACTACACCTGAGAAAACATCCACATCCAGAGGTGTGCCTACGGGAACACCATCAGAAACTACACCTAGGAAATCATCATCTACAGGAACACCTACAGGAACATCCTCAGGGGAGACTACGCCTGGGAAAACATCCACATCTACAGGAACATCCCCAGGAGGAACTACACCTGGGAAACCATCCACCGGAACACCTTCAATAGAGACTACACCTGGGAAAACATCCACAACTACAGGGACACCTACAGCAACAGCCTCAGTAGAAACTACACCTGGGAAAACATCCACGTCCACAAAGGTGCCTACAGGAACACCTCCGGTAGAATCACCCGGGAAAACATCCACATCCACAAGGGAACCTACAGCAACACCCCCTGGTGCCAACACATCAAAGACGCCACCTATTATAGGAACACCTACAGCAACACCTTCATCAAAGACAAAATCAACTTCTACAGAAACTCCCTCAGGTTCAACTACACCAGGAAACGCATCCACAGGAACACCCACGGCAACACCCCCAACTGGATCTCCTTCACAGATGTCCTCATCCAAAGGAACTCCTACAGCGACACCCTCTGCAATGCCGTCGAATACACCATCTGTGTCAAGCAGAACTCCTACAGCAACACCCTCAGTTGAAACTCCATCAAATGAATCTACCTTCTCAGGGACACCAAATTTCACTACTTCACCATTGCCATCAGTGACACACCACGGTACCACTCCCCCGCATATTGACAGTAAGGGGAGCACACCTCCAGTGGAAACAACACCTCTTGTAACTGTGGTTACGACGGAGAGCATCACAGAAATGGGAACCACAGAGATCACGATACCGACACCATCTCAAGTAACCAAAACTTTTACAGTTCCTCAGTACCCCCCTGAAGGTGTCCCCATCAGGTTCAATATAGAAAAAATATCGCACCACATCACCCATGTCAACGAATCAGACAGCAATATCCTCGAAATCATACAAATGCTTTTCAATCAAACTCATGACAAGAATATCACTCTTGTTATAAACGACGCTAAAAATATTACATCCCAGCACCCAGAGATTGTGATTGCCGTGGAGGAGAAGGTTATACTAGTTATTGTCGAAGCGCTAACAAACGCTCAATTAACCGGAGAATCAGAAGAGAAAACAGAATACTTGGTACGTGAGCTTTACAAGATACTTGTAACAGGAGGAAAGTTTAGACTGGAGGTGCTACAGAAGGTTCTCACACTAGAAATGACAGGCACACTCAAAACAAACATCTTAAACATCCTTATAAATCGAACCATCAATGGAACTGTAGAAGGAGTACACAGGGTACTTGAGATCCTGATACCTTATTTGGCAGTGCATCACGTTTCTGGAATTTCTACGCGAGAATTCATTCACTTGGTGGTGCAGTATGTGCAGACAACCAACAGAACCCAAATTAATAAAGATTTGAGGCATTTCATTATTGAAATCCTAGAAGACCTCATCAACAGTCCACAAGTGAGCGAGAATGACAAACGACAGCTGAAGATCATCTTGGAAACTCTTCTCCGTGAAACTACCACAACCCACACAAGCTTTGCACCTATTTTAACTTACCTGAAGGATACAAGGGCTCCACTATCCCTCGACCTCCTTCTTTCGATACAACCCAACTGGAAAGGAATCTCACGAGAGTCGTTCCTGACAGTTCAGAGGTTGGCAGAAGTGCTGAACACATCCAATGGCAATCCACTAATAGTTGGAAATGTTGTGACACTACTTCTGCGGTTAGTCAGCACCAACCATATACCACGAACAAAAATTGGCCCTATGCTCTCCAGTTTGCACTCCATTGTCACTAGAACAGACCTAATAGCACCTCATTTGAGGTTGACTGTGCTCACAGACTGTTTGACTCTCTATGGCAATGAAGCTTTCCAATATCTGTCTCCTGCTGCTCGAGTAACTGTGCTCAACACAATCCTTGCTTTGGTGCATGAAAAGGTCGACGACTATGTGGTCAGTCAAGTGCTGAATTATGGATGGACATACAAGGAGCGTAGTGATATCTTTGCCCCACTGCTCCGAGATGTGGAGAACTTCAACCTGCCAGTGAATAGCCTTCGAGAGATCAACCAGATCTTGCTGGTTTTGGCAGCAGTCACAGCAAATAACCCAACGCTGCAGAAAGAGCTGTCCACCATTGCCAGCAAACTCAACTCCAATCGGCCTGAGAAATCGAAATACCCGCGTTCAGTAAAGTACATCATTGATAGCCTACTTAACAGGAAACCTCTCCAGGTATCGAGCATCCCACGGGGTGATATCACGGTGCTGTCCTACGTCCACTGGCCTATGCCTCAGCTACTCCCAAAGCAGATTGATAGCCTTCCAAAGGAAGTGGAAGACCATGACTTCAAGATAGACCACCTCACGAGTGAGCTCTCTAGGGATCTTTACTTTGTAGCCCTTGATCCTGCAGTACGAGGCAATCTCGTGGTGGTTGCTATGCGTTTACTCACCACTGACCAGATGACTGTCACCCTGGTTGAAAAGCTTCTCGGTGCCACGCACCAAGGTGTTGCTTTGAAACCCACATTGTCGACAAGCAACAAACTGTCTCTCCTACAAGACATCCCAGTTGTCATTACAAGGCCCACCATTCGCTCTCTGCCACCCGAGCGAACAAACTTCCTTGGGAAGTTTCTTCACAATCTCATTCGCACAATGAAGCAGCTACCAAGGCCTATTCTGGAGACACTTATCAAGTTTGTACCTAATCAACATGCAGCTGCCTATGCCATACAGCTATCTTCAGACATTGCTTCTGCTCTTCTGCAGCATGATAATGTCGCCGAGCAAGTGGAGCTTAGCAAACAGCTGGCCAAGATCCTAGAAGACAAGGCTGAAAGCAGCACTGAGCGCTACAAAGTCATTCCTCTGTTGACAGACTTCAAAAACAAACTGTCCAGCTTGACTTCTAGCCGTCCTGCCCTGACACCTGTTGTGCAGTACATTGAAGAAATTCTCCAAAGGTTACGCAATGAGCCCCAAAAGTCCACCAGTGCCCTGAGTGATCTGAAAAAATATCTTCAAAAGCTCCCAGGAAATGTGTCTGTGGACATTGTACATAAAATGCTCGAAGATTTCTCGAGTTGGACCCCTGCCGACTTCAAGGCTCTTCTAGGTCTGCTTCACACCGCGCTTCCCAGAGCCGAGCACAAAGAGCCACCACTCACAGGAAGCCTTACTATTGTGGCTATGAGACTGCTGAGACTCCACAACAATACAGACAGCACTGAGGAAGCACTAGTCAAGTTTGTGGACCTAATGCCTGTCAACAGCAGCCTGTTCCCAGAGCCACTCAAGACGGTGCTGGTGAGCGACATTCTCTTTGTGCTCGCCACCAAGATCTACAAGAGCTCCGAAAGTCACGTGAATGCTGAAACGCTCCTGCGCATGCTCGACCAAGTGCTGCACAGTCACATGAGCCCCGCGACTGCTAGCCTGGAAAGCGACTTCATCAAGGCTGTGGCCGCCTTTGTCGACAACAAGTTTGTGCTGAGACTTGTGAAACGCGAGCTGCGCGTCCGCCTGGCCGACCTGCTCCAGCACTTGGACTTCCAGCACCTGATAATACCCATGGAGATCATTGTCAGCATTGACAAGCAGTTGCGCAAGGAGATGTGGACCATCGTCCGGAAAGTGCACACCACAACCGAAGAGCGCTCTTTGCTCCAATTCCTCCAATACCTCAAAACAGCCCACAGGGACGAAATTGTGCGCATGGACAATAGCAGCATGCAGAACCTTCACAAGGTGCTCCTGCCTTTGCCACCGAGGGCGCTGCACAACGTCATCACTGGTGTTGATGACGTCCTCACGCTCAACGGCGTCATCGTCCACAAGCAGTTGGCCGAGCAGTTGCTCACCATTGTCCGGATAGCCACCCGCAGCCCAATGTTCCCGGCCAAGCTACTGCCCAAGGCCAAGAAGATCATGGAGAAGCTCGTGAAGGACCACATACAGCGCGAGATTTTCCGACGCCGTCCACACCTCTTCCCGTTGGCCATGTGAAAAGAATGAGCGTGCCATGAGGAAACAAGACACTGGCCATGTTTGCACAATAAAGCTTTCAAGGGGCGTTGACATGCTCCTTCACTAGTTCTTCTGTCCAGTTCAAACTCTGAAGCATGGGGTGGAAAAAGTAATAAATGAGGCAGGCTTTACGCTTAGAAAGAGCTCCATGTTTGACATCTACCAGTGTGTTACAAATCGCTCACTTGTGCAAGGGCACGATCCACAAAAAAAGTGCTTTCCTTAGGAGCCACTTTTGCTGTGTGATTTGGATCCCGCTTGAAAAACGACTGGATGGAGGCCATATTGTTCTGCGTTGCCTTTTCTGCGTCTTCATCCCTAAGGAAAAGACAAAAGTGATCTTTCAGGTCTCTTAACTTGTTATCGCATGACATTCTTACATCCTTCATACAGTACTGATCCACTTACTATTGCCCACTGCCTCTGGAATTTACAAATTAGATCAAATGGCAGATCATGCTCAACAAACATCTGGTATTGACAATGCACCAGAGAATTGGATAAGTAAAGGAGTCAGGACACAAAAGAAAAAAAAAAAATATTTATTCTTAATATACAATCTTCAGTGGTTATATATACACCAAGTTTCACAATTTTTAAAACTCTAGTAATTACAAAATTATTATTTATCTCTTTCCTTACTTTGGGGAAAAGAAGCAATTCTTCCAGGAAAAAAAAAAAAAAATTTATTTTAAGAACTACTGTAAACGACTAAATTTTCTCGAGGACCCAATTTTCGCGAATTTCTCGAATCGCCTACAATTCGCGAAAAATACGTCCCGCGAACCATTCGGGCAATATGTGAACGCTACGGAAGCTACACTCGATTCGCGAAAATTAGAACCCGCAAATAATTTCAAATTTTCAGCTTTGGCCCAATTCACAAATATTTGAGCCCGCGAAAATTAAGTCGTTTACAGTATTCAGCATATGGCATATTATGGTACATCAAAATTTAACCTGCAAGCTGCTCTTCTAAAGGGAACTAAAGTTACCATAATGTGTTGAAAAAGATTTTTAAATTTAATTGTTGACCTTGCAATTTACACCAAAAAGGGAACAGAATGTTGAAAAATTTACAGATATATCAAAGCGTACTACATATACAGTGATGTGATTGGCCCGGAGATATTTTGTAGCACCTTTTGGAGGGGGATCAGTGGCAGAGTGAGTTAGTGCACCACAGCTCTTAGCACGTGTATTGAAAGCTAGTGCTGCAGAACCCAGGGATCCTGGGTTTAATCCCCACCCCTGCCCGTTTCGATCTGGATAAGCATCGTACCGGCACGCGGTCGTGTATCATTACTGCCTGATGCATGTGTTAAAGACCCCAGGCTAGCAGTGGTTCTGCACTGGCTAGATCTGTCACCTACAGCTTAAACCAGTGTCTCTGCACCGCAGTTTACATTCTATAAACAGGAATGTCCATTTTTTTTAGCACCTTTTGTAGCAGTTACGATGTCCATTATGAAGCAGCAAAAAGTGCTTTTGCAGCACAAGCACACACTTCATTTTTATTCATACTACTGCAAATATTATATCTTAAGGTACAGTTGCAACGGAAAAAGAGTCGCACAAGTGACCGACCTCCAGAGCAGCGAAATCGCGACACGTGGTGCTATTGTTCCGGAGAACGCCGATAGCGAGAGTGCCAGTCACGTCCTATGTCTTAACGCGGGGGTGGCCGGCAGAAAGCAGCCCATCCTAAAACCCGAATTTCGAAAGCTATCTTATCCCTCAATGTTCTGTCGGCCAACCCCGCGTTGAGATATGGAACGTGACTGGCACTCTCGCTATCGGCGCGCTCGGGAACAATAGCGCCGCGTGTCGAGATTTTGCCGCTCCGATCATCGCTCACTTGTGCTACTCTTTTTCCGTTGCAGCTGTGCATGTGTTGGCCTATCCAGCTAAAAAACATGCCTGATTTGCCTTCACACTTCTGTGCAACCTTTTGTTAGCATCAACTGCGCGGCAGGTTTGATTCCCTCAAACGCAAAACTAGTTGCACATAGAAGCACTAGGCATGGCAACAAGATTCTGATTGATGATTGATGAAGGACAGTATGGACTGCTGTGAATGGTCATTTTAGGTATGAAATAAAATGTAAACCAAATAGTATATTCCACTGAAATAATGTTAGAATTATCTTGAGCACACAAATTGACATTTCATTCAAGTTCTAAATGTTGTAATAAAACAAATTCTTAATTCATATATAAAAAAAAAAAAAACTTTTGTCATTGAATTATGAACATTAATGACAATTTGTATGTAGAACTTCACGATAACAAAGATTGGCATGATAACGATAAGTATGCCACCTTAAAACAATCCAGCCAAACTCGTTAAGGTTATTCCCAAGCTTTGTTTTATTGACTGTACCTCGAACACATAAAGCCTATATAAAGGTGACAGCTGAACAAAAGTTGAAATAAAAATAAACCTACAAAGCATTTCATGAAAATTTTCTTGCGAGTACCGTTGCTAAATCTAGAATTTGAAAAAAAAAAAAAAATATTGCCAGAATATTGCAGTTTATCATAAATAATAGCCACAGTTTTATTCAGAAGTTTTTACCGCAAACTAAGAGCTGTTACATTAACACTCACCAAGTTCCCCTTTTTTAAAAATATAACCGACGCCTGCGTGTTTAACGACCCGCTCTGGGGGAGTACTTTCCCTTTAGCACGTGGGTGCACTGCAGCAGAGCAAGATAAATAAAATCGTGATGCTTACTCCGCAGTTGTCGCTCCACCACAGTACAGAAGAGTGCGGAGAGGAGTGCACTCAACAAAGTTAACTTGTTCGCTAGAGCAAACTATGAACACCAGAGATATTACGAAGATTGCGAGTACTGTCAGTGCTTTACACTGACAGAGAGATAAAATAGAATAGTACATTATCTGCGGCTATAACTGAAAGCCCTGAAAATTCGCACAGCCTACCATAACAATTCGGAAGTGTAGCGGGGCCTGAGCCATGATATTTTCAGTATTAATAAAGTGAAATCAAGTTTGGGGGCACTGTTGGCAGAAACTCCTCACATTTGCGCTAAATGTAGCAGGGTAAGCCCTTCGGTGCAGTTTGGCGAAAATGGCGGAGCAATCACATCATTGCGTATTATCCTAAATATGCAAAATGTGCCTCATACCCACTGCAGTGATGTGATTGGCCTAAGCCATTTTGGAGCACCTTTCGGAGCAGCCGAAACAGTGTTTCGGAGCAGCAAAAGTGGCTTTTGAAGCAGATATTCTTGGAAAAATAAACATATTTGTTTTAAGTGCTGGACAAACAAGGGCACTTTGTGCTGTGACGTGTTGTGATGGAACTCGCTGCTTGTGTTTTTACTGCTGAGACATTCCACAAGTGTACAGTGCTGTAGGCGTCGCCAAGCAATTCCATAAAACCGCTTGCCACCATTTTACTAGTTCCCGACATGCCAGATTTTCGTCAAGTAAGCAAACGTAAAACAATGGTTGCAGGCGTCCCAACTGGTGCCTCCATCGTGCAATCATGTTTGCATGCACGTGAGGGAAACTTCGGCAGGCTTGCAATTGCACGTGCTTCGTCGCGCGAGCGGGGACAACTGCTGTTCGATCAAAACTGAAACCATGCCACTCCAATTCGTCACCAACTGGTTCCCAAAACTGTATGCAAAATGTAACTGTCCAGCATACGACAAAAAACAGTCCAGCGGCGCGTGTTGCCAGGCCGGCAGGCGAGGTACAAGCAAAACACACAGAAAAAAAAGAACCTGAGCACATCGATGCAAGACATCGCGAGCCAGGGTCAAAAACGTTCTTGGAGCGTTTTGTGCAATGACTAACTCGACACAAACAAGCACGCTGTTTGGGTAGGTCCCGATCATTACGCCGAAACTCGTTTCGTGAAATTACATTTCGTGGAAACCTTTTCATGGACACACGTTTCGTTGACACAATCATTTCATCGACATTCGTTATGCGAATTGCACGCTGTAGGAACATTTCGTCACGGGTGTATCACTGGGGTGCGCGTTAACCCACCCCCTCAACTGCGGCGACTCGTTACAAAAATGTTAACAAACCCAACCTGTGCACACCACCCCACGGTGACAGTCTCATGCAGCTTATTACAGAAGAAAGTTAATCTGAGGTGTCGATGAAACGATTTATCAATGAAACAATCTGTTGATGAAACATTGCGTGTCGATGAAACGATCTGTCAATGAAACGTCATTCGATGAACTGATTGCCACCGGACTGGCAGGCAGGGACCAAATAGTTTTCCCACGGCCGTTGCTTTCAGGAGCGAGTGCTTCAGCTCACGAAGTAACTCCCCCGCGCAAAAACATGGTTTTGTTTCACAGCATGACGGCATGGCTGGTACCCAGCACGCTAGCGTCGGAGCGTCCATACACGCCCGCGTCTAGCGTGAAAGAAATTGAAAAAAGACGCGAGACGAGACTCACGAGACCATGAGTGCGAAACGCGAGACGGTGGGGAAAACAATGCAAGACCGGATGGACGATTAATGCAGGATACTTTGTGTTGGGCGGCCACTTGCGCCACCTAGCTCACGCATGCTCAGTTTAGTTTTGGGTTTCAAAGATGACCGAAGTTGGTCCTTTGGCACAGGCTTGGCACAGATTACCCATATTTTGGCAAAATGTAGCAGGATTAACCCCTTGGTGCAGTTTGGCACAATCGAGGCAGCAATCACATCACTGCCACTGCTATCACTTCTTTAAGTTAGAGTGCTCTAGCTGATACTATCTTTCCTTGATACATATGTAGGAAAGGGCTTCTGTGAGACTGTGCCATTCAGAGAAGCGCTTGTATGCAGTGGTGCATGTCCTGCAGAACAAAGATTTTGTGCTAGACCTTGATAATCTTATTGCACTGCTCGTAGTCTTGCCTCTTCTGCTATTTTTATGACTTGTAGCACTTATGACACGTGTGCCATGGCCCAGGGTAGCCTGGGAAGTAAGAACCCTACTCATCGACGAGTACCTGTGGATCTTCAGGGCCTCTGAAATGAAACGTTGCTGTCGGATACAAAAATCCGATGATCCAACATGGTCTACAGTCCTCACTGTTACTGCCCTCCAGAAAACAAGAAACAGATGCAGTTAAATTGCACGAGTGGCGTCATCTCCGTAGCGGTCTCCAATGCCAGCAAGATGCCACGTTTGGGAAGTGCCACTGCGGTGCAAAGATTTATCTCTGAAAGCTCACCACCTTGTGAGAAAGCATAAAACAGAACCGAAACCATAAATGTAGTTCTTCGGTTATCCACAAGATGGTGCAACATGTTCCAGCGTGCCAAATATCAATTTTGGTGCTGTGCAGAAACCATCAACCACTTATGATTGATGGTCTACGAGTGTAGAAAGGAAGGATTAAATAGTCACCAGGTAACTGTGACAGAACTGATGTAACCGGCCAGTGGCTGCCCTTCTCCAGCACCTTATCAATCGTCCTCTTTTTATGACAGGTCATTGCTAGCCTTTGCACACCCTACACATTGATTTTCAGCAGGAAAGGAAGTGGAGAAGGTGAGAAAGCGGAAGACACTGGCAGAGGACGTCGTACATCTTTTCGAACATGACAGCCTTGCTGGGTGGTTGGAGTTGAGGTGTCTTCAATTAAATCGAGCTTATTTGTGAGATTAACAACTACATCTCAGCCCCAGGCTGTGCTGGGCTAGGGGAAAACATCCTGCGGGACCGGCCTACATGATGTTTACAAACAGCCCACCACAGCTTCGGGCTGAGATGTAGTTGGCACAAGAGCCCTACTTGCAACTTTACACAACACATACTGCCGTATAAATATTTGTTTCAGTCTACTCCAGAAAGGCAACAATCATACTTCTATTTTGACTTGTTTACTAAACAGCTTTTTGTGCATCAAGTCATACAACAGGCCTCTCAAAGAGACTTTGTGTGTCGAGCTGAATGATGACTGTTTAGTGTAAAATTCGCTGCTCTTATATGCTCCACAAGCATCTGGCCCACTGCTGTGAAAGGTGCCTACCCTTGTCTTATATTATTAGGGGGCACAATTCCTTTGCATGGGCACCACATCTATTCAATGTTTCAGAACTGAAATTGTTCAAGATGACACTAAAAGGTACAGTCGGCTGCAAAAGATTGCAGGACACGGAAGCACCAGCTGAAATGACTTGCTGCACCTTCCGACGGCGTGCCACCGCTTTCAAGAACCATACTTTGCGCATGCGCGTCCTTTCATGCTCTAAGTCACGCCTTTTTTACTCGCTTCCGTCCTGTTGTAATTAAGAAACTCCGTTTGAGTCAACATTTACTCACTCAGACATCCAACCAGAATACAAGGCAAAAAGCACTGCATTCCAACCGTCACACACACATCGTCCTCGTCGTCTTACACATCAGTCCCAGCTCGCGCAACAACACAACAGCACAACGGTGCGCCCTTTTTAGTGGCAGCACCGATTACAATCAAATGCACGGCAAGCGCGATCAATGCAGGAAAACAAAGCACGTGGCGATACGACACCGCGAATATAAGTCAAGCTCTGATACAACACGTCCGACGTGCATGAGATAACTGGAACCAGTATAAGAGGCTGCTTTGTCAGCCATCAAGCCACAAGCCTGACTCAGCCACCGCGATGGGTGACAAAGCTTGCATGCACCAAATCTCGTTTCGTGGCACCTTGCGCCGGTCCCTGTTATGTCGTGCGCATTGGACGGAAGCAAGGAAACAAGGCATGACTGCGAGCATGAAAGGAAGTGCATCCTCAAAACACGAGTCTCGAGAGCGGCCGCGCGCCGTCAGAAGGTGCATAAAGTAATATTGGCTGGTGCTCGCGTGTCCCGCAAACTTTTGCTGCCAACTGTACATTTGGTATACTAAATAGAATTTGTAACTTCGCTGCAAAGTACCTTTATAAAAAAAAAAAAAAAAAAAATCCTACCAAGTGAAAAGAAAAACCATATAAATTTTTAAACTCAGGTAGTTAGGCACCAATCTGATAAGTACTATGAGGGGTGGTCAATTGGTTCTGCCTCCTGAGCTTTCTCTTTTTTATACAGAGGTGGAATTGAAAGATGCTACATTTAAATCGAAGTTTGGAATATCCTTTTTTTCAGGAGCAGATCAAAAACCAAATTTGACGTTCGTGTTTGTACAGCATAAAATCGGTCTGCCTTTGAGGTGCAGCGACACGGGTTTACGCTGTAGATAAACAATTTACCCAGTGGAGTATCACTGCTAGCCCGGGATCTTTACCGTGAATCACGCTGATACGCTGCTCATCCAGGTCGAAACGGGCAGGGATTGAACCCAGGATCCCCGGGTTCTGCAGCCTGAGCTTTTGCTCCACATTCTCTGAGCTGTGGTGCACTTACACACCCGGCCATCGATGCCCCTTGATAAAGTTCCTACCAGTGGCGATGCACTTCCGCCACTGGTGCACTAGTCTCTGCATGCCATCATACAAGAATGAGGGTGGCTATTGATGACACCAACGCCGTGCTGGAGGAGCTGCAGTTCCAAGATGTTTTGCCTTCCCCATCTTAAAGCCAGGAACTCGTGCCATCAGAGTTCTGGCTATTTCCCAAGATGAAGGAACATCTCAAGAACGGGTGGCCAAACTTCTGCTTGCGTGCCGCATGCTGCTCTTTACAGGTCCAAATGCAGCTCGCGGCACCCTGGACAAAGTACCACCCCTTCCAGCTTGCATTTTGGTAGCCTTATGCCACCTTACCTACTGCTGTGAGGCACTCTTCTTAACAATGAAGATGGTAAAATCAAAATAGCGTGCGACCTGAGCTGCTCAGGACCGCAACAACATTACTCGAGCCAAACTTTAAGGCGCTTGTTTCACAAACAAGGATGCACTATGAAAAAGACTAATGAGCAATCGGTTTATAAGTGGAATTATTTGTGTCCACCAATGGAGAATAATGAAATTAAAAGCTTCCACACCCCTCTTTTGCTGCGGTTTTTTGCTTAATGGTTCTTTTTTGTGGCTCTTTGCCTATGTTCGGCTGACCACCCCTGATCTAAAGGGTATGTGGTTTGCGCCCAAAGATGGAGGTCACAAACGCAGTGCACCGCTGGTCTCGTCAACAGCCGCCCTCATTCTACCACGACGGTATGCAGAGACTAGTGCACCGGTAGCAGAAGCGCGTCGCCACTGTTGGGGACTATATAAAAAAGTGATGTGATCCTGGGAGAGAGGAACTTTCATTTGAATGTAACATCTTTCAATTCCATCGCTGGATAAAAAGTTACAGCCCAGGAGGTCAAACCTATCGAACACCCCTCATACCATTGTCAACAATGTGAGATGCGTTCATCAAAGCAACAACTGACAAGTACTGGCTGTGCCACCTGATGAGTGGGAAAGAGGGTCAAAAGTACTTGTGGTGCTGGTGAAAACTGTTTCAACAAAGTGTAATCCACCTGAAATTTGAGCAAAGCAGTTGATGCGCAAGACGCAGGCTCTGCTGCTGTGACCAGCACACTGTGACAAGTACCTTGCTGGTCACAGTGTGCTGAATGCATCTCAAATCGCTGATAATCTTAGCATCAGAAATTTCTTTATAAATTTGGGCGGTAGTAAATGTGCCATTAGCAATCTCCTGACACATGACAGAAAAGAGATGAGGCAGTGTTCGAAACCGTATCATAAAGTTTGGCCAAGCACTCTTAAGTAAAAAAGAGAGAGCATGTCTTGTAGAAAACGCACCACGAGACTGTAGCAGCATTATCCTCGAGTACTTTTTCCGCTGTTGACCAGCTGAACCGCACCAAGCTCGGAAACCCAAACACATTGTCCATATGCGCCGAGAGAAACTTCTTTGTTGCAGGATCTGAAAGCAAAAAGACACCCCCAAAGCAGTAAAGACTCAGATGAGGGATGATGCTCATGGCCATACTTTACGACACCCTAACTGTAGTCACTGACAGGACAAGACTGGCAAGGTTCTTTAACTGATTCTGTGACGAGTACTGGCTGCTGCCTTCGGTAACGTTTTGAACATGCATGCACGCCCCACTTTCAAAGTGATAGGGCGTCCTTGAAGGCAGAGAGCTCGCACTGCAAGCAGAATAACTGAAAGACAGTCCTGCCATCCTAAAGTGGTCAAGTGGTAGCTGCTGGGAGTACTTGTACCGCTTGATTTCGTGCACCGAGGAGTTGCTCCGGATGAATGCTCCAATAAAGCATATAGTACAGAGAAGTTGCAATTGATTGGATGGTTTTGATAAGGTTTCTCCCCAGAGATAGGGACACCCGACAACCACAGAGCTGAAGGGGGGGATCCCCTCCTGGCACTTTGCTCGACAGTGTGGCCGGCAATCGTGACGGCCGGTAGTGCTTTTTGTAGTGCGTTTCTGCAGAAAGTGATGTCGCCCGCAGGGATCTGCACCCACATGTGATGCTGCACGAGTCTGCCGAGTGCGACAACCTGGGGTACAGTGCATTTGCACAATCTGTCGACCAAACACGGCAAAATATATAGAGGTGGGTGGGAAACCCTAGGTATGTGTAGTCATCCAGACTGTTGGGTGGCAAAACCACTGTTGTGCACCGTGAGGGGAACCCTGGTTTGTATGCAATATATTTAACGACACGGGTTCCTCAACAAATGTCAAGTATAACACTCCACTTGTGTCCTATTACCAAGGCAACATGTTGTTAATGGCCATCTTTACATTAGGAGCATGCAACACCTAAAGGGGGCACACCGCTCCGCCTTGGCAGCTGGTTGGCAGCGCCACCAACGACAGCGTCTGTGTTATATCGCAGAGTGAAGCGGTGTCTGCTTCGGTCTCTCCTAATGCGCCCACAGCGTCTTGGCTGCATCTGCACCTTCCTGTGGCCGTGTTTCTACATCTCACTAAGGAGTAAAGGTTTCGCACCTTGACATTCGGAAACCTATGCATGTCCAGCATTGCTCAGAATGCGTTCTCACGTAATTCAACCTGCAGGAGTTGCTCAGAGCTTGGGCTCAATCGTCTCTCCAGCAGCTGTAAGCCACAAGGACGGCGATGCACCACCATGTTTTACATTTATCTGCACTGGAATATGCCTCTACAAAGTGCTTGTGTGTTCAACGATCCTTAAATCATTATGGGACGACATTCAACAGTGCCAAAAATTAATAAAATCTACATGAGAAGTACTTTTCGCTCCTCTTATTATCAGATTGCTCTTCATTCGCCAGCAGGTCAAGTAGACGTACTGGGATTAAGATGATTGTGCCCGTTTTTACCAGTATGTAAAGGGGATCTGTGTTGTCAATTTCCAGGTCTTGAGTGAAAAAAGTTAGAGCATATTGTGGCTCCGAATGTTCTGTATATAGCGCTGTGCTCAGGTAAGCTGGTATTGATTAGAAACTAAGGTTGGCTGCTACACACAATGTCAACGCGAAATGCTTCTGCTAGGAGTCGCACCGTGGTGCCAATGTTTCGTCGCATGCTTCCAATAAAAATCAAACAATAAAAATCACAATGGTTGGACTTTGTAGAAACCAGAGGGCACCACTGCACCTGGGGGGCACAGGGCATGGTGTAAGAAAGGCTCTTTAGGTGGGGAGATACCGCTCTCCGCCGTGACCAGATAATGTCCCCACGCGTACTAGGCTTCTTGGCTTCGCGTTTGGATGGTGCTACAAGCTTCGGGTCAGTTCTATAGACCATTCCATTTAGCGCTCTCTGGGCGGCACCATTTTGTTAGACCGCAGTGCCCTCTCCATACATCCGGGAAATTCAGCGGGTTCGGCGGGGTAAAACGAGAGAGAGGGCACGCGCCCGACTCCGCTAGCAGACGACAAACCGGGAGGTTGCCGGTCTCCATCTTTGATTTGTATCGGCGGGCTGTACGGAACATCGAACTCTCGCTCGTGGCTGCCGTTGTGAAGTGGTTCGCGTTCTTAGAATAGTTATGTCTACTCCAAAATCATCCTATAGCTCTCTGTTGTTCTATTTCTGTAAATGATCAACTAGCATATCTTTTTTCCGTTATTTAAATAGCAGTCGAGTCAGCCGACAGTACTACCCTCAACTACTGCGTGTATTGCGGCAGGAGAGCACTTTTTTATTTATTATTTCAGACTTCCACTCATGGTCGCTAAAGGCCTACACCAGTACGAACTTTGTATAGTAAAAAAGGTACAGCAACCGGATTTACTTTTCGCCTGAGAGACTGGCCGATCCTGACACAGTTTTCTTTATTTTTTTTTTATTTGCACGCAGGTAACAGCGCAATTGGACCCTGTGAGTCTTTTTATCTAGCATAGTATTACATGACAACTGGCATACCAAAATCTGCGCATCTGCGCTTAAAAGTTCCAAAATGACGCGATTTTAAACACAGCTTGCACGCCAGCCGGACGCTAGCTACAGCCCACTCGGCAGAGCAGACGACATGCGGGTTGAGAGGGGGAGTGCATTTTTTTCTCTTTTACCCTCTCTGCTATGACCCTAATGGAACGGTCTATAGGGCGGGTGGTTCGGGCAGTTCGGCTACAGACCGGGCCGTCCGTCTGAGCTGCACGATCGGCACTCTCGGGTGCTTGCGTGAGTGAGGCTACCGTTCTAGGTACAGTGGTGAGGCAAGCATTTTCTACATGGTGTTCCAAAAAGAAAATTTACAAGGCTTCTTTCACCGCAAAAATTAACTATTCATCGCCAAACACTCATTCTCCACCCATATGTAGCGCACAACGTCCGAACCAGATGCCAAAGTTTCAGCACTAACAGTTACTTATTCAAAAGTTATACTAAGTGATTTTCTGAAATTTTCTATGGCGGCTGACAGAGCTCTTGAATATATAAAGCTCTATGGCACCAGTTACCGACAACGGGCGAAAATGAGCTCAATTTTTTATGAAACATTTCAGAAAATCAGTTATAACTTTTGAATAAGATAACAGTTAGTGCTCAAACTTTGCCATCTGGTTCGGACCTCTAGCACTACATTTTGAGCGGAGAACTGAGCGTTCTGCAATGCATATTTAATTTTTGCAATTAATTTGGGACACACTGTACTTTATTGTCTCCTTGCTTCGGCCAAAGTCGGACTATGCCAGAGTGGTAAACCAGGACAACAAACAGATTTGTTTTTTGTTGGTCCACAAATTGCAGACCAACAAACAGCTTATATGCCATTTTATTTTCTTTTGCAATGCTATCACTAGATTAGTGAGTGTCTGTAATATCTAAATGTTTTAGATGCTTAGCGCATTGATTTATAAAAAATAAATATCTTTCGTGATTTTCAGTTGATTTGGCACGACTTTAAAATTTAATTATTTGTTTTGAATTGCATATAATGTTAGGTACTCACATTTTCGTGCAGTGCAAATCAGCTAATCAATTACTTTTTTTTGTTTATTTCTAGATTGCCTTTCCCATGCTTATTCCAAACTCGATTCTATACAGAGTAGGCATGGAGTCAGAAACCTTGCACACGGAGGTTACTGAAATAAAGTTAGTGAAGAAAATCACTTGTCTGTCGTCAGCACATTTACCTTCACATTTAGAAGCCTGTAGAATGCTTCTGATAATAGCTATACTTATTAAGAGAAGAAGACAGTTTTACGAAAAATGCACTGGCAAAATAATATAACACTCACAAGCTTACTTCAAATAGTATCAAACTATAGTCCGTTGCAACTCAAGAACGAAGGGCGAGGGTAAGGCGGGCCGGGGAGGAGGAAGCAAACAGAACGCTGGAGAAGAGAGGGGAAAACCTCCTCCTCTCTTTAGCGTTCCGTCTGCTTCCTCCTCCCCGGCCCGCCTTACCCTCGCCCTTCGTTCTTGAGTTGCAACAGACTATAGCTACCACGACCATCGAGTCATTGAACAATAAAAAATCTAGATGACTGAAAGCACTACTTATCAAACATAGCGATATCACAGCGTGCCAAGTCAGAGAATCACTGTATAATCTGGAGGAGTGATAAAAGAATGCAGCTCTTGCCTCCCCAAAAACTATACTGCCTGCGCTTGGCAGTGCTCCACTGTGATCCAACTGCCATTAAAACACTTTTCAATCGATAGCAAGTCTAACTGCTTTCTTTATCCACACTTTGAGTTGCACAATCATTATTTCAGAACGCCGAGCAGTACTGCATCCCCACGTTTTCTGTAATACTTGCTTCTCAATATTACATCCTTTGTGAAATGCTTTGCGTACATGACGACTTTTGACGTCAGTGGCCGGTCCTTGCGAGGAACGGCTCGTGCTTATTGTGCCAGATGTTCAGGATCGGAAGGAACGCTAAACAAGGTTACTTTTCCTTTGCAGCTCCGATAACCGAAAATTTGCAGCACTTGCGTCCCATGCTCTCCAATGCCGGACCATGCCGGTGTTCCAGGCTGTGATGCACAAAGATGTTAGCAGTCCAAGAAAAATGGCGAAACTAACGACAAGATGTTTGACACTAAATACAACAAAGTAAAAAATCTCAAGTTCTCCAGTCAAGACAGATAGCAGCGTGCAGGAATAGATTCGGGGATTTTACACCTTGGTATCCACCCCCCTCAGCGGCTAGGGTGGCGGTCACCAGTGCCGTCAAAGAAAAGCCTAACTCCAACTATCCTTGATCGAAGAAAAAGATAAAAGATGTTTACACTGCTAAGTGAAGCCACATACGCCTGCTCGTGAATTGGGACGTGTGTTGAAATCCTCTTGAAATGAGAGGTTGATTGGCGCTAGAAATTTCGTGACAAAGACAGAGCCTGTCAACAAGGTGTCCCATGAAAGGCAATGTAACAAAAAAGCATTTTAGAGCAATCCCTGTTACGACCAACGTGAAATTATTTTTCTGTGAAAAGTTGAGCATTCAAAATGCCTGTGAAATAACAATGCTATCCCTAAAAATATAGTATGAGCCCCAAAGGCATGTCTGTTTGTGTACCTTGAAGCATGCCTCGAATTTTGGCTGTTTACTTTCATGAAGTGGATTTTCAGGCCTTTCAAGCTCTCTTATCTCCAAGTGCTTTTAGGGAGTATAAGTGTGCACTCAACTGCAGGATTATTTTCCAGCAGCACCGCAACGGTGATCAAAAAGCTATCAGGAAGGGCTGAACGCAGACGGTCGGGTGCACAGCTTGTTGGGTAAGTCGGCCGGTCGCATAGAGTCACCGCTTGTAGCGCCCTATAGGGGAATGCTTTACACAGGAGAAAGGGGGATTACCTGGCTGTGCCCTCCTACGAGGAGCCGGCCACAGTCTCCTCACCTAAAGAGCCAATCTTACACCATGGCACAAGGCCACCACCGCACCCAAAGAAAACTACAAAGTGCTAGGGCCCCGCCCACCTGGAGAGAGATGGGAAAACCTTCTTGGAGAACGTACACGTCGCAGCGGTGTCGATTTGTTACATTCATTCATATATTGCTAATAAATGTAGTTTGTTGTATGGAAAATCCTGGCACCATGCTGTTCTTTTGGGTTGGTAACATAGCAAGACACCTTTCCCACAACTTTTGCTGTAAAGCAACCTGTTGGCTGTTCCTCTCGAGTAAAGTGGGAAGGAAAGCGTTTGGCCTAGAGCAACTCACCATTAGGATATCCCGAGCCATATTCCTCTGGATTTAAGTTTAGGCCTTCCGGAAATCTCCATGTTTGGATGGCACGATCTCGAGCAACCTGGGAAAGAACATCGCCATTGAACGTCAAACGACACTCGCAAGGCATAGCTTCAAGTTCTAAGCTTAATTCCTTTCAATCTGCAAACGATCCAACAGGGCATCACCACATCAAAACAAAAATGGAAAGGAGACTGAAACAGTTCAACTGAAGTTTGTTTCACAAGTTCCATACTGTAAGGCAGTGGTCTCAAACTCATTTGAGTGCAGGGGCCAGATAGCCCACACCAGAAAGAGGAGGGGGGGGGGGGGGGGGGAGGTCAAAAGATTTTAAAGAGAAGAGACGTTGTGCTCTATGCTTTAGTAAACTCACAGTTTTGCCAGTGACATCTTTAGATCTGATTTGTTTATGCAACTACTTTGGGCTGCTGGCATTTTTATTAGAATAGGATAGCAAGTACACTATCGTTCCCATTGCTCGATTCACTCAGGAATTAACCAAGCTCAACATGTATGTATAAAACAATCAGTTAATTTGACAGTTCTTGCTTTCCTGACAATTTTTATTACACTCTGAACGAATACTTGTTTTTTAATGCTGATATATTTTGAAAGCGAGAATCCCGAGCTCGTAGCTTTACCTTTGGCAGTTGCTCCTGCTGATCGAGAGTTTGCGCAGCTGAGATACATCCTTCAACGAATAGTTCGCGCTTGCAGCCTAGTAGCGGCATTGTTGTACATTACAAAAAGCTGAGAAGCAAAAATTAAAGCGAAACAAAGGGCGAATGAACACAGATAAGTATAAACTATGTGAATACTGTCGAGACTGGTTATAACGAAGTCAATGGGAATCGGAAATCGCTTCGCTATATTCGCTTCTTCGTTATATATGAACTCATACAAATAACATGAAAAAAAAAAAGATAACACGAGCTGTCATGGGTACGTGTTTATTGAGCTGCAGAAAGCGGTCGAGGCTTCCCTGCACGCGTCCTCTGCTAGATCGGAGCCGCTTCTCGCCAACTGCGAGAAGCTCAGATCGAAAAAAAGATCCTGCTACGTACGGACAGTGTCGACAGCTGCGACGGCCCCGCAGAGACGCCGGCGGTAGACGGCATTCTTTACGTTTGTGCGCACTCCGTTGAGGATGGCACGTTTTTGATTCAAGGAGATTGCCTTCGCCTTCCCCGTCGAGGTGCCGGCGGTGCCGGGACTCTCCATCGTTGAGTGGCAATGATTCACCGAATCGGTGCTTGAGCGAAGCAGACTTTCGCGCAAGAGCGACCTCACCGACCAGACACCAACACGGATCACGAAGCAAACAAAGAAGCACGCACGGCACCGAGTTCACGCTCAAGCTTGTCTGTCGTCGGTATAGAGCCTAGATTTAAGAGATGGGGCAACTGCTCGATCAGGGTCACGTGGTTTGTGGGCCGCGTTTGGAAAACGAGCTGCAGCATGCAAGGAGCCACAACTCAAAAGCGTTCACCTTCTGCCAACGTGTCTGCCTCTCCGCTCAGTTTCTTCGCCACACTGGCCACACGACAATCAAATGCAGGCGTACTTACTGCTCCCTCTCTTAAATCTAGGCTCTCTCCGTCATCTCCGCCGGAATGTTGTCGCTACCGCCTCGAACGCCCCTATCGATATGCCACGACGGCTTCTCCGCGTGCGATGCGGTAAAGCTGCTTCTCAGATAAGGAGCGGGGAGCAGACGACGTTGCAGAGCCTGCCGCTGGCAGCCATTCCAGCATCTTCTGCAGCCTGTTCTGGGTGGCTTCTTGGCCGCGGCAGCAAAGTGCAGCAATCGAAGACTTAGTAAACTTTCCGAATTTTATGCTTTTTCTAAATTATCACAAAATTTCTCTTCACTATATTCGTGGGAGTTGCTCAATTTCCTTCGCTATAAACAGACACAAATGCATTGAAAAAGTGCAAATGGGAATGGGAAATCGTGATAGCTTCACCGTAGCAACTATTTCATTATAACTGCATGGTCTTGACAGTATGTTAAAAGAGCAGAGCTACTTTTCGAGCGAAAATGAGTCGATGAGATCAGATCACTATGGCGCATGCCATTTCTAGCGCTCAAGACACGGGAACTGGAATTCATAGCCGGTTGCCTGCAAACCGCGGGCCGCGTGTTTGAGACTCCTGATGTGAGGGGTCTTAAGGGGTTGTGCCTGTGCCATGAACTCTCACCTTGGCACAGATGCTGGCTGCACTGACAATGGGAAAGGTGGAGTCTGCCTTCTTGGCCACTGTGATTTTGATGTCGGGAAATATGTCCTGCAACTTCGCCTGGTACTTCTCGGGTGGCCCCACAGTGTCCACATATACCTGCAGTTCCAACCAGGCAGGGAGGACATTAGGCACAAGGCAAGGCACGATTTGGACGATTCACCAGTTGCAGCTAAAGGCTGCCAAATAAAAATATCTTGGCAGCCGGTTCGTTCATTTCACTTGTTTAGTTTATCAGTCTCTTAACCCGCTAACTAGGGAGTGCGTGTATAGAAAGGCTAGAAGCACACTCGGTTACAGCTTTTCGTGAGTGACACACCAGAAGGCAGTCGAGCTGCATGAACAAGGCGTCTCGGTATCAAGCGTACACGGTGATACTTACTACGGTAGGGTGCCAGAATGGAAAGGAGAAGCAGCTCCCGAATCGAAGGTACACCAAACGGGACTGACTTTGACCAAATGAAGTAGAAACTGCCTCTAAATAATCAGACAACCAAGTGCAAAAACAGTGCATATTCTCCCCTTCATGAAGGAGAGGGGATGGAGCAGGGCAGAGATACACCAAAAAGTATTTGGGAACATAAATACTGAGAGACTCCTATTTCAAGGCCAAAATACAAATACTGAGATATATTTGTCTTTTATGTAATGGGATATTCCTAAAATACTTCTGTAAAAACGATAAAAAAAAGTATCTCAGTATACAGATACAGATACAAACAGAGATAAGTTTTTTCCCCAAAAGGTAGTAAGAGGGGAAGGTGCAGTTCGTCATGAACGCAAATGGTAGTAGCCAAATTCCGCTCTTTGTATCAGTTTATGAACCTCTCCTTAACTTGAATTCGGGGGTGGAACGGCTATTCCATTTGCGCCATTTTGCGCCAGACGCAGTTGTCTGCGCCATCCTGCGCCATGCTGCGGAAACTGCGCCACAGCCAATACCAAGCGCCATTATGCACCAAATCGCAAAATGTGTGCCAAAAAATTGTATTTTGTCTTGGTTTCGGTTTCTATCGACTCGATTGGCAACAATGAGCACATTTAGCTTGGTCGACCTTGCAATCCTATGTAATGTTTATTCTCCCTGTGTATTCCAAGTCAGAAGCGTGCGAAAAAACACAGGGGTCGGATTCCAAGCACTACACCACCTGCGACTGGATTGTTATTCTTCAACCATAAGCGGTTAAGCAAGTTGGCCGGCCGAGGTAAGGTCGAGTCGTTAAGCGTCAGATTGCTTGAGGCTCTGCGGCCCGTGATCCGGACGTCAGCTAGTTGAAAACAAATGAGCAAAAGATTCTTTTTAGTACTTCATTGTTGGAAGTTGGAACCGCATTCCCGCAAGATAAATCGTGATTTGATAGAACTGAAACGCGGTTCGATTTGAAACCTTGCCGGCCAGCAGCTCTCACGCGAGTGGTAGATCTGCTCGGCGTGCTTTAACCATGCTTTTGCTTATCGCTTCGAATACAATAACTTCGTTATTCGTAGTCTGCTGCTTCGAAATTGAGTTGCACAATAGTATAAACTCAAAATATGTTGCCCTCTTCTTCCGCGCAACTGCACACTCCGTTGCTTACGCACGTCACGTGGTTCGCACATGTAATTACTATGTCGAGAATGTGTGGGTTGTGCAATAAGCAGTGCTGGTTTGCGTTTTGAGAAGCTGAAAGCCACTCAGAAATTATCAAGGACACTATCTTCAGAAACATGTGGTACTTGCTTTTTGGTTCTCATTAAGGCTCACAAAGTTTCAAGTCTTCACATCTGTTACACTGTTATCCCATCTACCTAGGTCCCTAACCACTCATGTTCATCTGTGCTGCTAAGCACAACTGAAAATGCTCCCGTGCTTGTCCAAGACACAAGCTGAAGTGCAATGAAAGCTGATCTGAGCTGCTCCTAGCCTGCTCCAGAATGTAATTTAGCTGGTCCCCACCTGCTTCAAAACAGCTGTTTCAGCTGCTCCCAAGTACAGTTCATGAGTTCCACCCCTGCAAATTCTTCATCTATTCACAACCGCCATCCCGAATGCTGCTATAAAACATTATCACCCTCTGTTCAGTACCATGCAGGTACTGGAGGCCGACGAATGCTTGCCATGCTTGTCAAAAGGCGTCTGCTTAAATGATCCCTCCTTTGCAGTGAGGGCACATCTCAAACTGTCACTCTAAGTGTCCAGAGCCTACAGGAAACGAGACGCAGCTAGTGCCAGATATCGCATGTGGCCTTTCTTCCAACCCCTTTTTACAGCAAAGCTGTTATGCACTAGGATCTGGTAAAAAATGCGTCCGCGGATGTTGACAGAAAACTCCCCATTGGTCGTGGCAAGTATGAATAAATAAAAATAAAGAGAGGGGGCAACCAGCGTGAGTCAGCCTTCCTTGGCATTATTAGATAGTGAGGTCCTGATCCCTTGTTATCTCTAGGCATCATCCTTGAGGTCATCCGAGAAGCCGTTCTTGAGGCCATCTGAGAGGTGGTCCTAAGCGCCGTCCTCGAAGCGTCGTCCTCGAGGTCGTCCTAGAAGTCTTCCTTCAGGTTGTCCTAGATGTCGTCCTCGAGGTCGTCCTAGAAGTCGTCCCCTAAGCATTGTCCTAGACGTCGTAAAGGTAATAGCTTCGCTGGTCCTCCCTATTCACGGGAAATAAAAGGGCTCTACAATTTTTTTTTATTCTTTTCCCCTCAATTTCGTTGACTTATCTGGGATATACCAGCAAACCAGGCCTCACCCTGTAGAGGAGGTCAGGTTCATGTTCTAAATCCTGGGACCTCTCACACCAAAAAGATGATATTTTCAGTTTATTGTAAAAATTTAACACTTAATTTTAGACAGCAAATGTAACAAGGTATTGAAGCCTGGAAGAGCGTTGCCATGGAATTGATACGTGGTAAATGTATTTCACTACAAAGATACAAATACATTTTTCAAACGTATTACAGAATTGCAGACACTCAAAAGTATCTCTAAGGTACTATTGTGACACACTTGTACCTCGATACCGCCCAGCCCTAGGATGAAGCGAAGAAAGAAAGAGCATAAGGGTGTTTCCACGTCAGATCGTAAATGATGGCCTGGGTCATATTTGTTTTAATCGATGTAAAAATATATTTGTGAAAGCCATCTTCTTGGGAGGCGCATTCAGCTATACGCGAACACCGTAGCTAATTTTCTTCCGGAGATATAACATTCTGAAGCTCGAGACGTGGAGATTGCCAAGATTTCACTATGGTACTTTGCACAGCCATCAATTTCACACCGAAGCATGCACATAGTAATATTTTTTTCTATTTATTTTATGAAATGTTTACAACATGTACACAGAATGTTAAAAATTACAATAAAAATTTTCGATGCAAAAAAACATTTACAAAGCATGTCAAATAAACATGTTTTAGAGACATTCACAAATTATTTACCAACGAACTACATCATGTCAAAACGATGCAAAATATATAAAAATGATCATCTTTAAATGCATCTTATGAATATATAAAACAATTTGCTTAGCCATTATTGTAGTTTTGTTAATAATGCCGAAACACGTTTTTTGAACTCTCTGAAACGACTATGCAACACCCCTCGGCAGCATGAGCAACAAAAGGTTATGATAGCTATGTAAAAAAGATTGAACAGATATTAAACTTAATTTGATCTTCAAATAATAAATTGGGAGTGATGAAAACATTGAGTTATTTCTTGGCGTTCTTGTATTAATTGCACACCACTATATCATGTGACTGTGGTACAGTTACGGTTGTTTCAAACACACCCGGGTCTTCCGTCATTTGGTAACCATCGTAACCATGCTGCTCGCCCCGCAACGGCTCGCAGTCGTTGTAGAGTGCGGTTGTGGAACCTGATTGTGGATGACAATTATAATAAAACATAAAGTTAAGCAATAAAGAAGTTATAACCCGAAGTGGATTAGAATCCGGAACTTCTCAAAACCAGTAGGAAGGAGGGACGCGCGCGTGTGACCTCTCTACTATCAGCACATCAGCTTTCGGGTCATTTATTTTTGTAAGTTAGCCACAGGACGTAGTATTTCAATATCCCCATATGACCGGCGGTCGTGAGTTTTCACATCAATTTTTCTTTATCACGATCTTCCTCAGCAATACTTGAGGATCCGCAGACATGCCAATCCTCAAGTGTGCAAAGGCGATTTGTTTCGCTTCTATTTCCGTCCTTCTCATCCTTTTTCTGCGAGTGGATCAGCACTTTTCTGGGCGAAGCGAGAATATATCTGCGGCTTGTCATTTAACAATCGTATCGGGACGTGCCTCGACTGATCCAAGTTGCAAACGATTCCCTCACAAACTCTCCTCTGTAGCCCGACATATTGTAGCACAAACAAAATATGGTGTTGGCGTGCGGCTCGAAACTTAAAAGCCGACCGCGGTGTAATAGGCAATGCTAGAGCTCAATGACGTCGGCCATCTTACACGTATCTGAGCATAATATCAGACATTAGACGTCATCCGTTAACTTGCATGACGTTGTCATGGCGCCGCTGTTGGAGCGATATCTGACGCTCTGGCTTCCCCATAGAGTTTGGTCCAGAGCCGTATATAGAGAGTTTGGTCAATGAGGGGAGCGGGCAGAGCCAGGGCGTGCACCAGACACAGAAAGGGGGCTTGACATGCTCTCTTGGCCAACCAGAAGCCGAAAAGAATCTCCTAGCGGTGGTAGCGAGAAATAGTTTTAACAAGTACATAAGAGTTAAATGCAGTAACTTTTCATGCTTGAAAATATGGTGCACATGACGTTTCGATTATGATCATGTAAAAATATGTAAGAATCGAATGTGCTGCTCAAACTCCATTTTGTTCAGACGGCAAATTCCCAGCCCTCGGTGCCTGGCGTATGGATTACGTAGATCGTTCTGCTAGATTTTTATTTTGCATGACCGTGATTGAAACATCATGTGCACCATATTTTAAATTACCGAGAGTTACTCCGACGCACTTATTAACTTTGTTTCTTGCAACCTCCGCCAGGGTATTATTCGCAGCTTCTGGCCAGCCACTATCGAATTTGTAAAAACGCCCCGAAACACGCCCAGCCCGCTTTCGACCAGTGGCCTCCTATACTTCCCAATGTATGGTCAAACTCTCTCTATATACGGCTTTGGTTTCGTCTAAGTCGCCATCTTGTGCAGACAACAAAAATTCCTTTTGGTTACCCATCATGACGTGTTTGTAGAACTGAGAGGGAAGCTCACCGGGAAACAAAAACCATCTTTTTTATGCTAGTAAATGAATCCGGATGATCAAAAGATTCAATGTGGTTTGTACAATAAAGGACAAGGATTGCAAAGAGACAGGTAGCTCAGAATTTCGGAAAAATTTTCACAACCCTCTTTAAAGGGACACTGACACCCCCCAAAAATTTTTTTTCATTTTTTGCCAGGCGCTTTATTACGGTATCGGAGGACTACCCAATTAATATTTTGCAACAGAGTACCGTATTTTTTTAAAAAAAGTCAAAAGACGCAACTGCTCGAAACCGAAACCGAAACCCGCGCACGGAGATCGGAGAAGTGGAGAGGAGAGAGTGAGTGGCAGAAGTCACGTGGCTACACCCAACCGTGCGCTTTTTTTTTTTTTTTCTTTCCCCCTTTGCGTAGCAGACAACATGCGAGGCGGCGTAGCGGGAACTGCTTGCCGTGCAATTCTTTTGCGGTCATGTTTGTTCCGCTCGCTGTTCTGTACTCCAAGATGAGTTGTTTTGTACATTGAGGAGTTGGAGATGAGTAGTGAGTGCTTGTGGTGAATTTCCATGATCGGCTCCGAAAAGAATACACCCAAGATGTTGCGTGAAGAGCTGGCTCACATGTCCGGCGTCCGCAAGAAAGTGGCATTGTGCAACAGTTTCCGAAAGATCAACAGGATTGGGACCAATGGCTGGCTGCAAATCCTGTAGAACATTTACGGGCACCTCGAAAAGCAGATGCTACCTGATTTATATGCTCCTTGCATTTTGTGGAAAGTGATTACATTGAGTTCGCAGGTGTCAAAAAGGAAATCCCATACCATTTAGTTCAGCGACGTTTCGTCCACGACATTTGTTTGTTTCTTCAGTGATAATTGTAAAAAAAGGAACATTGCAAAATGTTTGAAAAAAAAAAAAAAAGGTACACTACCACTGGGGATTGAACCCGGTCCTGCCGCGTGTGAAGCAGACGTCTTTCCCACTGAGCTGCTGGAGGATCTCTTTCCTTAGTAATAATACAGCTGATAAACTGTAAGTTCGAAAATTTGCTGCTGATTTTCCTCCAGCAAAAGCACTCCCGGGTCGAAGTCGGGAGGCACCACGCATTGGCGACATTCGCACCTAGTAAAGAAATCGTACGCGTGCATATTCAACTCGAATTAGACACGTCATGCTTGACGTTTGCGCGAGCGATGTCTTCAACCACGAGAAGGGAGCGACGGCTCGGTGACGTCTTCGTGCAAATCGGCTTAGTGGTCAGGCGTGTCGTACGGGATGAATACCAATTCTTTAGATCAGTCCCAAATTTCTCTTTTAAAGGCAGACAGAATTCACCGGTACCGCGAACGACAGTTCTGAAGTAGAGGTCCCACGCCCGTCGTCCGCTGCCATCGCCGTCCCTGCGAGTCCCACGATACACGAAACGACGCACGCACAGAATGCTTCCGGTTCTCTGTGGAACTTTTTTTTTTTTAATTAACGTATTTGCAGCTTTTTAGAAGCCACAAAAAATGGGTTTCATATTTTTTTCTATTTTTAATATTGAGTGTGTGCCTTCAGTGACCAACGACTTTGATTAAATTTGGTGGTCGCGTCGAAACCTTAGAAAACGGCCCGTGACCACGGAAAAGAGAGTGAGCAAGACTCGAACCGGCCAGTTCTTGATCGGCGGTTTTCGGGCAGAAAGAAACCGAATTTCGAGCCGCAAATTGTGTTCTGGGTAGCTGGGCTCTCATATGTCATGTACAACTAAAAACCTCGGCGAGCATAAATACCCTGTCAGTGTCCCTTTAATGCAGATAGCTGATTTTCTCCAATGCCTAATATTTCTAAGAGTCTTCCAAGAAAAAGCATGTTTTTCTGGCTATCCAACAGCTGCATTTTTTTCCTGGAACATGGGGCTATAGTTTCAAACTGCCAAAAGTTCTCATATGATGATACTACTCTCTGCAGTATCAATACAACTTGTCAGTAGATGCAGAGGAAGGTGCAGTTTTCTCTCCAGATAACTTTTTTTTACCCCACCTTCGTAAGCTCGGTGAACCATAGATTGCCCTACTCATCACACCTATAGATAACAAGGGATGCAGAGCTATGGGCTTGTATCAGACTTGGAAACTTACTTCTGTGACACAGACACCATCATCAAGGGCTTGCTTGATCAGGCCGATGGCTGAATCGTGGCTGATCGCATTCAGGCTGTACTTGCTCCTGAGGCCGCAGACATATGCATGCTGTCAGTTGGAAGCTTTAGGCCAAGCTATAGGATGGCAATGCATAAAAGAGGGTTCTCAACTTGAAGCACACCACTCACATGTTGAGCATATGATTGCAGATCACAGTGGGCGATATCAGTTCCACCATCCAACCCAAGGATTCTGAATGCTGTTCTATGACACCCACCAGCTCCTCCCGCTTTTCTTCAGTGAGAGTTTTCGAATCTAGGTTGGAGAACGGCAGAGCGGAGGTGACCACCAGACACATAAGTCGCCCATGGGCGGGTTCCGCGGCTTACCGGCAAAACCTAGTCGCTTCAGGTCCTCTTCAAATTCCACGGGGCAATAGGCAATGCCATACACCATTGGGCCTGCGACCGGAGAGAATCACTGATGAGAAGTGCGCGGGTAGGAACGTAGGGCAGTCTGAAGCACCGAGGGGTGAAGACCCGCCGTGTTTCCTTCTTCTAGGGATGCACTAGGATGGAAGCCCTCAAATGCCACCACTTTTCCATTCGCGTACGTAAATGAAAGTCCCTGAAAACTCCGTACCTGGTCAGTCCAACCATAAAAAATTACAAAACTACCTCGGAGAACCAAATGCGAATCCTTCTATAGTAAATGTAATTACACACCAGCACAGAACGTCATAAAAACGTACCCAAGACAGGTCCTCTTCCCGCTTCATCAACCCCGAGCATACAAGGATTTGATTTCGCGACGTCAGGAACGGCGGATTTGATTACAGCGCTGTTTTTATTGTTGGCAGTAAAGGCTGATAAATCCATACTTTCTTTCTTTCTTTCTGTGACTCTCTTCAATAAAAACGGGGCTTTTCAAGCAAGACAACCAACGCCGACAAAATTTAGACCACCTGGCGCGAAGGTTGTTTTGCTATGTTTATTTGTTTTTGTCTTAGGTAGTGGTCGCGATGGGACTAATGGAATTACGGAGGGCTACCGGACTCCGGCATGCACTTGTCAACATACTCGTTGTACCTTATCCAGTCAAAACAACCCTTTCAAATATATAAAAAAAGACAATTAATCGGTTGTTAATTTACTTTTTTATATGTGTTTTTGCTTTACAATATATTTGTCTGACGTCGGCAACGAGGACGTCACCTTGACGTCAGGTTATTTGTACATCCGGTCTGAAAGCGGACTCGGAAGTCGTCATAGGTAGTCACAGCCGGCACAGCGGCTCAGGGCGCATGCGCAGAGCCACTTCTGCAGATTATCGGATTGCCGTGAGGCGTGCGGTGGTTCGTGGTCTCGCGCACCTCCTTGGTCCCGCTGCTGTTTGTGCTGCATTCAGATACGCGACTGCATTTCGTGTGTTTTACGCTGCCCTGGGACTTGGTTTTGTAGCCGTGATGACCTGCAGAGTTCGAGCCAACTGATCCAGGCTAAATAGAGTCGAAGAGACAGTGCCAGGATGAACTCCCTGAGAAAGTGGTTTTATAGACCCAAGGTGAGGAGTTTTAGGCTTAATCTTGTTATTTTGGCCGACTTCTCGGCCGCTGCCGTGCATTCACCGTGCTTGATGTGGCTTTTGAACGATAATTCATTCCAGCAAGCGTTCCCTGTTTTAACGAGACACCGAACCGCAGTCACGTTATTTCACCGCGTTATGGTCGTGGCGCCCGTGCTTTATCGAGTTATGCATTTCTCCCAAGTGTTCGCGCATTTGAAGTGCCTTTAATCATGTGCCGCCAACGGTCTTGCACTTTGAGTTTTAAGATCATGCCGTGTGCGAAATTAGTGCATAAGCGAACCATCGGCGTTCATCAAGAACGCTGATGATCCAGCTTGTTGGCACCAATCGCTCGTCTTGATGGATGTGCTCTGAGCTTGACGTCATGTCAGGGGATTATTGAACCATTTGAAGACACGCTGGGTTGCCTATTTCGCAACATGCGCCTTGTTCTTGTCACGTTGTGAACAGCGTGCTTTTAGCTGGGTTACTGTCGTTTCGGGCCCGTAATTCGCAGTCTTTTCCAGCGGAGCTCCTGTCGTGGCGATGGGCTGTTTACCATTCTCTCTTGCGTCTCCGTCTGCTTGATGTGCGTGTCGGCGGATACGGACCAGCCTCGCACCTTACCCCCCTGTCTGCTTATCTATCCAGCGTCTTGAATTTCACCATTCGCTGCCGATTGTCATTCCCGGGGAAACCGATATCCGGGAAGCAGCATTTAGCAGCCCGTCAGCGTGTATTGCTAATGCAGGAAGTTGGCATTTCATTTGTGCCGCGGCGAGGCTGATTGTTCCAGAGGCCCTCTAACCTCACCTCGAATTGTTCGAATGCTCCGCCGTCGGGACTGACTCGTCAAATCGTACTATTGGATTTGGCCCATGAACCGTGGGACGAGTCCAATCCTACCGTTTGCACGAGGCTAGCGACGCAAAAGATGTTGTGTTTGCACAGCGCGTGAGGCGGATCACAAGAGAGGGGTCGACGTTTATGACTCGGTCTGCATCGAACAGCTTGCTACGGACGGCGGTTGTGCCTTTCTTTGCACGCCCACTTGACGCTGTGGGGCGAGATCCCGGTGACGGAGAAGCGCCTTCCGGGTTTTCTAGGGTTTCGAGGAAGCTCTTGACGCTTCCACGACGGGACGGTCCGAACTCCGCTGCCAGGCTGCCCTGTCCCGTAGGTGTGTGGCGGGGTGTCGGCGAGGAGCCGGCACGTGGTGACCTGCTTTTTGGGGCCGCTATTAGATTACGCGGCTCGCTGGAGGCCTTCCTCGCTCCGCCAGGAAGTTTGGCCGAGAAAGTGGCCGCTTCCTGCCCCCCAATTGCAACTGGGCCGCCTTCACGCGGATCTCGCCGTCAGACTGCCGGGAACAGCCCTGGAGCTCACCCCCGGTGAACTCCGTCGGGTCTCCAAGCCTTTCTTGGCTTACCGGTCGCTTTGACCCGATTGGTAGTTGCCTATTTTTACTCTATGAGAAGTCCGCGGTCGAACGCCTATTTCGACCGGGGAAGTTCGAATGGGCACACACGCAGGGGTTCTCTGCCTTCTGCGAGCTTCTATCAAGGCTCATCATTGTTCACTTTGGGGCTTTTATGGGGCTCTGCGCTTTTGCCTGTGGTTCGATTTCTTTCGAGCTAGAGTGCCTCGTATTTTTTGTTCTTACACTCTATTCGAAGGCAACTTGTGGCGTTTCATGCACGCTGCGCGACAGTCACCGTGGTAGTTCCGTCGGCAGCCGAGAAAATCTGCACACATTGGTGATCGCCTGTTCGCACAGTTGACCTTGTGGGCAATTCACGCTTTAACTTTTAAAACATTTTCAGGCAGGGATCGAGAGGCTTTCCTTGAACGGTCACGGTTTTCTTTTCTTTTCTGTCCTCCGATTCAGAAACGTTAATTATTGTATTAGCTTAGTCACGTGGTTGGGAAATCCGAGGTGGCCAATGATATTTGACTCCTCGCAGGCAGAAAAATGAGCCACCTACGGGGTTCGTGCTTTTCTTGTCTGACCCGTTCCGGCTGTTTTTCTCTTTGCAGACCTAAATTTGTTTGCTCAAGGCTAAACGGCACGAAAACAGGTTGAGCTGCGCGGCAAGATCCTGCTCATTGATTTGTAGAAACTAGTCTCGTGCGCTCCTTCCAGAATAAATGAGGAACGTCTGAGAGTCTTCAGGTCGACTGTTGACACGATGTCGGGCTGGGTGACACGGTGTCGTTGAGCGACGATCTGACTGTTGCAGGGGTGTGACATCTGCGCCAATTGCGCCATTTTGATACAAACCAAATTTTCTGCGCCTAGTTGCGCCAAAAACGCGAAATCGGTCAAAATTGCGCCACACTGCGCCAAAGTAACTCAAAAACTAAAATAAAAAAGGTTGCGACGACGCTAGATATAGCGGAAAACGAGAGCTTGGTTTGCAACATTCCATCTCGTCGTAGTAAACTACACGGCACAGGTACAAGGTCGCGCAAGCAACCGCCAGATTCGAAATGATACGTGCTATTTTCCCGATTTTCCTACTACTTTCCGCTGTCATTTGTGACTGCATGCTTCCGGTGCGCTGCCACGCGGTCTCGCTGTCTGGCCGCGGGAGGTACGACGCACAGGCTATCGAGATGAGCAAACCTAAGTATTTCTTTCGTTTTGAGAATAACCTTTTCTTAAAGTGCTATTGAGCGCCTCCATTGTGTAATTGTTCATTCGTGTCCGTAATCTTCTCGTCAAAATGGACGGCGCCGTCGCCATGAGTACTTTCGATAATCACACACGTGCTTCCAGTGCGTGAACAATCGAATGAATCGGTCACACACCCGTATTTAGCGTGCATGTACTGCTCATAGTTTTTCAACCAATTCACTATTTACCTTGTAACTCACTTTTGTGTGGAGTTTTTTCTATCTGCACGTGCTTTCTACGAGCGTCCGATCGATGTCTGGTTGTAGTAAACCGTGCTTCTCTGTTCATGCTCTCGAATCACCGCTTTAAAACGTTTTGCACTACAATTGCGCTTTGGCACCAGTTCGTATAAGCTTGAGGTACCTGGTGCCCACCTAACTTTGCAGCAAGCCTGTGTTTCCTGTCCTCATCTATGCGCATAAAACTCGTGTTTGCCTTTTCCGTTTTCTTTTTTATCTTTCATTTTGGTGCGTATCGGCGCTGATGACTTATTGGAACCAAGATGGAAAAAAAATATTAAAAAAAGAAAAATCAGATTTATGTGATTTAAATCAGATCTTTTATGATTTAAATCGCTGATAAGCTGCTCTAACATTTTCTGCTGGTAATCTGCTCCAAACTGTAGACTTTTCTGCTTTGAAGTTGCTCCAAAATGCATAAACTGCTGCTCCAAAACGAGAATTTTGTGCTCCTAAGCGGCTCCGAAATTCAGATTTTTCTGCTCCAAAAATTGCTCCAAAATTTGTTTCACCTGTCTCACCCCTGCTGTTGGTAGGCCTACGCTTGTTTTTCTTGGAACTGCGCGATTGTACCCAGGCTTGCACGAGTCTTCCACTTCCCCGCCGTTGCGTGTCCGCGATGATCGCATTTGTGACGGCGCTTTCGTTCCAGGAAGTGTTCAAATTCCGCTTGCGATTGCAACCATGCTGAGATCAGCAGAAATTGCACCACTTTTTTTTTTTTTTTTTGTTGAGTTAGTCGGTTGCACGAGCATTACATGTACGCGTCTCGTTTTATGTTGCTCAAGCACACCATACACGTGTATGCGATGCTTGCGTTGGCTGGGTCGGTGTGGCGTCATATGGGAAGGAGGTTAACTGTTTCCGACGGCGGCTGTTTTCACGCGAGAGCACTTTCGCGCGCTATCGGTTATTCTGGCGGGCCTTGGAAGCAGCACTGCGATAACAAGAGGCTCGTTCCCTTTCTTACGTTATCAGTATTTGCGGGAGTCTGGAGCCGTCGGGGCGAACGACGAGATCTTTGCGTATCTTCGTGCACCCTCCAGGGAGCAGACTCGCGACTAACTTTGTGCTCGATCGAACTCTCCGAGTGGTACTGGCCGGTCGGTCCAGCCATGCCCTTCCAAATGGCCACGGGCACGTGTCATCAAAATAGCTTCTGAGCACCGTCATTGGAAGTTGTGCAAGAGTGAAGTCGAGGTTTCACCAGATGTAACGTCGGCACACAACACTGTGTGCGTCCACTTGTCTCTTGTACTGTTTCACCTCGTCGGGAAACTCAGTACGGTGGTCCGGTCCCTCGAGGGTGGAAAGAGCGTTCCACGTTGCGTCACTCGAGAAATTGCGACAAGTCACGTCGTCCTCGCCAGCGGGAATTTGGGACAGTTCCCCCCTCTCTCTGTTTTTCTTTCCTCGTTGTGTATTTGTGTCAGAGCCTGGCGGCGAACGTTGTACCATCGTTCATCCGCAGGGCCTTCAATGTTTCCGTTGCGGTTTCGCTTCGTTTGGGACCCCCGGAACCGCACGGGCAGGTAGCACGGCCTCGCGTCATCGACGAATTCGTGCGCGACGAGGAACGAAGCGCACTGTCGGTTTACCTCTCCCGGCATTTCTTACCCCTTTGCTCGCAAGCGGCCACGGTCCAACCGAGTCAAACAGCGCAGGGCGAGCTTTCTGCCTTTGATACTTCGTACACGCGCAGCCAGAGCACCGCGGAAGGCGACAAGCCCGTGCTGGGGCTCGAATCTGGACACTTGGCGGCGAAGAATTCGGCGACCGTGATTGGCCGACTCTGCGCTTGACCTTGGCGCCGGCCAATCACGGCGGGCGAATTCCTCGCCGACTTTTTTCGCAAAGTGTCCAGATTAGAGCCCCTGGAGGTGCAGCATCTACTGGGTTTTCAGCAGAGTAAAGAAAGAAAAAAAAAAACGATACAAATAATTATCTTTTTTGAAAAACCAAAGATTTATCATATCTTTTTTGACAAAAAAAAAAAGTATTTGGTTTAAATCAGATTAATTTGATCTAAATACCCGAAGTTAAACAATAGAGCTTCTTTAGCACGTAATGTATACAACTTTGGCCCGCCATGGCACGGGCCAAAGTTCGGGTGTTGCACACTTTTTTAAAGGGCATCATCTTCGAGAGGTTTCGCGTGTTGCGTAATTCAAGCGCTATTTTGTGATGTTCTGCGCGTCCACCGGCTTTGGCACATCTCTGTGAAATAAATGACGCCGCGGCCTTCGGGCGAGGCCAGTTGCTGTCAAGCGCGCGTCGATTTCACGCGAGCGCTAGGAATCGTCGCATTATCTTTAAATCGAGGATGCACGCATCCGACTCTTCCGGAGGTCTAAGAAACTATAGCAAATAAAGATCGATCGAAAAAATAATAATTCGAAAGTCGGGAAAAAAAAAAAAAAGAACGTAACATTTTAGACGGCAGTACGGTGCCATACCCAAAGAGATGCTGGTTCAATTTTCAAATCCCAGGTTTTCATAACACAGACCAACTTGGTACTGCGTAGGATATAAATGCTTTCGCTCACTTGCGCTAATTTTCGGGTGCTTGTGCGTTAGTGAGCAGGCGGTTCAAGGCCCTTTCACACTTGCGACTTAGGACCGTGTGCCTTCAAATCTCTTACGACGTTGGATGGATGAATCCAGCTGAGCCCTTTGGATCGGGCGGTAGCTTACGCCACCTAGCCATTTTGTCTTACCATTTAAGCTTAGAATATTTAAATGTGAAAACTATATTCACTCCGCACTGAAAAGAAAGTGAGGCTATAGAACCCCCTTGCCATCTGTTAATAAGAAAATACCTAGTTTTCTCTCGCTTTCTGCCACCATTCACTTAATCTTTGCTTGGTAATCTCTACTGTCTTGAAATCCACTTTTCCTTCGCTGTCTCTAAAACCCAATGACTTTATTAAATCTATGTTGTCTTCGGTAGGCATAGGGTGAAGCCCTTTACAGTAGAGTATCAAGTGCTCAGCCATCTCGTCTTCCTCTCCACAAGCAGCGCACACTGTATCCATTTCCTGGTACTTCGCTCTGTATGTTCTGGTTCGCAAAACACCGGTCCTTGCCTCAAACAGCAATGAGCTTCCCCTAGAATTGTCATAAATGCTTTCTTTGGCAATAACGGTTTTGTTTAATCTATAGCTTTCCAGAGCCGTCTTTGTCTGCATTCCCTCTAGCCACCGATCTCTTTCTGTGGCCTTAACTTTCTTCTTAACTGAGACCTGCCATTCTGTAACCCCACTATAGCCTAAAAACTTTCCTCTTAATTTCCTAGTGCGCTGTTTCCACTTTGTGTCTATACTCCTCATGTATAAATAGCTGAAGACGTTTTGGACTAACACTGACGCCACCTTTCGTGTAGCCGTGGAACACTTGGCGGTCCCGTGTGTTTCCTGTTTTTTTTTTTTCTTTGTTTTCTTCTTTCTTCCATTATTCTTTTTCGGCTTGAAAAACGTTTGTCGATGTTCTAAACGACCATTTCTCATAGGTAGTAGAGATTTGAAGAGGTTTTAAGATGGGATGGTAGGTTGATAAATGACTCAACTTGTTTTGACATTATCTCACCATCACTTCATGCGAGCGACTTCAAACTTTCCAGGTTGTTTCTGTTGTGTTTGTGCTTGCTGTTTACAAAGTTTCATTCAAAAACACTAAAGCCTATGCCAATTATTAAAGAAAATGTTGATGACTTCTTTACTTTGGTTAAGGAACATTAATAAATCATCACATTTAACAAGAGTCTTTCCCATTAATTTCTCACAACGTGGGCATTCTTCTGAAACAAAAAATAAACAATGCAGATCCCATTTTATAAAATGAATTTGTATACACCTGTAGTTTTATTTTATGCTTCTTGTGAAGAGAGATATATTAATAAACAAGTCTTCAACAAAATACAATTCATGGGGTTCAGTGAATAAAGTAGGCATGTAGTAATAAGCGACAAAAAAATATCTCCGACAGCTCCACTCTTCTGAGAAAATGCCTCTCACATGTACAGAAACAGAGTTTTCGAGAAATCACAATTATAAGTTTGGCTGCTCATCCACAATCCTAAAACGCGGCTGGTGCATTGTCTTCAGCGTCATTCCCTTTGCACTGCCTTGTGAAGCCTGTCCTGGCACTCGCCTTCACTTTCCTTTTCTTGCTTTCCACAGGGGCCCGAAGTTCTGCTTTTGTAATTCAGATGTTGTCCATCTGGTTCAGGGTCATGTCACAAAACACGCCTGGTGTTCCACGGCTACACGACAGGTAGCCGTGGTACACCAACCTACACCAAGTGCCTCGAGCAGTTTTTTTCTTGCGTAGTTGCCGTTCTTCTAGAACACTATTGCGTCATAGACAGCAGCCTTCACTGTGGATGCTCCAACAAATATGGTTTTTGGACACCTACACCAGATCAAGTTGTTTAGCGACTCGTTTGCATTCTGTTTACGTCCTTAAAGGGACCATGAACTGACCTTTTTACTTTTGCCAGATAACTTTTACATTAAACCGTCAATGTTCACTGAATGCCGAACAGGCATCCGTTTTCGTCTCTGTTCATTAACTTCTACACAAAAAATTAATGAAATATCGACTTTTTCTTTTTCTCCAACTGACCGCAAAACAAGCTGCGGCGTAATTTTGACGGTCGTGACGTACCCTGTTTCCGGAACCGGAAGCTCTCTCGGCAGTAGGAGATGGGAGCGTTAGTGGCGGCGAGTTGGCGGTGTACCGGTAGGTTTTACTGCGCTGATGGCGCTGATGTCACCCACGTATTTTCGGAATCGGCGCCTCTCATCGCCGCGATAGGCATAGACACATCGCAGCTGAGCGAAATTCAATGAGATATGTTGCGTTACAGCGACAGCATGGGACTAGTCCCATACGCCGGTATGCCTGTTGGGAAGTGCGGCGAGTCTTCCGGTGAAGACTCCAGCCCAACTGTCATTGTTGGTAAAAGGCGGCACGTGTCAGTCATTTGCAAAGCGACGTAGATGGAAACAAATTGCCGCGGCATGTTTCGCGGCCTCGGAGATGCAGGAGCGAGCCGACGTTAAAAAAAGATACGTTTGAACTACGACAGTCTCAGCAAGAGCCACGTAAATACCTGTTCACACTCGGAGCGGACGCGCGCGTTTGATGGAAGTGCTGTATTCGCGCTGTTGGTAAGCGCTTCGGGACCGATCTTTTACGATTGCAACTCGATACTGACGTGACACTCGGCAAAGGAAGGTTGGACCGGCATTGCACGTAGCTCCCACGAACTGTTATAGCTCGACAGTGACATGCAGTCGTGTCAGAATAAAAAATGGCATACTAATAACAAAGTGTACATACCGTTTTACGAAGGTAATCCATACGGCGTTTATTTGAGCTCTATATCACTCAAAACAAGAACATAGAATCGACGAGAGTCCCTTTTCGACGACAGTGTTCATCAACACTGCCTCGGAAAACAAGGGGAAGAGATTGGCCTCAACTCTTAATCTAAAATTGAGGTAGCGATCAAACCATAATACGGGAAGGGTCGCCCGGGCATATTCCATTCAGCACGCCAGCCGGTCGTGGGCAGACGGTCTTGGCCAAGTACCGTTGAAGCAACGCTGTTCCGAGTCGGAGTGCCTGCTAGGCCGCTAGGCCTATCCGCCAAGCTCGCTTGGTTGGAGCCGGTGGATTCGTCGCCGTTGTAGCTTTTCTCGGGTGTTTGTGGATCCAGCGTTCTTGTTCGTCGTGGTCTGTCTCAAGTACTTTTTTCTTGCTGCTTGAAGTCGGGACGCGCGAGAAGAACACGTAGAAAAATAAACGTTCTTTGGTCGTCGCGAAGTATACTCCGTTTCACCTTATGTTGTACCGCAGACAAGGCTAGAAGCGCGAGCTCATAGCGTTGGGAGGTACTCTGCTGCCGAGATGTGCCCTAGAGCAAGGAGCTCGCGCTTGTAGCCTTTCCTGCGGTACATCATAAGGTGAAAACTGAGCGACGCTGTCTGCCCCGTCGGCCCTACTGCGCAGGTGCAGTAGTTGCTTCGTTTACCACACGATAGATGGCGCTTGGCTCTCAGCATTATCAAATTTGGCAATTTTCGTCACATCTTTAATTATGCTACAAAATGTGGATCTGAATATTATTTAACAAAACTTTTAGGAAACACTCGCCGGCTATCTATTGTTTACGATCGCGTTGCTGGTGTGGTAGGCTCTTACCCAATAGGCGACGTGGATTCGGCTGACGTGCTGCGTTTCCGCGGATGCATCGCAGTGAAAAAGCAGAGAGCTTTCGAAGGAAAGAAGGCGCAAAAGAGTCCAGTTTTCTTTTAAAAGTTCTATAGCGAAGAATTTTTTTTGGCTCCCTATTTTTGTGTTCTTGTGTTTCTTTTCACACCTTTTACGACGATCGGTGGATGAAACTCGATTTCAGAAATGAAATCCAAAAATGATTTATACAATGTTTTATCCATCTTAAACACACACAAAAATTTTTTTTTAATGTTTTGAGAGGGAAAGAAATAGGGATTAAAACAATGTCTTCGTAAAGTTGTGCACATTTTGAAAAGCATATAGATTTAGTAGGCACAATTTTTTAAAGCCATCTGGCGCTCACTCGAGCATGCTTTTTGGAGGACAGGTTCTACAAAAGCCATGCAATTTTTCTAGATAAAATAAAAAAAAAAATCACTTTTTTGGTTGATTTTATTTACCAGTAGTAATGGCGTGAAACTTTTTCCGAAACAGGTTTCGGAAAGTTTCTGAAGAACGACGAAACCTCGGTGTGTTCTGGATATGTTTGGAGCATTGCCAGAGCGGCCAGACCACATTAGAGAGCGATGCAACTTTTTTTAACAAAGCCATCTTATAAACCACATTAAATAATTAAAAATTTAAATATAAACTCTTCATTTAGCAATATAGGCTTGTTCAGGTACAATCTGAAACACGGAGAAATAAAATAACGGGCCACACGACACGAAATGTTATTCTGTGTCGGTCAAAATGGTTTTGATTTCACAACTTCCATAGTCACGTCGTCACGTGACCGAGAGAAAGCGGGCGGGTAGGTGAAATCGATTATCACAAATCACAACGCTCGTTTTCATTGCATCAATAGCTCGACAACGTGTGTGGTGTTCGTTCCAAGCACCTGGAACGTTGCGGTTTACGTTGACACAACAGGGGTGGCATGTGGAAGTGACTGTGTCGGAAAATCTCCGACATCTGTGCTATGCAATCGAGAACATGCACACATGCTGCCCGAAACCTCCTGTACTGTATACGTGTGTCATGTTTATAGAAAATAAACATTGTAGATTTAGGTACTGTTGGTTCCAACGAACTTGATAAGTGTACCATCAACGCGGGTACTTCCGTACGTTTCCAAGGGGACGCACCAAACGACTATTTTTCACGGCAGCACAGGCTGCAAACAGATGGCGTTGAGACCTTCGCGAAGCTAAAGCTATTTGCACAGTACAGATGAACGAGGTTTGCCTCATTTCCCGTCACTATCTGGTGCAGTGGTTATGAAACTAGTTCCTAGTTTCATAACCTAGTTTTTTGGAATATGCTTTCAATCCTAGTTGTTCAGAAATATACTAATCCATTGCTTACACGAAGACGTTTATTGCTCGTGCATCACAGTTAGGCACCTTTCACACAGGGTGCTCCGCTGAAGACCACTAGCATCGTGTTTCCAGAGTGGAAACGAAATCACTGATGAGTGCCGTGATTCGTGACCGAAATGTTCGGGAGGCCTACGCTCTGCACCCAGAGCTCTGACACTTGGACACGCACAAGCTACCTTAGCCTTTTGAGCTCCTACCCTCAGTTCGGCCGTCACTTCTATCACGGACCAAGAACGCGCGCGATGGGTTGACGCGCCCGCAAGCCTCAGCATGGGATCGTAGAATATACAAAGATCCCCCCCCCCCCCCACACACACACACACACACACACACACACAGAGTGGGCAATCTGTTAAAAAAAACTGATTGAATTTCGGTCTGTATCAAGGTTTAGAGTGTTTGAACACTCGCAACGGCCACAAAACCAAAAGGAACAACGCCATGTCGGCTAGATAGCGACGAAACTGCCCTTCGAAACAACCGAAACTTTGTCCAAAAAGTTGCGGAATCTTCCGAAACAGTCTGAAACCGAACCTCCGGAGCTTCGCCCCCATCAAGTCTCCTCGTAAGAGGTTGGAAGAGGTTTGAAGGCACTCGGTTCTAAGAAGTTGCAGGTGTGTGAACGGGTCTTTTAGTGACAGTGTTGGTACAAACACCATCCAAAAAAATCACATACAAACAAAAAAAATTATTATTATTATTTTTTGGGGGGGCAGTTTTGCGCGGAATGAGGGTTTGGGTCTTTTGGCCAAGCTTGAAAAATATTTTGGTGCATTTTAGGAAGAAGATACCAAAGGAATAAGTTTGTTAATTGTTTGGAGCTAGTCAGTTTATTCTTTTTTTTTTGTATTTTGCCCAATTAACTAATTAACATTAATTAATGAACTTTTGAATTATGCAATGTAGAGCTGAAGTTCCAAGGACAAAGTTGGAGAGCGTCCTCAGAAACATCCAATTCAGTGTTTTTTATCAAGAAACCTTAAAGCGGTTCTTTATTTCTGGGTTTCAAAAAAAGCCCGCTAATTATGAAAAAACACAAAACAAAACAAACGTGACTTAGCGCTTGCGCTTTTTATATTGGCTCGAATGAACTAGGCCCGCATGCTGAATAGAGCACTCTTGACAGGGCGCTGTGTACAGATTCGCGTTTTTTCATAATTCGCGCGCTTTTTTCGAAGCCCTGTAAAACGAAGCGTGTTAGAGGTTTCTTAATAAAAACCCTAAATTAAATGTTTATGAGGACGCTCTACAACTTTGTAATTGGAACTTTTGCTCTAAATTGAATATTTTAAAAGTTCAATTATTAACCTTAATGATTAATTGGACAAAACAAAAGCCTGACCTGCTTTAAACAATTAACGAACTTATTCCTTTGGTTTCGTCTTCATAAAATGCACCAAAATGTTTTAAACTGGCTAAAGTTACGTGGAACACCCTGCATATATATTATACAGGGTGTTACTTTTTAACCTTAAAGGGATACTTCAACGAAATTTGAAATATTCCCGTTGTGTTCAAAAATAGGTTGAATATGATCCACAATATCCGTAAATGTCAATCGCACGTTTGTATTTTGATCCTGGTGGCTGTATTTTTCGTTATAAACGGCCCACTCTGGCAAGCGCTCGAAGGCCCAGCTTAGAGCACGTGACATCCAACGCAATCGTGACGTAGGTCGTCTCGAGACGAGCAAAGCTACGGCGAGGCTGACGCCGAGAGGATGGCCTAGTCGTTCCAGCCACCGAAGCGGCTGTTTTTGTACGAATTTTGAGTGACGGGTTAATCTTCTATAATCTTGTAGGGGGACAATAGCGACTTCTGCGACACACAAAAGGGATTCTCGGGAAGAGGGGAGTTCCTCCTTCCCCCCTTCTCTCGTCGTGGCCGGAGGCGAGACAACCTCCGTCACTAGCTGTCAAGGTTCCTAGACGAGCATTACAAACGAGGCGTTAGCGACATCCACCAGGTGCTCTTTGCTAATCGTTTAATTCGTTTTAAAATTCCTTTTCGAGACTTTTTTAACAAGATATTGGTATGTTCCATGTGATACTGCTCTTTTGAACAGATATAGACCAAAAAATGAGCGCCGAAATTTCGTTGTAGTATCCCTTTAAAGGGCCCATGAAACGAATTTTGGGTTCGGATAAATCATTTTAGATTGGGATTTTATTAATAGCACATCGTTCAGTGGGCCAAAAGAAAAAAGGTAGAAAGTCAAAAGCCTGACTTTCAGTGCAAAAATTTGAAAACACAGCGGACTATTTCGTACCTCCTCCCCTTCGTAAGCTCTTTGCCTTTTCACTGTGACACATCCGCGGCCCCAAAAGCGCGTCATCGGGTCCAAACGCACGTCACACGAAACCGGACCTCACTTATTCCCTTCACCCCTAAGCTGACATTGTGGTGGAAGCTACGCGCTTGCCGGACCAATCAGCCGCCTCCCTTTCATCACCTGACCTCATTCTCTGCCCGTGGATAAGCGCGAGAGAGCGTATTCACGTGGCAAGTGTGGCTGGCCCAACGAGCACGTAGGTTCCACAGCACTGTCAGCTTCGGGGTGAACGGGTTGGGGAAAGCAACTTTTGTCTGAATTTTGAGCGACGTTCTAAGTTCTAACCTTCTAGGGGGACAATGGCTCTGTCCGGGTACACAAACCAGATTCCGAGCAAGAGGGGACTCCCCTCTTTTCGTCTTCTTAAACTCTTTGGTGGAATGCGCGATTTATGAGTTGAGGAGGAAAGCTAATCAGGAAAAAGTTGGACAAGCGTTTCATGACTCACAAGCTACACTAAAGTGGTTTGTGCTTGTGAGTTATATGGCAGGGGAGACGTGGTGGGAGCATCTCGCTAAGGCAAGCTAAGGCCGATAGTCGCACTACGGCCGGGAGTGCATTAAGGCCGAGAGGGGCGAAAGGGCCGGGGGTGGCTTTGAGGCCGAATAGGGCATAACGGCCGAGAACTGCATTAAGGCCGATAGTCTCTGAATGGGCTGGTGTGGCCGCCTTCTCAGGGGTCGCGTTGTGGTTGACGACTTTAGTTGCTATCAAATAAGATAGTCAGGGGTCGCGTTGTGGTTGACGACTTTAGTTGCTATCAAATAAGATAGATGGCGCCACATTGAGCATGGCAGATGAAATGAACACATTTTCAGTTTCGTCAATCGCCGTGGTCTCTTCGCAGATTACAATGATTGGCGCTCCGAATACTGTAAACTACTTAATTTTCGAGAGGACATAATTTTCGCCAATCGCCAACAATTCGCGAAAAATAGATCCCGCGAACAATTCCGTTAAAATGTAAACACATTAGAATCTATATTGAGATCTTACCGCGTCGCGAAAATTAGAAATTGCAAATTATTCGAAAACTTCAGCTTTGACCTAATCGCGAAAAATAAGTCGTTTACAGTATTCTGCGGGAAAGTAGACATGACATTTTTAAGAGTGCATCTGTCGGTGACTGCAAATACTGCGGTTTTGTGTTTGTTTTCACCCTTCACGGCCGGCCCCAGTCGGTACGCCGGCCTTGCCTATCCGAAATGTTCATTTATTTATTTGCTTTTCTGCGCTTTATCATTTCTTATTCATTTGATCAATAGTTCCTTCATCTGCATATTTGGATTATGTAAACACACGCACACGTATTTCCAAATAAATGCTGTGAATTTAGGGCGCCTTTTTGGTATAACATTCCCATATTTTAACCATCGGCTTTTTACTAGTTTAGTGAAACATTTATTTTGTCTTTTCAATTTTCACCACTTTAACTAAATTAGTTATGTCTCTCTGATAAACGATGAGTGAGGTTGATTTTAAAATTTTATTTTCAATTTTTTTTTACAACGAAACGTTGAAGAAAACACATACTAGGAAATATAAAAAACAGATGGGCCACCAGAATGTCAGAACAGGACAATTAACTCACCGGAGGGCATTCTTGCCTTGGAGAAGTGTCACGTGCTTTGTTCTGTCACTCTAATTGGCTCACGAGGCCATAGCCTTCGCCCTTTGCTGAAAAATGTTGACACGGAGTGTAGCAAAAAAGAAAAGCTAGTCCAAACGGTCAAAGCGCTACATGTTTAATTAATCGTAAAGGATGGAGCAATAAAACCAAAAACGCAGTATTTGCCGTCACCGAGAGATACAATGTGCACTGACAAATAAAGGAAATATGTGGCGCCATCTATCTTATTTGGTGGCAACTAAAGTAGTACGTTAATTAACTTCTTAATTAGTGAAAATAAACGTATGGTCGTGGAAAACCACTTGATCAATAATATTTAGAAATACTTTGAGCGGGTGCGGAGCGTAGTACTAGTACGCTAAAGTTGACACTCGTGCAACGGGCACAAGAGAAACCTCCCGGGCGCCTTATCGCACCGGTAGCCTTGCTCCTGCTGAATGAGGGGTAACTTTAGCAAGCACCCCACCGTGTTTCCAGCATGCTCCAAGTCTTTATGAAAAATTACTGATGTAGTGGTTTTTAATGATGCTCAGCAAATTTCTAATGAGAACCATACATTTACTTTCAATAATTAAAAGGTTACTGAACATGCTTTTGTTAATTGGCCGACTGACCGTTACGATTAGCCCCCTAAACCATGTCCCCCTGGCCGTATAACTGACCCGCACAAACCGCATTAGTGTAGCTTTCACGGCTTTTTTAAAACAAACCTGTTAAGCTTAATAAATACACCCTGTGTGTGTGGGTAAATATATTATTTACAGCATGTAATAAGGCCTCTCATCATGACACGTTTGAAGCACGGCATAAAACATAGCATGAAACCATTGGTACCACCCTCTCGATCTCATTACTCGCCCGCATCGTCATGGTATCTGCATGGTATGTCCCAGGAGTTCCGCGTGATCGGCAGCAAGTTGAACACGAAACTTGTTTTCTTCCCTTATCCCCAGGGTTCTAGAACAGGGGTCTCCAAACGTTTTGGCTAAGGGGCCGGATTGGGGATCTGTCGCTGTTTCGAGGGCCAGAAAATAAATAAGTAAATATAAATTAGGGAAAAAAACTAAATAAAGGATCATATAGATAAGCAATTAAATACAAAATTGAAATTTAGAGTAAACATGAAACAGGAAGAATAAAGGTGGATAAATAATTATACTTTATTTATAAATCCAATATTTAGCTAATTATGACAGTGCACAATAATTGGGACTCAGAAAACCTCCCAGGCATAAATCAAAGTGCCTAAAAACTTCGGCACGTTCCGACGAGGCAGAAAACTAATGAGCATGATAAAACTGATGCTGACACTATCAAATAGATACAAAACAGGACACTAAGCAGAAGGTATACATTGGAACGCAAAGGAATTTAGCATACGTAGTTATTGTTATAGGAAACTGGGGACTAATAACAATAATTTATTATTCCATTTTTCAGAACGACCGAAGTCTTGGTATGGTGATGCCGGTGTTTAATGATGAATATGACGAGAGGACACACCTCACGATGGGCACTTTTCTATCGTTTTCTCTGCTCTCTTCGTTTACGCGGTTGATCTGTGTTGCGGCGTCGTTTCTATAGCCAACCGGCTACAGACAGACGCAGTGAGAGCCCACGCTTATACCCCGTCTCGTTGTAACTTGGCAAAGGGTGAATGATAAACCCCACATCGCGTGCCGACGGCTTCGATATCGGCTACGTATGCGAGCGCACCGCACACATATTGGAGCATCATGCAGCGAAAAGCCTGACTCTTCGTAGGGGGGTTGGAAGCGTTGTGAAAGAGGTTGGGGGGGGGGGGGGGGGAAGTGAGGGCCAATAGTGTATGCGCACTGGGTAGTATAAGCGCAGTCCGGTGATACGTAGTCACGTTCCGATTGGCCCGCCAGGGCCGTAGCTTCCGCCGCACTAGCATGTTATGCGATCACGGCTTCCTGGCCTACCCAGTATTTCTTGCTTCAGACACTACGCTAAGCGGCGCCACCAGAGTAATAGTTACCGCTTGAACAATGCAACCGCCACCCCCAGGAATATCCAATGTTTCTTGCTTCAGTCGCTAGATGGCGCCAAACCAATCAGCATTGCAGGTTGCATGTCATTCACGAGATTGCCGCGGTATGCCGACGTTGTCACAATCGCCCTATCTCCAAGCCTCGTCGAAAACACACTGTCGGCTGTTGACGATATCGCCGCTCTGGCATTTCTAACCCTCGAGAAGGGGGGGGGGGGGGGGGGGACGACGGACGGACGGACAGGACAACACCAACACGAATATCGAGATTCGTGTTGTCCTGTCCCTCTGTTCTCTTTAGGGTTAAAAATGGCAGTTCTTAACCATCTCGACTGCACCCTTGCATTAACTTCATTAATCCCCACATGTCGTCGAATACCCACCGCTTGTTTTTTGCCAGGCACGAGCACGAGCGGCACAGTCCTTCGCGCCCTTTTTGAACCACGTCCGACAAGCGTAGCGTAGTTTCGCTTTGGCCAGCTTAAACACTCACGTCGACGATACGCAGTTGACGAAACAACCTGGACTGGCTCGCTCTCCCGTTCACGAAATAATTGCAAAGGCCTCAACTGATTTGCGTTCAACATCGTTGAATGTCTCCCGGCTCTCCGATGGGCTGTCAGATAGAGCCACGTAACTTTCGGCGCGGAGGCCCCGTATGACCTAGCTACATTTATCAATCCATGGTGCGTCATCTTTTTGACATACCTTTTCTCAATTTCCGTCAAGAAATGCCCCAAAGCTCATTGCAACATGCAAGCAATGCGGGCCCACCGGAAGTAGGAGGGGGCACGTTGCAATATCGGTGAAGCCTAGTCATACAAAGTTTAAAAGATATTGTGCCCAGCGTGACCGCAGATCCCTCTGGCAATTGGTGCGCGTGACATGTCACGTGCGAGATGGATGGTTGATTGTAGGAGGATTCCTTGCAGGGCTTGCGCGCGCTCCGTCCGGTAGGTTTTATCAGATCGAAGGCTAGACGAAGGCTAGCTACGGTCACGTGATGTGGTCATGTTGGGCTGATAAGTGAGGAGAGTAAGGAGGAAAATGGAGAAAGAGGCGAGGCGTCAAGGCAGCATGGCTTGTGGAGGCTACGCGGCTGACGTCATGCCTTCTACCCTTCTATCCTCCTTGGTCCAGAAGGTTCCGCCATTGCTTGTTTATGTTTACCTAGGAATGCCCTGCACTTTTTTTAAACATGACAGTTTGATCGATAAATCCATCCGATCGCGGAAAACAATTCGGAAGAAAGAAGTGCTGTAAATTTAGAGTACAGTTTAACAGCTTTTTATTAATGTAAATCCTGCCATGCAACAATTGTTTTTTTCTTGAGCAGTAAAGAAGCTTTTTTTTTTTTTTTGCTTGCTTTCGCGTTGCATAATTGACAAACAAAAGTAAAAAAACAAACAAAAAAACCCACTGATTTGCTTAGTACACTGCTTTTTGCTGATGTTCAGTCCGATATAAATCTTTCTGACTTTATCGTTTTATTTAAATACAAAACAAATGTCCATTAAAGCAACAAATGAGAAACAAACTAAATGAATCGTATTTTGGGGATCACTTTAGTGCGAGAGGTTTGATTTAAATCATCATAGTAAAACCGGTCTGATGCTGCCGAAAGAAATGCTATCACATTTAAAATACAAGCTAGAAATTATTTCAGCGTTAAAATCGTTGCACTTCCCTTCATAAAGTGAAACGGAGTATAGTAGGTAATAATCTAAATCCTGCGGACAAGGAGAAATGAAATAACGGGCAAGACGACACAAGATCGATTCTCTTGGTCAGACATGCTGGTGTACAGTACGTTCCGTTGGCCCAATTTCTTTATTTTTCTTACCAGCGACCCGACGGCACTTTGCAAGGTCGGTGCTGTTTTGGATGGAGAGGCCTGCCGTCACGTGCCCTTCGGCGCTGCTCCATTGTTTGTCTGCTTCGCCATGTCGGCCTGTTTTTGCTCATTATCGGCTGTTATCGAGGCTCTTGTTTTATCCGGCCGGCCGTGGGAGGCTGCCGCGTCATAGGTTGCTTCCGAATGCGGAGGCAGTGTTGCATGACTCGCCCCTTGCTGACGCCAGTCCAACTGTATAATCGCTGTCTTGTTGACGCGAGTCTTCTCTGTGTACCTGGAGCAGATTTCGTTTCGAGTTCTTGGGTACACTTCGTTTTCAGTAGGCTTTAAGCGATTAATATCAGTGACTCGAATGATAACGTAACATCTTGTGTGCATCCGTTTTTTTTTTTTTTTGTTTTTTTTTTAAGCAGTGATTGTTTTGAATTAGTTGCTTCCGTTTTTTTTTTTCTTGTTTTTTTTCTTTTGTTACTGGCACGCGTGCCCAATGCGCGAAGTATTATTTAACTCCGCTCAAGAGGCGAACCAATCTTCCAATCTCCTCTTAGTTACCGCAATTCTTTCCCTATCCATTCGTCCATCTATGTCCGGAAAACCCAGTGCCCCCTCCAAATCCGTAAACATCCCCCCCAAGAGGGTGGGACGAAGCCCCGTGCGCCTTAAAATTACATGTTCTATAGTTTCCCTTTCGCGGTTGCATACGTCGCGCAGAGTGTCTACTTCCTGAAATTTAGCCCTGTACGTTTTCGTTCTTAGCATCCCCGTTCTAGCTTCAAACAGCAAAGAGCTCCCCACTGAATTATCATACAGTTGTTCCTTTGTTTCTTGTTTTTGTGCCCTGTATATTGTTAAAGCTGATTTCCCCTGCATTCTCTCTTCCCACAATTTCCTCTCCATTTCCTTTACTCCCTTTTCTACTGATATGCTCTGATCGGCTCCATCTCGTATGTATTTAAATCTCAGCTTGCGGGTTTGGTTTGTCCACTTAGTGTTTAGACTTTTCATATATAAATACTTGTACACTTTCGCTGCCCACCGTGTATCCTCGATTTCAGCTAGTCTTTGTTCAAATTTTACTTTACTGATCGCACAAGTTTTTTTTTTTTTTTTTTTGCGCGTGCTTACGTTTGTTTTAAAATTTGGCGTGGTTTGTTTCAACTCTTCTCAATATTTCTACTAACTCATTGTGTGTCCATTCCTTTTCTACTAATGTGTGGACACTGGATGGATGTTAACGGCTGTACCCTTATAACGGACGGTAGCTTGCGTCACCTCGCCTAAAAACATAAACGACGACGTCAGTTGTTTTTTGCTTTTTTTTGCGCGTGCTTACGTTTGTTTTAAAATTTGGCGTGGTTCGTTTCAACTCTTCTCAATATTTCTACTAACTCATTGTGTGTCCATTCCTTTTCTACTAATGTGTGGACACTGGATGGATGTTAACGGCTGTACCCTTATAACGGACGGTAGCTTGCGTCACCTCGCCTAAAAACATAAACGACGACGTCAGTTTTTTTTTTTTTTTTTTGCGCGTGCTTACGTTTGTTTTAAAATTTGGCGTGGTTCGTTTCAACTCTTCTCAATATTTCTACTAACTCATTGTGTGTCCATTCCTTTTCTACTAATGTGTGGACACTGGATGGATGTTAACGGCTGTACCCTTATAACGGACGGTAGCTTGCGTCACCTCGCCTAAAAACATAAACGACGACGTCAGTTTTTTTTTTTTTTTTTTTGCGCGTGCTTACGTTTGTTTTAAAATTTGGCGTGGTTCGTTTCAACTCTTCTCAATATTTCTACTAACTCATTGTGTGTCCATTCCTTTTCTACTAATGTGTGGACACTGGATGGATGTTAACGGCTGTACCCTTATAACGGACGGTAGCTTGCGTCACCTCGCCTAAAAACATAAACGACAACGTCAGTTTTTTTTGTTTTTTTTTTGCGCGTGCTTACGTTTGTTTTAAAATTTGGCGTGGTTCGTTTCAACTCTTCTCAATATTTCTACTAACTCATTGTGTGTCCATTCCTTTTCTACTAATGTGTGGACACTGGATGGATGTTAACGGCTGTACCCTTATAACGGACGGTAGCTTGCGTCACCTCGCCTAAAAACATAAACGACGACGTCAGTTTTTTTTTTTTTTTTTTTGCGCGTGCTTACGTTTGTTTTAAAATTTGGCGTGGTTCGTTTCAACTCTTCTCAATATTTCTACTAACTCATTGTGTGTCCATTCCTTTTCTACTAATGTGTGGACACTGGATGGATGTTAACGGCTGTACCCTTATAACGGACGGTAGCTTGCGTCACCTCGCCTAAAAACATAAGACGACGTCAGTTTTTTTTTTTTTTTTCCAAATGCCGAATTTGAAGTTCCCGCGTGATCCGCGCCAGTGCAGTGAGTCAGATTTTGCGGTCTCCTGCGACTCGACTATCTTTCGGACCTCCACCGTTGTCACGGCGACCCCAACCGAGGAGGAGGTGAGGGATAGAAAGGCGCCGGCGGGAAAAAAACCGGTCTTTCTCCGACTCGCCAACGGGCGCTGCCAAGTTTTCCGAGGGAGGATACAAATCTAGGAAGCAACATCACAGCGAACTCTGATTTCTGGTATTTCAAAAAGAAGGGCCGTAGTGCGTTCGCAATTGCGTTAAAAACATGTTTTACGATTGCCGTTATTAAATGTTATAGAAATGTCACCTACAAAGCTTCTAAATTTCCTGATTTTTGACGTCACCGATCAAAAGAAGCGAGGAGGTGAACGCGGAAATACAAATGCCAAAACTAAAAAGGCGCGTGCGCGCGCGGGAAAATTTTTTTTTCGCGATGCGGTTTTTTTTGCGTGTCTATGACTAAAATTTGGCGTGGTTCGTTTCAACTCGTCTCAATATTTCTACCAACTCATTGTGTGTCCATTCCTTTTCTACTAATGTGTGGACACTGGATGGATGTTAACGGCTGTACCCTTATAACGGACGGTAGCTTGCGTCACCTCGCCTAAAAACATAAACGACAAAGTCAGTTTTTTTTGTTTTTTGTTTTTTTTGCGCGTGCTTACGTTTGTTTTAAAATTTGGCGTGGTTCGTTTCAACTCTTCTCAATATTTCTACTAACTCATTGTGTGTCGATTCCTTTTCTACGAATGTGTGGACACTGGATGGATGTTAAAGGGGCACTGACACACCAAAATCATATTTTTTTTTATTATCCGAAACGATTGAAAACGATGCCGGGACATTACCCTCAAAATTTGAAACTTTAAAATTCAGTATTTGTGAATTAAAAAAACAATTTCCAAATGCCGAATTTGAAGTTCCCGCGTGATCCGCGCCAGTGCAGTGAGTCAGATTTTGCGGTCTCCTGCGACTCGACTATCTTTCGGACCTCCACCGTTGTCACGGCGACCCCAACCGAGGAGGAGGTGAGGGATAGAAAGGCGCCGGCGGGAAAAAAACCGGTCTTTCTCCGACTCGCCAACGGGCGCTGCCAAGTTTTCCGAGGGAGGATACAAATCTAGGAAGCAACATCACAGCGAACTCTGATTTCTGGTATTTCAAAAAGAAGGGCCGTAGTGCGTTCGCAATTGCGTTAAAAAACATGTTTTACGATTGCCGTTATTAAATGTTATAGAAATGTCACCTACAAAGCTTCTAAATTTCCTGATTTTTGACGTCACCGATCAAAAGAAGCGAGGAGGTGAACGCGGGAAATACAAATGCCAAAACTAAAAAGGCGCGTGCGCGCGCGGGAAAATTTTTTTTCGCGATGCGGTTTTTTTTGCGTGTCTATGACTACAAGTTGCATCGTTTTAGACAATAAAAAAAAATACTACCTTTGGGTTGTCAGTGCCCCTTTAACGGCTGTACCCTTATAACGGACGGTAGCTTGCGTCACCTCGCCTAAAAACATAAAAGACGACGTCAGTTTTTTTTTTTTTTCCTTTACCCACAATTTTCTTCCCCTCTGTATTTTTGTATCTATCTCCAGGCAGTATGCGATATCGCCGTGATGACATTGTGATATCCCACACTGATACAGCCGACTATTAGTGTCTCTCCTCTTCTCGACCCAGCAGTTTTGGTTTCGCCACGCATAGCTTTGAAATCAGATACACATACACAATACCGAAAAACGTATCGACCCTTGGATTTCAAGGATGATGACTTAGGTTTCTTTACACGATAGATGCATCTTTTCAAGGCGCAATGGTTTAGCGCAACCGAGATTTCGGGAAATCGGTCTGTTCACGCGTAGTTTGACTGACGCGCGAAACCTGTGACGTATGGGCTCGTTTGAATTTCGCCAAACCTTGTCATCTGCACCGGGATATATCGAGCGTTTCGCACTCAAAATATGAAATATGCACATTATGAGGAGAGATTACTAGGCCTGCCACACCGGGGAAAGTCCGCGCCACCAACCGCACCAACGCACCGCTTCTCCGCCTGTCGCTCCTCCAAAGCCTCGCTCCGCCACAATGTCGAGCGGCCATTGACAGCGTCCGCGTTTCTCCTTCGGGTGATTGACGGGCCTCGGTGAGGTTTCAGCAAAATCGCGCTCTAGAAGCGAGGAGCGCACACCAGCTTTTTCGGAGGCGCGCGTCTTTTTCGGTTGAGTTCACACGGGAAAAAAAACAACCTAGTTTCGCGACATTAGATTCGCCAACAAGATGCACCATTATTATAATATTGCCATAAGCACAAAAAAAAAAAAAGCGGAGTTACGTGTAAGAGCGGTCTGTTTCATTTGGAGGCATTGCTACCTCTATGTTCTGCAAACTTTGGATACTTAGGAGAATGTATGGGTAGCTGTGATGACAGACAATATGATAAGTTAAAAAAAAAAAAAAAAGTTCCTGCATTTTATTTGTTAAAGCCAATCCTCACCACACCTGGAAGCCAATATTGTGGGCCAGAAGTGAGAGTACACAATAATTTTCCCACACAGTACAAGCTAATTGATATCGGCACACAAGATTCTTTGCAAAATCTCTCAACTTACCAACCCATTCATTGGGAAACACCTCCATCTGGGCTATAACCTAAGCTTGGGAATGCACATTTGTAGACAAATTCACAAAAAGTTTTAGTAAACTATTTCCAGTTACTATTTTTAGGGGTAGCGACTATTTTAATACCCACAATACGGCGAGCAAGTGTTCTAAAATCCGTCGTTGGCGCATTGAAACGCGACGAGGGGCATGCCAGTTCCAGGGCACCATAGAGAATGCGCGATGACGAGGCAGCCAAGCTCGCACCGTCATTGGTTGAGGTCGGCGGGAAATGCACATAGGCGCATTTGGGGGGTAAACAAACACACGAGGTGTGCAAGGAGCAGACAAACTTGCACGCCATATAGAATATCTGGGGGTGTTATTTTTACGTCTGTACCATCATTTCTGCGAGACGGGGAAATTATATTTATTATTATTTTGATGTTGGTGCAGCTGTTTTTGAGAAAAAAAAAATCAAAACTGTGTGTGACAAGTTGAGCTTGTTGATGAAATTGTAAGAGGAAAATTATGTCAGCCAGAGCATGACTTGTCACCCCCTTTCAAGGTTGCTTCATCATTATGCATTTCATACTTACTGCACAACGCTGTTAAAGCTTCTCGTGTCTGATTTAGCGTTCTATTTGCTCGCCCTATCAGACGAATGAAACGCTAAATGAAGCCACTTGCTGTAACTAAGTTGAAAAGGCAAGGTTATGAGTCATCACCGCTAGTCATTTCCCGAATTGCGTGCTAGAGCACACTTGCGCTCGTAAATTGCGGTGCATAGGCGATTTCCAAGTAGAGGTACATGATACTGCTGGATTGGGCGTGATTCAACGACCATAACGAAAACTGCAGCACCTGCTGGGGACAAAGCAGGTTTTGCCGGGGTTTTCAGAAAAGATGCATTAATGGATTACCAGAACAGTCCACAAGCTAGCTAGTATGTAAAGCCAGGGTAGCCCAAGGGAAAGCAAAACATGCCAGCTCTTGGGTCTCTACAGTGTTGAAGCTAGGAATGACACTGCGCTGCTCGATTTGAAGTGACAAGGCTGGTTTGTTGGCTCGAAAAACTTTTGATAATGTTAGGAACGACCATCTATGATAGATAGTACATACATTTGAACTTGCAAGTACAGCAAAACTTGGGCTCTAGTGAAATGCAGTTCCAGGGTCACCTTGTAGGTAGCGCCAGCATGTTCACTCTTGTCGTAAGAGATCACAAGAACACTGTCGTAAGGAAACGCTGGTGTGTGTAAATGGACCTGTATGCATACGTGCGGCCTTAATCTAAACAGTTTCACTTGCCTCGGATGTCTTGCCAATTCAACGTCTGCAGATCTCAACTATTAGTTTCGAGAGCGAACGCAAGTGTCACTGCGGTTGCTGCGTCTTGATTGGGTGACATGTACCGTGACGTCATGCGAAGGACTTCGCTTCGCGTTTTGGCATCATCCGGCTCGCTTCCCTGCGCCCATTTCGTCATAACCGTAGGGTTTGTGATCATGCTGACCTACTGTTCAGTGCTGCAATGCAAATCCCAAAAAGAAGCTGATATCATCTCTCACCAACCGAAGGTGTCGAAGTTAAAGAAAGCTTGGACAATCAAACTAAGGATGGGAAAGGCACCGTCAACGTCAGCCGTTGTGTGCCGTAAGCAGGGGCGGATCCAGGGGGGGGGGGGGCAGGGGCAGGGGCAGGGGCAGGGGCAGGGCACCCCCCCCAAACGAGGTCGACCCCCTCTCCTCCCCCCTTCTCGGGGGGCAATTTGACATGGATGGACCACCCGGAGCACAAAAAAAAATGGGAGAATAGCATCCTTACAAGGCTTCCCGCCCCCGTTCTGGATCCGCCCCTGGCCGTAAGCACTTCGAGGAGCGAGACTTCCTTTACTCGGTGTACAAGACGCTGGGTGAGACTGATACTGACGGGCTTTTCATACCTTTTTTTAACATGTTTTGACGTTTACCTTTATAATTAGGTTATCAATACCAAAAGTTATCGGCGGAGGCAATTCCGTCTATGAACCTCCCCGCCCGTCCAAACGACACAAGGCAATCGTGCGAGGGTTTGGCGAAGTGGCGGCGTGAAGCCTGGGTCACACTGCTCGTACGTCATACGAAAGCCAGTCTGCAAACACGAGTCATCGCAATATCCGTGATTCGAATGCCGCAAGCCAAGTTTTCTCCTTGAACTCATTGCCTTGCTGCATTTGAAGCACTGATCTCGCGGTGTCTCGCGTTCGAATCTGTATGCAGACTGTCTTTTGTATGATACATAAGCAGTGTGACCCCGGCTTAAGTGTTTAGGACGCTGAAATTATGTTCCTTGCATGTTCACGAGTTAGGAGAATATTACACCCCGCTTTGCGGGCAAACACATGACATTTATATCAAAGGCCTTTGGGCGGTCTCACTTGTGATTCTCTCTCCATGGCCAAGAATATCTTTAACATGTTGCTCGAGCAGCATTCAGCTTTTCTGCTGAGGCGTTTTTGTTTAAAAACAGCTACAAAAAAAAAAAAAAAAATGAAGTAGTATACATAATTCGTTAATTCGTTGAGACCATTAGGCTGCATTGATTGTGCGAGACGTGAATATATTGCGATGCTCCAGCAGGTGTGACGACATTTCTTCCTTTTCATATACCAGCTGTGATTCGTGCGCTGCCTGCCCTGTCAACCATGCCTGAAATGTTGGTTGAAGTTTTGCCTGCAGCTACAGGCTATTACCTCAATAAAACCATATATAAAAAATTACCACTTCATACAAAACAAACACACACAAAAAAAAAAAAGGAAAAGAAAATTGAAACGAGCGTGTCGACAGCTAACATCATCACACCCTCTGCAGGGCGAGTGAGGGAAAAATTCCATCCTCGGTGTGACGTTACCCCGGCTTGCCGTAAGGGAGTCCACCCAAACGTCTCGGGGCTAAAAGTCGATGAGAGTTGAGGGGAGGCTTCTCTCAGCTCTTTTCACTTTTAACAGATCGAACGCTGGAGATGAGGCGATCTCCTCTCCAGCATTTGCTCTGTTTAAGGGGTGGGAGTAGTTTCCCCTGAATTCTTAGCCTGTCACCAACTATAGAAGAGGCACCCATTCCTCTGCGCAACGTAGTGCAGTTGGTGCGACGCCGACAAACGCGCCCACGCCACGACACAATAAAAACAAGCGTTGGCTTCAGCGGCAATGACTCGCTTGCTGCTAGTAGCTAGCTACTGTACGAGATTTCCCAAAACCCTTGGCAAACTTCGCTCCGTGCATAACGTTTATGTTTCCGCGGTAGCTGCGAGTTGTGCGAGAAAAAGTGCACAGAACAAGTGATTCGACAACTTCCTGAAAAAAAATAGTTTAAAAGTATCCGGCTTGGCATTTCTCGTTTGTTGCATTTCCAAGCTTGCGAAACGACGCGGGTAGAAAACAAGCATTCAGCATGAATAGTGCAAGTTGCCCGGAAATGGGCTTTCATTGTCGAGATCCATGCTTTCCAAAGTGCGTCGGCAGCAGGCGACGCCGCGGATATCCGCACAGGCGGTTGTTTAAATTTCAACTGTACTCTCACAATACGATTCAGTTTCCACTGAAGTACCGAAGAGTACCGCACTTTTTCCCGCGAAAATTGTTCTCCCAACAATAGCATGCGACGTAATGCATGCAATTCTCTCCAGATTCTTGTGCGTGAGCACGAAGATCATATGGGGCGGCCATATCTCCATCCACACAGATGGATGGATGGACATACGAATGCGTTGAATATGGCTGAACCCTTTTGGGCGTCGGCTTGCAGCACCTAATCAAAGCTTCCATTTCAACAATTAACTAAACTCAGATTAGAAAAATAAATCGGTAAGATTAAGCCTTTTAACAGTATACTTCTAAATTTGGAATTAATGGAGCATGGTAAAGAATCCCATATCACTACTAAGCACGAGCATCCTCGAGCACAAGCATAGCACAACTGTTGTAGCACCATCTCTAGGTTGAATGCGACGCTAGCGGTGGTGATAGTGTTTGAGAATATGGCGTTCGTTACCTGAATCAAGATACGAGAAAAACGAAATTTCTCTGAGTCGACGTCCACGTAAGCATAATATTGTCAAAACAAGAAATTACATTGTGGGCAACTGTGGCATTTATTTAAATGAAAAGAAAAAAAAAAAATGTTCAGTTAGAAATAGCCGGCGAAACTTGAAACTTGTTCATACAGCAACAGCAATAGAGAAAATTTGTTTTACTGGCACAGTGTTGTGGTGTGTTAGTGCAAAACAGCGTATGTGGAACAATGCATAGGCAAGAACTACAGCAGTGGAAGAAACATTAAAGGAACAATGAATGTTCTAATTTTTTTTATTATTAGACACGTTTTCCATATTTGATTGTGTTTGTCATCAGGTGGCAGGTTTGAATCTTGGTTGAGGTGCCCACAATTTGACGGAGGCTTATTGCGGAGGAGGTGCTATGTAACCGAGACTTTGGTTGCACTTAAAGATCCCCAGGTGGTTGAAGTTAGACCCGAGTCCTCTGCTGAGGCATGCCGGATACCCTTGGTGTGTTTGGCATGCAAAACTCCTAAATTTGAGTTTGATTGCTTCATCATTGCCTTTCTTGAATGGAAAAGCTTGTTACACAAGTGTTCATTACATGGGCCTCTGCTTTGTTTCTAATTTGATAGTTAGCCAAGCTTGCATGGCAACACTGTTTATGTTGGTAATTGCTTGTCAAAGAATTTCGTAACAACTTCCGCTGTACTTTAGGAGTAACTCAATGTTTCTTTTATTCATATACAATATTGTTTCCTGTGTAGGTCCGTCTGTTTGCTTATGACATGAAACTTCTTTAAATGTGCAATCCCCTCTTGATTGTAGACATATTCAATCCGGTGTGGCTGGCATATCCAAGTGGCATATCAGTAATGCCCCATCCAGTTACTTTTTCACTTTTTTTTTTTTCTCAGTAGGCTCGGTTGCTTTCTGGTAAACAAGATGGTTCTCTCCTTATAGCTCGGCATGTGCGTGGACAGAGAGCCGTGCCTTTTCCAGCCATGTTTCCCTCATTGCAAGTCCAACATGTTGTTTTAGACTCCATTGCTTCCTTGTTTCATCTGTATATCCCCGCTGTTTGGTGTTTGAGACCTTTTGTTCACCTGTTTAGAATTTGCAGTTTTACTTGAAAGTCGAGCATAAAAAATATTCACAAGATTGTGCTTGGCACTCGTAACTTTTTCTTTTTTCCATGTGCATTTTTGAGCTGGTCATAATTTCCTCACATTTTATTCTCATTGTATGTCTGTAGTTAATACTATTATCCAAAAGTTACATGCTCATTAATACCTTTTTTAATGCCATTCGATTAATGTCATTCGTCTGTTACAAATGACATTACGCGTTTGAGTGTGACCGACTGCATCGCAACCACTTGTGACTGCTGCTGTTGAAACATTTTATTTACATAAAAATGAAATGAGCCGCCGTCTGGCTTGACTAGTCATTTGAGACGGTGGTGTGGAGAGAGGGAGATGGGACAAAGAGGACAGAGAGAACGAGAGGGAGAGAAAGAGTTCTATTACAAGGGAAGGCCTGCTGCCCGCACGCAACAAGTCGAAAATGTGATTCCGGTGGTCGGGTGGCTTTGTGGGGTGAGGAATTTAGGTGTGCGGTCCTGTGTGTGGAGTGCTTAGGGCACTTCCAGGTGATGCGAAGGCATGTCACTGGCACCCTGCACCGGGGCCAGGGCGGACTAGGGCTCACATCATCCTGAAATACTGTCGCGATACATTTGTATCGCGATACTGCCTAACCCTGCTATGAACCAACTGGCCCAAATTTCCACTTTTCAATAAGGTAAAAGTTGAGGCATGCAATATTTGGCTTAATTTCTCATACATAATGTAAAGAATGATACCAGCGCTCGTCAACAGCTAGTTGTGCTAATGATTCAGAACTTCTTTAGAGTCATTAGTCTGTTACAAATTACATGAAAACATAACATGCGGTTGACCAATTCTACTGCATGTGTATGCCATCTCTCTAGTATTCCATTCAAGATGGCCACCTCCAGTCTCAACTAGGAAATGAAAAGGCATGCCATACTCGTCACACTAGCCACCGGGCACTGCGCGTGCGCAGAAACCGAATTCGCGTGAAGTGAAGCGTCTGCGCATGCGCAGTGCCGTGGACAGCGCCACCGCAGCTGCGTGACGTCAGGGCCGCGTGTTGGTCTATAGCGGGGTATCCATATTAACGGGGTCTGTATTAATGAGCTTTTGCTTTTGTATTAACTAGCTCTTGCTTTACTTGTGTGTTCATTCTCAAATACCGGCCGCACCCGGTATAGTACTGTTGGTAGTACCAACCAACACTACCAAAGCGGTCTTGGTATGATTTTTATCCAGCACACGTTATGGGTGGCCTGCTAGCGGGGTGTTATTTTCAGAATTGTTCTTGGTAACCCAATCATGGTAAAAGATAGTCGTAAGAATTTAAGTCGATTGCATGATATTTTGTGCCGGAAAATGACAGGGTCTCTGAACCGTGACGCCGACTCGAGGCAATCATTATTGATTGCTATCTCCGACTACCCCACTTACCGGAAGTCAATCCCGTAGAATCCAGTTATGATTGGCCATGGTTTAGCCCGTGGCGGAAGTTACCAGTCTGCCATTTTGGGGATGGACCAAGAACAACAAAAAATGTGTATAAAACATTTCCGCATTACCACGGGTACGGCGGGTATGCACGGGTGGGAACTCTGGGCATCAATGAGTTAGGACCGAATGGAAGGTGCATTGATTTTCTCTAGTTTTTTTTTATATCACGTAGCCGCTAATCTGGTTCGTCACAGAGGATTGTCGGCTCTTTTGCTTGCTCCGGTTGTGCTGGTGCTGAGTTTAAAACTCCACGCCTCAGACGGCTAAGACAAACACTTCAATGTGTTATGAGGCGAGAGGGAGAGAGATGAGAAAGTGAGGAGCAAGTCATGCACCACTCGGAACGAAGGAAAGAACTTCAATAAAAACAAACCAGTGTTGCCACAGACCAGGAAAGTGGATTGAAGAGCTCGCACGAGAGCGAACGCTACATTGTACGCGCTTTGCTTCAACCGCACAGGACAGCGCCATATTGAGGATGGTTTGGAGCGTGACTGCTGCACTGCAACTCGGTTCTGAAATGAAGCTTGGGAGTTTTTGGTACTCTGGGAACATTTAGTGACTCTAGTATACGCTAGAGCAACTTTGTACGCTCCTCAAGCAGAGCATATGCAGTTGCTCTAGCTAGGGTCAAGCGCTCCGCTGGTCTTTTTTGTTTCACTGTGCACTATATGCTTTGTCAATTTGTACATTATGGAGGAAGCTGTGTAGCTGTTTGTGGACACTGGGAAAGTAGAGTATTAGTATTATTGTTATTATGTTTATGGGCCAATCAGGATCTTGTGTTTTTGGGGCGATGAAAATGCTGTTGACATGAAATCTTTGAAAGTTGAGCACTTTCCGAAGTTGAATGCAAGCTTGTTCCAATAGGATAAAGGTTGTGCAACCCCTGCTTGTCTATGGTCAATTGCAGAGGGAGGACACCTCGGCCCTGGCACAGTTCTACTGGGCTGACCAGGAACTCAATTTGGTGGCTACCGAGCTCGACAGCTTTGATGGCAGGAAAGACCCTAATCGCTGTTCCGCCTTGGTCAACCAGCTCCGTGTCTGCCAAGACAGGGTCAGGCGATGCTTCTCTGTCTTCTCGCTTTACGCGGTGGTGTATATGGCCTTCACTGAACCTTGCTATGTTTCCTCAGGTCTTGGGCATCTGCCACGAAATTATGGATGAGGCCATTCCGGACTCCCGTGCGGACCGCGATTTCCGTGCCAAATTTCCCGACGACGTTTTGCAGGAGAACATGTCGGGCTTGCTGTGGTTTGGTGCCGAGGTGTGTAAAGCAAACACTCTTTCGCTCCTTGATTCTTCAATTATGTGCCTCAACTTGTGTAAAATTTGTGTGTGGTCTCTTACAGTGTCTTGCTGCCGGTTCGAATATTATGAACAGGGAGATAGAGAGCTCACAGATGCGACCTTTGGCGAGGGCCCTAACGAGGTCTCTGGACAATGTCAGGTGTCTTTTGCGTGAACAGTGCCTTCGGAACCCTCACGAATACCCGGGAAAGGTCAGCTGTTTTTTGGTGACTGTTTTCTGGCAAAACTGAATGGTGGGGTTTGCTTGCAGGTTAAGGAATCCCTTAAGACCTTCGATAGGCTCTTTGCAGAATTTGAATTAAGGTAAGCTACCTATGTGGCACATAAGCTTAATGGCAATCACCACCAGTATCTAACACAGTGCATGTTTTTCTCACAGTTACGTCAGTGCCATGGTGCCTGTGAAATCGGCTACGGAGTATCATTTGCAGCAGCAAGTTGTAGTGCTGTTTTCCGAAACACTGCAGAGGTGGGTAATGCCTTACTCAACTGCTTCATACAATTGGGGGTGGTTTTCTTCATTTGTAAAGGATTAGGCTCATCACAACGTTTTAAAGGAAGGGAAGCTAGCAGGACATGCACATGTGCACTAACCAAGTTGGATTGGAAATGACAATTGCTCAGAGATTGAAGACATTGTCATGCTTGATGACGTTAGCACAAGGAGAAACATCCTAGCACTGTGGCAGTGCAGGTAGGCATATGTAACAACAAGCAGTGAACCAAAGATAGGCAACGTTGCAGGTTTCAGGTGGTCTTGCCACCAAGTCAGTCTTGCCATCTTGTGATGCTGAAATTCGAACATATGGCTGATGAAAAATTTATTGTCAGCTTAATCGTTTAGTTTAATATGGAACATTTTAATAGAAAGTACAGTTGGGCATTTTTTTCATTAATTTTTTTTTCAAATTTAGCATACTCTTTGGGGGTATTTCTAGAAAGGAATTTGGTTTTTAAGTTAATATTTATACACATTGAAGTCTATACCAATTTTTTTTAGAACATTTTTTTTTTTTTGTGTTGTGTGCAGTGTCTCCATTCAACCCAGACCGTATGTGGCCTTTCTGTTGCTTATTTATTTTGTGAGCTCTGGGCAATTACTAACAAACGGTTGTGCTTAGCAAGGTTTAGTCATGGGGAGCTTGCATCTACCATATAAAATAATGACAATCTGGAGGCTATGTGTTTGAGCCTGGTATGTAACGAGAAAAATTCATAAAATAAGCAAAAACGAAGAGCACAAACGTGCTAGTGTAAATTGAACATAATTACAAAGACCACCGAGACTGAGGACAGCACAAACACGGAGTCTCGAACACCACCGTTTAAGACTGTGTTTTTGCTGTGCTTCTCTTGCCTCAGCTCGGGGGTTCTTTGCAATTGTATTCATACAATAACATTTCTATTTGTCGCTGTAGTGTGTACAACATTAAAATATTGACGAAACATGCACGGAGAAGTACAGAGGAGGCAGATATCGACAGGCTCCACCCAGTGTTAACACGATCCTTCATGTAACAAGAAGCCTTGGAATTTCACTGGTCATCTAGGTTAAAATTATTTTATATTGTAATAAAAACACGCGAAGTTTCCTAGGTTTTTTTTACGTTAACGCATGCCCATTCTTTTCTGTTTATAACTGTCGGTTTCGGAAACGCTTTCTCACCATTTACCACGGCTGCTCAGTGCTCCCCTTCTGTGCCAATTCATTTTCACTCGGAACTGGTGAGCTGCCGAGGTGAAGCAAGTACAATACTCCGTTCACTCTTAAAGGGAAGCTGAAGAGCTTTTCGAAAAAAATGAGTTAAGGGTTGATCCTGACGTGTTTGTGCCTGCTGAGTCCAAATGTCACAACCGTTCGACCCAAAATAATCCCTCAACGCGAAAAAAAGCGAAGAAATCAGAAGCGATCGCCGCAGCGGCACGCCATTGGCTAGTGACGCGTGACGCTCCACTACGTCATAAAAGGACCATCTCGATTCTCGCTTGCTCCGTCGCTTGCGGAAGTAGCCGGGCGCCGGGTCTTCTGCTCTTGTATATCGGGTTCGGCTTCTGATTTTTCGAAATCTTTCGGTGAATCCGAAAGAGGAATGTGTCCAAACGACCCTAGACGTGACAAAGTACGCGTTCCAGCCGTTGGCAAAGTAGGAAAATGACCCCCCGCAGTAATAAACGCAGACTCGAGGAACCGCTTGCGCGGGCGCCGACATAGCCGGCTTCATACCATCAGGAACGTACTGACTGCTACTTATTGTAACCTAAAACGTTGACAATAAACGGAGTGCTTTTGACGGGACGCCTCAAGCCGGATTAGCGTGACCCTCCCCAAAACGGTCGTCCGAGGACAAGAATTCTGCACACATCGGCCTTCGTGCTTGCCAGCTGCTGGACGCGTAAGCGTGCAGGCTGCATTGTTCTGAAGTGGTTTCAACTTTGAAGGGATAGTATAATCGGCTTCGAGCGACGGGAGAGCTTCCGCTGAGATGAGACGGGTGATAAAACAGGGTCACCGTTCTGCCACCTCCATGTCCTTGCGCACTATGCGAATAACTGCGCAGAAGGTCCATCCCTGTGATAGCGGTACCCTCCGCTGCGTTTAGTTTGTTTGCCACAAACTATTACGCCATTATAGCTTTAGAAAAATCGGAGATGTGTGCCCGGCAGCCCTTAATTTGATGCCAAAATGATGTCAAAATCGTGAAAGCTTCCTGGGCCTCTATATTTGCATAATTCTACCAAGATTTGTTGACTGCATCACACCACCACCAAGCATTATCATCGTCCGATCGCATTTCTATGGCACAAAGAATAATTGCATAACACAATCTTTATACGAAAAACACTGCGTAACTTGTAAAAAAAGAACTCAATTCAGAAGAGAAGGTCACATGCTTTGTATTTCCAAAAAGCTCTCCTGAAGAGAATATGAACCTTTGGAAGAAAAATTTAACAAAATTTATGTTTACGTTTAAAAAATATGTGACCTCAAATAATGTCAGCAACTGTAAAAAAAATGTTTATGCTAAAAGAAGTTGCACCGTGAAAGTCGCATTATGAATTGCATGACCACTTATTAGAGCAAGCCCTCCTCTCCCAAGTGACTGGGTAGCCGAGTAGACAAAAGGCAAAAGAAAAAAATCTTGGGCTACCCAAGATTGTTTTCTTTTGTTTCCCAGATTTCCCGGACCGGAGTCGGTCCGGAAAATATGGTCACTTCAGCAATATAAGAAACCAACTCCAAAACACTAATATAAGGCGGTTAACACAAGAGAGCCAGTAGAAACCCGCTACTCGGCTAAATGATCGCGGCTTTTCTAGCACACTGCACAATTCTAACTCCGTTTCACCTTATGTTGTACCGCAGCGAAGGCAAGAAGCGCGAGCTCATAGCGTTGGCAGCTGCCCTTAGTGCACGAGAGCTTGTGCCGCCGAGATGTGCCCTAGAGCAAGGAGCTCGCGCTTGTAGCCTTCCCTGCGGTACAACACAAGGTGAAACAGAGTATAATAACATAATAGCTTTTTTCTAGAACAGTCGACCTACAATTCCTACCTAGTTACGTTTCCCCCTTTGCTTGTGACTTTTAATGCGCTGAATTGCCTTCTTACCTTCAAAGATGGTCGACAGAGAGTCGGGTTCAGGCGAGACTTCTTCAGACCCAAACCCATACGTATATAGTTTTCATATGCGCCGTCCGAAACACGTTTCGAACAATAAACGGTGTACTGCTCAAACCCACCCACCCCTTTAAAAGCTCGGTGACGAAGTGGAAAAGACGGTAAGCGGGAAGAACAACTGCGACGAGCGCTGTTCGTGAAAGCTGGCGGCTACACATGAGTACGGCATCCTGCAACAGCACTAGTCAGTTGGTTCGGTGCCACGAGAATTCTGCAAACACGTGAACAAACAAGAGAACAATCAACACGTCATGCGATTGAGTGAATAGCATGACCGGTCAACGGATCAAAGCAAGCGCTATGCAGCGGCAGAATGACGACGGCTCGAAAAGACACTAGAGCAGCCTACGAGGAAAGCGCGGCCAGCCGCGGCGGGGTCCCCCAGTCGGTCCTTTTGTGACGCCGGCTGACGGGCTTCCTCCTCTCTCCCCTTTCCCTCTGCTTCGGAGAGGCGTGGCTTCGGTGCTACTTTGAAGGCGCTTTTCCGGTTAATCCGCGCAGAAAATAACCAAACGAATACGCTATTCGTGATTGCTGAGGCCTCATTAACTAGGCTTAGGTGTTTTTATTCATATTTAAAACCGCTTCAGCTTCCCTTTAAGCTGACAGTGCCGTGGAAGCTACGTGCCCATTGGAGCCAGTCATACGTCCATCTTTCGCCATGTGATCACACTCCCGCCCATACCCACGTGCATAGAGCGGGGTCAGGTAATGAAAGGGAGGCAATTGATTGGTCCGGCGGGTGCGTAGCTCCCACCGCACTGTCAGCTTAGGGGTAAACAGAGTACATAGTAGCCAAAGCTGACTAGTCAGTTGAATTGAGGTGCCTAAAGACAACTGGTACTACCTTTCAAAGCACTGCACAGTTCATGTGCTCAAGAAACTCTGGTTGCAATGCTGGAGCCTCGTCATTAGCTCCGATCAAAATTTTGAAAATGCCTTCATACATTGAGGAGCTGTGGAATATTTCAGACAGCAAAAACAATTCAGATATCATCTTTAAAGGACAGCAAACTGGGCAAACCAAATTCAGTCACGAAGGAGAACAAAAATTTAACCACCAAAAGACTGTTTTTATTGCTAAACTCTGCCCCAGCAAAAGTATACGAGATGTCGAAGATAGCTGGCAACTCGACAAGGGAGTCGCAAGGGCACAAAATGACTATTGTCTCCTCCTGAAACACCCATCAGCTGTGTTTTACTGCTTTGAACTACATACCTTTTTCGGTTAAAACCAAATTGTTTCGAAGCCCAAAACACCAAACCCTAAGTATGAGCCACATCTTGGGAAGTACGAGCATGTCTATCTAAAAAATTACATTACTGCAAGTTTTGCAATGGTGATCTGGCCAGTGTTAATAGTAAACAAAAGTGACTTACCATAGCAAACCTCGCCATGTTTTGAACATCACTGATTAGGAGTGTCAGTCTGTCATCGGCCACATCATAGAATTATGAACTAGAATTTTGTCTGCATCTTCCAGTTGCTTAGCTGGAATGGTTTTGCCAGTTTGATTCTTGGCCATTTCAGGGCAATCAAGGTGAAACTGGTACCTCAGGAGATGGTTGACGCGTATGATCCGGCACTTATGTTCACTATTCCGAGACTGGCAATTGTTGCGTAAGTACAGAGGGCATCACCTCTTCCCTTGTTCTATCTTGAGCTCTCGCAGTGCTGATCGGTTTAATTCAATGTTTTTCAGGGGCTTGTTATTGTTCCCCGATGGCCCTTTGAATGTTGACAGGGATTTGTCTCGCCTTTCTGAGTTGTACCGGCCATTCTTCAGTCTTCTGTGTAAAATTCGGTAAGTAGTGCTTGCAAAAGAAGGAAATTGAGCCTGATGAGGAGGCCACGTTTCATTGTAGGGAGCTGCTGTGGACCCTGTCGCGAGAAGAGCTCTGGCTTCTCGAGAAGACCCTGTGCCAGCTCGAAGAGCCCAAGACTTCCCTTACAAAAGAGCAGACATCGCTTGGCACAGACGACTACGCCGTGCTCGACTCCGACATCTACATCAACCTCTTCTACCGCAACCACCAAAACTGCAAGCAGTTCATCGAAGACTTCTACAACCACAACTTTGCTGCTGCTTCGGACAGCGAGACTATCCTGCCCTTGCAGAAGGGCAAGGGGAGCCCCCTGCTGCGGAAGTGCACACTGTCCGAGAAGGCCCTTCTGTCTCCACTCCACAAGGCTTCGAGTGACGACGACAGCAGCAACTACGACTCAGACGACAGCGCTCTCTCCGAGGGCTGGTGGCCCCTCCTGAATGACGTGCTGCAGGCCGGTGCGCCCAGGGAGGCTGCTCGCTCGTCAGAGCAGTCCGCAGTCCACTCGAGACTGCGACGAACGTCGGGGCTGTCGACTGCGTCGGACCGGGCACCCGTGGTTCCGCAGGTTCGAAGGTTGCAGAGCGAACAAGGCGGGAGTTCGCTGGGATCTCCCTGCTCTAGCTGCAAGTCCCTCTCGAGCCTATCCATTTCGGATTTTGAGTCTATGAGGTGGGTGACCTCTTGTGGTCGAGCTTTCATCGTGTTTGTTTTCTGCCTGACAAAAGTGCTGACTAGAGCCCCTTGCCTTCAGCTACCAGAGCACAGACACCAGTTCCTACAATTCGGAATGCCATGACGACGAGGAAATAGCGCTGGCACTACAAGCCGTGGAGATTGCTTTTCGTAACGAAGCCCGTTCGCGGTTCAAGAGCAGCGAGGACCTGATTCACCGGCTCTTCGTATGCATATCTGGTGAGCAATGGACGAGCTCTTCAAGCTGCATGTTCTTGTCGGGACATTACCCCTTTGACGGTCGTTGCCGTGCATCTTCGGGGGCGATTACATATTTCAAAGTTCCCGCCTAATCGCAAAACTGCGTGCACCCTGGGAGGTGCTGTTATTTGTTATGTCGCTGGGGAACTATAAACATTGTGTTCAGTGTTTTGCCTTTCTAGGGTGTGGGCTGTTCCGGCAGTAGTGGCAATCGGAATGCCGGTACTCCCAATTCAGACTTTTCGCACTTCTCAGAATTTAATTTATAGGATGAGAGCTCATCATCCGATGGAAAAGCTCTGTAAAGTACCTCCGGTTCAGAGTCTGAGATCACTGGAATGTCACGGAAGTGGACGCACCGAAATAAAACCGAATTAAAGAAAGGCGGCAATTTTTCGCCCTCAGTATTTTTATTTCATGCTTCTCAACCTAAACAACTTCAATAACTAAAAAAAAAAAAAAAAAACACCTCTGCATTGATTTTTTTGTTGGTAGTATATCCCCTTGGAAAAAAACGCAACCACTAAGAAACCTCTTGGGGGGGAAACACATCATTACAAAAGGATTAATACCTAGCATTTGTTTTTTTGCAGGTAGGCTTGTCTGATTTATTAAGACATATGTAGTGAGCCAATCAAAAGGAAGGAGAAATGCTTTGCAAGTGGGTTTTTTTATGAGAAATTTGGCTATTGGACTTCTGTTAAATTTCCTATTCTTCGCAGTTGGGCGTTTTCTGGCGTCTAATTTTGTTATATTCCTAATTCTTCAAAATTTTGAACAAAAAGGAAAAGAATCCTTACACAAATGCACCAAAAGCCATTTTAATTGTGAACACTATTTAGAAGAATGTACTGCTATATGGATCAGAGGCCTTCAGTGGTGCCTGAAGTAGATGAGGGCTTGTTGCAATAAACTCAAGCATACTTAAGAGTTTTTTTTTTTTTCTGATTGCTGCAACACTTTTGATATTTGCAATGGCACTGAAAGAGTGAGCGTGCGGTGTGCAGTCTCAAATTGTAGCTTCTCCTTGTTAAAAAACGCTGCCGCCTCTTTTCTGTAAGCAGCTTGAATGGTATGTACACTTGTACACTTAACCACAAAGTAATCCCTTGCTTTTGCGGTGTTGCCTACAACCTTACTGTCCCAGGGTAAGAAACAAAAGTGAAGAGGGTTCTACGAGTGTTTATTGCTGCCGTCAGTCCCACCTTTTGACCTTGAGTATCTTGAACAACAGTTGGCTCTCGATAGTCTTGTTGGTCACCTTGCCTTGTTTATTCGTGAGGATGTCGACCGCCACGCTGTGCCTCGTGAATGCTTGATGCACTGCATCATACCTTTCCAGTGAAGCAATGGAAGTGCTCTACCCTGGAGAAAGAGCAAGGACGTCGTTCTTGCAGCTGGTGCTTTGTACTTCAGAATCGCGAAGCTGTCAAAGTTGTCATTGAACTGACCAAACCTGGAATAAGAATCGATTTATGTAGCTCTGATTATACCAATATAAAATTAGTATACCGGCAAGTATTGCCAGATGGTGGTACACGAGTGTAGTAAGACACAACAATTACACGTGACAATTTAATCATTAATTAGGTTCCCATATTAATTTTCTCTTGGCTCTGAACAGGTTGAGCCTTGGTTCAGACGTGTCGGTAAATGAGAGAAGGGAAATTGTTAGATATAAGTTATAACACATAATAACCAATAAAAACACCAGGACACACCCAAGGCAATTAAGATATCTGTTCAAACAAGAAAATGTGAACAGACATTTGCCGTGCATACCGTTCCTTGATGCCATTCAGAAACGCACGGAGCACAGGCTGGCACTCTGCCCCTCAGTGTTTCGCTGAGGCCACAGGCAGCGTTCCTGCATATCGGCAGCAAACGGCAGTAACTATGCCCCACCCAGAAAGTCAGGAATCTTGAACATCCTTACTAGCCTACGTCAGCTACCATTTTTATAAAAATTATTATTAAAATTCTGCTTTTGAGAAAATATATGTCCTGCCGTGGTAAAAACATACAAAACAAAATACCGTTACGATTTCCGAAATGCTCACAAAAAGCAGACGCTCAAAAAGAGTGACAGGGATGCCGAGAACCTGGAATTCACCAATGAGGTCTGGCCAGCCCTAGTGCTTTGCCTACAGAACGGAAGCTTTTAGAAGCGGGTCGGTCTTGTTCAAATAGGGTGAAAAGCCGCACAAAGCATCCCGTTCTCCAAGAGATGAAAAGTGTTCCGATGTCTTTTGAGCAGCAATGAAAGAGCATGTTTTTGACTTATAACACCTTCAGTGATTAGCACATCGCTTTCGGTGGATTTTAGGGTTCAATATTATTCCAGCCGAAGATTGAACTTCTTCTCCTGTTGGGACATTATGAAAGTGGTCATAGTCACTATAACTGAGAGGGGCATTGTTAATTCTTGTTCGTGTACTTAACAGCCTTAAGCCTTTCGAAGGGGCAAACAATCACCGGTGTCTTCCTCTCCCCGTCTTCGATAGCAAAGAAAGAATGAACAGATTTAAAAAGGCGGATATAGATACACCACACCACCTTACCTGCACTTAAAACATTTTTCTTTTTTTTAGAAATAACTATTTAAATTTTGTGACTTAATTGCCAGTGTCTAAAATTGTTTGCATCAAGAGTCTGTGTCTTTTTATTAGTGTGTTTCGCCTTGGCTGTGGGCAAGCAAATTGACAAACGATGGTTTGTGAACATCTAAAATAACAAGACAGCAATAAAAATGATTCAAGGAGCTGGTGCTGTAAACAAAGGCTTTGATGATCTGAGGAATGCTAAAACTTTTTTTTGTGTGTAAAATTTATAAGAGTAAAAACCCCCCATTTTTTTAACGATTGTTTTATCTGTTTAAATTTCCCTCCTTTTTCTTTTTAAAATAAACATGTAAGGAATTACAATACATCCATTATGTAAATAAGTAAGGAAATTACTTTACATTTACACAAAAAATATATAATGAATCTGTTACAAAATTACTGAAAAAAAACAACAACAACAAATAAAAGGAATTCCAATTAATTTTGTTACTTGTAGTGGATTACATAAAATTCTGGTTTAAACTCTGAATCTGAATAGTGGCTAGCACAGTGCACATGCTTAGGTCGGCTTCTGTCTTGGCTCTAAAATAGAACAATACTTCGTTCTGAATGAATGTGGGCTATAACAGTCTTTGGTGGTCATTGTAGGTTAAAAATGGAGACTTATGGCGCGTTCGCACTGGAAGCGGATCCGCAAACGCGACGCGGATCCGCGCGCTCTCAACCGCAAAGCGACTAGGATCGAGCGGTTGGAGCGCGTTTTCGCCAATTGCTTTGGGATTGATTTCTCCCAACCGCTTTCATGAACCGCAAAGCGGCAACCAATCACAACGCGACGCTGACGTGACGTCAGTGACTTTCGAAACAAGATGGCACCTGTCGCTGGTCCAAGAAGCTGTAGTCCTAGCGTTACAGCAGACAAATCAACGGAGAAACGTGATGTTCACGTCCGTCACTTGAATCTGCCGCGAAAAGAATTGATTCGCAGCCTTAACGGGCTTCACTCCGGTGATTTGGTTCGGGTAATAGTTTGTTTATTGTTCCGGGTGCCACAGCCCGAAGCTCACTGCCTTGTTAGTCTCTGCTCGTAGAATGTCGGAACCCGCCCCTGATCGACCGAAATGTCAGCTTTTGTACCCACTAAGATAGTCGCGTGAACTATTGAAAGCTTTCGACACCGTGCATGACCACCACAAAGGCCGATAGAGACGTCGTGAGCCTCATTGCGAAGCCAACGGACTACCGTGGAGCGGGCAGGGTACCTGCGCTAGCTCGACCTGTAACGTTTACTACTAACAAAAGAAATAAAGGGAACCTACTTAAGGAATAAAGTGTACGTACCAGACGATGCAGAGGTAATCCATACGGCGTTTATTTGAGCTTAATGTCAAACAAACAGTAGACTCGATCGACGTGCGAGTGACGAGAGAAAAATCCGCCACCAACGAAGCCACGACCGGCTAGCACCGAACGCATTTACCCGCACCACGGTCAATCCCACAATTCTTATCTTCAAAAATGATAAGAGCGAACAACAAGGAGGGAAAACTGGCCCTCTATCCCGAAAACAAGGTCAGCCTATTCATGCGGGAAAGCCCACTTCGCAGAAAAGGTCGGGGACATCCTCTTGTGAGTCAGCAAGGCGCGCCTAGCTGGGCTTTGCTTGTGGGCGAAGTTGAGGGAATCGCAGGCAAGTTTTGCGGGTCCATGTCTCTTTTTTGCTGCCTGAACTCGTGGATTGAAGTGGATTTTGGATTGTAAAACAGGGTTGCCAAACGCAAGTCTCAAAAGATCACACGTGATCGCCGAGAAACCGCCAACTGCCTCTCGGTGTGTCTGAACGGGGTCGCTCGCGAACCTCGCTTCGCGAACGCGGATCCGCTTCCAGTGTGAATGCACCATTAGGGGCCTCTCCTAAGAACTACTTGCCCAGTGCTCTAATAGGAGTGTCTTGGATTTTTATTTCGTTTGTAGTAGTGACCTCAGCTGTAAAAGTTCTAATAAATCTGATAGAAAATTTACAAACAAGTATTTTTTTTTTATTTAGAAACTCACAATTACTCTTAGAGTAATATTCAGCTGTTACTGTAGTGGAGATGCTGTGGCAATACTATCCATTTCTTTATAAGCATTTGTCCCTTCTATTTCAGGTGTTGCTGATCAGCTGCAAACTAATTTTGCCAGTGAAATGAGGAACATCTTGAAGTGCGTGTTTGAGATGAACAGCTCTGTCAGGCAGGAGTCACCGTCTAGTGCTGTGGAAGCAGAGGTGGGCTTGCCTGGACAGTGTGTGCTACGGACTGCTTTTCGGTATTGCTTTGCCTAACCCGCTTCTTAGCATAGTGCTACAGTAGAATACTTGGCTGGGTCTACCTTGCATAGCATGTTGTTTCTCAGGAATGTGCACTTGGAAATTAACTTCCTAATACCCTCCTGCTGACAGGTAACCAAATGAATTGCAGAGCTTGGCCAAACATTCATTTTTGAGGGGTCACCTCACTATTAAATTGCAACCCTGTAGTATTGATTTCCGGTGCTGCATGACGACACTCTTTCAATCCTTCAAGTTCCCCCAAAACCTCCATGTATCGTGCCGACTGTAATCTTGGCATAATTACTTATGAAGATCTTTTTTTTTGCAACTTGAGCAAAACGGGTGGCACCTAGCGGAAAAACTGTGAACTAGCTGGAACAGGTCGCTGGAAGCTTGCTAACACTAACAAATAATCTCTATGCTTGTCTGCTTGAAGCATTTGCAAGTCAACAACTACTTTTAACTAGCAGACGATTTGTATGCAACAGTGTGAAGTAGTGCAATGACAGACATATTTTGTGTAGTTAAAAACTATGTCACTTGAAGGATAGGGAAACTTGCAACTGCCCATCCTCAAGTTGGGCTATGATCAATTAGTTGGGACCAATTCGTTTGACAACTCAAAGCACCCAGACAGGTCGCTGTATCTGCTTACCTCCTTAGTTATTTCTAAGTGCACTGAAGCAATTAAGCGGAAAGCCCCTCTAAGCGGTCTCGAATCACCCTGCCAGCTCTGTGGAAGGCTTGGGTTGGAATTTTGTAAAAGTTTGAAGCTGCCACAACATCATAATCACTCACTTCCGAAATTTACATAATATCAGCATTGCAAGAGTAGGGGAGCCACGTGTTTACATTTTGAGATATTCCAGCCACGAAAGAACATTTGCGTGTGATCATGACCAAAATATTGCGTCAAGATGACACTGAGATTCCTATTAAAACTAGCATTAAAATGCAACTTAGCAACTTGAACAACCGGAAAGAATAAACTCGAAAACGGGACGAAAACGGACGCATACACTGCCAAGTTTAGCAACTTGGCAGGGTGCATCAGCTGCTACTGAAGCCACACTGCCCTAGTTTTTATCATTTTCAAGAAGCCCGTGCTTTTCCACTGCCGTCTCTTGTGGGGACTGAAGCTGTTTTTCGGTTGCATGTGTTAACGACTGCCTGATTTCACAGACGGAAAAATCGCACGATGAGCTTCATGTGACTCGGACAAACTCTTAGCATCGTTGCACAAAAGTGATGGCATTGACATCATTAGATCCGACTGCCAGTGTTATTTCTGCTCCCAAGCCCATAGTTTCAGCCTCGACTGAAATCCTTGAAACCAGAAGCTTGATACCCAGAACTAAACACCGTACCGTGAAAGGGAATCTACCCTACACCATGCAATCCAGTCACAGTCACAGTCCTAAAAGTTTAGGAAATGGTATTTTCGATGCAAGTGATGGCAGTGGGGGGTTTGCCTTTCATTTCAGGTGATGTGAGTTACATCAGTGGCTGAACGTTAAATGGGAAGTTATATTTGTAACAAAAAAAAAAAAAAAAATTAAGATTTGGCCATCAGATTTTTTTTACGAGCCTTTCCGTGTACTAAGGTATCTGCATGTTCAGAGTAACAAGGTACGAGTGGAGGCCTTCGGAATATGCGATGGAGCAAGTCTGCAATTTGGCACAAACTATGTTTTATTGCAGAAAGTTGCAGTTCTCTAAGATGCAGGTCTGAATTTGAACCTAAAACATGCCATATGAAGAGGAGCCTACCGGGTGCAATAAAATCTTCCTGATCTCATTAACTGGGGACTTGAGCCCCGATCCAGATCAACAAGTAGTATGGCATTCGGCGTACTACTACACCAATTTGCTTCGCAATTTTCATTATTTTTAAGTTTTACCTGATCTCGAGTTCTGGTGTTTTCATGTACTTGGCTGAAGGAGAATATTTACGCAGGCAGCGAGCTTCAAGTAGTAGTTGCACTACGCTGCCTGGAACGCATCTCCGACTGGTGTGTTTACCACGCCCAAGAAAGTGGTCCCTCGATTTCTGCCTGATGACGTCGTAGAGGTTATTGCCAGCTGCGATCCTGGCGTTGTTATGCAGTGGGGGTTAATGTGGCAGACGCCTGTTCTGCTGCAGGTTGATCTCCAACTTCACAGTCCACGGAGCTTCGGCGCCAGGAGCAATTGGGACGCCGTGACGACAGCGACACTCGTTTGCTCGTGCTTTTTTTTTCTCCAGAATCTGTACGCCCAACTGCCAGGATTGCGACGGCATGACGCTCCGGCTTTTGTGACCACTTCGGGACCAGTTGGGATGCATGGGCGGAATAGGACGCCAGTCGGAGACGCACTCTAGGCGACGTAGTTGCACTCAAGAGTGTTTCTCGGTGCCAGATGCACCGGGCACGTGTGACTTTTCATTAGGTTCCCAGTCTGATGGGAACCTGATGAGGGGCTCTGGTGAGGAGGCTGGTGCCCCCCAGCCGTGTTAATAGTTGGGTTTTTGTGTCGACAGTCGCCAACGGAGCGGAGCTCCCTGTCCGAGTCGTCCCTCTTCTCGCTCCCATTTCTGGACATCGTGGAAATGGAGGACTCCGGAGTGCGCCTTGGGTCGGGCAGGCGCTCTGTGGACAGTGCCGAGGAGGCTATGCCGGACGATCTCTCGCTTGACCTGTCCCCCGAGTCTGGTGCCAGGAGTAAGCATGTCATTTCAGCTTAGTTTCTGCCTGGTCCTTGCTTGTCCTGCTGATGGCCAAGTAGCCGGTCAGATGTGGTCTCCAGTGCGCATGTTCGACTAGGCAGCCGAGGAAACAGTGGGCCAATTTCACCAGCCTTCTGCGTGCGTGACTCTGTCTGTCCCGAAAAGTACCGTACCACCATTTGAGTAGTCTTCGAGATGCTGGTTTTGAGGATGGTTTGAGTCTGCCAGACACACTTGGATGCTGGGATATGCAATAATTTGAGGTAGCAGTGCGCAAGAACACTCATATGCTTGATCTGTCGAGTTCTAGAAAGGCATAAAATTGCCAGCCGCTGATTGTGATTTTTTTAGAACTAGGTGAAACTGGCCTGTCGGTAGAATGCACCAGGGGCACATGCTAGTAAAGCCTAAGATGAAACAATTGTAGCAGAAATATTCCAGACAATACTGACCAGGTGCTAGATATATTAATCCGAAAATTCTGGAAAAAGACTGGGCTAAATTAAGTTACGAACAATTTGTAGAAATAATATAGAACTTTATTTGGTATCCCTTTAATTGATATTTAAAAACCTTCACCATATTGTGGTCATGCGTATTGCACCTGTACGAGTGTCAATCAAGAGCAAGCTCTAAAGGCTTTTGATTTTGTGTGCATCCTATGCAAGAATGACTGAACATAATTTAAAGATTTTCCTTCAGTATGCTTGGCACAGCGTGAAAAGGTTTGCTTTTTCCACAGGTCCCCCGGTCTGGCTACCCGACGAGCTGACTGCCAGCTGCATGGACTGCAGCGCGCATTTTACGCTACTGCGGCGCAGGCACCACTGTCGCAAGTGTGGAAAGGCAAGCCCCTTTTTTTTTCTCTTTCGGAAAGTTGCACTAAATTAGGGGTGTACAAACACTCTTTTGAGTCAAGTATCACAGCTGGTATGTCCCTTGTGCTGAAAATGACAAAGCTATTTGATTCAAACCACTAATTACACCCCCCTCTATAAAAGAGCCAATTTATGATGGTGCACAAGCACATACCAAATTACCAAAACAAAGTGCCTCCCCCCCTCTGCTGCCGTTTCTGCCAGAAGCTTGTTGTTCTATATAGATAGTCAAATTCCACTAGAGCGAACGCTGCTTCAATGAAATTTTCACAACAAAGTATTTTCAACTTCCCGTCGGTTCTCCATAAAAGGCATTGTAAAAGAAATTATCTCTACAACAAACTTTCCGAATGCTGCTTCACTTTAACAAAGTTAACAAAATAAAATCATCTCTCAGTTTGATATCTATGCTTGCAATCACCCCATATAGGGGGGAAAAAAAAAAGGGGCGGTATATGCACAATTATCTGCTATCGGTGCGCTTGCGTTACAACTAAAAGAATGCATATGCTGCTGATGCACGGTTTTGACACAATGGACTGTTGTGTGAGCAAAAGAAGCTTCATTGCGTGGTTCAAGGCATATAAATCGCTGGAATCCCGCAATTATTTGATAAGCGGTTCGGTTCTAGGGGCCTTGACTGAAGGTTCTTCCAAGTAGTGAAGTTGCGATTTCGTAAGGCGCTGGTAGACAAAGTAAGGTTCACAGTTTACATCCACGTTGTTGTAGGAGTGTTCAATCATATCCACATCCCCATCACAAACGAGAAAAGTGCTGTAATTCACTGCTAACAAATGCATCCCGGAAACTGAATAATATCAATGTTGGCTAATGTCAGCCAGGGCTGACGGCTCTGCTGGTGGTAGTCCCGACGCAGTTGCTGGTGGCGCCGAAGGAGCTGCCGCTCCTCTGCTTGGTGCACCGGTGTTGGCCGGCTGAGCCTTCTCTGCCACTCGTGCCTTCTGTTCCTTGACAGCTGCTCTGTCGTGGGGGATGCTGATGAAACGGCTATCGTTTTCGTTCTTCGAGGAATTGCTGCAGCGAAACGCGGCACAGCTTACCATGGCCCTCACTGAAAATGGCCGTCAACTCGACCATTAGCATGGTGGTTGCCGGTGTTAGATTTTGCAGGCCGTCTAAAGTGCCTTAAGAGTTAATTTACATGCTGTATAACAGTTACAGTAGAAAAATTTAAAGTTGCAGATGTTGCAAAAGTTTTTGCCCCTTTTACATATACACGGTTACTCTTGGGAACCTTTTTGACTGTTGCATTTTAATACATGGGTCACAGTATGTGTAAGACACATTTACCATTGGTTTTCAGATCTTCTGCTCACGCTGCAGTTCCCATTCGATATCACTGCCTCACTACGGCCACTCCAAGCCTGTGCGTGTCTGCAACGCCTGCTTCATTTGCCATGTGACATCGGTGGTGGAAGAAATAGTGAACAGCTGTTGATCGAACGCTTGTGTGACAAGTGACAGGACATGTACGAGAGGTGGTGAGGCAAATGAGGCCTTTCCTTGTTCGGGAGGAACAAGCTTATCGTAGCATTCAGCATGCAAGGAAGACATGCACTACCAGATTCTTCCATCTGCCAATGGACTGTCTGCCAAGCTTTTGTTCCCTGCGCTAGGAGGCGTAGCAATGTTGTGTTTGAACGCCTTTCCAAGGGGAGGGTGGGTCACCAGTTGTGGACATTTTCTAGTCGGAAGACACCCGATTAAAAAGGGTAGCGTTGCAGGTTTTGCGAGGTGGCCGTCAAATCAGTTGTCTAGACTTTCAGTTGGGTGTTGATTATTGTGCCAAAGCTTTACATTGCATTCCTTTTGTAAGAAAGAAAAAAGAAATCACAAGGTTTGTCTGTTAATATTATTTCACAAAGGTGCTTTATTTTGCATATGCTGTGAAAATGCTGTATGACCCCTAACGAGTTCCAATTTGAGCCTCTGTGGAAGCATGTTTTGTAGATGATTCTATTGACATAAAAAACATTTTAACCTACTTATTAGACCTTGGTTTGTGCTTCGTCTCTCCCGCACAAGTTGATCAATGCGAAGCTCATTCACCAATTGATTGTCCCACCATGTGCCTGTAAAAGGAAATGTAAAAAACTGATTTTAGCAGCATTCGCGAATGCTTAAAGGGGCACTGACAACCCAAAGGTCATATTTTTTTTTATTGTCTAAAACGATGCAACTTGTAGCCATAGACACGCAAAAAAAACCGCATCGCAAAAAAAAATTTTTTCGCGCGCGCGAGCGCCTTTTTTAGTTTTGGCGTTTAAATCTCCCGCCGCCACCTCCTTGCTTCTTTTGATCGGTGACGTCAAAAATCAGGAAATTTAGAAGCTTTGTAGGTGACATTTCTATAACATTTAATAACGGCAATCGTAAAACATGTTTTTTAACGCAATTGCGAACGCACTACGGCCCCTCTTTTTGAAATACCAGAAATCAGAGTTCGGTGTGATGTTGCTTCCTAGATTTGTACCCTCCCTCGGAAAACTTTGCGGCGCTCGTTGGCGAGCTAGGCGAGTCGGAGAAAAACCGGATTTTTCCCGCCGGCGCCCTTGTATCCCTCACCTCCTCCTCGCTTGGGGTTGCCGTGGCAATGGCGGAGGTCCAAAAGAAAGTCGAGTCGCAGGAGACCGCAAAATTTGACTCGCTGCACTGGCGCGGATCGCGCGGGAACTTCAAATTTGGCATTTGGAAATTGTTTTTTTAATTCACGAATACTGAATTTTAAAGTTTCAAATTTTGAGGGTAATGTCCCGGCATCGTTTTCGATCGTTTCGGATAATTAAAAAAAATATGATTTTGGTGTGTCAGTGCCCCTTTAAGCTGCCAATATAAATGTGCTGCACCTTGTTGTACTCTGCTCCAAAGCCCTGTTCCTGCTTGGAGCAAAGCATGACAAAGTAGTGTTGCAATGTTCCTTGTTGTAGCAACAAGTTGCTGCAAGTGGGAACTGGGCTTAAAATTATTTTAACAATGCCTTTCAAAGTTGTACTATGAACTACCATCTTCACCATAGTTGCTATACTTTCTCACCTTAACGAGAGACCATGGTCCTCAAAAACTAAATCCTTTTTTAAAACTTTTTTTTTATCTAGGTCACAAACAACTTGCAGGGTGTTTTTTGTTTTACTAAAGGGGCGATGCACCGATTTTCGGACTTCGGCCGATTCACAGCGGAAATTAATCTGTCGCCTATGAACCGAAGAACAGAAAACCACATTTTATTGCGAACAGTAGTTTTTATTTAAAAAAAAATGAAAGAATCGAAGGTAAACGTGCCTCTCAACTCTCCAAGTCTTTCGAGTGACATACTCTGGGGGATCACATGGTTTCCCTGAGACCCCAGCTACTTCCTCCGCGATTGTAGACTTTTCAAGGATTAGCATCGTCGAAGGTCGCGGCGAGTGATAAACACAAAAGACAGTTCACCACGGGGCTGACGGCGAGTGTAGCAGTGGAAGGGGACAGGTTTTGTTGACTTCCGCGTGTCCCCCAGAAGACGTAACTGCCACACGCAACTGCAGATTGGCAAATAATAATTTTTTTTTTTCTTTGCGATTACGCAGCGGAATGGCAGCTTTTCGGGGCAAGGTGACACGTTTTTGGTCACTTGTGCTTGGGTAAACAATATAAAAAATACAAACTGCTGATTCTTTCAACATTAAAATGGGGGACGCTGGTTTTCAAATATGCAATTAGATCCTGAGTTACGAATAAATTTGTAATTTTAATTAGATCCCCCTTATGGGTCTTTAGCGTAAAATTCTTGGAAATTTTTATAGATTCACATTCACCAAGACATGCTTTGTACGGGGATGCTATTTTTGTTGCTTTATATGTCGTACAATAATTTCAATTAATTTGTCTCAAAATGATAGAGGCTCCTGTTCTGTGCAACTTGATTGCAAATGTTTTTTTTACCAATGTAATATCATTAAATCAGGCTTAAAATAGAATCATCGCACAAAGCATGTCTTGGTGAATGCAATTCTATAAAAATTTATGATATATTCTGAAGAATTTTATGCTAACGACCCGTAAAGAGGACCTAATTAAAATTACAAATGTATTTATAACTCAGGATCTAGTAAATTGCATATTTGAAATCACCACTGAGAAATACATCAGTATGCTAAATTTCAGCACAATAAATGAAAAATTAAAGAAAAAAAGTTACTACCTTTTTGCTTAACAGATGTTTAAAAAGCCGTGAAAGCTACACTTATGCGGTTTGCGCAGTTGAGTTATACGGCCAGGGGGACATATTGTAACAATCAGTTTGCTAATTATAATATACTAATTAACTTTTTAATTAGTAAAAATGACATATGGTTCTTATTAGAAACTTGCAGAGCATCATTTAAAACCACTAAATCAACTCTCTTTAGAAAGATATAAGGCAAGGGAAGAATTTTATGGCGGTCCGAAAAAACAAAAAAAAAAAACCCACAGTTGCGATGTGTTTTAGGTTTCAGTTTCTTATCAGAGCACATCTTTGCGCCCGCAATCCTGCTCCCCGGTGGTTCCGGTGCGAAGCCACTGCCCGCCCCCTTCGTAGGATGCAGGGAAGTATCGTACACGTGTTGCGTGTCTCGGCCACTGAGGAGCAGGACTGTGGGTGCAGAGATGCGCTCCGATAATAAACCAAAACCTAGAAACACGTCCAAATTGAGCGTATTAAGGGCACAGGGTAAGTCCTATACTCCCCATGCATTTGAGGCCATGTAACATTTTTCTCTGTGACTATTAGGAGTATTCCTGTCATGTATATATCATTTTGTTTGAAATATTGTGTTTTATCTACTGAACTAGAATTATTTCAACCAATCTAAAATAAGTTTTTTTCTAAATTTTTTTTTATTCTAGTACTGAAATTTTAGTTTTTTATGTATTAAAAAATTTGTAACTCAAAACTGCTGGGTGCATATCTTTAATTTTAGTTCAGTATTTTTCAACACCCATGTAGGTGGTAGGAATAAAAGATCAACCCTCTATAAGGTCAGGTTAAGGAAACAATGGTACCTATGTACTAAAAAACACTATTTTGAGATAATTGAGTTTAAAGTAAAAAAACTGGTAAATAACAAATTTCTCTTAGCACCAACACCCTCAGGAAGGCATTGCTAAAGTCATGTCTTCGCCTTTAGGCTTATCAACTTGCTTGCCGGGCCTCTTTTGTGACCTGCCGTGTCGCTTGGTCCGTAAAGTATATTCGAGTGACATCAACTTCCCTCAGCCACTTGATAGTGTTGCACACAGGGTTCCATCCACAGGACTTCAAAACATTGGCTTGTGCAATGGTACCACCATTGAATAAGAGAACTGCATCCAATGCCGCCATTTTGTCGTTACAAAAAGAAACGCTTGAATGTAAACATGGTACACACCTGGAAAAAACGTGAACAGTGTCTCGGGATTGTCTTGGTTGAAAAAAAGCTATGCAGTAGTTGCCAGATAATCTTTTTTAGATTATCTGTTACCGGGCAAGCTTTTAGGTCTGGTGTTGAATTTGTTTTGTTGGAAAATTCACCGATAAACAGGGAGCACATCCCAGAAAGAGGCGTGGTTACCTGCTACTTGCTTTCGGAAAAAGTGATTTTCAGCCCGAAATATAACTTTCTAAGAACACTGTGACAATGGAAAATGTGCAGAAAGAACTAAACTTTTCAAATCGCGAAAAAAACTAAAATCAATTTTTTTTTTTCAATTTTACCTTACCCTGTGCCCTTAACAGAACGCCGCAAAATGCTTCCCCTGCATTTTATCTTTCTAAAAAGGTTGATTTAGTGGTTTGGGATGACGCTCAGCAAGTTCCTAATTGTAACCATATGTCTATTTTTGCTAATTAAAAATTAACAAATTTCACCTAATTAGCTAACTGATCGTTACGATTGGCCCCCTGTACTATGTCTCCTTGGCTGTATAACTTACCCGCACAAACCGCCTAAGTGTAGCTTTCACGGCTCTTTTTTTACTGAAATCTGTAAAGCTTTAAAAAAGAAACACCCTGTATATTGTAGGTACTACATATAAGAAGTGCTATATAATTACAGCTATTCAGTTTCGTAACTAGGCTGTTTTCAAGCATGTTTTGAAAAGCTTTTTCTGTTTTTCTCAGAATTATTTTTTCTTTATTTTTTTTTTTTTGTCAACACTGTTTTGCCTACAAATCTTAACCTAAAATTTAGATATGACTACTTTTTTCAGGGTTCAAAACATAAATCAGAGTGTGCAACAAGACTGATATTTCTTGAAAATTTTAACTATAATATTTTCTAATTGGCACAGACTTAATGACTCATTTCTAATTGTTATCAAAAATATTTCAATTTGTACTTTTTCTAGAATGCTAAAATTGTAAGGATGGCTTTGTGGCACACTACTGTTTGTAGAACATGCTGACATACTTTCTGACATGTTTATTGCTGGGGGTATTAAAACAAATTGGGCAGAAACATTTGCGGTAAAGTTGAGGCTTTCTTGAAAACTATACACCTTTCCAAGAAACACTCGGCCCCAGGGACAAGAGAACCTTTTCCGAGCTTACACACTGGGTTTGAGGCTAGTCTCCCGCCAGCGTCTCTGCTAACCCTAACCGAGTGGACTGTTGATTTCGATACACGCAGCCTGCGGATACGCAATTTCAGAGGTGTGGCGGCTAAATTCTCGTCTTTTCCCGCTGTTTTTTTGCCTTTCATGGTATATGTATTTTCCGGAGGACATTGAGAAAGCATTGTATCACATTTAAAAGAAAACACCAACTGTTAAATATTTTTCGGGGTACATGCGACGTTTTAGACAGAGCGAATGCGTCTGGAATGTTTGTTATATTTGACTGAGTTTTAATGGTGCCACCCGCTCGGCTATGTCAAATGACAAAGCGCTTAGCTGTCAAAAAAATTTACGACGGAATATAGCTGAAAGGCATGCATATTTCACGTGCACAAATAATGTGATGACCAATCTACACGACAATATATTGTATGTACCACATGGTGCAGCATTATCCGAAGTGAAATTATGTGAGAAATATCTAAAAAATAATGCAGCACAACAGTGTCGACGACTGTCACATCTCAACGATCGGACGGAATCCAAGGGACAGCTTTCTTTTTACAACACCAGCACCAAGGTAAAGGAACGGACACGACCGGTTCGTTCCCCACCCCAACCCAAACAGCTATTTTTGGCGATGACTGAGAAGGTCTCTACGCAGATTATCTCTGGCAGTGTGGAGAACAGTTGTCATTGTTCACTAAATCGTGTTGAAGGCAGTTTAAGGTTCTTCCCTTCCTTTGTTTTTCAGGAATGTCGAGAAGAAACGCTTGGATGGCATGCACTTACCAGCCTTATTTCTCACAGTGGAAGATAACAGAAAAAGGGTATGCAGCATGAACAAGGAAAATGAGGTGAAAACTTTCAAGAGAGGCCCGAAAACTTGAAATGCCAAACTGCAAAACATTGGCGGAGAATTGCGCTGAGCAGCTTTCAACAGTCCCAACAGTGGCAGAAAATTTCTAGCTGCGAGAGTCGCACCAGCTGCATCATAATCAACGTGGCGGCGGCCTAGGAGCATTTTTCGGAAAGGTGTAAAAGATAGGAAAACAATGACCCGGTGCTTAGCAAAAAACTTGCAGTAGAGGTGAAAATTTAATATAAATTAGATCAGAAATTACGGAAAAATGTTCAAGGCCAGGGTCTCTCTTTAACATGGACTAAGCAAAAAAGCCTTCAAGCTCCAGCGCTATACTCTGTTCACCCATAAGCTGAGACTGCAGTGGAAGCTATGTCCTCGGACCAGTCATACGCCTCTCTTTCGCTACGTCATCACGCTCCCGGCCATACCCCCATGCAAAGAACCGGGTCAGGTGATAAGAGGGAGGCACCTGATTGGGCTGGCGGCACGTAACTCCCATCATAGTCTCGGCTTAAGGGTGAACGGAGTATAATTTGCGCTTGAAGCCTTTGTGGTTTTAAGAGGAACACTCAACTGTACAATACTTGCAGCACAGTGGAAAGGGGGGCAGCATGCCACTTACCAAGCACTCGACGCCTGTGCTGCTGCCTGGCGCACAACACGCTTCCGATCACAGAGGCACGGCGTTAGGCCACGCAATACATTGCGCCGATGCAACAGCAGCTCCCTTTCCCCAGTTGTGGTGAGCTGATGCAAGCACTCTAGGGACATCCTGCGCACATCCTGGAACGTGATGCACCAATTAAGAGAAAGTTTGGTTGCAGGGATGTGAAGGTGCTGTGGTTCTAGAAGCGACCAGTGCACAGTGAAGGCACAAATATACAAATACGGAAGCATCAGTGGAACTCATGATAGAATAAAAGAAATGGAAATGTTGAAACGTGGAACTCTCAGAAGATATAAATGGAATGCCTGATGTGACCAATTTTGTCAGGTCTCTTGGACTTAAAATTATCAAAACATGCACTAAAACTAGCATAAAAAAAATTGTTTTATTGCTATTGTATTAAAAACAAATTCCTTATCAACGAGAATGACAGATGCCTCTAAGACAAATTTTTACTCCCTTGAGCCAATTCCACAGGTTGTACAGTTTCTTTATAGTTCTATTGCTAAAATCCTCATCTGCACAACAGGAACGGACAACCCATTTAGTTGGTCTTCAGTAGGATTTCGATCGGAGGAATCCTCGATAAAGGAAATACAGGGTGAGGTCGTAAGAACCAGCACATTTGGCACGCTTCAAAGTTCAAATTTCAACGTACATAACTGAAATTGGGCACGCAAATGTCGTTTTGCAAAAAGCTTTATGTGCAAATTTTTTGGAGCTCAACTCGGAGTTAGCGAAAGATTAAAAATAAAGAAAAAGGGCGGCAACTGATTTCCTGTGTCCTATACTAGCCGTTCGTCTGCTCACTGGTTTGCGAGCTCGCTCCCGGGTGGCTTCCTGAATGCAAAAACGCTGAGAATGCCTGGTAGAGGCTGGCGACGAGCAGGATAATCGGGACAAGTAACAACTTCAACGAAACATACGAACGACAACCACCTCGGAGGAAGCTCGCAAACCAGTGTGCAGACGACGAACATCCGGGATAGGGACATGGAAAGTGCACGTCCGCCGTTTTTGCACTATTTTAGTATTTTTAATATTTCCCCACCTCCGCGTTGAGCTCTCAAATAAATAAATGCAAAACCTTTTGCGAAACAACATTTGCGTCACTAGTTCTAGGTATGTAGAATTAGAATTTCGCGAGGCCTGTCAAGTTGGTCCTTATGGCCTCACCCTGTAGGTCCGACGGTCACTGGCAGGATAAGAACGGCAGGGAGGAGCTTCAGCTGTCCTGCCTCCAGTGCGAGCGTCCTACCTTCGTCGACTCTTCGGCGTCTCGAGAGAACATGGCGAAAGGCAGCGAGCGCATGCGGAAGGCGGGTCATTCGAAAGCATGGGGGTAGGAAGCTTCTGGAGGCGGCATGAAGCCACCGGAGGTGAAGCCAGAAGTGTGGAGGGACATCGACGGCCCCAACGATGACCAAAACCAAGAAATTGTTGGACAAAGACCAAAACGGCCATTGGGTCAGCTCTCCTTTTCGTTCAACAGCGTCTCTTGGTTTTGGTCGTCGTTAGGGGCGACTCCCTGCACACTTCTGGCTTCACCTCTGGTGGCCTCATGTCACCTCCAGCAGCTTCCTACCTCCATGTTCAAAAGGGATGTCCTCTCATTCTCACCTTGTACCATACATAGTGTGTTGCTGCCAGATATCTCTGGGGACCTGTCTAATTGCTGCTGTACGCACAATAATTTTCCGCCTGCAGGTGCATCGAAAGGAAGAGCAGGACAGAGCGATAGGATAGTAGCATTCGGGAACCTTTCTATATTGTGCAAACGGGCATTCAGATATCTTTGTCATTATGTGCCTATGCCTGTTTTTCATGTTTTGGGCTGCTTAACTAATACTAATGGTTTAAGTAAAAAAAAAAAACCAGCTTTTTTTTTTCCAGTCTGGTTTTTTAGGTTTATCAATATGTTGTATGGCACAACGAGAGGAAACTTTCCGAATTCTTTTTCATTGTTTTTGCAACTTTAAGTGCCTAGTGCTTCTAGGAGGGTCAAGCGAAAGACTAGAATGTTTGGAAGGCTTTGGTGAGACTGTTGGCAATAGGTCTTGCGCCTGCAACTCTTTAACAGCACTTCCAGCTTTGGAAATGAACTGGCCATGTCCTCCTTGGTGTGACTGATTTCTTTTCCCCACTGAACTGGTATGCCCAAGATTTGAAACCTTTCAGTGCATTGCCCAAATGGCCATCGTCATAATCAACTAAAAAACAAAAAAAAAGAAAAACCGGTTTGAAGTTATGCATGCAGCTGGGTTGTGCAAAGGCTTGGACGTGGGACGAGCCTCATACCATGGGTTGGGGTGGCTTGGCCAGCCGTAACAGCTGCTCTACGACGCTGTTGAGGCAGGACACCATAAGCGCCACATTTTCTGTCAGGCATGGCAGCACACACTGACCAACCACCAGCACTTCGGCGCTGCTCAGGGCATCCACGAGAATGGGAAGCACCTGCAGGCACAAGGAAGGCGAGACGAGACCTTGAAGGCGTATTCTGGCGTTTTTAACGGGAAACATTCAAAACTTCATAAACATACAGACAGACATAGCTGAAGTAGACCCTCAAATATTGGGCCAACATCATTTTTTTTCTGCAAATTTATTGAATTTTTAGTTATGGCCCTCATTGCTTTTCCTTTTCTTCAAATTGAAGGTCTCCTGGCAACAATACAAAAGTGACGTCAGCAGCAGGCAAGGCTACATTTGGACAGTAGAATTTGTTGCCATCTCATTGTCAAACCTAGGTGGTGTTGGTCAAACACATGCAGCAGCATGAAACAAATGCACGACATATTGCTTCCTTTTCGACTGTCTGCCCAACCTGCAAGCCTGCCAGTGACGTCATATTTGAATGTTGGTTTTGGCTCCGCTTTTGTTCACCGATTTTACAAAATGAATAGTTATTGTAAAACATTCTGAATAGTTGCAAACGTGTATAGACCATTCCATTTAGCGCTCTCAGGGCGGCGCCATTTTGTTAGACCGCAGCGCCCTCTCCACACACCCGGGAAGTTCAGCAGGTTCGGCGGGGTAAAACGAGAGAGGGCACACGCCCGACTCTGTTAGCAGACGACAAACTGGGAGGTTGCCATTCTCCATCTTTGGGCTGTACCGGCGGGCTGTACCGAACATCAAACTCTCGCTCGTGGCTGCCGTTACGAAGTGGTTCGCGTTCTTAAAATATTTATAGCTATTCCAAAATCAGCCTATAGCGCTCTGTTGTTTTATTTCAGTAAATGACCAACCAGCGAATCTTTGTTCCGTTACTTCAATAGCAGTGGAGTCAGTTGAGGGTAGTGGAGTACTACCCTCAACTACTGTGTGTATTGCGGCAGGAGAACATGTTTTTATTTATTATTTCAGACTTCCACTCACTGTCGCTAAAGGTCTCCACCAGTACAAACCTTTTATAGTAAAAAGGCTACTGCAACCGGATTTACTTTTCGCTGGAAACCGGCCGCTCTGACAAAGTTTTCTCTTTCTTTTTTTTTTTGCACACAGGTAACAGCGCGATTGGACCCGGTTAGTCTTTTCTATCGAGCATAGCATTACACGATAACTTGCATATCAAAATCCGCGCATCTTCGCTTGAAATTTCCAAAATGACGTGACTTTAAACTGAATTTGAACGCCAGTCGGATGTTAGGTACAGCCCAGAGCCGTTTATTGAGAGAGTTTGGCCATACATTGGTTTGAATAGGCGAGCATCTCGGGGCCAACCACAGGTCGCGAAACAGCCCCTAGCTGTGGTCGTGTGCTCTAAATTTGTGACACGACTATACTTCGTTTCACCTTATGTGCGAGCGAAGGCAAAACTGGAAGCGCGAGCACGGAAGCTCCGTGCGTTCAGACTTTGCTCGAGCGCGCGAGCTGGGGAGAAATGCAAAAAGCGCTGGTCTCGCGCTTCTAGCTTTGGCTTCGCTCGCAGATAAAGTGAAACGAAGTATAATTTGAGTGAGCCGTGCCGAGCGGAACTCCGCGTCTCAAGACGCTCGCGCACCCCACCCTTTGCACTGCTTTCTTTCAGCCAGTCTCAGGACGCTGTTCTAGCAGTGCAGACAAAGGCATGGGCACGAGCGCGTGGCTTTGGAAAGTGCCTCCTATGCACGAGGTCTCGTACAAACAAAAGCGTTTCGCTGAGCTAGGCTCACGCGCCTGTGCCTTTGTCTTCACTGCAGACATTTGTAAGATGGAGTAGAGGTCTCCTGATTGGTCGACGCTGTGTCACAAATTTAGTTTACGCTCTAAGCGTGGGGGGAATATTCGGCGCTGGCGGCGGCCTTTGCTCTGCCTATTGGCCAAACTCTCCCAATACACGGCTCTGGTACAGCCCATTCGGCGGAGCAGACGACGCACGGGGTGAGAGGGGGAGGACATTTTTTTCTCTCTCCACTCTTTTTAGTGGAATGGTCTATACACCAAATACAAACTATCTAAGGAAAAAAATTTTTTTTTCAGCTGAAATTGGGTTTTGCATTGCGGGTGCAGACTATAGTCCGGAAATATGGTTCTTGTCTTCTTAGTCTCTATGCATACACTGATGCCAGTTTTCAACAACATGCCAGATGGTGCTCTTACCTTATCGATGTAGCTGTTTACAACCACCTTTGGAACATACTTCAATTGGCAGCAGAGAGCCATCAGGAAATTGTCTTTCACCGCTAGAAAGAGTACCGGATCAAGATAGGGTGCACCACAGTAACAATCTTCCACAATAAAGCAGATGCTGAAGTCTGGGCAATGTATACAGTCATGCCTTATTAATATGGACATCCCCGTTCCCAGAAAAATCATCCATAATAACAAAACAAGCTCAAGATCACAAATTCCACAATACAACCTATTTTCTTATAAAAAAAAAAAATTAAAGACATTTACAATTCTCTGTAATGCCAAATTAGAGTGCAACTCTTGAGGAGGAAGAGGGGAGGGTACAGAGAGGAGGGTATGCTCCCCCTCCCCTCCTCCTCTCCTGCTCCCCTCCCATTTAGCAAAAAATATTTGCTAAATTTCCCGCTAAATTTAGCGGGGAAATATAGCGAAAAATTTTTTGCTAAATTTAGCGGGGAAACTGAATTGGTGTTTAGGTCACGTGACATCAATTTCCCCGCTAAATTTAGCAAATAAGTTTTCCCGCCAAATTTAGCCGAAACATTTTTCCGTTAAATTTAGCGGGAAAATTGCCCCGCTAAATTTAGGGGAAACATTTTTCTGCTAAATCTAGTGGGAAAATTTCCCATAATGCACATCGTGCGGTTACGCCGACGCCTAAGAGCTGCGCTCTAAAACGAGAGAAACCTGCTACCTTAGAGGCACAGCTCCATGTCCCCCCGCTTCAGAAAAGCAATGGCTTACATTTTACACTTGCCATGGTCTATGGCCAGTTCCGTTTCACGCCCAACATAGCATTGCCTCCTTCTAAGTGGCGAAGGAAGTGTCCAGCCCTCACTTTTATGCACAACGGTTACACCGACTTATGAATGCACTTCAGGTTTATCATCCGCGGCCGTGACACACATAAAGAAAAAAGGGGAATTTACCCATTTTGCCGGAAAGCCCCCCAAAAAATCTAACCACTGTTTGGGGCCCAGGTCTCATCTTTTTTTGAGGAAGGTCAACCAGACAATAGTGAAGCTCTGGGTGTACTCTATGACCCCAAAGGGTTCACAGAGAAGCTTCTGTCCATAATAATAAGACAAAAATGCATGTATTTTCCCAGTTCGTTGCTAAACTCTAGCTGTCCATAATCCAGACTGTGGGTTTCTACATTACCGAGGCAGGTTTGCATGAGGAAGGGCGGTCCATGAACGGGGTATTGCTTTTCTCACCTTTGTTTGTGGCACTATTGAAACCCTGGATGAGGATTGGTGCAGTCTCAACGAAGAACCTCTGTGGATGCAAAAGCCGTAGTACACAGTGTCCTTCGCTTGTCAGCACCTTCAACACAAACAGCAAAAGTTGAGCATTCGAGTTCACCCAATTTCGTGCCGTCATGTCAACGACCGAATGGAGATGCACAGTGATGGCAATATATAAAAAGAAACTCACAATTGGCTGTAAAATCACATCGAAGCCTTCTGCTGTATGCCTTCCAACATTCTCATCCCTCAGCAGTTTTTCAAGCTGAAAATTATGTTTTTTTTAAGCAAAAATTATTCATGCGCTTATTTGACAGAAGTATGCTCGAGAGATTGTGAGAAGAGGTAACACAGATCCTCTCAATATTGTGCCAAACAATCTACAAGGTGTCACCGAAAAAAAAGCTTGTTTTTTTCGCCGCAAAAACAAACCACTACCGTAAAATCTTGAGAAATGCCCCACCCCCGAGAGGTGACCAACCCTTATTTTTGGCTTGATTTGCTATTTTCTTTTAAACACCGAAAGATAGCCCACTCCTAGTAGTCATAGTGTTCGGATCAATGATTACCTCAACGTAAATGCGTCTAGTTAGCTATGGTGGGACATAAGCGAACTTTGCCGACTGGGAAGTACAGTCATTTTTGCTTCATTGCCCCTCGCCGCGATAACAAGTGTGACGGACACATGATCTAAAAAGAGCATTTTTTAAACTTGTCTTGATTGCTCACCGAACGTTAGCCTACTCCTTATTTTCATAAAATTTTCTCTCGATTTTAGGTGGGCTATCTCATGTGATTCTACAGTACTCGCTGAACACTTAGTCCCCTCCCAAACATAGTGCTAGCAGTCCAGACCTGATTTGTCTTATTCAAAAGTTAGAAGCAATTTTCGGAAATTTTCAATAGAAAAATGACAGCTGAAGCCCACAAATACATGGAGCTGAATGGCATCAGCTACCAGGAATGGGCTCCATTTTCCCACTGAACCTCCCAGAAAATCACATAGCTATTTAATAAGATAACGGTTAGTTCTGAAACTCGCATCTAGTCCGGACCACCGTGCTACATTTGAGCGGAGACTGTGTGTTCGGCGATGCGTAATTAAATTTTGCAACGAAAAACACACTGTAAATATTTTACGGAGACACACAGTATAGACCATTCCACTAAAAAAAGTGGAGAGGGAAATGCCCTCTCTCCTCTCAACCCAGCACATTGTCTGCTCTGCAGACTGGGCAGTACCCGACATCCGGTTGGCGTGCAAACACGATTGAAAATCGCGCCATTTCGGCGCAAATGCGCGGATTTACATGGGCAAGTCAATGTAAAAAGTTGTACCCGATAAAGAGACTACCCAGGTACAATCCTGCTGTCACCTGCCACGCAAATAAAAAAAGAAAAGTGAATACAACTTAGTAAACAGTGCGATTGGTCCGTCACCTCCGGTGAAAAGTGAATGTGGCTGCAGCAGATTTTTGCAAGAGAGTGTTCATACTGATTTAGGCATTTAGCAACTATAGACCTATTTCACAAGGACGCTGCCATCTTGAAATATCGTGAGAACACTGTTTTGCCGTCGTCACGCCAATAGAATACATTTAAGATATAAGCGTAACCACCACCCATTCTCGTTTTGTCTCCCCTTTATTTTTTTACTAATTGCAGGCTGAAATTTTTTTTTTTTTTTTTTTGTCGCCCATACCGGATATGCCGATCAGGTGGCTGGGGACGAGAGTAAGCGAAAAAGGTCGATATGTGGGAAGTCTAGATTAAAAAAAAGAGAAAGGAAAACGTGCTCACCAAGTATAAAACAACAACTGCACAATTTGTTGTTGTATTTTAACGAACAACGAATCCGCACGTTGCCTACTAGCCTTGGATATGAAGACCTTATAGCGCTTACATTATCGCAGATGTTTGTAGTGATCGATTTCTAACCAAAATAACTTTTTGTGATGTTTACACGTAGGTGGTACTTGAAAAGCGACTAATGAGTGCGCAATTGACTTCAATGCACCGCCGAAAACCCAATGATGCGGGTGCGCCGGCAGCGGGATTTGTGCAAGGTTTATTGTAATTCATAAAAATAAAAAGTAAAGCAGCTAACCTCGACGTGATGGCGCTTCCTTGGCTAACAAAATCCTATTACATATGGCTAGGAACACGTAAGGAAAACCACTCTGGGTTTTAATGTTTCTGACCATGGGGCAAGAAAAATTTTACGTTTGCATGGCATTTCATAAAAACCAAGCAAGGCTATTTCGAACTCGGAACTGTATAATCAGGATTATATTTTCTGCAGACGCTATAGATGCAGCGGTTGAGTGTAGTACAGCCGGTGAACGCCATTGCCGACTGAAGTAATCGAATAAAGGTAAGCTAGCTGACTGTTTACTGAAATAAGACAACAGATCACAATAGACTCCCCAGGAGTAATCGTAAATGTTATAGAGATGCGAACCACTCCACAGCGGCAGCAGCGAGCGAGCGTTAGGTATTCGGTACACCCCGTGGGTACTGCCCAAAAATGTAGAATGGCCGGTTTGTCGACTGCCATGGGGATCGCACGCGTGCCCTCATTCATAGAAATGCCCAGATGCAATAAAATGGCACCGCCCTGAGAGCACTAAGTGGAATGGTCTATAAAACATGCTCAGACAGAATTGCTGCACAGACAAACAAAAACATATTGGGAACAGTAAAAGTACTTGTTGTTGGGCTAGTTGGTGATGACTGTTTTGAACCATGGTTAAAAGCGCTAAAAAGACAGTGTTTGTCTTCTCTCAGGTTCGTCTTTTTAGCACTTTTAACCATGGTTCAAAACAAACTATTGGGAGCTTGAGGCAGACACGTGCAACTCAAGTAAAACAATAACATAAGGTACTATATACCGTATTTACACGAATGTAGGTCGACCCTTTTTTAAATTTTTGAAAATCTGAAGTGGGGGGGTTGACTTATAATCGAACCAAAGCATTCCACCACCGGCAAAAACGAAACAATTGCGATATCATGAACACTTCGGCTTGTTACGAGTTCAGCCGGCTGTACCTCTAGCATTGCACTATTCTGTGCGCTCATTTTACAAATTGATTATTTTTTTATTTGCGCGAACGAGTATTATTGATAGCGATTCGCAAATTAACCCGAATATACGGCAGTGAACAGCGCACGGCGCGCCCGACTCCCGGGGGCTGGCGGCACTTCTTGTAAGAGCCACTTCGGAGGCCGCTGGAACAGCCTCACGGCTCACTCACCCCGCGGCTTCTCTTTACAGTTTTTTGCACAATTCACGGTCGCACATCGTTTGATCGAGTGTCGATATCATGCTGGAGCGCTAATCACGTTTATTTTGTATTGACACGCGTGATACGGGCAGTTTAGGATTTCGGTGCTCGTTTATGGCCATTCTTCCCTCAGAAGCAACCAACAACTCCGCTGTTGGACGCAAGTTCGACCCGTCGGAGCGGGTGATGCTCCAGTGGAGTCTGCAGTGGCGTGGGATCTTAAACTGTGACGGCAAACAAAGAGGCTTCCGTAGGACAAAGTCTGGATAGGTGGGAATGCCTTCCAGAGTTGGAGGTCAGGCTTGCAACGTACGGTGCAAAAATGTGCAATCGGTCCCTACCCATGACGTCCAACGCGATCGCCGAGCAAGCGCGGAAGATGCGGTTGATCCTGTCATTTGCGAAGTGCAAGATTTTGTTAGACGACGCTGACGATGTGCTTCGAGAATGTGGCAGTGATGATGACAAGACTGACATCACCAGCGTGGACGAGTCGTAGTCTCGTCGCGGACGGAGTGAGAACGACAGTGAGCAGCTTCAGTTGTCCCGCCTCCATCGTGAACTTCCTAGTTTCGATAACGCCTGATCATCTCATGCACCTCGCGTGTGCATGCGCAGCCAAAGCACGCCAGAAGGCATCGATCGCGTGTTGGAGGCTCGGCTTTCGAAACACATACTTTGCCGTTCTCACGTGTTTGCAGTAAAATGCGCATCAAAAGATTTTTTTTTCTTTTGACGTGCAATGTGGGGGGGTCGACTTACAATCGAGTCGACTTACAATCGTGTAAATACGGTACATAAATTTTTTTTTATAATGAGCTTGTGCAATGGAAACTCAAATAACATAAAACGATAACATCCTAGAATGAAAACACTAAATTTAATTGCTCTTTAAAGGTATAATAGCCATTTCACCCTCCGCCCTGCGATGAACCAGTCTCACCAAATTTGTGTACTTTGCCAAATCCGGATATCCTCTGAGCAGCAACCCTTTGGTGACCCACAGCAGCAGGTCTGCTTTTGCAAGGGTCCACTGTGGCTGCCAAGAGGACTGCAGGCATTGCAGCACTTTCTCTACGTCCCCGTCAGTCAGCTTATTGACGAGTCCCGCGAGACATTTGCCAGCAAGATGGCTGGAATCGTGGAGGCGGCCGTCGGAAAGAAGTTGCACCAGACGTTCGTCTGCTGACATTGCATCCCTTGGCATGTGGCAGATCACAGACTGGACCAGCAACAGAAGAGGCTGGCTCGGCTATGGTGGAGCACAAAAGGGGGGGGGGTGTTACACAAGCGTGAGGACGGTGTACTGGCCTTACGCCACACAACAAGCGGCGATCAGCGGCCCACCATTCGTGGGAGTGGGCTGCAGCCCAGATCCTAGTGGCCTTTCATGTTTGAAAGATTTCCACAAAATCGAAGCGATCAACGAGCTCTCCGAGTAGGATTGCGGTGACAAAACCTGCCTGTACTACATGCAGAAATATTTTTTTGTTAAGTCTTTAAGAAAAAGCAATGAGACAGGCACATTACGAACTAAAAACATTGCAAAAGAGAAAAGAAAAAAGTTTAGTGCAAGTTTTTTGTTTTTATCCATTACTCTGTTGCATATAATGTTACAAAGGAAGTAGTGGGGCTCGTGCTAAAGAGCCCCGGGCATCTTGTGTTTGATAAAATGCTGCTTCGAACAATCTGGCAGAAGCCATCATAGCCGACCTTACCTCAGTGGTACTAATAAATCCATCGATTCATCCACGGTCTCAAAATATTGTGAGCAAGGATTAAAACCAAGCGGAACAGGCTGCTGCCCAGAAAAATTTTAATTTACAACCGCCTGTAGCTAAGCTCGAGCCTAAGCTAACTAAAGGCTGGATGAGCTTCGTAAAGCTCTCCCAGCGTGATCATGACTGACGAAGTTTGATGAATGGGATGCGGGTCAATGACGATGACAATGATTATAAGCGTGGTAATGACATCCTTGTACAGGGTGTTCGATTCTGAGCTTAACAGATTTAAAAAAAAGAAAGTTGTGAAAGCTACACTAATGCAGTCTGTACAGGCGAGTTACACGGCCTGGGGTCTATTCATCACAATAAGACGAATAATTAACGAAAATTTGTTGATTAACTTTTCAATTAGTGCAAATAAACATGAATCCAGTTTTAAATTTGCCAAGCGTCATTAAAAACTACTAAATCAGTGAATTAAAAAAAAATTTGGAGCATGTGGAAAGCACGGTGGTGCGCTAAAGATACCACTTGCGCTAAGGTGCGAGACAGATGGTGCAAAAACGCAGCTGATAAAAAACAAAAAACTTCGCGAGCACATCTCATTTGAATGCATTTTTGGGACCAAGAAAAACGAAGCATGTGCACCAAATCTTTCTACAATAGACTGATTCAGTGGTTTTCGATGATGCTCAACAAGTTTCCAATTTAAACCATATATTTATTTTCACTAATTAAAAGTTAAGTAACAAATTTTAGTTAATTATCTGACTTATCGTGACGGTTAGTCCCTATATAATGTCCCCCTGGCGATAGAACTCTCCTGTAGAGAGCGCATTAGTGTATCTTTCACAGCCTTTTTTTAGAAACTTCTGTTATAGGCCAACTAAAAGCAGATAGGAGGAAACACTCCCTCAATTCCTCCATTCCATTCGAGAAAGGAGGAGACCCTCCTCCTTTCTGCCGGGAGTAACTCAAAGACCCGCTTCTGTGGGGAGAGGAGGGGAGAAGAGTGCGAGAGGGAATGGAGAGAAGGAAACTGGGAACTGGTTTTCTTCGCGGCAGCAGACGATTCTGCAGGTCTTAAAGGGACAGTGACAGTGCATTTATGCCTGCCAAGGTTTTTATTTGTTCATGACACATGAGAGCCCAACTACCCAGAACACAATTTGCAACTTGAAATTCATTTTCTTTCCGCCCGAAAACCGCCGATCAGAACTGGCCGGTTTGAGTTGCGCTCACTCTCTTCTCTGCGGTCACATGCCATTTTCTATGGTTTAGACACAAGCCCCAAATATAATCAAAGTCGTGGGTCATCGAAGGCACACACTCAATAATAAAAATAGAAGAAGGAATATGATGCCCATTTTTTGTGACTTCTAAAAAGCTGCAAATAAGTTGATTGAATAAAAAAAAAAAAATTGCACAGCCACGTGATTTCTGGCAACGCTCTATTCCTCTATATTGCTTCTTACTCCCCAATCCAGTTTCGGTTTCGAGCGGTTGCATTTTTTGACTTTATTGAAAATATATGTGGCGATGTAGAAAAATAATAATTGGGTGGTCTTCTGACATCATTATTAATCGCCTGGCAAAAAAATTAAAAACATATTTGGAGTGTCAGTGTCCCTCTAAAGGGGCGATGCAACAATTATTCCACTTTCAATAAATACAGCTTACAATTAATCCGTCACATTTATAACCTATCAAACACATGTTGCTTTTTTTCTCTACGCAGCGGCAGTCGCAGAAAAAATTCGAGGAAAACGAGCACCGTTTACGTCCTCAACTCGCAGCTAGAAAAAGCGGCCACGTGATCTGGAGCCCATTATATGCCGCCAATGTTTTTAACATAGTCACGCATTGGGGTTGGCAGAACACAGGGCGCGCGCTGAGTTCCACGCATTGTTAAGGGTCGGCTATTCCCGTTATCCCAGCGATTGGGCACGAGTCACTACCCGAATGCATGTCGAGGCATTGATTGTCACGAGTCAAAATCGAACGCCTACGCAGTCTTTGTGTCCACTGTAGGAGCAGCATTTAAATATTGTTACGGCGGGAATCGCAAAGCTTGATGACACACTCCTGGGGATCGCATTGTTGGGATTTTCGCCGCAGCTCCGTCATCAAGTTTTGCGAAGGAGAGACTGAAAGAAAAGGTCCGCTTTTATCCTAGGAATTCCAGCACGACGAAGACTCTTTTTGGTCAGTGGCATTGCAGTCGAGTATTCTTGGGTCCCACTCATGCCAGTAAACTGGTGTAAAGTGCGAAACCTTTCTACTCAATATCGTTGCAAGGCCACTTTAAGGGACACTGAATTCTGAAATCATCTATTTATGGTGATAACTCAATTTATGGGCTCTAAGCATCTTAAAAAAAAAAAACGAAATCACACTCATGGGCGGCCGATTTCCCTATTTAAAATCTAATCAACGATTGTGACACAGCCCTCTTTCTGCGTTTTGGAGCAGACACCAGGGGGTGCCGGCAGACGGCGTTTTTTCAAAGAATAGTAATTGCTGTATACACTTAACGTCTCCTAAACTTAACAATTTGACGTTAAGTAAACGTTACTGTATACTGTGATTATGAACGTTACTGTATACAGTAACGTTCATAATCCCCACGGAATTAACTAACTATTTTCATTGGTCAAATTTTATTAAAATAGTGCGGACCCGATCTGATTTCCCCCCCGCCCCCCCCGGCCTTCCCCCCTTCAAAAAGAGAAAATAGTGCCAGTGTATTTCTATTGCTGTGAGTTTCCTAGGACGTCTTGCCATTTAGAACTGGTCATTTTTATTGACTAAAGCACAACAATATGCCATCAAAAACAAGCTTCTACAAAAAGCACTTGAGTGACCCAAGCTTAAAATGAAACACCCTGTACACAACCCACTCATAAAGATCCATTTGACTGAATAATTTCTAGCAAATATATATCTCCACAAAACTTGCAAGATTTCAATATTCTTTGTTTAAATCCCATGCACACAGGCTTAAATCATATGCACACAGGTTTAAACCATGAGCACACTTCTCGATAATGTCATAAAAAACACTAACTCACAATGTTTGCTTTCAGGCAGGTCTCCAATATAGTGGAATAGATTTCTCGAATGTCACTGAAAAGTGAAAAGCGGGATTTAGCATCTCTCACTTCAAGGTGGGGTAGTTTACAAATGAAAAGGTAACACCAACCTTGCACTACACATCTGAGCTAGTTTCTGCACCAGCAATGATGCCTCCACGAAGTCCTCGGTGGCAGCAGTTCCCTGTTCTGATCCGAGGCTCTCAATCCAAGCTGCAACCACACTCCGCAGCAGAGCGGCGTGGTGGACAGTCGTTCCGCATTTCTCCGCTCGGCAAACGACATCCAACAGATACTTGGCCAGCAGCTTCTGATAGAGAGCTCTATTATCTGGCCACAAAATAATGGAGGCACCAAGAAATCCATTTAGGAGGCGGTTTCTGAGAATTTGCAGCAATCCAAGAAACTGCAGACGAAAGAAAACTCACCACGAAAGGAGCTCACAAAGCTCTCTGTAAGGCTGGGAAGCATGAAGGAGAGGGACACTGTGTTGCTCGCACATGCCGTAGCTCATTCGGAGAACCCGCTCCGTCTTTGTGGGATGATATCCTGATGGGAGAAAGCGCGGCCATGTGATTGCTGTGCCATTTGCGCCAAACTTCGCCCAAGTGCTCAGCATTTCACTTTATTAACACTGAAAATATACAATAACTCAGGCCCCGCTATACAGCCAGATCATTATTGTAGGTGTGTGCAAATTTTCAGAAATTTTAATTATCGCTTCAAATTACATACAGCTTGATTTTATCTATGAATTGAACATTGGCTGTACTCTGAAGTCTCGCAGTATTTCTCATGTTCGTAGTCTGTTCTCGTGGGTTGGCTAGATTTGTTAAGTGCACTTCACCGTGAAGAAGGCATAGTGAATGTGCATATCTTGCTTCGCCGCAGTGCACGCACGTGCTATGAAAAAAACAGAGCGGGATGCTGCACATGCAGGCATTGGGTATGCTTATAAAGAAAGAACTTTGAGGGTGCTGATGTAACAACTCTACCTTGCAGTAAACATTTCTGAATACCGTAAAATTCTGATCCCTAAAATCAAGAGCAAATTGGGAGAAAATATGGAGTGGGCTAACTTTCGGTGTACAATCAAGATAAGCTGAAGGTTTACATTCAAGAAAAGTGGGGCAACGAAGCAAAGATGACTAGGTACTTCCCAGTCATCAACGATTGCTTATATCCCGTCATAGTTAATTAGCCGCATTTACGTTGAGGCCATCATTGATCCAAACACTACTATTACTAGAAGTGGGCTATCTTTTGGTGTTTAAAAAGATATAGCAAATCAAGCAAAACATATGGGTGGGCCATATTTCGGGAGTGGGGCATCTCTTGGGATTTTACGGAAAAAATGTGGCCAGTGTTTATGATGGACTGCAATATTTTGGCATATTTTCTTTTCTAATTTGAAATTTAGCCAAGACAGTATTGCGAGAAGCTTTATTTGGACTGCTCTATAGGTTTAATTTTTATGCCAACTCTTTTGTTTACTTATCACCTTTGCATAGGCTACATTCGTGCATCGGCGAAGTCATAAGAGTAAATTAAAACTAAATTTGATGAGGCAGTGGATAGAAGCTTGGTAATAACAGTAATAGGTTTGGCTGGATTGTTTTTAAGAATGCATATTTGACATTCACATGCCTTTTTTTCTCGTCATAAATGTCTTCACATAAAATGCAATTGATTTTCACAACCAGATGAGAAAAGCTCAGTTTTTAATCTAAATTAAGAATTGCAGTTTTGCTACAACCTTTAAAACAGTGGTTCTCAAATGGGGTTCTGCAGACCTGCTGGGGGTCCACAAAGCCCTCACCTCAACCCTCAAAGCCCCCCCCCCCCTCTCTTTTCTTGAAAAGAAAAAAATGTTTTGGTTGACCCTGGCCAGGTGGCGCAAGCTACAGCCCGTTATAAAGGGTACAGCCGTTACCATCTATCCATCCATTTACTTGATGCTTCTCACTTCCCCTGTCTATAACAGTAAAGGATGCACTTTTCACACTGCAAGTAGTTGTCTTATTTTATATACTCCCATTCCTCTTCTACCGCTGGCATGGGGTCCCCCATCGCTTTGGCGGGTGTCCAAGGGGTCCCCGACACATCCATACTTGAGAACCACTGCTTCAGAACTTGCATGAAACATCCATTTTGAGGGTCAATATTATTCTAACATTATTTCCATGGAATATGGAATTTGATTTACCTTTGAGTTCATACCTCAAATAGTTCACTGTCCTTCATCAATCGACATATTGTTGCCATGCCTGGTGCCTCTGCACGCAACTGAACAGCTAGCTAGACCTGTGTTTGAGGGAATCAAATCTGCTGTGCAATTGATGCTAACAAAAAGTTGCACAGAACTGCTAAGGTAAAGTAGACAGTGTATTTTAGTTGGACAAGTCAACACATAAATCTTAACATATCGTATTCAGAGTGGTAGGAATGAAAATGAAGTGTGTGCTCATGCTCCAAACAGTTCTTTTTGCTGCTCCAAAATAGACTTTGGCTGCCTCACAATGACTTGGACCAATCCCATCACTGAAAGTGTGCCAGTGTTGAGTCTGTGATGTTGCGAAAGGAGAAATGTGCTTCCCTCCCTACCTCGACAGATCTCTTCCTTCAAGAGAGAAAGCACACCATCTGCAAGGGGCAAGTTGAGCCTCACAGCAGCAGCCAAGAGGTCCCCGTGCTCAGCCCTGAAAAAAAGAAAACAACCGGTGCCTTTTTACCGCACGAGCAAGAAAAGAGAAACCAACTGCTGCACAAGTTTCAAAAAGCGAACTAACAGATTTCTTCCTTTTTTTTTTTACATTTGTATTTATTTTTGCACCAGCAGTACTAAATAAAGGGAGGTTCCACAATCACAGCAAGAATCGTGGAGTGTTGAATTTGTTAGGAACCCGGGAATAGCATCATAAGGATCCCATTTATTAACAAACCCAAGAATAGCAAAGTATCAGATATAGCAAATTATTATTTGTTGCACACTCCTGCTGCACTAATTTCAATTAACTTTTAGCCCACATTGAATAAACAAACTCAAGGTGGCACCACTGATAAAACAAAACAAAATGCCAAAGCTAAAAAATTTTTCTCGCAAAAATGACCAGAAAGAGGTGTGCCAGAATTTCAGTACAAAATAAAACCTTTATTGCCCTATACCGCAGCACCTTTCGGCGTTAGTCGGCTTCCCCAGGAAAGTTTCCGCCGCTCTGCACTCGACAGATTCGGCTTCGCCGCACCAGATGCCACGAGCTGGCTCTGCTTTTTTGCATATAACCTTGGCAACATTGCGGCGGAACATTGACACACGAGGAAAAGCAAAAAGCCACCGTAGCTGGGCGAGACTTTGCGCTGCGCCATCCAGCCCTCCAAGGGGTAGCACTGCTGCTGAAGTGCGTACACGGCACTGAGCAAGCGTGTGCCAACCGATGGCCTTGGACAGTGACTCTTGGGCATCCTTTTTCCGCCTGACGCACATTATCTATTTCCATTTACTTTCAGTTTCACTGGTTTCGTGCAAGTCGGAGCTTCAAGCCCACAGACGTACACCCGAAATGCACCATTGTGCGAGAGTTGCTTTCCCATTCATCTACTCCCACCCAGTGGCATTATCGGTTGTTGCATTTTCTCCAATCATATGCCTTTTTCGTGGTCTGTGGGAAAATGTACAAGAGTTTCAACGACATGCTCACCAGTCGCACCAACTGGAGGTAGTGCATTTCACACATCTACCCTTCCCTGTTATTCCGTTTTCCCGCATTGCAAAGAATTAGAAGGAGAAGCGCATCCCCAGACGTGATCACGTGTCCATTGAACCAAACTGTGGATTTGTCATAGTTACTTTGGACCGAAAACTTACAAAAATAGGATAACAACTATTTTGCGAGTCTAAGTTAGATGTAGGTATCCGTGTTTTTGGATAAATCCGATGAACTCCGAAAAACACTCGGTGTTAAAAATGTTCGACAATTCGGACTTATCTGAAAAACTCTGATTTTCAAGGTCACAATGGCAAAATAAAAAGCACTTTTCTTTTTACCTTGGATTATCGACAAAAGGGACGCTCCTGTTTATCTAGTCAAGGTTCGTACAGTACAATGGGCCAATCTACTTCTGGACCCTGACAAAAGCTACTGTTCCGGTTTCCAGATTGAACCATACTATTTGCGCTTTTTAGAGGTAGGGGGTGTTGTGTTTTTATAGCAGTGAAAGATGTGAACCAGTAGATTTCATAGGATGGAGAAGGAAGCTGAATGTTTCATGCAACCAGGGGTTTGGCTATTTCAAAGTACAGACATTTATTGAATAATTATTGAATTACCGCTTACTTAATTTTTTTGCCGTCCCGTTGAGTTCATTATAATGAGGGATTACTGTATATCGAACAGGTGCACTGACTCAAGACCGATATGCATGCTTGAAGGAGGCTCACTTCAAGCACCTGTTGAAGTTCCAGATTGATTTGACGAGCTGTCGCTGTCGGAGCTAAAATCGGGCGATGTGATATCATCCTCCGACTCCTCACTGCTTGTTTCATCCAAAACTTTCGCAGGCGACGTAGTTGAATCACGCGATTCACAAAGTTTTTCAGGAAGCACCCGACACACGCACAATGCCATTTTGTAACAAGTGTAGGTTTTGTTTCGCGCCGGTGATTTATTGCTGATAATTCGCTGTTTACGTGAAAAAGAGAAACTACATCGAAATTGAAACTTTAGTACTTCAGCTACCCCCGAGATGGCTTAACACGTACCAGTGCGTCAAATTTGAATTTTAGCGGCGCGCACAATCCATCGATTATGGCTGATTGATGGCATTTGGGTGCAGTAAGGAAAGGGTTAAAAATAGAATAAGAACAGAGTAAAATTTAACTCAAAATTTCGGAGAATTGGGAATCTAACAAAAATAAACTCCGATTAACACTGGATTTCCGGCAAAAAATAAACTCCGAAAAACACCCTCCGCATTTCACAAAATATAAGCTCAGAAAACACGGAATCCTATTTATACGCTTTATGATCATTACGTTCCATGGACATAAAATATTGTCACTTTCTTTGTGCATCTCAGATATAAAATAATTCCAGACCTAGCGAACAACTATTTCCGAATCCTGCTGATTTCGTTATAACCGGGTTTGACTGTATATCACATTTGGCATGTTACTGCAAAGGACGAAAATGCCTCCGGAATACGCCGGTAAATATTGAGGAAGAGGAGAATTAGCCGGCCGAGTCCGCACCCGACAGGAGGTGCAGCGTCTTGCGTCGCCACCCGCACGAGGGTGGATCTGATGAGGTCCAGATTGGTGGCAGTGAGAAGCCCTGGAATGGCGAGAGTGGCACACAGACTGCCCGCTGCACGGAGGGCCAGTTCAGGGTTGCTGTCATCGTTGACCAGGACACACAGCTGGTCCGTCAGCAGGCTCAACTTCAGGCTCAGCTCCTGGCTGGCTGCAACAGGGGGGGCCCTGCTTAGGGGGGGAGTTCCAACCACGAGTTTGGGGCGCTTACTCTCTTCATGGTGGCAGAGGGAGGCATACAGCGAGAGGAGAGCAGTGGTGCTCTCCATGACAAGAACCGGCCTCAGACCCTGGAGAGGAGATGAAAACAACAATGTCATGCCACAGAAGTGAAATGATCAGGTGTGCATGGCAATATCGCTGGTTTCCAGACCTCTAAGGCTTTTGTCCGACTATTTCAGACAAAAGAAGGCCTGACCAATTTGGCGGAACAAAAGTGTTTGCAACTATGTATTATAATAATAAGGGTGTGGGCCTGACTTGTGTCCACCGACCGTTTGCGAGCTCAGATAAATTTGGATTTGCCTTCGGGGCCTTTGACAGTATTTATATGGTTGAATCTTGACAATTCAAACTCGAAGGAGCCCGAAAATTCGTTCAAATTAAATGGAGTTTGAATTAAAGGAAGCTCATTGAATCGAGTACTTATGTGCAGAGCTGCGATAAGAGGCACATGTGCACTGAGCTAACACATGAGTGACGAATTCTGGTACATTTATTTACTAGTATAGAACAGGGCACATTACGAAAGGAAGTAATCAGTGATGCCCGCCTGCACGCATTTCTTCTGCCGAAACTCAACAAACATTGCTTGAAGCTTGCAGACTGGCTCCAACGTAACATCTGCATTCTCCTGGCAAGAGAAGTGGCATGCGGTTGTGTCCAGCGCCGACGCGATATCAGTTGCACTAGGTGGGGGCATTTCTCCCTTGCTGGCGTCAGAATCTCCACCGCCGAGGGCTGAAGGGTCCCGAGATGTGGCCTGTACAGCGCACATAGCCTGAATGATCTCTGCGTCAGTTAATATGACACAGGTTTCTAAACCGGTATCTACCCCCACATAACTCTCGAAAGTTATGCCGTCCTCTGGAGAGTGCACCACTGACGCTGTCAGGCAAGCAGTCATTGTCAGACGAAACCTGCACCGCCTCTTCCTCCTCACATCCAGCCGCAAGTTCGCCTAAGTTGCATCTCCATAAACAATTGGCAATGGTCCCCGCCTTGATGGAGTTCCACGCGGAGGCGAGATTGTGAATTGTGCCAACAAGATAGACGGTGTATGTCTTCTTACTGTTTAGACACAAAAGCATCCTCTCCATGATGTGCCCTCGGTACAAACAAGGTCCACAGGTTCTGGATGACAACCATATCCATGGGCTGCAGCATAGCCGTCGTGTTCTTTGGCAGGAACACCAAGCAAATTGTACATAGGCCTTGGACATCGCAGTGCACTTGTCTACAAAAAGAATATTCCAGCTTTTCGCAGCAAAGCTTCTATCTAGTGCAGAGACCCAGTCTGAATAAAAGGTTCATGGTCATCCATAACATTTTGTTGGCAGCGTAATCGACGGGAAAGGTCTTCACATCTTTGAAACAGCGAGGCTTAGTCGCTTTGCCGACCATGAGAAATTGGCCACTGCGTGCCCGTCGCGTTTGCGGCTGCGCAAACCATCACCGTTATCCTTTCCTTGCCTTTTTCCTGCCGGCACAGTCATCGCGTTAAAAAGTGATTGTTTTGTTGGGGAGCAGATTTCTAGTAGAACGCCGTCTCCTCTTTGTCAAAGGGGTAGTGCAACAATTTTAACACCGAAGAATCTGCAGTTTGCATTTCTTATATTGTTCATCTATAGGCAGAAGTGAGAAGAAAAAAAAACACGCCACCTTGCCCCCGAAAAACTGCCATTCCGCTGCGTAATCGCAAAGGAAAAAACCAATAATTTGCCGATCTGCAGCCGCCTGTGGAGGTTACGGGAACCGCGGTGGCACGTCACTGGGGTACACGCAAAGTTAACAAAACCTGTCCTCCTCTGCAGCTACACTCGCCGGCAGCCCCGTGGTGAACCGTCTTTGGTGTCGATTGCTCGCCGCGACCTTTAGCGATGCTAATCCTTGAAAAGTCGACAATTGCGAAGGGAGTGGCTGGGGTCTTTGAAGAGAGAACCCAACAAGAAACCACGTGGTCCCCCAGAAACATCACTCGAAAGAAGGCATGAGAGTTGAGGGGCACTTTGACCTTCGATTTGTTTCATTTTTTTTTAAATAAAAACTACCGCACGCAGGAAAACATGGTTTTCTGTTCTTCATTCCAGCAGTTAACTGGCCAAAGTCCAAAAATCATTGCACCACCCCTTTAAACACGGCATTGAGCGAGTAGGAGGCAAGGTAATCCTTCAGCTCCCCAGAGAGCCACTCTTCGCATGCGGCTGTCGACGTCTGCTTTTTCGCCGCAAATGGTCATGAAAGTAAGTCCATGGCGTTTCTCTGAACCGTGACAGCCGCCCTTCTGATGCCAAGAATTCTTCAATAGCCATCTGGCTTGTGAGCTCCCTTCTGTTGGCCGCAGTTGTGGGCTTACTCTGTGGAAGGTTCCTGCTACGAACCAGTTTAATCCACATGATGAGAGCGTCTTCAAGCTGGTGATGTGCCGACAGTCCGCAGCCTTTTCCTGAAAGGTTGAATTTGCTGCTTTTCATATTCAGCGAAGATGGACTCCCTGTTCATGTCCAGTGAAAAAGTGCTCTTCGTGATGTCGTATTTCTTTGCTATTTCCGTCTTGGCAAGGGCACCTTTGTCAAGTTCGTGCAGTATCTTGACCTTCGCCTTGAGGTCCTTTGGTGGGCAATACATGCCACGGCTTGCCACGACGCTTGGAAACAAACTGTCGCGCACTCACCAAAAACACTCAAAGCGCAGCACCGTGCAAGAGCAAGAACAAGGACACTTCTGCCACTGCTCCTCCATGTTACTCTACTCTATGCTGCCTTCCGCTCTGCCCTTTGCCAGCACCACACCACAGCTGCAGTGTTCAAGGTCACCATGTGATTGGTTGTCATGGTTACTTCAAATGGGAGCAGAGCCCGCATGCGGTTGCAATGCCGGGTTGGAGGCGCTGCTGCGCGACGCCACTTGGCGAAGACATGTCGATCCGTGCCATTTGAAGTGTGGAGTTGGCGTGCTGCTGAGAGCATGAAGAGAAGGGGAGACGGGAGCAGCAGCCGGCGTCCGGCCGCATAATGCTTACATAATGCTTTAACCCACATAGTTTATAGACAAATCTTCTAAATCTATTTAAGGAGCCCTTTCAGGCAATTCATGCCACCATCAGAACAGCAGACGCCGCTGCTTTGTGGTTGGTCATTTAGATTAGTTAATTGGTCCTACAAGACACAGATGGGAGAAAAAGGTGGAACTATGCAATGGTGAGGACTCTAAAAAGTTTTTCCCAAACACTGAATTAATTCCAGTAGAAAGATGCAACGCTAATCTGACCAGTACCCTTCACCTGCGTATGTCCAATCAATCAAAATTCATGTCGTCAAATACTTTTAAGGAGCTGCTTGAAACGACAACATTCGTAAACGTGTACTCGCAAACTCGTATGTCCATGCGACCACTGGCTCGGCTAACGCATTTATTTACATTGCAATGCTTCGGAAACACCCGTTTCCCAGTGCATCCCAAATAAATTTACACAAAAACTGACAGAGAACATTATCTTTTTTTTTGGGCCATGCTTCTGTTAACGCAGCAGACGTACAAGGTAGCTGTTTGCGATCAGGTCGGAGCCACCATTTTACATCTTCGGCACTTTGTGCACGCGTTGACAGTGGCCCTGGGGTAACACCGTTACACTCACTAACCTGAAGAAGCGTGCACTACTCCATCCCTGGGGTCGTTGCTGTTATACCTCTGTTTTTTCGGGCACATTGAAAGCCTTCACAACAAACTCCTTTCAAGAATCCGCGAACCAGTGCACGCCAATGGACATGCGCAGAGCCCGGATAGCAAGCCGATCTGCTGATTCTTTAACGGGAGATGCGAGTCGAAAAACGGCAATATTTTTGCAAAAAATGTGATTTTGGGTTCAATGGTGTTTTATTGTTTTTGAATCTTTATATATGATGTACAAAAATAATTAGTGCCGGTTATGATTGCGAAATAAGCCAAATACGCATCTGAAGACCTCCAGGCAACCCAGAACGGCATAAATTTGAGCCGTTTTTCTTTGCATGGTTCTTCAAGTTGTGACGTCGCCCGCCATCACATTTACAATGACAAGTAGGCCTCGCTGTCTCCTCTCCAACGCAGTCTTCTGTGGCTTCAGTTTCTCACAAAAATTTATTAACAAAATATTATGTTCTGCACCGCGAAAGAGCATAGCTACAAGTCCATGGTAAGATTCAAACGTGTTTTTCTTTTTATGTAATTTTGGGGTGGTGGTGGTGGTGGAGATGTTTGCCTGACGTGAGGTTTTTCTCACTGGCTGTTGAAAAGTTTCACAGGCTTGGGCTATTGCAGTTCTGATGAGAATGAATGCAAGGGAAATGAGGGGGAACAGATGGAGAAGAGAAATATAGGATGATGAAACACAGGTTAAGAAAATTAAAGTAAAATAAAAAGTCGGCAAGATATCAATCAAATGTGAGGAAATGGGCAGATCTAGAACGCAAGTATCACAAAGTATTCACAGTCCTGCAGGAAAATTCACGTGAAAAATATCACTGGCACACAAGTAGGAAAAAAGAAGGGGGCGGTCGTATTGCCTCGCACATCACAGTCTTGCCAGAAGCCCACAGGCGTCCAAGATGAACACAGTCTTTCAGAGACGTGTGCCCGTGGACGGTGGACCCTTTGGGAATACGTAGCATGTCCGCAAGGGAGGATGAAACATTGAGGCTCTTCAGTGAAGCTAGAAGCACAGTTCGTTCTGTAGCGCAGTGTCCACATTAAAAAATATATGCGCACCTGAACGCACCTCCAATTTTCGGCTCCGCGAGTCTCGAATCGCGTCCAAATTAGCTAGCCACCAAGCCCACCAAGTCAATTTTCTTTTGCCGCCAAGCGGTCAGGCCAAGTCAAGCCAAGCCAAGCCGCTCTCGTAATGGCTGCAAGTGCGTAGTTGCGGAAATGATCAACCGTGAAACTGAGCGGCGCGCACACGTGACGAAGCTTGGGTCAAGGAACTGCCTAGCCCCGGACATTCCTTGCCTATCGGATGCATTGATGTCAACAAACACGCCGTCGTCTGTGGTCCGCTTTCGGACAGTGAAATCGTAAAAGTGGTTAGGTCTAAGAACAGTCGCGTTGCTCTCCGTGCTGAGTGAGCTTCGTAGGGCGCTTTTCATTCGGCAAAAGGCACGCCGAAGGCGCCTTGAAAAGGTTCACAATTTATAAAGCATGGTTACTGTGGCGTGCCCCCGACCAGCCATGGGTGCGCCTCCATCAGTGGAGACGTGCCACAGTACCTTGCCGTGTCATGTTGGCACCTAATGGGACATTTGCACGAAGTGCGTAAATGAAAAACTTTTACCCTGCGTAATAAACACCCCTCCCAAATATGTGTCAATTTTTCGGGAAAAAAAGCATGTTCATTATGCAAGTAAATACAGTATTGCACCGCACACCAAGAGTCTGTTGCCAATACCGTATTTACTCGCAGAATGAACACACTTTTTTCCCGAAAAATCGATGCAAAGTTGGGGGGGGGCGTTCATTACGCGGAGTAAAATTTTTGCGTCCGTATTTACTCGCACAATGAATGGACCTTTAATCCCGAAAAATCGACTTAACTTCTTATCTCTTTGCGCGCAGCGCGCGACTCCAAAACCAAATGTAAGGGCGCAAACGAGCTGGTGTACATTGCACATGGTTGAAAAAACCCCGAGACTGCGGGTAAACGACACGACACTAAAAAGTCTCTAACACAGCTGAAATTTTTATTTTCCGAAACCTGGTTATATAGGCACTTCGATAAAAAAAAAAAAAAAAAAAAAAGGGAGAACCCCAAAGAATCCCATTCTTTGGGGTTCTCCCCAGAGAACCCCATTCTTTGGGGTTCTCCCCATTCTTTGGGGAGAACCCCAAAGAATGCCACTTTCCACCAACGTATCCTCTGACTAAACAACAAGGACAACGGACTCTGCGTCATGCACTTCTCTTATCTTTGACCCCTCGCTTCCCGACCACCAAAACACTGGTACCCCAAGCCCAGTAACACACATACAGAAAAAGAACGAATCCGTCGTTCCCTCTACCCGGAATACTATACAGACATAAACCTTGAAGGTCAGAACTTCTCACAGTTTAAGAAAACGCCGAAGTTCGTTGTCCAACCCAAACGACGGCTTATTAACTGCGTTCCCGTGACCTAATATTGTTAATGACTCTTTTATCAAGCGCTTATGGTCATCTTTTTCCCGCAACTCTACTGAAGTTAAATGCCACATCGGTACACAGTTCCTACATTCGATCAGATGTTTTGACACTTCGGAGTACGGGTCTTTTTTCTTTATACAACGTTTGTGTTCCGTCAACCGCTCATTTATACACCGTTTAGTTTGTCCAATATAACAAAGGCCACAATCAAAGGGTATCTTGTAAATGACACCCGACGAACATTCCACGTCCTTTTCTCTGTGTTTTATCGCACAACCTGAAACAGTCGAGGCAAAAGGGGTCAAACGGCTCAATCTATAATCTGTAGAGAAGGCAGTGCCAACATTAAACCTGCTGGCTAACGCCTTGATGTTATGAGAAATTTTATGAAAATATGGAAGGACTACTCGCTTTGAAGGTCTAGGATTTTTCTGAGTTGACTTCTTGGGAAATATCATATACACTAACTGCCTTAAAATATGTTCCTCAGGATATCCAGCAACCTCGAAACGTTCTGTCATACGACGAAGAGAAGAACCAATAAAATGTGAGCATGACTTCTGTACTGCTGAATTGACGAGATTCCGAATTATCCCCAGTTTGACATGTTTAGAATGGCAGCTATTGAAAGGAAGAAGAGGTTTTGCAACAAACTTTCCGTACTCCCAACAAAGGCCTGAACTAGTCCTAAGTTGAAGATCGAGATATTGTAAACGGTCGTCATTCGGTCTCTCTAGCGAAAACTTTAATTCGGGTGCTGCTTCGTACACTACCTTCTCCAAAGAATCCGCTAAGGAACCATCTGTAGAACAAATCAAAATATCGTCTACGTACCTCCTCACCAGAATTTCCTTAGGTGACCTATGTTTAAAAGACTCTAGAAGACGCAGATCTAGGTCTCTTAGATAAATATCAGAAAGCGCTGGGGCTACCGCCGATCCAATACACACACCCTGTTGCTGGATGTATCTTTGACCGTTATGTTGCACCACCGTAGAACCTAGGTACACTTCTAAAATCCTAAGAACATCCTGAACAGATACCCCTGACTGCGACTGGAAACTGACCAAATGTTCTTCCAAAAAGCTGCTTACCCTAGCCAATAAAGTCTTAGGTTCTAAAGAATAGTACAGATCTTTTATGTCAAGGGAAAAGATCCTGCACCTCTTTCCGTGGAAAGGTTGCAAGTCAGCCACTAAATCATCTGAGCACCGCAGCGACAACGGGGATCTTGTATCCAAGATCGTGAGAGTCTTCTGAAGAAATGAGGACACTATTTTCTGCCATGTGCCATTCTCGTTAATGACTACTCTGAGAGGAAGATCCACCTTATGATCTTTAAGGAAAAATTTAATGGCAAACGTGTCTTTAGAAACATTATTAATTCTGGTGGTCAAAGCGGTAAGATCGGCGTCCTTACAAACCCTCACAATTTCCCTTTTGGACTTTTTCAAACAACCGTCAAAAGGTCTAAACAACCCCGCCATGGCTTCGTCTGATTTCCTTCGGAACTCCAACATTGGTAACACTGAAAACACACCCGACTTATCGGTTTCTAAGAGTACTACTTCTTTCTCATCTAACTCCTTCTTGACTGATACAATCTTGCTGAAGTCCCTACGGTCGCTTTTGTACGAATCGTCAATCAGATGCGACACCTTTTTTAGAGAAGACGCCATCAATGCAGTTTTTTCCGCCGGGTCAGAGACGGCGCTTGACACAGTGTGTATCGCAGATACAATATCCATCCGAGATGGTTTTATATTTACACAAAATTTAGGGCCGTTAGCAAGAATGCGTTCCGTCGGTTTTGATAGTTGAACATCACATGGGTTGACGATCTTCTTTAGCACAGACAATTTGGAAGACAGAACCGGATTCGACCTCCTCCGGGAATATATTCTAAGTCTTAAAGTTCTAAATGCTACGTCGTAGTCCATCTTCTTTAGCGCAAGCCACTGTGTGAACATCGATGAAGTGCGAAAGTTGCCACCTAGGAGGGCAGTCCAAAGCTGGTCGCAGAGAAGACTCACGGTTCGAAGCTGATCTCTTGTGCCGTCCCGGTAGTCGTTGAGGATCCTCTTCTTTCGATGCCACCCGACTTGCATGGATGCCAGATGACCGAAACGTGTTGGGTCGACGTACTTGTGTCGGAGGCACATTCCAATGTACGACACCTCCGCTTCCATTTGGGCCATCCGTTGTCCGAGTTTGCAGAGAACCCACAATGAGTGGGAAAACACTCGTGGAAAGTGCGCTGAATTCACAGAAATAATCGAATGGGGGGCGAAGTTTGCATCTTGTAGGATTAATGAACAAAATGTAAACTTCGCCCCCCATTCGATTATTTCTGTGAATTCAGCGCACTTTCCACGAGTGTTTTCCCACTCATTGTGGGTTCTCTGCAAACTCGGACAACGGATGGCCCAAATGGAAGCGGAGGTGTCGTACATTGGAATGTGCCTCCGACACAAGTACGTCGACCCAACACGTTTCGGTCATCTGGCATCCATGCAAGTCGGGTGGCATCGAAAGAAGAGGATCCTCAACGACTACCGGGACGGCACAAGAGATCAGCTTCGAACCGTGAGTCTTCTCTGCAACCAGCTTTGGACTGCCCTCCTAGGTGGCCACCCACGTTCGCACTTCATCGATGTTCACACAGTGGCTTGCGCTAAAGAAGATGGACTACGACGTAGCATTTAGAACTTTAAGACTTAGAATATATTCCCGGAGGAGGTCGAATCCGATTCTGTCTTCCGAATTGTCTGTGCTAAAGAAGATCGTCAACCCATGTGATGTTCAACTATCAAAACCGACGGAACGCATTCTTGCTAACGGCCCTAAATTTTGTGTAAATATAAAACCATCTCGGATGGATATTGTATCTGCGATACACACTGTGTCAAGCGCAGTCTCTGACCCGGCGGAAAAAACTGCATTGATGGCGTCTTCTCTAAAAAAGGTGTCGCATCTGATTGACGATTCGTACAAAAGCGACCGTAGGAACTTCAGCAAGATTGTATCAGTCAAGGAGGAGTTAGATGAGAAAGAAGTAGTACTCTTAGAAACCGATAAGTCGGGTGTGTTTTCAGTGTTACCAATGTTGGAGTTCCGAAGGAAATCAGACGAAGCCATGGCGGGGTTGTTTAGACCTTTTGACGGTTGTTTGAAAAAGTCCAAAAGGGAAATTGTGAGGGTTTGTAAGGACGCCGATCTTACCGCTTTGACCACCAGAATTAATAATGTTTCTAAAGACACGTTTGCCATTAAATTTTTCCTTAAAGATCATAAGGTGGATCTTCCTCTCAGAGTAGTCATTAACGAGAATGGCACATGGCAGAAAATAGTGTCCTCATTTCTTCAGAAGACTCTCACGATCTTGGATACAAGATCCCCGTTGTCGCTGCGGTGCTCAGATGATTTAGTGGCTGACTTGCAACCTTTCCACGGAAAGAGGTGCAGGATCTTTTCCCTTGACATAAAAGATCTGTACTATTCTTTAGAACCTAAGACTTTATTGGCTAGGGTAAGCAGCTTTTTGGAAGAACATTTGGTCAGTTTCCAGTCGCAGTCGGGGGTATCTGTTCAGGATGTTCTTAGGATTTTAGAAGTGTACCTAGGTTCTACGGTGGTGCAACATAACGGTCAAAGATACATCCAGCAACAGGGTGTGTGTATTGGATCGGCGGTAGCCCCAGCGCTTTCTGATATTTATCTAAGAGACCTAGATCTGCGCCTTCTAGAGTCTTTTAAACATAGGTCACCTAAGGAAATTCTGGTGAGGAGGTACGTAGACGATATTTTGATTTGTTCTACAGATGGTTCCTTAGCGGATTCTTTGGAGAAGGTAGTGTACGAAGCAGCACCCGAATTAAAGTTTTCGCTAGAGAGACCGAATGACGACCGTTTACAATATCTCGATCTTCAACTTAGGACTAGTTCAGGCCTTTGTTGGGAGTACGGAAAGTTTGTTGCAAAACCTCTTCTTCCTTTCAATAGCTGCCATTCTAAACATGTCAAACTGGGGATAATTCGGAATCTCGTCAATTCAGCAGTACAGAAGTCATGCTCACATTTTATTGGTTCTTCTCTTCGTCGTATGACAGAACGTTTCGAGGTTGCTGGATATCCTGAGGAACATATTTTAAGGCAGTTAGTGTATATGATATTTCCCAAGAAGTCAACTCAGAAAAATCCTAGACCTTCAAAGCGAGTAGTCCTTCCATATTTTCATAAAATTTCTCATAACATCAAGGCGTTAGCCAGCAGGTTTAATGTTGGCACTGCCTTCTCTACAGATTATAGATTGAGCCGTTTGACCCCTTTTGCCTCGACTGTTTCAGGTTGTGCGATAAAACACAGAGAAAAGGACGTGGAATGTTCGTCGGGTGTCATTTACAAGATACCCTTTGATTGTGGCCTTTGTTATATTGGACAAACTAAACGGTGTATAAATGAGCGGTTGACGGAACACAAACGTTGTATAAAGAAAAAAGACCCGTACTCCGAAGTGTCAAAACATCTGATCGAATGTAGGAACTGTGTACCGATGTGGCATTTAACTTCAGTAGAGTTGCGGGAAAAAGATGACCATAAGCGCTTGATAAAAGAGTCATTAACAATATTAGGTCACGGGAACGCAGTTAATAAGCCGTCGATTGGGTTGGACAATGAACTTCGGCGTTTTCTTAAACTGTGAGAAGTTCTGACCTTCAAGGTTTATGTCTGTATAGTATTCCGGGTAGAGGGAACGACGGATTCGTTCTTTTTCTGTATGTGTGTTACTGGGCTTGGGGTACCAGTGTTTTGGTGGTCGGGAAGCGAGGGGTCAAAGATAAGAGAAGTGCATGACGCAGAGTCCGTTGTCCTTGTTGTTTAGTCAGAGGATACGTTGGTGGAAAGTGGCATTCTTTGGGGTTCTCCCCCCCTCCTTTTTTTTTTTTTTTTTTTTTTTTTTTTTTGTATCAAAGTGCCTATATAACCAGGTTTCGGAAAATAAAAATTTCAGCTGTGTTAGAGACTTTTTAGTGTCGTGTCGTTTACCCGCAGTCTCGGGGTTTTTTCAACCATGTCCAAAACCAAACTGCGATGCGCAAAAAAAACAAAAAAAAATTCTCCTCTCAGTGTTTTTTCTTTTTGCTTCCGTGTTTTTTTTGTTTGTTTTTTTTCCGTCTTTCCCAAGCTGTTTTGTTTGCCCACGCTGCCCATGCATTCGCGACCTCGCTGTACCAGGATAGAAAAGTGCGTGCATTTCGAGGGCTTCTCGCTTCTCTTTCCAAAGTGCGAGGAGGAGGCGAGGGCAGGATGCCTTCATTATGTGCGCTTTGCTTAGGTGAGGGCTTCTCCGTTTTTCTTTCTTTTCTCCTTGCGCGCGGCGCGCGACGCGCGACGCGCAACTCCGGGACCAAACTGCGCTGTGCAAAAAAGAAAGAAAAAGCTCCTCTTTATGTGTTTTCTTTTCTCCTGATTCTGTGGATTGTTTTTTTTTTTTTTTTTTTGCCGCCTTTCGCGAGTTGTTTTGTTTCGCTTTGCTTAGGCGAGGGCTTCTCCGTTTTTCTTTCTTATCTCCTTGCGCGCGGCGCGCAACCCCGGGACCAAACTGCGCTGTGCAAAACAGAAAAGGAAAAGCTCCTCTTTATGTTTTTTCTTTTCTCCTGGTTCTGTGGATTTTTTTTTTTTTTTGCCGCCTTTCGCAAGTTCTTGTTTCGCTTTGCTTAGGCGAGGGCTTCTCCGCTTCTCTTTCTTATCTCCTTGTGCGCGGCGCGCGACCCAAAGTCCAGACTGAGCTGCGCAAAAAGAAAAAGAAAAAGCTCCTCTCCATGTTTTTTTTTTTCTTGCTTCCGTTGGATCTTTTTTTATTTTTTAACGCCTTTTGCAAGGCGTTTTGTTCGCCCACGCTGCCCACCATGCATTCGCGACCGCGATGCACCAGGATAGAAAAGTGCCTTCATTTCGCGCGCGTGGGGGGAGGGGGTCAAAATTTTCGACGTCCGAGTTGGGGGTGCGTTTAATACGCCAGTGAAAAAAAAAAAAGTCGAAATTTTGAGAGCAGACTTGGGGGGTGCGCGTTCATTAGGCGAGTGCGTTCATTGTGCGAGTAAATACGGTAGTCAGTTATGCACAATTTGTTGCAGTTTATGGACTAGAATTTCTTTTCTCAATATTATTCTATCACAACCAAATTGGGCATGCATATACATCAAAATATATAGAATGGAACTATGTAGGTTTGATTAGAAGGTTCTTTTTTTATATATTTATAAAAAAATTAAGAAACATTCGTTGGCCCCTTGAACTGGCATTTTTACTATTTTTAATTATTTTAAAATGAAAGAAGCATTGCACACATTATTTTTGTGATTCATTGTACTCAGTGGTTTAAAAGGAGCGAATTAGTTTATTTACTAGGCTTTTTTCGTACGTTGCCATGCCTCATGCATGCACAAGAACATGCTTTTTTCTGTATGTACATAGCATCGAGAAGCTACAAAAATAAGCTACGGTAAAATCCCGAGAGATGCCCCACCTCCGAAAGATAGCCCACCCCTATTTTTGGCTTGAAAGATAGTCCACTTTTAGTAAGTCGTGTTGGGATCAATGATGGCCTCGGCGTAAATGCGACTAGGTAGTTAGCTATGGCAGCATGTAAGTGAACGTTGCTGACTTGGAAGTACAGTCATCTTTGCTTCGTTTCCCCTCGCCACCACAACAGGCTTGGAAGGGACACATGACCTAAAACTAGCATTTTTGTTATAGGGTGATTTCAGATAAGATCGACCAAAGGGTGGCTGGTCGACATTTTTAAATCAACTGATGTTTTTATATGCCATTGTCTAGTGTCTGGTATACACGAATCCACACTTAGTTTTGTCCAGAAAAAAAATTTGGGGACAGGAAAAATCGTAAAGCATGAAGAGGTGGACAGTTGCAATAACGCGAACTGACGGAGGGGGCATGTTTGAAAGTGAATAACTAAAAGGATAATGTTAGAAGAATTATAATACTTTTTAAAAACAAACTATGGTTACAGCTTGCTTGTAATATAAAGTAATAATATTTATGTAAATTTTATTTAATTTTATAAAAATTGTCAAACATGCCTGCTCGAACGACAAACGCCAAAATTTGGAGGCCTGTATCTCATGAAAAAATTTAATCATTATCATATAATTTGCAGGTAGTATTTTACTTATATATGTCTATTATTTAAAAAAATAAATAAGGTATTTGAGTGATACTTTAGTCGGGATATATTTAGGCAAACATGGGAAAAAAATCAAACAACGAAACATTCCGATGCAAATAAAAAAAAAACACCACCTTCGATTTTTTTTTAAATTTGGGTACCCTGTCATACTCTATTTCGGCATTCATTTCTATTAAAAACATGTTGCATCATTTTATTGAGAAAGAAGATACAGCTCCCCAAAGTAGGGTCCTTTTTCAAAGCCTACACGTAGCAGTGCCCTATACGAGAAGTGACTCTGAGTTCCAGTTTCAGGAAACTAACACACATCTTTCATATATTTTTATTCATATGAGGTCACTGACAACTAGAGCAATCGGTCACACACTAAAAGTGAGGAGAAACTATATACAGCATTTTACATACAGCGTACAAAGAGGTACCATATTAGAGACTAGTGATTCGAGAAAAGATGATGTAGTGTGAAGTTTTACTTTCCGGTACAATTTATATTAAAAAAACAAAGAAACAACTTTACTTCCACACACAAAAATAAAGATACAATACTAAAATTGTTTAGGTTAGTTATGTATTTCCGGGGACAAATCATTTCAGGTGAGGTGTGCCACAGCGCCGGACTGTAAGAGCTTCGATACTCTCGGTGTACGAATGGATCGCGGCAAGCCGAGATATTTCATCCTGCGCGAGGATAACGATTCGTGATTCTCATATGGTGATCGGATAAAGATTCAATAAGCTATCACCACGTAAAGCAGTAGGTTAAATACCCCGCGAAGCAAACTGTGATAAATAAGATAACCCGGCATTCGAAATGAGCAGTCCTTGGGGCATCAAATTCGGCACTTTACACTAAGGCTTTACTCGATGTACCCATTTAATAAAGTTTCTTCTAACGAGATTCGACTGTCCGTTCTACATATATGTCACAGGTTCCTTCTGTTGATGACTTGCACAGCCGCCACGCGTGCCAAGAATGAATACCAGGAAAGTCGCGCACCGTCAGCCATTCTTTTTTTTTTTTTTTTTTGTTGACGATACCGAACAAGCTTATTTTCGTCCTGATACGCAAGATGTACCCAGTTTCTCAAATAGAACGCTCACCATTGTCCGGGCTGTCTGAATTGCGTTTACTGAACATTCTCATAGGTTGTTCAGCGTGGCCTGGTGCTTCATGAGTCTGCCAACTCCGTCGCATGCATTTTACCATGTCCAGATGCAGAAAATGAGCACTGGGCTTGGGGGCAATCTCTCTGTGCAAACTGGTGAAGCAGGTAGCAATTCTTAAAATGACTGGCGGCCCCGTCACTCACGTACGTCACGTGCGAGTATACCGCAACGTTGTTTTCAACCCACTCTTTCACCTTTTCTACAGCCGAGCACGTGAGAGCGACGTCGTCATGCAGGTCCTCACTGATGATAGCAACGCTGTTTGTAGATTTTCTTGTCGTCACTACACATGTAAATATCGTAACTTCTTTTTCTTCAGTGGTATGCTTTAACTTTGTCAGGAAGCACGATGGTCCAGTTTTCAGCAAAGTCAAAATGAAAGATAATGCTTTCGCGTTGCATGCAGCTGCTTTTGATCGTAGATCGCTTTATCTTGCGTTTGCCTGATATGGTTATGGATATGAAGTTCTTCGAGTGTAAGAGACTGGCCTTTTGGGCAGTGATCATAGTCTCCTTAAAAACACAGACTTGTTAGTGGGTCGCACAGAAATGCTGAGTTCATTTCACCAGTGTTGAATGTTGAGCCTGTAACGTTCTCTACAGCGGCAATACAAAGGTAATAATTGGCGCAGCGCACACAAATGCACACTTCCTGGTGTGGAATACATTTGACCCATCTAGGGCACAAGGAATAAAGTTTCGTTAGCCCAACGCCGGAATCAGGATGCTTGTCTCTGTATACACGAAAGGCCTCTCGGATTGAGCGTGTCAGGAAGCGCTTTGGCACAAACGTTATCTCCACGTGGAGCATGACTGAGATCACGTCCTTCTGGTTGGGACCTTGGCGCGAACATTGTAGCTCGTCTTTCGTGAAGTACTCTAGGGCAGCAGACAGGTTCTCAGGGCTCACCTTGCACCTCGTGTGAGGATCCGGCTCATACCACACGCCATGCTTTTCCTTACCTAAAACGTAAACACTGTCGCCATGTTAACCTTTCCTAGGTTAACATGGCGACAGTGTTTACGCTCTATTGTATTTAGGCGGGGCTCCAGTATTTGGGGGTTCTGCTCTCTGTCGGTGTGCCTCTTTGTGCCTGATATCGCCCGCGAAGCCAGCGAGTGGGATGGCGACAGGCACGGCTGCTCGGTAAACAGGCATCGGCGGTCATATTTTGCTGGTTGAAGCGAGTCATCCTTGACAGCGAGCGGGGAATTGCGAAAAAAGATTGTATCGGCTGTTTTGCCAGAACTAGCGACGAGTGTCGCCTGCTACTTCCGTCAACTATTGCGCCATAATTGTGATCTTCGCAAGGAAATGATTGTTGCTAGCCACAGAACACTATCACGCAGAAAGGGAATGCTTGAATATGTTTTTATTCTAGATATACGTCAGGTATATATATAAGAGAGAGAGAGATGGAGATAGAGGGCAAGAGAGAGGAGCATATAGTGCCGTAGGAAAATAAAGTAAACAAAGTTCCCAGTGACCGATGGCCTGCAGGATCTTTTCTCGGATCACTAGTTCGTAATATGATAGCTCTTTGTACACGGTAGTTTCTCCTCAATTTTAGTGTGTGACCGATTGCTCTAGCTGTCAGTGACCTCATATGAATAAAAATATATGAAAGATGTGTGTTAGTTTCCTGAAACTGGAACTCAGAGTCACTTCTCGTATAGGGCACTGCTACAAGTAGGCTTTGAAAAAGGACCCTACTTTGGGGAGCTGTATCTTCTTTCTCAATAAAATGATGCAACATGTTTTTAATAGAAATGAATGCCGAAATAGAGTATGACAGGGTACCCAAATTTAAAAAAAATCGAAGGTGGTGTTTTTTTTTTTATTTGCATCGGAATTTTTCGTTGTTTGATTTTTTTTCCCATGTTCGCCTAAATATATCCCGACTATTGTATCACTCAAATACCTTATTTATTTTTTAAATAATAGACATATATAATTAAAATACTACCTGCAAATTATATGATAATGAATCAATTATTTCATGAGATACAGGCCTCCAAATATTGGCGTTTTTCGTTCAAGCAGGCATGTTTGGCATTTTTTAGAAAATTAAATACAATTTACATAAATATTATTACTTTATATTACAAGCAAGCTGTACCCATAGTTTGTTTTTAAAAAGTATTAGAATTTTTCTAACATTATCCTTTTAGTTATTCACTTTCAAACGTGCCCCCTCTGTCAGTGCGCGTTAATGCAACTGTCCACCTCTTCATGCTTTACAATTTTTCCTGTCCCCAAATTTTTTTTCTGGACAAAACTAAGTGTGGATTCGTTTATACCAGACACTAGACAATGGCATATAAAAACATCAGTTGATTTAAAAATGTCGACCAGCCACCCTTTGGTCGATCTTATCTGAAATCACCCTATAAACTTTTCTCTATAAACTTTTCTCGATTGTACACGGAAAGTTAGCCCACTCCATATTTTCACCCGATTTGCTCTTTATTTTAGATGGGCTATCTCTCGGGACATTACAGTATATCAAATCTAACACCAGGTTTATAAAGAGAAGATTAAGCACCATAAACTGTAAACATTTCATTTAATATCATAAATAATAAAAAAAATATATCCCCTGGCACATGTCCCCAGGAGTTTGTTCTGAAGGCATTTAACATGGTCTGGACATGCATCCAAAATGTAGCCATGCAACCAGATATTCCAACAGATCGGTGAAATGACGCTCGGTCAACATTGTTTGGTACACAACCCTCCTTGGCTGCATTGGCGAGAAGATTATTTGGTACAGCTTTAAGGTGACTACCATCCTAGAATGCAATTTTGGTAATGTATGTGAAAAGCATGCATTAGTAGTGTCAGAAAGCTGATAGGGCCCCTGGCACCTGTATAATAGACCCTTTCCGAAATTGCTCTTGGCAACAATGAGCCGCTGCCTCGACGGCACTCGAAAGTGCGGCTGGCCACTATGATCAGGCAAGGCGCTGCCATTATGTGGTATGCACCCGCGATCACGAGCACCACCGCCGCTGGTCCCGGATCGCTATCGTGGACCAGAAGCTTGGTTAACATTACAAATTGGTACAGGATAAAGTAAATGACACCTATGGCGACCAAAACCGAAGGCGCAGTTAGTTCACGTTTGTGACTTAAAGTTACATAGAGGCACCTTCGCACGAAACGGCGACTTTCTTTTTGCGGCTTCGTTCTTACATCGGCGACCGAGTATAGGTTTTCGCATTTTTGTTGGCGACACTGTCCACATCGGCGATAGTCGCTTTTCGCGTCTTCGTTCGCGATGCGGTTTACATCGACGATTGAGTTGCTTTTGTCACGCCATCGCTGCCGACGTTTGCACAATCGCGTCCTTTATCGCATCTTCAGCTTCGGCGGCAGTGGCAGTTTTCGACGCGACATTCTTTTCTCTTAGGCCTTTCGACATCGTTGAAAGCAAATACTGTTAAATTTATTTTCGAGGTCTCGATATTTCGCCAATTTTACGAAGTTTGAATTTCGGGAATATTTGGCTGGGCACAATATTTCGCGATTTGGAGGGGTACGCTTAGTATTCTTTACCGTAGGGTAATTTATTTGCGTGATTTATTTTTCTCGATATTTCTTAAGTCCCGAAATTCGCAAAAAGTAAGTCCTCGCGAAAATTACGTCGTTTACACTGTACTTGGAACAACTTGTTGCCTCAAGAAGCGGCGACTACCAGCAACGTTCGAAAGGTAGCCAGCGTGACTGAACTGCTTCAGCCTAAAGCCTCGTATATTTCGTGTTATCATGTTTCCCCACTTGACGTTTTATAACGATTTCTCGGTTGCTTCGAAAAACGGATCACTCGGGAAGGAAAACAACGGGACACATGGAAGAAGACAGTACCCGAATTTCAGAATAGCTCATACACCACGCCCGAATCCTCGGGAAGAGCTATGTGCGTGTGCTCGTTGCTATGATAGTTTTTTTTTTTTACTGCGCGAGCTGTCACTATGAATCCTCATGCACACGCGCATATCCTGACTTAATTTATTTTGAGCATAGGGAGCGTGCACTTAACAAATTTGGGTTCATATTGATGCATTGTTTTGTTGACAGCTGTATTTTTGCAGCAAAACAGTAAACCTCGTTTTGTTTGGGAGGTTATCCTTCGCGCCTTTCTGCTTGCACAGTGCCGCACAGCAATAAAAACGCATCTGGAAAGGCGCTATGCGGGAACTACAGAGTACTGGCCTCTACGACCGTATACCCCAGAATGGCGGCCGCGGCCCGGCCGGAGCAGCGCACGTGACCACTCCAGGCGAGTGCGCATAGTTTGGAATCGGGGCCGCTAGATGGCGCGGCATTTCTAAAAGGGTTTATTATATGACAATCAGAGCTGACCGTAGACAATACTTTTTTATTTTTGGCATTTTTAAAATTATTTTTAACAATTTCACTTTGGTAAGCATTATCTGATGAGTAATTACTATTTGGCTCAAGATAACCTGTACAAAATTAAACTCGGACTGCAGGAACCGAGGGCACAGCATCTACGGTATTTAGCAATGAGGTACAAATATCAAAACTGCAAAGTAGTAATGCAAAACATACTTTTCTTCTATTGCAAATGCCTTTTTTTTTATGCTGAATGCCTCAATCCCCAATACTCTGATCCCTATGCACCAAACAAAACTCTTGCATTTCTCAAATTAGTTTACTCTATGTGCATGTAGAAGCTGCTTATTATAAACAAAGCATGATGTATACACGATAAATACTGCTCAAATTTCTACTCAGTTCCAAGTAAGTCAAAAGGTTGCACTCAAAAAGATGTACTGCTCCTTATTGAGTAGAAACGAGGTCAAAAGAAAGAAAGCGTATTATGGTAGAGCCAGCCTAATCGATCGAGATAAAATATATGCATACCTCATTTCTGGAAAGCAGCTGAAGTAGATCTGGTAATGTTTCGCTCAGCACAGCAAGACAGGCTCTTGCAGAAGCACATGCAAAGGCTTCTAGCACCTTGCCCATACCAGGAGCCTCGCCACGCTGGAGATCTGAAGGCAAGCTGAAGTTAGCAACGTACCTGTGGTCAGCACTGGCACATACTTTGAAACATACTGGAAAATTTAGTACTACGTATAACAAGAATAGTGCACAACATAGAACACACTGTGTTCAATCATAATACTTGTTATACACAGAACATTGTGTTCACATCAGAACACTTGTGTCATGCACAGAACAGTGTTCACATCATAACATTTGTGTATGCACATAAGACACTGTGTTCACATTAGCTCCTGCATGAAAAAATATAAAATTCTGGGGAAAAGAATAGGGTAGCTGTATACTATAGTCAGTGACAGGCTAAAAACCCAGTGGAAAATATCCCTCAAAGGGATTCAAATCTAACTTCCTTGATGCCACGGCTTGACAAACTATCTTTTTTCAAAATGACAACGAGCGTGGTCGGCGATGCCGAGGTTGAAGACACCGGGTTCTTGAAATGCTTTTTCAGTTTTTACCTACTCAGGTTTACGTCGCAAAGTCGTGGCGGTATCTGCTTTTGTCTGTGGTAGTTACTGTGTTGTGCTGACGCAAGAGTCCAGCGGTCTTGTCGCCGTCAAAGTGTTCAGTGTGCCTGCTTCGTCAACACGCTTAGTCTACTAAACCACGGTCGACACGCTTTGTCAGTGCCGACAGTTTCTCTTCGGGGGTTTGCTACTTGCCCCTGATTCACATTAAGTCACAAAATCTAAGTGGTAGAAGTGTTTCTTTGCGATGGTTTCTGTGGGGCAACGTGAAAATGTCCTGGTTGCCGTGGTATGCTGTGCAAGATGATCGAGTGATGCCACCACCGTGCTGGCTCACTGGACTCCGTCTACTCCTCTGCTGGATTTATAATAAATATAGGATGCCCCGAAATGACGCCTTCAAAGTAGTCTTTTTTCATCTGTGAAACATGGCCCGTTGCCAAGTCTCATTGTTGCGATCGGTAGCATTGTAGTTCAGGTAAGCAATGATTGTCTGGTCCTGCCACTGTCACACGTGAAAGCGTCATCTGTCAAAGCTACAATCGTGTCCTGCCGTCGCCCTCAAAGGCACGAGGTAGAAAATCTTCCGTTCCTCTTCTCGATAGTTGTGTATCACCTCGCGACAATGTCGTCTTGATTTATCAGCAGCGAGCTTCGCCCCTTCCCCTCATGCCTAAAACTGATGCTGTCATATCAAGCAGCAGACAATGCACTATTTTGTCGAGAGCCAAGCAGACGCATTATGCCTGTGGAATAAGCATGCCCTAGGTTCTTAACCTGCCAGGGACTACAAGATAATATAACAAAACATAAAACAGAATTACATCATCTGAATATTTTATTTTGCTGTCGCTTAGTAACAGATGAAAGCTTCATCATCACAATCAAATTAACATTACTAGTACAGTAAAACATCAAGCATACGGTCATGTCTTAAAGACCGACGACCAGTTCGCGCTTTCCACTTTTCCCCCGCTTCCTGCTCTCCCCCCTTCTACCCTGTCCACCGTTGCCTGTTTCCTCCTCCCCCAGGGTGAGGAGGATATTCTGCCTTGCAGAATCGCGTGTCTGGTCGTCGGCCTTTAATATGCATCCACCAGATAGTTTGAAACATTTGAAATATAGGCAAATGAGATAAAAATTGCCCACCCCAGTAAACTTCCGAGCCTACTGGGCTAACTGAAGTGCTGCTTCTCTGAGAAGCCGGTGCAAAGCGGTGAAGGTTTATGCGCACGCGTCGGTGGGGAGCGCTAAAGCCCGACGTGAGAGCGCTGGTGCAAAGCAGGCTTGACGAGTGTGGCACAGCTTCTTTTGAAATTAAGGGTTCCAGCAGAACCCTTAATTTCAAAATGTACTGTTCCGTTGGCGCAAAGAAGGCCCAACCTTACCACATGCTCTTTCTGCTTTTGGACCTAACAAGTGCACATTCCCATTTTGTCGTGATTATGTTTGTGTGGGCGCTTGCTCGGTTTTTACGGTAGTTTCAATTTCTAGATGAAATTTTGATTTCTAGAAGACAATCAATTTATGCTCATTGTTGAGACTGAAATCTTGCAGTGTACAACCAAAGAATACAGAAAAAAAAGCTGAGGAGCCCAATTTCCAGCAGCCTCTAACCTGCCCCCCAAAAACGGCAGCCTTTCACTACAGGTGCAGTAAAACCTTGGTGATATGTTCACACTATATTTTCAGGGTTGTTACTTTACGAATGCCGGTCCCGCTGAAATTCCACAGGCATATGCGAATTCATTTCCCATTTTCTGGATTTGCTTTCTCAGTTGTTACATCTGAAAACTGACATCCAACACGGCCGACGCGAAGCATTCGGCTGCCCCCTTCTTTTTGCCTCACACACCACTTTTTCATCTCTTTCCCTCTTCTTCTTGTCTGGACAAGTCTTGAAAGCCATGCAGGCTTTCACAAGAGCCTGTTCGTCTTTGCCTCTCTCTCTCCAGCACACACGCACTTCTGTCATACTCAGTTAGTCTGGTTCCCCTAGTTTCACTTTGTGTCTCAAACCACATGCCTCCACAGCTTCGCACTGGAATGTGCATCAAGCGCTACCGGTTCGCATGAGGTGCAAGAAGCAGCGGAAGATGCGGGAGAACGTCTGCGTTAGCTCAATGGATTCGGAAATATTTGCTCACTCTCATAGGTTGACATTTTCTGGTTAATACTATAGGTTGACTCCCAATTTAGAAAAACAATGTCACAAAAATTTAGACCTATGTTTCAATGAATATGGTAGTTCACCACAGCCATGGGAGATTTCATTTCGAATTGTGCGGGAAAAAAGGGTCGTGTCTCAAAAACTTACAGCGAAAAATATATATGTTGGTCAAATTAATCACTAGGACGAAACTGAAAACCTTTTTTGCGTCATATTTTTAGTTTTTGACTTTTAAAGGACCAAAGGTGGAGTCTGGGATTTGGGTGATCGTCACAGGTCGCATATTTGGGAGCTTCGCCAGGCTCAGATACCTTCCACACAACAAAAACTTTTTACATTGTTTTGTAAAACACATTAGAAGTGCCAATCGTCCATAAAAACCTGTTTTTGTCTTTATTTATTTATTTTTGTAAAAAATCCAGAACCTGGCCCCTTTGACAATTATTAACCAGGTTCAGATGATGATAACTTTTGTTACGTTCAATTTTATGGCATAAATTATATATCAAATGAAAGCTGTTCAACAAGTACAGTATTTTAATAGTCAAGTAAAGTTATATTCACAAAAAAAAAAAAACACCTTTGAATACGAGAAAAAAAACTGTAAAAGTAGAAATTTGCTAATGACTTTCTTGAGATAGTCGCCCCTGAAGTGCCTGGAATCATTCTTCCGAAAAGTGAGGCAGCACATCTGGTCCACTGCTGCGACGCAAAAAAGCGCAGAAGGCTCCTAGTTTTGTCAAGAACATTTGGTACGCCATTTGTGGACGAAAACTCGAAATAAGGACGGTCCCTCAATTTTATGTCAAAATGATCTGCTAAGCCTTAAAGGCAGATGACCACAGTCGATATTCTACAAGGCTCACATCTTCGAGTGAGGGACGCGGGAAAGAAGGGACTAAACGCCGAATTCACAAACCTCACTCCGAGCACAGATAAGCAGACTAGGCCGCCTATCCCTCGTCGCGATCGGCCAGCGCCGGCCCTCGCGCCTTCCTTGGGGAAGTGAAGAAGCGCCTCAATTGGAGTGAGGTTTATGAATTCGACGGTAAGAAGGTCGGGAATGACTCCGCGCGCGCCGTTTGGATGGTGGGGTGGTTCATTGTGCGAGCCCGTGAATGGAGATAAACCTGCAAAAAGGGTGCCCCCACAATGGACAGGCCACAATCTGTGCGCCGGAGGATTAGCAAAGGAACCTTTCAGGACCAGGAAACGGGAAAAGAGTTGGTTTCTCGTACTGCGCCGTACGTCTTCGCTGGGTGCTTCTTTGACCACCGCAATTTTTTATCAACGTGTATTTACATTTAAAAAAAAAAATAACTGTTGCCCTTGGTTGGAAGCCTGGATTGGAATGCATTGATATGAAAATAAGGAAGGAAAAGTGAAGCATGATGTTTACAACCCGACTGTGGTGAGAAAAAAAAAGAAAGAATAAAACTTTGAAGTCGAAGAAAAGGGCACAGGGCGAAAGATAAGCTGCAGATAAGCCACAATGTGTACAAAGGTAACGGTGAGGGAACTCAGTCACTCACAGGCCACTGCAGCTAGGAAGCAGGATCTAAAATTCCCCTTCTCGGAAGGACACACAATCACGTCTTTTCACAACTTTCGAACCAGCGTCTGCGTGGGGCTGCCCATGCGCAGAGCATGTTTTACAAAATCTTGGATATCCCCTTGATAAAAAAAGAAAAAAGAAATGAAGCACTCAAAAATTAAGAACCACTTCCAGTCGTATTTAGTAATGTCGCCACCCCTAAAAAAAACCCAAAAAACTCCAAGGGGAACATATAAAGGAATACCAGTGCAGGGCACCTGGACTAAACACCTGCACTGACGTCAACGGCATTGTAACTCACGAACTCAAGGCCACTTTTCAATCATGTTGGGGTTGCTCTTTTCTAACCTAACGCCCGCTTTTCTTTCTAGTTGGAGTCTATGGCTTAGCCGCCGTGGGCTTAGTGGAAGAGGGGATGAGGGGGTAGAGAGGGAGGGAAGGGGGAGGAGGAAACAGGCAACGGTGGAAAGAGTAGAAAAAGGGAGAGGAAGAAGCGAGGGAAAAGTGGGAACTGCGAAATGGTCGTCGGCCTTTAAGAGTAAACTTTTGACCTTTACAGTGATGTCTCGTTAATATGGACACTTCCGTTTCCCCCAAAAATCGTCCATAATGTGAGTTGTCCATATTAACGAGATAAAAATGCATGTATTTTCCCAGTTTATCCCTAAAAATGGTGTCCATATAGCGGGGTATCCATATTAACGAGACATGACTGTATTAACGCCGCTTTGTTATCACAATACACATTCTTGTGAATTTGCGTTAATAGATGCTTTATGTAATTGTATGCACAGTGCTCCCAAACTTAACACCGCCATTGGGTTACTCAAATACTGATCTATTGCAAACTACTCAAACCTAAATTTATCACTGCAGCAGTTGTAATGTCTTCACCATACTGGGTTGTTGTCGGGTGATCAAAACGACCTCAAGTAGTTGGACTGGTAGGTCCAGGAATAGCACGAAAAGTGCCCTAAATCGATTATCTCACGGCGGTGTTAAGCTTGGTGAACACAGCACTGCCCCACAGTGTGTGTGAGCTTTCCCCCTTTTCTGAAAAGAAAAAACGAAGAGAGATGAGGTTAAACGAGCCCAGCTTCTCATTCGGCTTAGCATGCATGACTAAGAGGCAGTTGGAAAAGGGTAAAATTTCTCGCTAGGCCTCTCGAAGCATCAGGAATAGTATGTTTTTGTTGCCCCAAGTGCCATAGCATCCCAGATAAGACTTTCAGAGGGCAATATTTATAAACCTTTGATTTTGATTACTCAATTAAGACAATTTCTTTTTTTTTAAAAAAAAGCAACACCCCCTAAATTTTTTTTTTTTTTTTTTTTAATATTTTGCCAGGCGATTTGATATGGTGTCAGGAGACTACCCAATCAATATTTTGCCGCAGAGTCCCATACATTTTTAATAAAGCCAAAAAACTCAACTGCCCCATATTGAAACCGAAACGCGAGCACGGAGCCTCATGGCCGGAAGTCATATGGCTACACCCGACCACATTTGTTTTATCTCCGCTTCTCTGGCACTTGAAGCAGACGACGACGAAGTTGCGTGCACCGTTTGTCGTGCGATTGTTTTGCACTTATATCCCTTCTGCCCGATGTTCTGCACTTCAATACTTAGACTGATTGGCCGGTACCACAAATGACAGCTCCGCAAGTAGCGGCCCCACGTCCGTCATGCGCCGCCATCGCGTCATCCAGCCCGCAGTAGGTCACCATATTGAGAATGGCGTGTACATGCACTTCCTGTGATCTGTGCAATATTCTTTTTCGATCAACGTATTTGTAGCTTCTCGGAGGCCACAAAAAATAGGGTTCATATTCTCTTCTATTTTTAATATTGAATCTATGTCTTGAATAACCCACGACTTTGAATATATTTGGCACACATAGTGTGACCGCCACGTGACCGTAGAAATGCGAGGGAGCGCAACTGGAACCGGCCAATTCTCAACCAGCTATTTTAGGGCACAAAAAAAAAAGTATTGTTGAGCCCATCCACTTTACGTGAACTTCGAGTATGATTTCTAGAGGACGACGTCTAGGACGACATCAAGGGCAACTTCTAGGACGACCTCGAGGACGATGTCTAGAGGACGACGTCTAGGACGACCTTGAGGACAACGCCTAGAGGATGATGTCTAGGACAACCTCAAGGACGACTTCTAGGACAACGCCTGGGACGACCTCTCAGACGACCTGAAGACGACTTCTTGGATGAGCCCGAGGACGACTTCTAGGACGACCTCCAGGAAGACGCCTAGAGGACGACCTCTCAGACGACCTCAAGGACGACTTCTAGGATGACCTCGAGGACGACGCCTAGAGGACGACCTCGAGGACAACCTCAAAGACGACTTCTAGGACAACCTCGAGGCCGATGCGTAGAGATAACAAAGGATCAGGACCTCACTATCTAATAATGCCAAGGAAGGCTGACTGATGCTGGTTCCCTCCTATTTTTATTTTTATTTATTCATACTTTCCACGACGAATGGGGAGGCGGTTGCCCCCCCTTTTTATTTTTATTTATTCATACTTGCCACGACCAATGGGGAGTTTTCTGTTAACATGTGAGGACGCATTTTTGTCTCCAGACCCTAGCCCATAATAGCTTCGCTGTAAAAACGATTTTCGAGCCATAAATTGTGTTCTCGGTAGTTGGGCTCTTAAGGTAATGTTCTAATAAAGACCTCGGCGAGCATAAATACCCTGTCAGTGTCTCTTTAACTATGATTCCTTCTATTTTTTAAGTAAACAAACTGGACGTGCGTATAAAAACCTAATTTAATTTACAAAACATGTTTAATTATTTGTTAAATCTATGCCAACTAACGCTATGAGCATGTGCAAACAAATAATTAATAACGTGGCGGAAACAAAGGGCTACGACATAGCTTCACATCTTTAACAACTGCAGTTCATTTTACATATTAAGAAAACAATGCCATTCTCTTTAGTATCATCTAGACTCTAGAAAGACCAGACGTCAAATATTTTGACCTAATTCCGCCTAAAGTTGATGAAACTGGCAAACAAAGTTTGAGGTACGCGAAATTACCAAAATCTGCTAATCCTAGTGGGCGAGGAACGGCGAAGCCAACAGCACAGTCAACCACCACTGTTTCGGTGCAGCCCACCCTGCGCTACCTATGTCATGCTCGGGGCTCCCAGGGAGATTTGTTTGCTTGTTTTGCACTTTTTTAAGCCAAGCCTACAGGCAGCGCTAGCAGCACACTCATCTTTGACCACATGATTCGTGGAACGTGCGTGCACCTGTGTGTTCCCGTGCAAGCATGTATCATCGCCGGCAGCGTCCGTCGCGTGCGAGAGCCGGTTTGCAACGTTAAGCACGGCATACTTTTATGAAGCCATCGCGACATGTTTGCGTGTGGTTTACTGAACTTGAGTTTCTACTAATGTTTTCAAAAACCAGTCCTTGGAAGAACTTTAAAACACAAGCTGCGACCGCGGTAGTACAGGCGTCTTTGGGTGTAGCATAGCAGACTGCCGATCGTAGCAGACGACACTTTTGCTAATGCGCCGAGCTGCACCCGGCCGCCTGGTACGTGACATCACGATTTGTACCACGTGGTTGGAGCATGTATAGATGACGACACGGGAGCAGTGTTGCCCGACGCAGGCAAGGTTTCGGGTTCAGTTTGGGGTGAGCTTTAAATTAAGATTGTGTGATAAATATTATACTTTTTTTTAAAAAGAAATGACGTAGAACCGTTTATTACTACCTCGGGATATATTATCAACCCTAACTCAAATTTCTTGAAATCGACCAGAGTTGACCTTTACAATGGAACTTCAAACATATTGTCTTTCCGAGTGTCATTCCAAAGGCTCTTCATATGATAAAAGAAAAACAATATATAAAAATGGCTTTTTTGAAAAAATTTAAGTTGAAATTTGTACTTTTATTTTTAATGCGAAAGCATTACCTGTTCCATGGAGCGAGCTGACGTCATCAGTTTGAAGCTCGAAAACGGCACCTAGTTTCCGCGATTTTGCCTTCAGTTCCATTGGCTGGCGCGCGTCGACGGAGCTCCCATTGGCCGCTGCGCTCGTCAGTTTCCACGACCGCTCACCCCATGGCGCTGTGTGTCCATCAGCACTAAAGCCCCTTGATAAAGGCGTGTTTTACAAGTACGCCCAACCACTGTCGTGGAAACGCGCGAGACACGTGCCACGAGCGGGTGCTCCGCCTCCATTCGCTTCGGAGGGTCGCTCATTTCAGTGCTGTGCCGCCATTTGCTTCCAAGGGCAGCTCGGGAAACGGGCCACGTGCACTCGCGCATTTACATAACTTGCAAGACAAACGGAAACATATCGAGGGGCTTTAATCGGCGCGCCGTTAACACGGAGTGTCCAAGGTCAGCGTGCCCAGGGGAGCACGCACGCTGACCGGCGACGAAAAGTATGCAGCAGACGAAAAAGGGAGCGGACGAGTGGCTTGCATGCTTTCGCATTCACAACTCATATAGAAGTGCTTAGGTGTACCTCGAGCTTTTTTTTTTCTCGCAGTCAAAGCTGTTTTAGCCAAGACAACTTTACTTGACTATGGCACCTTTGTTGAATATGTATTTGTTTACATTTTCATTTGATATATAATTCATGCCTCAAAATTTAATGCAACAAAAGTTATCATCCTCCAAACCAGATAAATAATCATCAAAAGGGCCAGATTCTGGTTTTTAAAAAAATATATGAAACAAAAACATTTTTATAGACATTTGGTGCTTTTAATGTAGTTTACAAAACAAAGTAAAATGGTTTTTGTCCAAAGGTTATCTGAAGCCTGGTGAAGCTCCCAAATATGCGACCTGTGACAATTGACCAAATCCTAAAATCCACCTATAGTCCTTTAGAAGTGAAAAAACTCGTGAACTAATATGATGCAAAAATGGTTTTCAGCTTTCCTAGTAAAGGATTTGCCTAGCATATATATTTTTTCAGAAGCTTTCGTGACATGACCCCTTTTTTGCTGCACGATTTGGAGCGAAATCGCCCCCATGTGAATGAAGTGTTGTGTGGGACACTTGCTTCCTGTCTCATGTAAGCAAGAGCACCATCGGCTTTTACATTCTCCTGGATTATACTTTATTGCGATCCCCCGACAGACGTCTGAACAAGGCTCTACTGTATTTGTTTTCGGACCGCACAGGCATATAACAAACAATTTAGCTAGATCTGGAAATAGTGCCTAACCCATCTCTCACCTTTCCAAACAAGCTTGAAAAGTCTGTTGATTGAAGTAGCCTGAAAGGAGAAATGAGCAAGGTGGTCACAACCCTATCACTTTATGCTAAGCAAAGATGTACTTCTCATAGTATGGCCTCCTTTCGGATTTCATCGAGACAACCAGCTAAAAACGGTTTCAATCAGCTTTTTCTTTTCTTTTTTTAAATTTGCACTCATATGCATGTTGCATTTGAAAGTGTATTGCAAATGCAACTACTCTAGCAGTGACTCCAATTAAACTTGCAGCAGTATTCGTAAACAAATCAAATGACTGCGCGAGTCAAATGCATCGTTGGCCCTTTGAAGGGACCACATAAATTGGTTCCTTAGTACATCACGCCAAGAGTTCGTACACAGGTATAACTTTAGACAAGAAATTGGTGCATTTTGTGCACCGAAATTTCAAAGAATTAACTTACCCGAGTATAGAGTAAAAAATTAAGAACCCGATTTCAGTGCTTAAGGCAGCCGTCTGCTAAAAAAAAAAGAAAAAAAAAGAGGAGTCTCCTTGGCGCAGCAGCCGACAGATGGAGGCAGGTAAAAGCGAGAGCACAGACACCGACCTCCAATCGCAGACAATACTTTTTAATCAAATGCAGTGCGGATTTTTTGGTGTGGTACATGATTTTGTTATCTTTACTAATAAAACACAATGAATGTATACAACCAACAAGAAAGATTCCTTGTTGGGCTATTTTGGCTCTATACATAATATCAACAGCTCCCACAACCCCTTGGCTGTCGTGTCACCCGGACGTTTTTCATTTGCAGACAGCCGCCGTAGGTAGCGAATTCACATTTCATTTTGTACTCGTTATTTAGGTAGTAAGCTCATTTTTTCTGTTCAAAATCTCATCTATACAAAATCACCCCTGAACAAATTCTCGGCTAGGTATGTTAAAGAGGCACAGAAACGAGATTCTAGCTCCTAATTACGGTACGCAGAGCCCTTCCAGGGTCGATGACGTCGCGGGCGCGACAGATATTCCAAGACGCACCGCACTCTTTGGTGGCCGATCTTCAAGTGCTCGCCAAAATATGAAATTTAAGATGAAAAATATAGCCGTCCGGTCAAAATACAAGGGCGTGATTATCATTCACAGGTATTTTTAATTGTATTCGACTTATTTCCTAATGTTTTGAGTATATGTTAAGTTTTGATTTAGTATCCCTTTGAGAAACCAATCTATGCATTCCTCTTAAAGGGCCAACAATCCATTTGACTCGTGCGGTACTTCCACTAAAAGCGGTCACTCAAGGTCGCAGCTCCCCAGGCCCTATGCATTTCCAACGGCCAATTTTTCTCTTCCTACTGCTCAGTAACAGCGATGGAAGCGGCATTTGGCCTTATGTAGCAGCTTTTGTAGCAGGCAAAATATTGGTTTGGAGCAGTCACTGACGCTTTTGGAGCAGATGCCAACAACTGTTACCATGTCACATGAAAATGAAAATGCGATTGCATCGCTAAATGAGTTTATCTTTGATAATGATTGAGGGGTCCTCTTTGATACTAGAGCATATTACTTACTACTTTTTGTGATAAAAATAGATAGGATGCAAAAGGAACGTAGAGCCTTCGTTTAGAAATAAGGCTCTGGTCAGAGTAGGTTCCATTTACAATGGGTACTAAAAATGGTTGAAAAATAAATCATAGCCCAACCCTACAGTTGGGTGGAATAAAGCCTCTCTCCCCCCTCCATATTACACTCAGTAGTTTAATTAGCCTGTAAACAGGATTTCTGCAAAATGCCAGCAAGAACCAGCATATCCACTAGATGTCCATCAATAAAAACGCCTCCCCCAAATTTAATTAACATACCAACCTCAACACTCCAATATCATAAACTGCAAAAACAACAATCCCCAAATATTAATGAAAGCCTACACTGGTGCTTTAAAGGTGACACTGCTCTTTAGTGGCGTTCAAACCAGAGTTAAGTCAAAGTTTGCTGCTCTTTCGATTGACAGCTGCACGGGAATTATAGTCACTACCATATTTATTTAAATATAGACCCACTTTTTTCTTTCTCTCTTTCTTGACTCAGTTTTTTTTTTAATTAATATTTTTAGTAGAGATCGATTTGGAATTAAGACAAAGAAGGTTGATTTTAATAATCCTGAGCATAAATTCCGTGCCTATTGCGCTAACCCTCTCCCAGGTCAGCTGCTGCTCCTAGCACTACGGTACAAAGCAGTGAAGCTTGATGCGTGCACGCTGGTGAGATGCGGTGAAGGCTGATGAGAGCGGCGCAAGTGCGACGGTACTCTGCAGCCAAGGCACGAAGGAATGTGGCAGACATGATAATCAAGTGATCTTATCAGGAGTACAAGACCCTGGTTCTGTCCAGTCTTGGGCAGTAACTACGTAGTTACTAGTAATGCGTTACCGGTAACTACTGGGTGATTCAAGGAGCGGCCAGGCTCTTTGAATCGACCGCAAAATTTGGTTTCTTAACCTATCGCGTTCCGATTTTGTACAGCGTTGGCCACAGGTGGTGCATTTTTTCTATAAAATTCGCAAAGAGCGAGCTTACCTGAGGAAAAAGTAAAGAAAGAAAAAGTCTTAACTCCTATGGAAACGCAGCGAAGCCACCGGTCTTCAAACCATAGGGCGCCCCATGGTTTGAAGACCGGTGGCTTCGCTGCGTTTCCATAGGAGTTAAGCCTTTTTCATTTTTTTACTTTTCCTCAGGTAAGCTAGCTCTTTGGAATTTTATAGAAAAAATGCACTACCTGTGGCCAACGCTGTACAAAATCGGAACGCGATAGGTTAAGAAACCGAATTTTGCGGTCGATTTAAAGAGCCTGGTCCCTCCTTGAATCATTGAGTAGTTACTTTTTTCGGTAACTTTTACCTCTAACGCGTTACTCTTTAATACTGGTAACTTGTAACTCTAACACTGTTACTTTTTTATTGGGTAACTGTAACTGTTTAGGCCATTACAGTTACTTTTTTTTACTAACTAAATTAGACTTCGCTGCCGTACACATGGTGAAATTGCCATCTTAAAAGTATTTTTCACAATACGACAAAAAAAAAAAAAAAAAGCGTGGCCACGCATTAAATTAACAAAAAATTGCCTGGTTTAGCCAATGACCGAGAATGGACGACGGACGAGTCAGTACAAAACCGGGAGACAAAGGAAGCCGGCGCCCGCGGTGGTAGGGGTGGCAAGGAATTTGTCTGTTGCACCGACTTTGGCTCACTCTTCTCTTGTGGGGACCATCTGCGGGTGTTGGTGGTCATGCGACATGTCTCCGAGTATTCCGTCTGGGATGTGACTGCACCCCCTCCCCCCTCCCCCCACCTCTCCCTTCCTCTTTGTCGGATATCTGTCCATGCTTGTCGTTTGTACACCCTGCCACTTGCCGTTTCCTCTTTCCTATTAGTTTTCAAGGAAGCCATCCCCATACTGTGAAGAAAGTCGGCGCTTGTTTAACTTATTCATTCTCTTCGGAGCCGCTCGAGTAAACAGGAAGGCAGGTTCAAGTGTTATTGCTTTTTTCTGTGATAGCCTCGAAACACCCCAATAGAGGGACACTTTGTTGTGGAACCTATGCAGTGGAACAACTGAAGTGATTTCAGGGAAAACATGTGTCATAAGTGAGAGAAACAGCTTATTCTTGTGCTTCTTCCATAGTTGGCGTTTCGGACACAGAAGCCACAGTGGTCATCGCACACTCGTGGAGCACTAGAAGGCTTCACTTTGTCTCCTGGTGGTGGTTCCTCCTATATTCTTGAGAAGCTGTTTGACCTGCTATGTTTAGGCCTGCTTCTGAGTATATTCCATAAGGTAATTATGCGACCATCTGTGTCCTCATTCGTTTCGGAGTGAAAAATAAATGAAAATGTTCACTGACCAGGGCCGATGACAATTTTGAAAACCGGTTGATTATAACTTATAACAATCATTGCAAATAAATTATGCACATCAAAATGCTGAAACTGCAAATGACGCAAAAAAAAACACCCTTCGATTTAGATTTTTCTAATTTCTTAGTTTACCTTTCTTCTCACTATAGTGTAACAAATAAAATAATATTGTTTTGGTTTGTGATTTCTTGTGTCCATTTTTTTGTGTAACGAGAAAGCAACGGCATTACTGTTTTTGCAGTAACTGTAACTGTAACACGTTACTCTTTGAAGCCTGTAAATGTAACTGTAACAGAGTTACTTTTTCCCCTAGGTAACTGTAACTGTAACACTGTTACTTTTTAGTGGTAATGTGCCCATGACTGGTTCTGTCTTACCATAGTATACCCCCATCCCACTATTTTTCAAAGTTTTCTCGCGACTTTTAGTTCCTGACATCGCAGACATCGTCTGGAAATTTAGACGATGCTGGCGATCAACCGGCCAGAGCGATTGATGAGCAATCTTCATACTTTGTTGCACCTGAAGTCGACGCTATAGCCGTCTCTACAATATCAAGGCGCGATATCATGGCATTCATGTCTCTGTGCGCGTTCTTTTAAAGGCTACACCAGTTGTCGGCAACCTTTTCGCTGCAACGGGCCAAATCGCCATGAAACAGAGATGGTGCGGGCTGGATGAAAAACCGGGGGCGGGCGACCAGCTTCTGAGCATGAACGACATGACGCACAGTGATTTGCTACGCCCTGTGCTGCACGCCGTACCTTGCGAGGCTCTTGGGGCCCAGGTTCCGCCTCCTCCATCATTTTCGAGCGACACAGTTCTCATTCCAACATCCAAAGACCCAGACAAACTAAAAGCCGTCAGTCCAATTGCCCTTTGTAATGATGGCCTCCAAGATTTATGATAAAATTCTGACCAGTTGCTTGGCCAGAATCTCTATAGTAAGCCTCTGTGTGACAGGAACTGTTGAAATTGACAATGGTACAAAACCGTGATTTTGAACGGTTTATGCTGAATACAATTACCTTAATTATTGCTTCTCAATGCACCACCTCGGTGCACAACAACTGCGGATAGGTGCTACATACAGTGAACATGCATAGAAAACTAACCCCCTGGTGTGCTGTTTTAGAATTAATACGTTCAGTTACACAAAGAATCAACCATAGTTCTTGTGCCACTAGTCCTCGAGAGTATATATATATGTATGTATATGTATGTATATGTATATGTATGTGTATGTGTATGTGTGTGTGTGTGTGTGTGTGTGTAAAAATATATATTTTTACATTTTTCTTTTTTTCTACTTCTCTAAATATTAGAATTAACCAATAATTTATATTTTTACTTTAAGCCCATCTTGGCGCAGGTACGGCGCAGATGTGGCGCAATTCTGAAAGAAACTGGAATTTTGGCGCAAGATGTAGCAGACTTTCGTTCATGGCCCAATTTGGCGCAAATGGCGCAGCACTTTCATCGCTGCATGCGCCAGACTAGACATGATAATCAAGTAATATCATCACGAGCACAAGACCCTGGTTCTGTCTTATCACAGTAGTTGCCATACTACTATTATGCAATTTTTTTTATCGCGACATTTAGCTTCTGACTTTACCGAAGTTGTCCAGAAATTTAGACGGTGTCAGCGATCAACCCACCAGCCGATCAACCGGCCAGTGCAGTTGAAGAGCAATCTCTATGCTTCGTTTAATGTTAAATCAAAGAGCAGCCAATGCTACGAGCCAATGGGTTCAACCAAAGAGCGTCAAATCGCGACATCATGGCATACATCCATCTTCCTGTACATGTTCTTTCATCGACTAAGTCAAGTGCAGCGAATGTCCCATGACTTGCGCTTGTAGTATGCGTGTTTGTGATTGTATGTGTTTAAGCCTTCAACTATGCTCTGACCATAATGAAACAAACTATACGGTGAGTAGAGATGCTGTGGAATACATATTGTACCATTTTTCTTTCGTCCTACATCTCTGAATATTAGAGTTGACCAATAATAAAATACTACATCTCGGCACAGGTGTGGTGCAATTCTTAGAAAAAATGGCACCTTGGTGCAAGATGTAGCAGACTTTCGTTCATGGCGCAACTTGGCGCAAATGGTGCAGCACTTCCATCACTGCGGCGGTAGTAACAGGACATAATTTTCCCATGCCTGGCCTTATGGTCGTGAGTTTTCTCAATTTTCCTACATCACAATCTTCCTCACTAGTAACTTGACATGCCGCTTCTCAAGTACACAAAAGTGATTCATTTCGCTGAAATTTCCAGCTTTCTCATTCTTTTTCTGCGAGCAAATCAGCAATTTTCATGTCGAAGAGAGAAGGTATGTGGAATTTCGTTAATTTGAGCCCGATGAGGACTAAATCTTTGCATGAATAAAGCAATGTTTGAGTTACCGGGAGTTTCCTCCATAGAGATGCATAGGATCGGACCTGCATGTTAGTTTAAATTATCCCCAAGTTTGAATTAAGAGAGTTTGAATTAACGAGATTCTACTGTATTTGTGACTCGTCATTTGACAATCGTATTGTGACGACCAATCAAGGTTGCAAACGATTCCCTCAAACTCTCCTTCATAGCACGACATGCGGTAACGCAAACAACATACGGCGTAATAGGCGATGCTAGAGCTCAATGAAGTTGGCCATCTTACAATTAACAGAGTATGCCAGATGTCATCCGTTGACTTGTGTGAGTGACATCATCATGGTGTCACTGCTGGAGTGATATCTAACACTTTGGCTTTGCCCATCAAGTCCGCACTATGTCACCATCTTGCGCAGACAACAAAAAGTCCCCATTGGTTACCTATTGTGAGATATTTGTAGAACTGAGAGGGAAGTACTCCGGGAAACCTTAACTATAATTTTACACTAGTAGATTAATCTGGACGATCAAGCAAATGAACGTGGGTTATGTAATAAAGGACATAAATTCCAAGTAGACCAATACTGTAAAATTCTAAATTAAAAAAAAATATTTTTGCAAAATTAATATTTTTTTGAACGTATTAGAATATGATTTTGTAGAGGGCACAAACCTAGTCAAGATATATTTTGAGGCTTTTCCCCTATCCTCCGGACATTGTATGATCTATGTGATAAAACTGGATTTGATTTGAGAATATGGTTCAGTGGGAATGAAAATATGTTCCGAGGAGCTACAGGACGCAGGTCCCCATCAAAAATAGTTCAAGGGGCGCTTCTCTTTCTGCATTGACGTTCCAAAAATCTCGAATCATGGATGGAAGAGTTGAACAAGATCCTTCACATAGCCAGAGCGGGCAGCGAAATTCCCTGCCAGAAAACTTCCAACCCACCCAGTTTTCCCTGTCTAATCCCAAAAGAAAAGAGCAGTGGGGGAATTGACAAGGGGTGATTTGGAGCAGCCCTTGTAGCAGGATAGAACGGGTCTTGGAGCAGAGATTCCCGCTTTTGGAGCAGACAATTTTGAGCTTTGATGCCAGAAAATTTTATACAATCTCTTTGAAAGTTTGCTTGTGGAAGAACTGCAGTTGCTGGAGTGTTGGGAGACTATGTGAAGTGTCATGCCTACAGGGGACCTGGCTGCTGGAGACATTTGTAAATTATTGAACAATTACCGTATTTACTCGAGTAATAGCCGCACTGTTTATGAAGAAAACCTGAGGGTCCGCTTTTCCGCGGAGCACGCAGATTGCCAATCACCGTGATTGACAGCATGATTCCAGCTGTTTACAGGACAGAAATAACGTCTTCGTGCGAAGATACCATCTGTGAAGATTGCCTCTGTATGGACGATCGTGTTCTCAATCTGGTTATTCGCTATGTTATTTATGCGCAACGCAATGATTGGCTGCATATGTGTTCTGTGGGAAAGTAGACGCAAGGGTCTTTTTCATAAAAAGTGTGGCTATTACTCGAGTAAATACGGCATATGGCGGTAATTTTGCAGATGTCTCAATTAACCTATTAGGAATACCGATGGCATCCTTGCTCTGTGTTTCATGTAAAAAAACTGATTGTGGCTACATTGTAGGGTTTGTATCACGCTGCTCTCGCTCGTATACGACCTGCTACTGTTCATGGAGCAGCTAAGCGGAGCACATAGCTACTCTAGCCGATCACAATGAATAGAGCTAGCTATTCATAGTGATTGTAAGTGAGCACCGTTCGCACAAAAAACCGATAACCCTTTGTTAGGCATGTGCCTATAATGGATTTTGGGTTCAAAGCAAATTCAAAGTGACTAGTGGTTTCTGCCGAATATTTTTTAATCGAATATTGAATAGCTGCTGCGCCTTTCTCCATGCCTTTCACTACTGTTATACCACGCTTAAACGAAAATTCAGCTGAACTCGTGAAGGTTGTTCCCAAGCTTCTAATACCCACTTATGAGCTCTTAAATTTAATCTAGCTATATTTACGGACTGTGGCCTCAGAAAGTCCAATACCTACATTGGGATGGAAAGTAAACGACAGGTTTTCCATAAAATAAAACCTATAAAGGAGCCCAGTCATATTTAATTGAGGGGAGTTATGAATCTGCTTGTATATGCAAATATTTTCTTTGATTCTGAATTAAAAAACAAAAAACAAGCACAAATAATGAACAGTTTGTCAGAACATTGCAGCCTAACATATACCCTTGCATAATAGCCACAGTTAAATTTTGAAGATTTTACTGCAATGTAAATATTAACAACCACAACATTTCCTCTTTTTTTTTTTTTTTTTAATACACCAGGCACACATGTGCACCAGACCACTTTGAAGGTGCGTTTTTCGCCTAAGCGTGCGGCTGTCAGCTCCGTGGGTATTGCTTCTCCGCAGTGCACCGGTTCTTGAGGAGAAGCGCACTCAAGGGGGCTAACCCGCTGCTATCTACATTTTGAAAAGTATGAATATTGCAGCTCATTTTGAAGAGACTATCAAATAGCGTATTATTTGAAACTACCATTTGAAAATTTGAATATTCGTGGAACCCTACTGTTCGCACACAGTACTTAGGTATCCGAAAGAATGTAGAGCCCTTCCACTTCACGTGAAGATGGAGGACCAGCGAAGCTATTATCTTTACGTCTAGGACGATGCCTAGAGGACGATGTCTAGGATTACTCCTTGGACGACCTCAAGGACGCCGCCTAGAGGACGACGTCTAGGACGACCTCAAGGATGACACCCTCTAGGACGACGCCTAGGACAACTTCAAGGATGACTTCTAGGACAACCCCGAGGACGTCTAGGACGACCTCAAGGACGACTTCTAGGATGACCTGAAGGATGACGTCTAGACGACCTCAAGGATGACTTCTAGGACGACCTCGAGGACAACCTCTCGGACGATCTCAAGGACAACCTCTAGAACGACCTCAAGGATGACTTCTAGAACAACGCCTAGAGAAATTCAGACTTTCCACTCTGGTGAAAACCAGAGTGGAAAGGCTGGAAAGGTTTGCCATCTATGAGCGACAACAACCAGACAACCGGCAAGCCGGTTGTCTGGTTGCCGCCATGGCTCATAGATGGCAGTAGCTGTCCGAAGTTTTGTGTCGACATTTGTTTACCCGCGAACACGATGCTGGAGAAACTAGCCCTTAACAGCTCTGCTGTAAAAACAAGTGTACTTTTCCAAGTTTCAGTGGCGTCGCCAACAATATTACGTGCCAGACACATTCAGTTTCCTTTTGGTGCAGACATGACGCAAATCGTGCACAAATACAGCCATTGGAGCAGCACATAGCAGGTTGTTTGTTCTGGTTCACTTTGGCACAAATGATGTAACAGTTCCACCACTGAAAGAGCTGGGTTCGATCAAGTGAGTGCCTCTCGAAAGGGGGTGTCTCGCGAAAAGCGAGGGTTAAGCTTAAAGTTTGTTAAGCTCCCCCAACACTGACCTCTTCCGTTTCTAGGTCGAGGGTTCAAAGATAACTCATGCAAAAACCTAACATGTTTTCTTCAGTTTTTTTTTTTTACGAAAAGAAGGAACTCTCTTGCGAATAGCAGACGCCAATGGGGCAAAAAGGCAGTACCCACCCAGTGCCACCTGGAATCGTGCAAACATCTATCTGACTTCAAATTCAGCTACGATATCCTTGCAATAGTTTTCCACGCTGTTTCAAAGGAATAAGTAACTAACTGTTCACCTGGAGCAAAACCAAACTTGGGAATATTGGAAATATTGGAAATCACTCACATCTTTCTGGTCACTGGAAACGACTCTGGCAAGGCTGGTGAGACAAGTAAGGGCGGCAGGAATGATGGCATCGTGCCTGTTCACAAACACCTGCAGCAGAGAAAATATTGCCGTCTGGCTGGGCCCGGTCTACATACTGTAAACCACTTCATATTCACAACCTCTATACTTCCCAAATTTGGTCAATATGCTTCGGAATATTTCGTGGGCACTTAATTTCTCAAGCTGGAAGATACGGAAACTCTTCCCCCAAGCCTCACCTTCAAGGTTTTGGTCAACGACATTGTTTTCCAGGGGGACAAATATCTTCCCATCGAAGCACAAGCGATTTTAAGCTACAAATTGGTATCGTAACCAATGTCAGAGGTCTGTCTCTTGTGGTAACTCTGCTATAATATTACTTCAAACATGGAATTAATCGTGAAGGTGTTTCATAAAGCTGTCTAGGTAAGTAGACATGCAGGCTTATGGCTTATTTTATTTGATATGGTATTATCAATCAAACCTAGACGCCACAAAATATGATCCTATGAATGTAAGTGCACCTTTATGTATTCCAACATCCAATAAAGTGCCATGATACCATCTTTGAATGTTTACAGTTGGCCCAATTTCTTTGTGCAACCAATTTTTCAAGATTTCCAATTGATGCATAAAATCTGTGGAAATTAAGTTATTTTTCTAATAAGTTACACACCAAACGAGCACATTTATATGTGAATATAGGATTCCCAAAACTCAAATAAAAAGCAAAGCTAATATGTTTATTAACTGCAACAACATCTTCTGCATCTACAAGGTAACTTTGGCTTACTAAACATACTCCTGCTCTTACTGATTATTTATAGTTTGTTCATTTGCATACCTACATTGCCTGCAGAGGGCACACAGACATAAAATTTGTACACTACAAACACAAGGTGAAACACAATTATTCAAGAATTAATACACAACGGTAGTTAAAAGTAACACTGAATCTTCTGAAAAAACAGCTCTGACAATGTCATTTCAAGAATGTCACCCTTGGCAGGTTATTCCAATCTTCAATGAACCGCGGGAAAAAAGAGCATTTGAAAACATCAGTTCTGCAGTGAAATGGACAAATTTTGTTTTGATAATCTTCTTTCTGAAGTATATTTTCGAGCCTGCATAGGCAGGCTCGAAAATATACTTGGACCTACAAATTGCGCTATTGTTGTAAAACACTTTATGTAACATTTTGAGACGGAGCAATTTCCGTCGTTGACTAAGAGGCATCTAATTTAGAGACGATTTAAATTCAGTTATGCTAGCTGTGAAATCGTAATTACCCGTAACAAATCTCGTATCACGATTCTGTACCTTTTCAATTTGATCTATAAGGTTCTGTCTGAACGGATCCCATATCTCACTGGCGTAGTCGAGGACAGACCACACATGAGAAAAATATAATGTCTCCTTCAAAGATGGGGAAGCGATAATAGATTTATGTTTAATAAATCCCAGTGACCGGCTTCCACTCGCTGTAATATAGTCAACGTGTTTATTCCATCTTAAATCACACAAAAAAAACACTCCCAAATATTTAGCCTACAATGCCAGTTCATTAAAAGTACATTAAAACCTGAAACAATGAGAATATTAAATACATTGAAATATTAAAAGCTGTAAAGCTTACCAGGCTGTGAATCTGCTTCCAGATAGTGACAGTGTGGTCTCTGAAGCACTGGGGAGGGAACACTTGACTTCCTCGGCTCTACAAATCCATTCAAAACCCTTATGAGCTGCAATTCCCAGCTGGCACAGTTCCCTCTTTTTCATTGCACAGTCACTTTACGTCAATCTGCAGTTGTAAACTGTACATTTCCTTTTCTGCTACAATTTTCTGAGTGGTTCCCCATCCCGCTGACTCCCATCTCAAACCAAGCTCCAAAAGCTTGCATTGTAGCTTGTCTGACCAAGAAGTCTGCATGTCATTCAGCTAAGCAGCAAAAAAAAAAAAAAAAACCATCTTGCAGTTTTGAGGACAGTATGCCACTGCCTTCCTGACATGCAAATTCCACAATAAAAAAAAAATGCTCAAGGGTTTGATTATGCACCAGAATTGCACTGGGACTCTTGAACACTGAACGAGAAAAAATTAAGAAGACTATACATGATTGAATCCATACAATGTAAATCACAGTCTTGAAACAAGCCATGGCCACATGAAAAAGAAGTTGGTACTGTGGTTGTTCGAAGGCAGGGTGACCCCATGTGATTCCTTACCAAAAGTTTCAAAGAATCCAGCTTGGCCGTGAGCAAGTCTGACTCCAGCTTTTCAGCAGCCAACGGGACGCAGTGTTTCCCAAACCCCGGCGAAGCCGTGAGGCAGTTGAGCAACGAATCGGCCAGCTCTTCGCGGCTGATTCTGCCAGGGTCAGTGGCGGGCTGTACAAGTAAGACACATTCACAATTGACTAGCCTCAAACAGAAACCTGAAAAATGTCTTGCAGAGGGCAAGATCAATCGAGTAGAGGCATACAAACTCGTAACAATAATTGTTAAAGGTGCAAGGCGAAAGCTCCCACACGGTTCAGACAACTCCCAAAGCAACACGGCCTTACTGAGCACCAATGCAGTGGGCACTCGCTGAAGCCACAGTTCAGGTGTGCACCATGAGAGTCCAAGCTGGCGAGATTTCACTATAGCACATTGACAGAGGCATAATCTGTTTCGTCATCAGTCTGGCCATGAAGAAAGCAGGATGTTATGATATGTACTAGGACCAGTCTAAACTCGTGCCGAGAAATCCCGGAAGTAGTCCCTCGTATGTCGAAATGCATAAAGCAAGCCGTGTTTTTTCTTTGATGTTGCACACGGTGTAGTACTGGGGTTAATATAAAATGGCGCTGCTTTGGACCAACACTCCTTCCATTTCAGAAAGGATCAAGTTAAATTCTTGCCACGGGTGGTTCGAAAACTCCCACGTTCCATGGCTTCTGTTGCAGCAAGACATGCTTACAGGGTTGAAGTCCACTGGAAAGTAGCACGAGCAGACGTCAAACAAAGGCTCCTCCAGGTCACCTACACAAAATAATTGGGTCAAGAGTAGCAATTAAACTTGGTGCCAACTTGCACCTTAATTAACTATTCTACATTAACGCATCTTTGACAGTTCATCAACAAGCCTGTGTTTTGCTTGTTTATGGTTTACCAGAGAATAAATGCAACCGTTTAGTGCATCACAATCTAACATCAACATAGACAAAGAATGCCCCAAGACCTTGAGCATGTCAGCAATAGGCATCTAACATCAACATAGACAAAGAATGCCCCAAGACCTTGAGCATGTCAGCAATAGGCAAGCAGCTGGCTAAAGTCTCACCCAAGATGAATTCATTGCACATCATGGGAACAATGGCAAAGACTTGTAGCAGGCAGCGGGGGTCTCGTTCCCCTTCCATTGCTTGGATGCAACCAAGGACAAACTTGCTGCCCATTTTCCTCAACACTGCATAAGAAACAACAACTCCTGTAACACTAAGAACAAAAACACTTAGAACAAGACATCTGGTGAAACACTTGCACACATGGATACTGATAAAAATGTTAAACAACAATAAGAACCAAGGTGCTTTTTAATAGAGTTTTATCAAACCGAAGTAGCCAGATACTTAAAATGACTCAGTTTCATTGAAAATAGCAATCCTCTTACTTTCAATGAAGCCAAAGGAAGGGAGTTGTAGTTAAATACAAATGCCAGTATCAATTCCGTTTGCACTTAGCGAACTAAACTGATATTGATATGAAGAGTGGAACTACTGGCAGTAAAGAAGAATTTGAACACTGACTGAATGAGCTCGTTGGTTTGCTTGACAATTTAAAAGAATAAGCACACAAAATAGGTGGGCAAGCACAATATGTTGCGAGCTTGTCTGTCCCCATTTTGCATGCTTCTCTCTCTTCAATATATCTCTTAAGAACTTAGAACAATCGGATCAGTAGAGAGGGGGTTCCTCAAAGCACGACAGACCTGAGGCATGGCTAATTAACATGTGCGTCAACATTCTGTAGATGATGTAGCGCTCAGCCTGGAGTAATCCTGGCATCTGAACGTCATAAAAGATGACTTGCAGAAGGTGCTCGATCTCGGTGCTTTCCAGAGGTCCTTGGCTCACCTAGAGGGGCGTGTCAGAGATGACCAATTTATTGACAGAGCACAGGTGATCGGCTGACACAAATTGGGGAGTGAGAGCTGGTGTATATGCAACTCCACATTGTCCTTCTCATCTTTCTCCCTCCTTTCTCTCTCATCAACATTTTTTCTCTCGTCCCTCAATTGTAAATTGTCCCCCTTATTGCACATTTATTTATTGAGCTATTTATTAGAGCACCCTCAGGGACCCGAGAGCCCCGAGGGCATTCAAGAGGGGAGTAACTAACTAAAGACATCAAAATAGAAAAAAAGAAATTAGTATAACACAGTCAAGGGACACTTACACAAAATCAATTATTAAGAGCAGTTTTAAACAAATCTAATGAGGGTACTAGTGATGCAGGTGGGTAGTTCCATTCAGGTGATGTTCTAAGTATGAAGAAATCATTATAGGCAGAAGTTTGACAATGAGAAATGCCAACTTTGAAGTGACGATCGATGCATGAAGAAATGTAAGAGAGGCCGAGGAGGAGTTCTTCTTTAAGGATAGGATTACTACGATATATTTTGTAGAAAAGACACAGACAAGAGCATTTACGACACAACGAAAGAGGTGAAGAAAGGTCAGCTTTCATGGATAACATGCTGGCTGTATGATGATGGTGGCTAAGTATGAAACGAGCACTACCATTTTAAAGTGCCTCCAAGTTAGAAGCGAGTGAGGTCTGTCCAGAATCCCCGAATATGGCAGCATAGTCTAATTTGGAGCAAACGAGATTTAAATAATAGGAATTTGAGCAAGACCAGAACTAAAGGAAAGTTACATCTTATGTAGCCTAACACAAAATTAGCTTTAGCAAGGATGTGATCAATGTGGAATTGCCAGGATAGGTTAAAAGTAGGGTTCCATGTTTTCGGAGTTTTATTCTCGTAAAATTCGGAGGGTGTTTCTCTGAGTCCATTTTTAGCTGAAACTTCGGGGTTTATCGAAGTACATTTTTGATAGATTCCCAATTCCCCAAAAAAAAAAAAAATGCAGTTTAATTTTACCGTGCTCCCGATTTTTCAAAATCCAAAAACAAAAGAAATTAAGTCCGAACACAAATATACCCTAAATTGTTCAGAACACTGCTCTATAAGACATGGTCACTGGGCAGCATGGAAGCCTCAGCTGCACTCCCTCTAAGTTGAAATCAACACGTTCATAGCTTTCAGTGCTGTAAAAACACTATCCCTCTTTCCTTTAAAGAACCCCTAAAAAGAAAAAAAAAAGCATTTTTTTTTGCGTGTTAAAAAATAAATTTTACGCGAAAAAAATTTTTGTTGAGAGGAATATTGACGGCGAGAGATTTATTTGAAATTCTGCGCGCAAAGTCCATGACGTCACGGAATGGTCATTTGCTCCATGATATGGTTATTCAGACTTTCCACCTCAACATGAAGGCAAAGCCGGTTTACCTCTCCTCCACGCGCCCGAAATGCAGAGAGAGAAAACAAGTGGAAAGGAGGTGACCACCAACTAAATCGTGTCTCGTGCCGTCAATATTGATCTGAAAAAAAAAATTTTTTTTGCGTAAAATTAATTTTTGACACGCGTGTCCCAGCCAGGTTTAGAAAAAACTTTTTTTTTCTTTTAAGGGGCCCTTTAAGAAGCACACACAGTATGGTCCTAACTAGAAACCTAAAGAATGACTTTTGTCATGACCCAGAGGCAGTGTTGGGAAGTACTTTAAGTACATTGTACTCAAAGTACTACTTCAAGTTGGTTTAGAAAACTTGTACTTTACTTGAAGTCATGGGCGTACCAACCATGGGGGCAAGGGGGGCGCTTGCCCCCCCCCCCAGTTCTGACAGTGGGGGGGCAAGGCATGTGGTTTTGATCCCTCTGAAACAGCCGCCACTGGGCAGGGCAAACACTGGCCGGCAGCGCCCAAGGGATACCAAGGACACCACCCCCAGGCTCGGGGGGGGGGGGGGGGGGGAGGACTGGTTTGCCCCCCCACTCAAAAACAACTTGGTACACCATTGCTTGAAGTACATTCTCTGAGTATGTACTTGTACTTTAAAGTATTTTTTCTGGTACTTTCCGAGGAAAGTACAATTCCCGACTTCCAAGTACATTCCCCAAATTTGGTTTTGTTAAATTTGTATCATGAAATTATGCTTTGTCAACTCCGTAGGAATACTGGGAGGGATATTCTTCCCTCACCAGAAACGTGAGCAGACAACGCATCGCTACGTTTGTTCTGGAGGCGGCTTTCGCGTAGCTTTCTGAACTTTCGCTACTTATCGGTCGGTCAGCACAAGTGAGGAGGTTTAAATTATTAGCAGAGCCAAATTAATCATAATATAGCACTTTAGATTGTGGTACAGAAAAATTAAACCTTCAGGTCGAAGAAAACGACAACAGAGGAGAATGTCACAATGTTTTGAAACATTCGCTTTTGTCTTTTCCTTAGACTTGAAAGTTCCTTAATTTTATCACGCCAGAATCTCAGGTGTCACATTATGATTAAATATCACCAGCTCAATTGCACACTCACTGGCTCTTTTTTTTTTTTTTTTTTTCATTAAGGAGAGGACACTCTTTTATGAGAGGACTGCTTGCGGAAGCTACGGGGGCTGACGTCCTACTCTCTCCTAGTGCATTTAACCTGTTGGGTGCAACCATCCAGTGCAAGCGGCGCCAAATTCAGAAGACGGACTTCTGAATTCGGCTCCATTCCTGAAAACAACTACTCTGTGGCCACTTGACATTATCAAATATTCGCCGCCGTTTTTGAAAATAGGTCATGCACCCCTGATTACCCCTGGGAGTGCATACTAGTAAAAATGAAAGGGCATCATAAAAGGTTGTGTTAAAATACTTGCACTTTACTTTGAAAGTACATTGTATTTATAGTACCTTACTTCAAGTACATTGAACCGAGTGTACTTACTACTCTACTTGAAGTACATCACGTCTCATTTACTTTGTACTTTACTTGAAGTACCTTTTAGATGTACCTTACCCAACACTGCCCAGAGGTACCATGACCCGTTGTCCTGAACGAACCTTGACAAGCTAAAAGGTAAATCCCCTTTCGTCAGTAGTTCGAGACTTCAAAGGAAACTAAAGTGACCTCTCCTTAGGACCCTGTGCTCATATAAAATTGATTTGTAAAACACCATCTTTTGGGGCTTTTTATTTTGGTGTTGTGACCTCAAAATTTTGAGTTTTTTTTAATAAATCCGAACCGACGCAAATTTTATTGGCAAGCATTTTTCGGATTTATCTAAAAACATGGAACCCTAGTTATAAGTATTGTGGTTATTGCAGTAAGGAACGGTTTTAAGTATTGCAGTTGCTGCAGCAACAGCTTCATGCACTTGTCGATGAAAACAGGCGTATCTCTTTCTTCTTCTGGGAATGAGATGATTGCGGCCATTTTCGCCAGCGCATGAAAGGAATCTGTCCTTAATTTTCAGGTCTTGGGTAAAAGAAGTTAGTGCCAACTGTGGCCCTGAGAGTTTTTATAACACTGTTCTTAGGTAATCTGATATTGATTACAAGCTACAGTTTCCTGCTACATGCAATTTCTATGCAAGATGCGTTTGCTAGGTGCTGTACTGCGACGCCCAAGTCTTGTCACATGATTCCCATATCCCACAATTAATGGTCTGAAGTCCGAAAATCTTAAGCCACATTGTCATATAGGGTGTCTGAAGTCACCAGGCACAACCTAAAATGGATCGTAAAAATTGACGCCTGCACGAAGCAATCTAAACTTTTCGTCAGAGGTGCATTTTACTGGTTCGTTTTTCTTGTAAAATTACAAAGCATAGCTCCCTTTCTGTAAAAAATGGGGCCAAAAAACTTGCCAGGGTCAACGGCGGGCGGCGAAGCGGACAACTGAGTCGAGCGGCAGGGCGCGTTTGGTGCACGTATTGATAGATGTCGCTACCTCCTTATCGAGACTGCTCGCGACGATTGTGATTTACTAAAATAAAGATAATCTTTTTGTAGTGCACTTTTAGTTTAAAAATAAATGCAAACAATAAAAGCAAAACTTGGTTAAAAAGAAAAAAAATGTGGTTACATAACGACGGTGTTTTTGATGCTGAGGGATGTCGTCGGCGTGTCGTCTGCTTTCTTTCGCTGGTCGGCTACACCTTCCGACGCTGCTCCCAACGCCATCTATCAATATGTGCGCCAAAACCGCCCCGTCGTCTGCGTCGCCGCCCACCGTTGACCCTGGCAAGTTTTTTGGCCCTATTTGTTTTTTACAAAAAAAGAGCTACGCTTTGTTATTTTACAAGAAAAACAAACCTGTGAAATACACCTTTGACGAAACGTTTAGACTGCTTCGTGCAGGCGTCGATTTTTACGGTCCATTTTAGATCGAGCCTGGTGACTTCAGACACTCTATATCAGGGGTCTCAAACATGCGGCCCGCGAATCGACGGGACGCGGCCCGCAGGCAACAGGCTACGAGCCCCGGTTCCCATGTCTCGAACGCTAGAAATGGTATGCGCCATAGCGATCTTATCTCGTCGATTCAGCTTCGCTCAAAAAGTAGCTCCGGTCTTTTCACCTATTCACATAGTTTATACCTATCTCTGTTCACTTTCCCTTTGTTTGGTTTCATTTTTTGCTCCCCAGCTTTTTGTAATGTACAACAATACGACTACTAGGCTGCAAACGTGAACTCTTTGTTAAAAAATGCATCTCGTCTGCGCAAACTCTCGTTCAGCAGGAGCAACTGCCAAAGATAAAGCTACGAGCTCGGGATTTTCGCCTTCAAAAAATATCACCAATAGACAAGTATTTTTTCAAAGTGTTGTAATAAAATCGTCAGAAGAGCACAAACTGTCATACTAACTGACTGCTTTTTAAAGACTTGTTGAGCTTGCTTAATTCCAGAGTGAAATGAGCAATGGGAACGACAGCATACTTGCTCTGTTGTTATATTAAAATGCCAACACGTTGGCGGGGCGGTGTCATATTGATTATTGTTACCACATCAGGTAGGGACACAAAGTAGTCATGTAAACAAATAAAATCTAAACATGTCACTGGCAGAACTGAGTTTATAAACATCATAGAGACGAGGTCTCTTATCTTTTAAACCTTTTAAACCCTTGCCTTTCTCCCCCTCCCCCGTTTAACGTTGGCCCTCGGCCTTTTCAGTGTGGACTATCTGGCCCCCACACTCAAATGAGTTTGACACGACTGCCCTATGTATACAAGTGGTCTGCTTATGGCGGTCAGACAGGGATGGCCAGAGATGTTTCCCTTTTACCTCCCAAGTCAAACTTACCACCAATTCATAGATGCCCTGAATGGCCCAAGTCACCATGGAAGGATGGTCCTCGAGCCTGCTAGTGTAATAACGCAGCAGAGTGGTTGCTGTTCCACAAACATGGAAGAGTCAGAAGTCACGAGGCAGTCAGAATAAAGGACTTCAAGGCAGTTGGAAAGTTAAGGGGAAAAAAAGGTTACCTTGCTCTTCACCAAGAGTGTTATGGGGCAGTCCTTGAAGCACCCGGGTCATAAACTTCACTCCAGTTCCCCTTATGTCGGGATCTTTGTGAGTCAAAATGTGTCTGAAAGTGAACTGGTCTCCGTAAATAAAAAGATCACTGAAATGGCGTAGACAGTTAATACGCACCCCATACTTTCCACCATGCACGGCAGCTGCTTTCCATCTCCTTTGATCGCTGGGAAGATTCGTAGGATTTTGAATGCACAACCAAAACACTGAATACAAAATCGCACGGAGCAGATTCCTATCCCAGCCTTTTATAAAAGCTAGAGCGAATTAGGTTACTAAAGGCGCCCCTGCCCTGACGGTTGTAATCGCGAACAAAGGACGATGCCTCAGGGAACAATGCAAATACCGAAGGAAAAACCGAGAGTGGTCATCGGCAGAACGTGACAGGGCTGTCCTCGGGAAAAAACTTTACTCGGCTTTTTTACACCGCAAGAATAAACTACGCATCGCCGAATACGAAGTACCTGCCCAAATGCAGCGCTAGATGACCGGATGAGCTGCCGAAGTTTCAGTACTTGTTGTCTTCTTCAAAAGTTATTTATAAGCGATTTCTTGAAAATTTAAATGGGAAAATGGCGGCCGACGAAGCCCATGAATACATGGAGCTGAAGGCGTCAGCGACCGGCCCCATTTTCCCATTGAAATTTTAACAGAATCCTTTATACCTTTTATTAAGATAATGATTAGCTCTGAAACTTTGTCATCTGGTTCGAAGTGCTAGAGCTACATATGGACGGAGAGTGAGCGTTCGACGACGCGTAGTTTAGTTGTGTGGTGAAGAGCAAACTAAATTCTTCATAACCATGATCATTGGCGTAATCCAACGGCGTAATCCGTTAAACACAAAGGGGTACAAAGAAGTCATGTACGAAAGTTGTGGATGCATTTCCCATACCATTGATATGCTTCGCAACACTTTCCTCAAAGTTATTCCCTTCACTGAGCTCGGAGATGTCCATTGCAGCAGACGCTTTTGAAAGGAGCACCGCTCGTGCTCGTGTGTGTTGATAATTTACCGCCAGGGGGGAAAGTCGCTCAATGCTCTGTATGATGATGATGATGACTGTTGTCCAACAACATAACAACAATAAAAGGTAGGCTGGCCTTCTTGTAGGCTGGCTTGGCGTAAACAAGAGTTGAATTTTTACATTTTATCTGCGAGGCGAAGTATATTGTTGAGGGCCCAGCAATACCGCGAAAACGTTGCACGTAACAGCCACCTGATCTAATTAGGATTTTAATTTGATTTGTTTTGAATGACTCTGAAGCAGGAAGTCACGCCGTCATTTTACAGTAGCTGAAAAGTTAAAATTCGAAGGCTATATTAGAATAAACGAAACGAGGCACGAGCCACAAACAAGAGATTGCCATGTGATCCAGGCCATCCAGGCTGCGGCTACACTACGACCACTACGACTCTACGCTCTGCTCTGCTGCTTGGTGTGCGACAGGGGTTCTGGGGGTTGCCTGGGTCCCTGGGTCAGCTGCGCAGCGTCGCGGGAGGGGGATGGCGATACCAGCGATACCAACAAGAGCTGAACACACATGAGTGCGACTCGTAACAATGTTTACTAGCGCAAGGAACTACGATGGGCGGTTGCATTGGCACCAGAAATAGTAGGCCCTCATCTGGTATCGAGTCCACCGATGAAACAAATTTACAGCAAACGGGTATGGACTTCATTGTTTTTGCCAGGCGGTGTGCTCATTGAACGGCACATCTCGCTCACAACTTCTCCTATCGACGTCAACCGGGCAGATCATGCCGCGTGCCAAATCAAAAGTGGTCCTGTATTGGCGATCTTGCACCTTTCTGAATACGGGAACCTTCTCCCGCTTCAGCGTGGGGGTAAATTGCTGCTGCTGCTGCTCAGCTGGGATTAACCCTAAACTACTAGGAACACCGGCCGAAAAAAGGGGCCGGTTGCTACGCTGTGCAGTCTGCTTTTGGTTCGGATCGCCTCCGCGCTTCGCGTTAAAACCAAGTTCGCGTTTGTGCTACTTTAGATGCTTTGCGATCTCTGTTGGTTACATTCACACCTGAACATTGTTTGTGTTCATGATACCCGTGGTCAACAAAATTATCAAAGTGTGCACGAATTTCCTTCCTGTCGTCGCGTAAAATCTCACGGGCAAAGTAGCTTGTCTCAACTTCTTCACTCTCTGTGTGAGGCACAAATGGCTCAAGTCTTGCCTGGTTCAGCGTAATGGCATCGCTTACTGTCAGCTTACTCAGAAATGCATTTAATCTATAGTTTCTATAGGGAAGAACCAACCGCTGCGGCACGAGAAGCCACGATGGAAGAGCGATGTGCCACTCATGGAAGGTCAGCTGCGTAGCAAGCGGGACGAGTTCTGGGACACTGCCCCGGCCTTTGAGGGTCGCAAGGAGATCTGGGACGCCCTCAAGGCAGCAGCCTATGCAGCCGAAACCAGTGACTTCACCTTGGCCCAGGCGATCATCGACGGCGCCAACATTTCACTTCCCAATGGTACCTTCCCCCTCTGTCCGCCGGTGAAGTGTTTAAGTGGTCTGTGACCCCGGGCAGCCTTCAGCAGCAGCCCTCGTAGGGTCGAGAGACTTGGACACCAATAGGTCGCTTGCATCGTCTGGAGAAACAGACTGGTGTCTGTTTCTCTAACTTTGCCTCAGTATATGTGAGGGGTGAAGCTGGAGGTTGCTTTGAAAGGGGCAGTGCAACAACCTCTTTTTTTGGTCCAATCAATTGCGGCAGGTAACCTCTGTTGGCTATAGAATTAAAAACAGAAAACCATTTTTTCTTGCATGAACTAGTTTCATTTTTAAAAATTAAGAAAACGTTTGGGATACCCCTCAACTCTCGCACCGTCTTTCGGGCAACGTCACGGGGGGGTAGCTCATGGTTTTTCCTTGGGTTCTGTCTTCAGGGTTCTCAGCACTGCCTCCACGATTGTCAACTTTTCAGGGCCAGTTCGGCTACAATAGAGCACTGTACCCGCTTAGCATCGGCAAAGGTCGCGGCGAGTAATCGAGACAAAAGATTGTTCGCAATGGGGTTGACGGAGATGGGGGTAGCAGGGGAGAAGGAGTGGTTTCAGTGACTTCAGTTAGATGGCTCCGCGAAAACTTGTGTACCCCCATGACGTGACATCGTGGTTTCCATAACTGCCACACGTGGCTGCAGGTCGGGAAATAATATGTATTTTCCTTTGTGATTACGCAGTGGAATCGCAGTATTTCAGGGGAAGGTGGCAAGTTTTTTTTTTTTTCCTCACTTGTGCCAAGATAAACAATATAAAAAAAAATACAAGTTTCAAATTCTTTCAACGTTAAAGTTTTTTGCGTTGCATTGCCCCTTTAAGGTCGAGGTGTTGGGCTGGATCGAGTTAAGAACATTTTTTACTTTGTGAAGTTGTCAAAGTGCCGTAATTGTTTGGTTATGGGGTGTCGAAGGACACAATGTGTACAATGCTAGTCATTCATAAATCTGTAATCCACTGTAAAGTTTGTTACTATATTGCTGCACATGCAACAACGCTGCAGCATGGAAATTGAAGGGGCAGTGCAACAATTTTAACGTTGAGCAAGAGTTTGCAACTTGTAGTTTTTTATGTTGTTTATCTAGGCATAAGTGAGAAAGAACATGCCACCTTCCCCCGCAAAACTGCTTTTCCGCTGCGTAATCGCAAAGAAAAAAAATGAATTATTTTAAATTGTACTTGCGTGCGGTGGTTGTGGGAATTACGGTTTTGCGTCAGCAGGAGTACGTGGAGGTCAACAAAACCAGTCCCCCTCCGCTGCTACACCGGCCGTCAACCCCATGGCAAACCTTCTTTTGTTTTGGTGAAGCTAATCCTTGAAAAGTCAACAATCGCAGAGGGAGCGGCTGGAGGTTCTGAAGACAGAACCCAGCAGGAATCCAGGTGGTCCCCCAGTGACATCACTCAAAAGATGGTGTGAGAGGTGAAGGATACTTTGACCTTCGATTTATTTTATTTTCAAGCATTGAAATGCTTTCCAACGCTACCCCCCAAGTCCAAAATTGTGACAGTCCATCCGCTTTTTGCTAAATTTAGCGGGGAACGTGGTGTCGCATGGCCTATACACCCTGGGGAAATTGACGGCAAGTGACCGATATGTCAACTCAGTTTCGCCGCTAAATTTAGTGTGAAAATTCACGTCTTGTGGCCAAAACATCAATTCAGTTTCTCCGCTAAATTTAGCAGAAACATTCATGTCTTGTGACCCGGGCATCAATCCAGTTTCCCCGCCAAGTTTAGCAGGGGAAATCGACGTCGCATAACCTGTACAACCATTCAGTTTCCCTGCTAAATTTAGCGGGAAAATATATGTCACGTCACACACAAATTCCCTCACCCCACCCCTCTCCCTTCCCTCTCCTTTTCTTTCCCCTTCCCCCTCCTAGCAACATCTCCTACAATAACCCTAGGTGATGTTGCTCCCAGAGTGTTTAACATCATTTCATGCATTATACAACTTTGAAGGTTAAAGTTGCTGCCAATTTTTTAAAATTAAAAACTAGCACATGCAAGAAAAAAATGTTTTTCTCTTCTTCTTTCTATAGGTGACACAGATTAATTCCAGCAGTTAATTGGCCAAAGTCCAAAAATTGTTGCACCGCCCCTTTAACCCCATAAAGGGCAACTCTGCTCAATTCCGAAAATTTCGGGGTAATGAGTGATTTCACATTGAAAGGTACTAATAAAAGACACTGTCATTTGCTTCGCGAAAATTAGGATATATATTGTTAAATCTTACTATAAACACGAGCAGAAATCGAAACTCAAAGTTCGGCTCCGTCTGGCCACATTGGCCTCGGGCCGCCAAAAACATGGCTATCATGCTGTACGAGATGCCACGTGATCCTCTACGCAAAGACGGGCGGGATTGGGGAGGGCCAGCGGGCCACTGTTGGGGCGGGCGTGTGCCAGGTGCCAGTGTCGTTTGCACCGCACTCTTCACCATGTTAGGTGTCTACAACATTCGACGACGTCTGCTGAGGCATCAGTCTGCACATGTAGTGTGAACGAAACTCTGAGAGGCAATAATCACAAACGGTAAGATGACGACGGTGGTTGTGATGCGGGAAATGGCAGTAACTATGGGACGGCCGGAGGGCTCCCAAAAAGCGCCTAGAGAAGACGTTCCGGACGTCACCCATTACGCCTGCTCAGAGAAGTAAAAATAAAGGGCAATGGTGATGACGTTCTGCTCAATGGTGGCTACGCCAACGCCATACTCTTGAACGTGCTGTTGATTGCGCCTCACTTCGCCCGCTAGAGTCAGCCGATTGCGGCAACTTGGTGCGTTACAAAGTTTGCCGGACCATTTAAGAAACATTTTAACGTAACTAGTTCGTAATATTTGGTGTATGGTCTTCCTAGGTGAGACTGAAGAGGACTGCATTGTTTTTTTAAGAACAAAAATGAAGTGGAGTTGGTCTTTAACCATTTTGGACGAGTCTAGCTCGCCAAGGTGGAGCCGTCCCCAAACTGTTCAGGATGAGTATAGCTCGTCTGCTTTCCCTGGTTTACATACTCAACCATTTTGGACAAACCAGGCTCGCTCATGGTTTAGTTTTTGAGGCTCTGCCAACAGATGGCAGCACTGATGTTTTCTCTTAATAGTGCTTTTTATTTTGTTTGGGGCTAGAAACTTGATTTTGAAGGCAACAAATATAATTTTGAAGGCAATAATTAAGCAGATGAGGGGCAGAAATTCTATTAAAACTAAAAACAGTTCCGGGGTTAATGGCAGCAGATTTTGTCGGTGTGCGCTTAATAAGAACAGTGAACCATTACAATGTCGGTGCCACCTAGTCCACGTTATGGTGGCAAGAAACAAACCTCTGGTGAAATCAGTGGCGGATCCAAGGGGGGGGCGACGGGGGCTGTCGCCCCCCCAAACAAAGTCAACCCCCTCCCTCCCCCCTTCTCGGAGGGCAATTTGACATGGGTGGACCCCCCTTTCACAAGAAAGAATGGGAGAATAGACCTTTTCTGTGTACTCTCGTCCCCAGCGATCTAGTAGGCGTATCTGGTATGGGCGACGAAAAAATACTAAAACGTTTCAACCTGTAACAAGTCAAAAAATAAGAGGGAGGCAAAAAGATAATGTGTGACGGTTACGCTTATATCCTAAGTGTCTTCTACTGGCGTGGCGACGGCATAACAAGGTTTTCGCCCATACTGGAAGTGACGACAATTCAAGAGGGCGACACCCTTGAAGAAAGGGTCTATAGCAGGGGTGGCCAGGCTGACTCGGCCTAAGAGCCACAAACAAGACCACGAAACTTCCAAGAGCCACGAGGGGGGGGGGGGGCACACATCTTTGTTTAGAGCAATGAACGAAACTCTAACTACTTTCGGCCTATCCGAGTCAATAATGCCCCCAGGGCGGAATGTAGGTAACGAATAAATAAAATAAATAAAGCAGTCCAACTGTACGTAAGGCAGCAGTAGCGCAAGGCTACCAAACCGCAACCTGTCTTTTGATTTAAAACGCGTTCCATTTCTCTTTTTGGGGAAGTGCTCGTGTGAGCCGGAGGGAGGGTGGGGGTGGGGGGGGGGGGGGGGGTAGGGGAGGGAGCTGCGAGCCGCAGTTTGGCCACCCCTGGTCTATAGTATCCTTAAAAGTTGTCCGCCCCCCCAAAACGGAGTTGTGGATCCGCCCCTGGATGAAATTCATAATGTGGTGACGTTAAAACGGTCACTGGTTTGTTGTAATGTGCCACGCAGTAAGGGAAAAAAAAAAAAATGAATATTTCATTTTTAGGCAATTTTTTCTCTTTTGGCCAGCTTGCATACTCTATAAAGTTTCCATTTAGGACCATTGTCTTTTGGCTTAAAGGGGCCCTGCAATCATATTTAAGCGTCTGCCTTTTTTGCGGTTTCCACGTCTCTTTGGGTTCGGGCAAGCCAGCGGGCACGGAGAGAGTAACTAAATATCAGTGCGTCATATTTTACCCGGACGACGCGGAAACCTCCTCCACCTACAGGGGCGACCCGCGGTGCCGAAAGCGCGCAATATGTGATGTCTTTGGTCTTTGGCTTACTACTGGTCAGAGCCACTAAAAGCTTCTTTTTAGTCAAAATACAAAATATAAGTGGCGAACCGTTTCAATTATTTATGAAAGTAGTTTTTGTTCAGTGTTTTAGATCAGAAAAGAAACAAGTGCAGTTTAGAAAGTACGGAAACAAGAAATGACCCGACGACATACCCGCCACCAAGCGGTGGAAAAGGCGGCGCATACTAGAAAGGTGTAGTGGGATGAGGCACCGACGAGCGGCGGGCGTAGAAAGGTCCCGGATGTACGCGGCGGCGCTGCGGTCTTATGGACTGGAGGATCCGACCGATTCTGAGCGCTCCGAAGGCCTTCGGCGAGCAGCTTTGTCTTGCGGTTTGGCCTTTTGGCGGTATGGCAGCGCGAAGTGGCCCTCGTTCTGAACTGATCTTTACCCCGTGTTTGCTGTCGTTTGTGGCCAATGAAATGTCATGCCGAATTAGTGTTTAATCGCGCAGCAAATGCAATGCGAGCCGCCCTGGCTGCCCACTTCATACAGCCTATCCAGAACATGCTTTAGTGGCGCCCTCTTGAGCCGTCGACGCGAAGTGTGGCAGCCGTGAGCGCTCGCTGAGCTCACTACCCCTCCTCTAGTTCACGGCCACCCAAGCAACCAAGGACGTCATGAAGGAGGTTATTTTTTGCTTATTTTTGTAATTTTAATTTGCCTATAACTTTTAAAATAAAGCGAAATTCGAGAAAAGAAAAGTTTCATTAAGTTACTACGTTCAGTGCGCTCAGGTTCGGTGCAAATTGAAAACCAGTAAAAAAGTCCTTGCAGGGCCCCTTTAAATTTGATCCACTTTGTCAACAAATTGGCTGCACATTGACCACCCTATTTTGCGAATCAAGGACTGCATGTTTATTTTTTTGCCATTAGTATTTTCGTAAAGGTACGCTAAAGACTTTTTTTCATGAAATCTAGAAGAAAAACTTATTCACACATTAAAGTGTGTGAAACTTTGCAGCAGCCACAGAGTCCAAAATATTCTGTTCAAAATCGAAGAGAGAGGGTACAATGTTCCAGCTGAACTCTGTTGCATGTTGCAACTATAGAATTCAACCTCAGTTTCCTTAAAAAAAAAAAAAGGCAAGACAGACTCCACTGGGGGGCCAAGGTAGTTAGACAATGAATTTCAATGCCATTTTGTGTTGATTTCTGCATTTGTGACTGAATTCAGTTTTTTTTATTATCCAGTAAATAAAGGGGTTGGATGGTTTGTGCCCTTAGAAGTATAAATTTAAATTATTGGGCATTTTTTTATATTATGCATACTTTTTAGGCATGGTTTAGATTGGGACGACCCTATACATGATTAACAAGCATGACTTAGATTGGGACAGCTCTTTGGTGCGGAACTCATTCATTTTCATTGTTGCCAGTAGATACTTTCAGTATAAAAAAAAATGGTGATGACCAAACTTAAAAATTCAATAAATAAAAACAAATTATTTTGGCCTAATATTTGGGTTACTAGATCAGTGATGTTTGTCGGTGTGTTTATACAACTTTGGGGCAAATAGACCCTTTTCAAAAGTCCATCAAGCTACATTGGCGGTCACCATCGCTTGCTCACGAAGCGCATGATTGCATCCGAGTTCACGCCGAACGCTGACGCAGAACCTCGTGTCCAATAAATGCTCATAGTATGTGAGCAAGCAACGGTGGACAGATGTTGACGCAGACTTTTGTAAAGGGTCTATTGGGGACCATGAAAAAAAAAACTAAAGTATCCTTTTTAAGAGAACTCTGCCGATTTTTTTTTATAGTCTTCGATTTGGCTGGAAATTGGCAGACCGCATCAATAACCCTTTCTCAACTGATAACCAAAATATTTTGTAAAAATAAAGTTTTTCTGTGAATTTATTGAATTTTGAAGTTACGCCGGCCGTGAGGGTTCCAGGAGGCGACTTTCTACTGGCAACTATGAAAATTCCTACTTTTCCCTAACCATGTTCGTCACCGGTGGGCAGGCAGACGAGCAATCCGGGCAGCCGTGAAGTGACTTTCTGGGCACCAGCGATCGAGATTATTTTTTCACAGCTTCAAGGTTGAAAGCTCCTTTGTGTTGGGTAGCAATCTGTGGTCCGCAGTAGACTAGGAACAGTGCCGGAAGAAGCTTATTATTGCGAAAGCATTAACTGTCCCATGGAGCGAACCTACGTCATCAGCTTTGAAACTGTGCCAGATGGCTCCATTGGCTGGCGCGCGTCATCAGGAAAGAGGCTCCCATAACCTTGTTTTTGTGGGAGAAAAAAATGCACTTCCCGGCAGCAATGGAGGCCAGCCACGTCAAGGTGCTTTTGTGCTAGCTGTGTGCCAAGCGAACTAGTGTCGCATGAGACATTCTCACTTATGCTCGGAATTTATAGTCGCGTGCTGCGGCTTGAGTATCCTTCTGTAGCTGGAGCAGTCTCAAGAGAGGCAAGCACAGACTCATGCCAGCTGTGACCACTACAACATCCGTCCAAAGAGGAGAGCGCTAGTAATATCGAGAAAAATAGTGCACATTCTAGTACTAGAGTCAATATTTGGCGCAGTCACTGTCACATTTGTTGTTCGCAATTGCTTCAGTGATTTTTTTACAGCGGAGCTGTTAAGGGCTAGTTTCCCCATGATTGTGTCCCCCGCAAAGAAATGTCGACACAAAACTCTGGTTGCCACCGTCGCTCATAGATGGCGGTAGCTGTCCGGAGCGTTGTGTTTGCCGGTTGTCCGCTTGCCGCCGTCGCTCATAGATGGCGCATCCTTTCGAGCCTTTCCACTCTGGCTTGCCGACTTGCAGCCGGCCATTACTTCATTCCCACCATAGTACAGCTTTGCTGGTCTTCCTTATTCATCAAAGTGAAAAGGCTAAAAGTTTTTTTTTTATAAACACTATATTTGTTTTGGAGATTGAATCTAGCTTGGGCTACTCTCGGAGTTCCACTCACGCGGCCAATCTGTTGAAGACGAGAAGTGAAGCATCTAAACAAAGTTCAATCCTTAGTTTAGACATGACTTTTGGCACATTGCTATTCGTGTCTGGTATTACAGAGGTTTAGGGAGCAGGTGTTGAGCTCCATTAATATACGATAGAGCCATTGCCTGGTTCGGCAAATGGTTGGCGTGCAATATTTTCTGGTGCTGAAAATGTTTTTATTTATTTATTTAAAACCATAAAAATATAATGTCTTCAAGGATAGGCATATAAATTTACAGCTGATGGAGGCTGTGCAAAACCGAAACTTCATTTTAAAAAAAAGATTCTTATATAGAATTACCATCTTCCCATGTGCACTTGTGAATGAGTGTTTGAGTGCATTGCATTCTACTTTGACAATAAAAAAAAGTTGCACAATTTTTTTCGGTAACTTTTGTTAAATTATTTTTAATTAAAAATTTTATGGTTCATTTTTCTGCTTTATGCACTACTGTATCTTCAAGCAAATATTCTTTATTTGAAGATGACTAGTGTACTTGTTTATTTTATACGCCTTTCATTGCACCTTGATGTTTGGCTTGGTGGTTGTGGAGTTCTTTTAATTTTTATTTCAGCACAATCTTCATGAACAATAACCTGCCATCTGGCCTACGCGAGTGCTGTTTGTTTGATTCTGTAGACAATTGCAAGCATGGCGCCCCGACTGGTGCCCCATGTGTGCAACACTTGCAGCTTGCCCGGGAACATAGCTTTAGCAAGCTTGCAATTGCACGGGCTTGTCCGCACAAGCCAAGACATGGCAGCGGCCAGTCGCCTTACTTGCAATTGTCTATACCAGGGGTGGCCAGGCTGACCCGCCATAAGAGCCGCAAATAAAACCACGAAACTTCCAAGAGCCGCAAGGGGAGAGGGGGGGGGCAAACTTTTGTTCATCTAGCAATAAACGAAACTTTAACTACTTTCAATCTATCCGAGTCAAAAGCAGACTGTACGTAAGGTAGCAGCAGCACAAGACTACCAAACGGCAACCTGTCTTCCGATTTAAAACGCAGTCGATTTCTCTTTTTGGGGAAGTGCTCGTGTGACCGAGGGGAGCTGCGGGGGAGGGGGTAGGGGAGAGTGCCGCGAGCCGCACTTTAACACGTGAAGAGCCGCATGCAGCTCGCGAGCCGCAGCTTGGCCACCCCTGGTCTATACATTTCAGTGTTTACGAGAATCACAGTTACATGGCTGTGTTCCAAAATTTACTCAATCTTACTCCAGGGTACGGTTTTTGCACCTTGGCGTTTGGAAACCCACCCGCATCAAGCATTTTTCTATCCGTGTTGTCACAAGACACGACCCGCCGGAGTAACTCGGATCCATATGGGTAAGATTTGAAACACAGCCAATGTGTTAGGTCAAAGCCCAGCACGCGCATGTCCGCTGCTCTGGAAGGCGAGCAAAGTATGCGTCACACGCACATACGCTGAAAATGGCACCGGCCAGAAGCGCTTTTCTGGAATGGTCTATAGATATTTTGCTAAATTACTTAAGCATCGAGGAGCATATGCATACTACAAGAGTAGTTACACGTGCTGGCATCTGCAACAGTAACTTTCCTAAAAAAAATCTAAAAGAAATGGCACGTTCCTCCAGGTAAGGCGAGCGTATGGGGCACCTCTGTACACACATTCCGAGCATTCTCCGTGGTGCTTGGGTAATTTGTCAAAAAATATTTTGCGCGACTCTTTCGACCTTTCTTTGCCAGCGTAATTACCAGCTTCTGATAGAAGGAGAACGGATTTGCTAACGATTTCACAAAACTAGCGAGCCGCGGCTTGAGCGTACCGAGTTGCAAAAACTGTTTTCTCAAAATCCCAATTGCTTCTGTTTTTTTACTTTCTCATAGTTCAGCACGTGGGCCAAGGTCATACTTTGTGCCGCTAGAGATTATTATCAACTTTAGATAGCATGAACGCCCCTGTTTTCTCGCAGTTAGATACGAGAAAGGCGAGCGACAGCGTAGCCGATTGCCGGTCGCGCGCCTCGGTGCCCGCCGGTGACGTCACGTTTTGATGGCGGGGAAAACGAGAAAAACTGGGGAGAACGATCCTTAGGTTTCGGCAGCAAATGAAACATCAATTTTTTTAATTAACTAGAGTGAATCTGGGGGAATGAGATAGCATTTCGGATTCAGGAAGTTATCCGTATTGAGATGATTCCTTTGAATTAGGTAGCTCAAAAAATTGGCGGAGTTCCCCTTTAAGCAGGGCGCCAACTTAGGCCATAGAATTTGGTTTTCTATGCCAACCTGTACAAGTTAAATAAAAAAAGTACAGATGTGTTTACACTTCCTGCATCAAACCCTGCACATATTACTTTTTAAAGAATTTAAATTAGTGCCTGCATTTTTTTTTTTTGCTTCTTACATAGTTTTTATTTGCCAAGCAGCAGTACATACAATATGGCTTTTTGCTATTCTCTTAAACTTCCTATAACTCTCTTTCTGGTATATTGCTGTTAATTTTATTTCGAGTTACTTAGACAACACATTATTTACAATAACAAATTTCTTTACCTAAGCATGGTCATTTATGTGGAACATCCACAACCCTGCTTGTAAGGGATGACAGATAAACAGCAGATTGTGCAGATTTTATAAGTATTCAATTTTTGTTGAAAAAGGAGAACCTAAAGAATCTCAATGGCACAAGCGAATAAAAAAAAATTACAAGGAACAGACATACTGTGCCTAATATATTTCAGGATCTTGCTTTAGGACTTGACATAGATGCTACATTAAAATCATCTGCAAGCAATGTTTGGCAGTCATTTTAAGAATATCAAGAGGGTATTTGGGATTGGCCTCCCCAATATCTATGGGATGCTTCATTTTGTGGAAAGCAGAAAATGTGGCCCTAAGCACCCAAAACCAAAATGTGCTTGAGGTCAAGTGTTAACAATTGGCTAAAGAACATGGGAGAGTGTATGATACCATAGGAGGACAGTATATACTGGTGGAAGGAGAGCGAAAATCTGCTATAGTAATAGAATTTGTGTATGGTAAATGGATTTACCTATCCAATCTTTTCTGTTGTGGAGTTATTTTGATACACACTCCTATTTGCTCTGTTTTTCCCACATGAGAATAGTAGTGCAAGTGCTAGAAAGAGTGGGGAGCTTTTAGGGACCTCCTCTCTGCTGATTACTAGCTTGATGTAGTCAGCTGCATTGACACCATGTATTTTCTGTCAGTTTACAATGTAATGTGTCCAGTTGTTAAGTCTTGACAAATATCCAGGCAGTGTGAAGTGAGATTTACCATAAAATACCAAGCATGTGCCCATGTCACAATAAGCACCCACCACCTACTTTTGAAACATTTGAAATATAGGCATATGACATATCAGCGCCCACCCCAGCATTCTTCTGAGCCCGCCGAGCTGACCGAGGGGCTCCTCTGCACGCTTCTCCAAGAAGCTGGTGCAAAGTGGTGAAGTTGTATGCACGTGCGTCAATGCAAAGCGGTAAAGCTTGATGGGCACTGTGCTATGGGGCCTGAAATGCGTGTTTGACTGGTGTGTTTAGCGTCTTATCTCATCCATATATGCTACTAAATTTGTTGAAGCCATTACCCTCTTTTTATCTAACCTACCTAGCTAGCTTACAGTGTTATAATTGTGTTTACTGTTCTTTTTGTTTTCGTTCTATTGCCACCCCCATGTATAATGCCCCACGAGCCCTCAAGAAAAATAAATGATGATGATGATGATGCTACATCGAAAGTGGTCCCAAATTGGCAACAAATGACGTCACAGAAGCCGGCGTGTCATGTTGTCAGATGTCGCTATCCTATACGCTGTCTCGTCCTACAATGCACTATAGCCCAATGCTACAGGCTGCCGGGTCCAATGATGATTCTCTTAGAAACAATGTGGTATATTTGTTCCGCCGTACGTATCAAGACGCGTCATGCAGAAGCGAGTTTTTCGTCTGCTTATCGAGCTCTCGCGACAGCTCCGTCTGCTCGCTACTGCTGAAGACTACTGAAGAGATTAAATACCGCCTGGAAGCGATGTGGCGAAGAGAACCTGAGATCAGAACCAGTGGCCATTAAGAAATGAAGATGAGTTGGATTGAGTGTTCGACACGGGAGCATATGTACGGACCACATGCGGAAGGGAGATACGGGTCTGGGTACATACACAAAGATTGAATTGGATTGTTATGGCCAAGGTGAAATCACTTTCTCTCAGTGTTGCCTGTGTACCCACCAACTTCTCCAAACAAATGACACGATTACGAAATATTTCATGAATGTTTATGAAACTAAATACCATGTTCCTTTACTTCACCAATATAACATAGCGCGCTATTACAACAGAGAACCATATTCATAAGGTTAGTGCTCTTCATACTCTGCATATCGGAATTTCTCTCTCGCACTCTTTTGCAATGCAGATGCAAGGTTTTCTAAGGTAGTGCTCCGCCCGCCAGCCTTTGGGCCCTAGTCTATCGTAAGGTGAGACGGAGTATAACAGTTAGTGTCAAAAGTCCGCCGCCGATAAAAAGTATGAGCGAAAGCGAATGTCACTGTCATTGCAAAGTCTCTTTTCCTGGCTGCTGAATCTGCCGTGGATTATCAAGCTGGAAACGGACCTGCAGCAGGACAGGAGTGGCCACCGCTACTGTAACACCACCAGGATCGCGGCCGGCAACAATACGCCATTTTTAGGATGACGTCAGGCGGAAATTGCGAGACCACATAGTTTGGACGCTACAAACACACCAGTTAGAGAAGCATTCCAGGAACCATATTAGCACTAAGCAGGCTTGACAAGAGCGGTACAGTGGCTTGAAAAATTGGGCTTCTGCCAGATTCCTATACTGCTCCTATGCCTTTCTGTCAGGTCAATCGAGGGCCTTTCCTACCAAGTGCTTTTCTGCTCTTTGACCTAAAAGGTGTCCATTCTTTTTCTGTGCGATTATCTCTTTGAACTTTTGTGTGGGCTCTTGCTCTGTATTTTACTGTAGAACACCTTCAACCCACTTGTGGTGTTCTAACAAATTTTTAACGATACTTGAGGACAACTTTTTCGCAGCATTTCCGAAGGAAAGCGGAGAGCATGCAAGAGCTTTAAAGGGCAACTCCGCTCAATTCAAAAGATTTCGGGATAATGAGTTATTTCGAATTAAAAAGCCCTAGTAAAAGACACTACGTCGTTTGTTTCGCGAAAAATGGGATATATATTTTTAAATCCAATTTTAAACACAAGAGGAAATCGAAACCGAAACTTCGGCTCCGTCCGGCAACATTGGCCTCGGGCCGCCAAGAACATGGCCATCACGTGGTACGAGATGTCACGTGATCCTCGGCCCAACGACGGGCGGGATTGGGGTGGGCGTGTGGCAGGCGCGAGTGTCGTCTGCACCACACTCTTTGCCACGTTTTGGTGTCTACGGCATTCGACAACGTCTGCACAACTGCGGCATAAGTCTGCGCATAGTGCGCAGACTTATGCCGCAGTTGTGCAGCATAAGTCTGCGTGTCCATAGTGTTGACGAAACTCCGAGTGACAATAATCACAAACGGTGAGACGACGACGGTGGTTGTGACGCGAAAGACGGCGGTAACGGCGAGACCACGGCGGGCGGCCGGACGGCTCCCAAGAAGCACGCTGCGCAGGCGCGTTACGCCAATCACGTGGACACCGCTGAGCGCCGAGAGGCAACGTTGCTGACGTCATGTGCTACGCTCACCCGGAGAAGTAAAAACGAGCAAAAGGGGGCCATGATGATGACGTTTAGCTCAATGTTGGCTCCGTCCACGCCGTAGCCTTGACTGCACTTTTGGTTGCGCCTGAATTCGCCCGCTCGAGTCAGCTGATTTCGGCAACTTGGCGAGTTGCAAAGTTTTCCGGACCGTTTAAGAAACATTTAGACAGAACTGCGTCGTAATATTTGATGTGTGGTCTTCCTAGGCGATACTGAAGAGGACTGCATTGTTTTTTCAAAACCAAAAATGAAGCGGAGTTGCCCTTTAATCGGTGCTCAAGATGGGCGAGGTCTTCACATATCGAATACTCTACTAAGGTATACATCTTACTACGCGAAAATCCAATGGCCTTGGTGCCAACAGGCTGCGTAGTTGGAATTGCTAAATGGGTGCAGCCTCTGTGTTTTTCCCTTCAAATTGGGAGGGGTGGCTGCCACCATCTATCGTCATGGAAACCTGTCAAGACAGCGGAGACAGCCATCTCTGCTGTCTTGGCGTATCCGGTCTTGGTGAGCTGGCGGCAGCCCTCTCCTTTCGTGCACGGGGAAAGCACGACAGCTTGGACAGCGCTATGCACTTGCTTCGGAGTGCTCACGCCACTACGGGAGGATTTGGTGCTGTAGGCGTGCTGTCTAATGCAAATGAATAGAGTAGAACGGGTTCTTATAATAAAGTATTTGCCCATACCTTTGAGTGAATTTCCACAGAAAGTTGCCTTCGTGCGTAGCTTGCCTCGAAACTTACGAGGGCATAGAGGTGTCGCCTAATTTCATCCATTCTGCTCCCTTTCTAGGGACGCTGTTGGACTGCTACGACGAACTCGGCAACCGCTACCAGCTGCCCGTGTACTGCCTGAGCGCGCCGACCAACCTGGTGGAGGACGCCAGTGACGCCGAATCTCCGTCGCCTGAAAGCGAGCCTTGCGCAGGTCACGAGATCCTGCTCAAGTTGCGCTTGTCCACAACGGGGCGGGACACCAAGATGGCAGTGCGCACGGGCGAGACCATTCTCACGGCCAAGCGACGTCTCCAGACGCTCGAAGGCGTCGACCCCACCTGCCAGCGCTGGTTCTTCGGCGGCAAACTGTTGGCCGACCGCACGCGCGTCGATGAGGCCAAGCTACAAATGGGCTTTGTGGTGCAAGTGGCAGTAGCCCCTTCCGAAGGCCCTAGTCCCAGTTAGTGGGCTGCCACGGCGCATCCCCAGTGGCGCCACCAAAAAACTCAAGTCTGCCCTTGTGTGTGCACTTTGCTCGGGGGGTTTTCCCAACTATGGCGAGTTGCTGCCACTTCACTCGCTTGTTCTCACATAAAGGAAGTCATGTCAAACTCTTTTGAGTTGGAAAGAGCATTCCTTTGCAAGGGCCTTGGATAAGGCAGGTCGTGTTGTGGTGCCGTGCGAGGAGTTCTTTTGCCGCAGTCTAAAGGAGGGAGTGTGATTTCGTGACTGGGCCCAGCAGTGTGGGTCAAGGAAGGGAGCTTTGTTGGGCCAGTGTTGCCCAACCTAGCCGTGATGTTTTTTTTTTTAAAGGTCTTAGCCCCCTTTTTATTTAATTTCTCGTGCAGGTAGTCTATACCGCATCCAGCAAGTCCACGAAGAGAATGTTGTCTAGTGAAGTGTGTGGGGCGCTCTATACTGGTGCAGAGGGTGCGAGCTCATGCACTGCAAACCTCTTTAATCACATCCGATAATCATTTTTAAGGCATGTACACAGTTGAAGCTTGCTGGCATGAATTTATGTGCTGGAGTGTCTTTTTTTTTTTTTTTTTTGTTTACCTTCCCCCTTTTAACCAGCTAAGGTGGCAAGTCATTTTTGTTCTGCTGTACATATATACATAATGCCATTTATATTTCTGTGTATATGCACACAGACACACACACACACATAGATCTGTTTTTAGATTGATGCATTTTAGGAAACCTGTGAAGTGGGCATAGCCACGAGATTTGCATGATGGGATTTTTTTCTTTGTCTGTCAGAACATGTTGCTTGTTTCTTCTGTTTGCCTATTCAGGACAAAAATAAAAAGGTGCCCCATCTTATGGAGGTTTTCTTTCATATCAGTACTTGTGTTCACTCAAATTGGGCGCATATGAAAAAAAAACAAAAAAACTTAATAGGTAGTTTTGTATGTGGTAATCAGACCAGACTTTAGAAAAATGCCATTTATTTCAGCTATTTGCTGTTCAAATTAAAGCATGTGGACCATACCACATTGTCGAAGTGCAATGAGTACATAAAAGGTAGTGCTAGACAAAATAATCGACAGCAGAATGCTCAACAATCTTCACCATAGATTAGCCATGCTTAAGCACCTAAAAATGTGGTGCTTAAGACACTGCCAGATTAACTAAAACCTAATGCAACCATGATAAATTCTTAAGACATAGCGTTTGGAGTTATTTATATACTGCCGAGTAAAAGATAAACAATTGATCTATTCCAGATAAATGCAATCTAAACTACCTTTGTAATAAAGCCCTGTGCCACACATGTCAATACGTCAATAATTAAACTATATGGCAGCATGCAGTGGCCATCCCTAACTGCAATCTTGGAAAAGCCCAGTACAAAACTGCCCTCGAGACTGCACGGGACAAGAGAGAAACGGATTCCATGTGACAATATCTCGCACAAATCGATGCTCGCCTACTAGCAAAAATGCCATTTCTTTTTCCTTTATAATAGTTCTATCATTCAATGATATCAGTATTTAGTATTTGCTTTTCAATCTTGGATGCTACACTCTTGCTTTCACCCACCCCTCCCTCTATGTCGAGCATCCCAGTTGTATTTTGGGCCGTTCTTCGACGCCACGGAAAGTGGCACGGGTACAGCATTGTTTTGCTTTGAGGGCGAGGGGGATGTCTGCCTTCCTACGTCGGTGCCACATACACGAGGAAAACAAACTGACAAGTCCCGCAGATGCTTGACAAATTTGTCAATGGCTGTGCACTCTTCTGCCCACCAAGTAGAGCGGACTGACAGGGTGCGGACAGTCAGCGTCTCGAGTCTGGCATCCCGATGTTGGAAGTGGTTCTCTCCAGGTAGGCCAGAGGTCCGGGTAGTCCCTGCACAGTTCCATTCATGGGCATGCCTTGCTGCATGGGAGCCCCTGGCTGCATGACCTGTGGATTGCCTGGCTGTGGCGGTTGTTGCAGTGGCTGTTGCTGCTGTAGCTGTTGCTGCAACTGTGGCTGTTGCTGCATCTGCGGCTGCTGTTGAGGTGGGCCTGGAGCATTGTTGGTGTCATTCAGCAAGCTCTGCCAGAAGTGGATCTTCTCATGGTACTTTTGTAGTAGCTGCTCCTTTCGTGCAAGCTCATTCTTAAGCTCTGTGTTGTCCTGTGCAAAAGAGAAATGCAGTCATTTTTTGCTGCACACACGAGTGTGAATGAATGCACGTCACATGCACTCACTTCCATGACAATTTGCTCCGGTTTCTGAGCAGAAAGCACCAGCCGTTTCTGCAGGAAGAAGCACTCCATCTGTTTCGCAACGTCGAGGAATCGCTGTATTGTTTGTTCCACTCCTGCAAATAAGGCACGCTATAGTCTGTTGCAGGCTAAGTAGAGCAGGACAAGGCTCCTCGAAAACCTTCTACTATTTTTACTTTAGCAGAGTGAACGCTGCGAGAAGGCAAGGCGTTTGCTCTGTTAAAGTGGAAAGAATGAAAGGCTTTACAGGAGGTGATTGTCATGCTTTTCTTAACCTGCAACAGACTACAGTGATTAGTGACAGCTTTAACGGAAACATTCGCCACATGTTTTTCGAGACCACTTTTGCCCGGTCATGTGTCGGCTACGGAAACATGTTATACGACAAAACACAAACAGAGGAGCTGCCCATTAAAAAGGGGCAGTGGAAAAGCAATGAGGAGAGCAAATTCATCTGCTTGCGCAGGAATTGCGGTGACGTCAGAACGATGCTGAGCTCTCCGATTGACTTCGATTGAAAGGATAGTGGGTAGACCTCAATGCTAAATGCTTTGAGGTCTACCCACTATTTTTTTTTTTTTTTTTTTTTTTAAACAGCCAATAAGCGCTTGGCATTCTGACATCATCACAACCCCTGTGCAAGAAGCTGACAAACTTGCGCTCCACATAACTAGGATTCAGCGTTTTAAAAGTTTATTTTTCATCAAATTCGGAGGATGTTTTTTGGAGTCTATTTTTTCCCGAAAATTTTGAGTTTATTTTTGATTGATTCCAAAATCTGCAAAATTCGGAGCTTAATTTCGCAGTGTTTCCTATGAAAAATAAATAATATACGGGTGTAAATGTATGCTAGATAAAGAAAAATAAAACACGCTTATATCAATTAATATTTCTTCAGCTGGATTTGGTGTTGGTGGCATTGCCATTGGCAATACTAATTTGTCCCACGGCAAAAGTTGCACACGTGTGGCTTCGATAAACGTCAATACCTTAAAAAAACTTCTGGTGGTAGTCGTTGGGAAGCACGTATTCATCCTATTCTATTCCTTGCTACCCCGAGGCCGCGCGCGGTGGCAATTTTATGAAATCACTGTGGTCCATAGCTTTCACTGTTACAAAAACACAACCTCCTCCTTCCTCTTAAAACACAAATAGTGTGGCCCAAACTGGAAACCAATACAGAGGCTTTTGTCGCGACCCGAAAGTACAATGACATGTCGTCCTGAACCTTGACGAGATAAGCGGTAAAAAATCTTTAGTCAATGATCCGAGATTTGAAAGATAACTGTGGTGGCATTTTCCCGGGACCATTGACCCTGTGCGCTGATCAAACTTAATTGGAAAATACCGTGTTTATTTAGAGTGTTCTTTTGTGTGTGTGTGTGTGTGTGGGGGGGGGGGGGGGGGGGGGATTGACACATTAAAATTCGGAGTTTATCGGATAAAAATTGACCAAAATTTTTTCGGCGGGTGCTTTTCGGAGTTTTTCGGATCTATCCGAAAACACGTAACCCTACACAAAACATACCTGTCTTGACTTCCTCGGAATCTCGTACGTAGAAATAATCTGGGTTTGTGACAGCTGCGAGACATGCCTGCAAAGACAAGGAAGGAAACACGACAGAGAAACTTCGGGGAGAGAAACTTCGGGGATCGCTCAAGCCATTGGACAAATGCAACTGGTGCATGCACTTTGCCAGATATGTAACCAAATTTACTTCCACTTCTACGCGACAGCTCATTGTTCGCAGAAACGCAGCTGGATGGTGTGGAACCGTTAGAGTAACTATGGTTTATTGATGAATATTTACCTGGAAAGAATTTTCAAAATCGTCAACGATTTGACTGGAAGAGGCCATAAAGCAAGGATTATCTATTGGCTCTAAACATGGCCCAAGTCTCGGGTTTTACAGTGGCTTTAAAGTTTACTCGAGTCAGTGTTGCCACACTTCAGTTTCGTCTGGACCGTAGAGATGTCTGGACTGGTAAGTTGAAACTGAAACTGAAATGATTTTTCTTAGATTTGTGTCGGCATCTATATTCTAAACGTCGCAACCTCAGAAGACAAGAAAAAAAAAAAGATAGAAAGAAAAACATTGCTTTTATGGGAGAGCGCTACTTCGCTGGCTACAGAGTGCGGAAGTGTGGTGAGCTGGGCTATGGTGGCTAGAACCATAGCTGGGCTACCAGTTGGTACCGGATACACATGACTAAAATCAGCGAACAAAGTTACGAAACTGTTGAAGAAAACAGAAGACAGGAAAGACACTGATTCAGCGTATTTCCTGTCTTCTGTTTTCTTCGACAGTTTCCTAACCAGTGTTCCTAACGTTGTTCGCTGATTTTAATCATGTGTACAGAGTGCGAGGGGGAAGAGATTAGAAGATTGGTGGAAAAGGTCAAGGGGAAGCACCAAAGTACACAGAAAAAGGTAGGGATCGATGGTGTAACGGGAGAAGGAATTTGACGCAAAATTTGGTGGATTCAACCGGATTTGGTGAATTTTCCTGGAAATGGCAACACGAAGGAACGCTCTACTTTGGTTTAAAACAAACAGTCTTAATAAATAAAAAAAAAAAGTGCAGTGTGTGATTTTGGCGTGGCAAAACGTTTAAGTGAATTCAAGTCAGTTTTCTGCAGCCGTGAATTTAGAACGTTCTTGATAGCCTGTGTCGCCAGAGCAGACGACGCAGACGGCCGCCGCCTAGCTTGCGCCAGCATCACCGCTAGAGCCGAGCTTCGGTATGTTTTCCGCTTGGGGCGGGTCAGCGTTCTTCTAACATTGACGTCATGCGTAAACCTTTTTTTATTTTTTTTTTTTTTTATTTTTGACATAGCACTGAAATACAGGAAACCCAGGAAACGCTGGAGAACAGCGAGCAATGACGTCACTGAGCACATTAGCTTCGCATATATATATTTTCGTGACAGAAAACAATCTTTAGAAAAGCTTTTCTAGTATCAAAGAACAATTTTAAATTAATAAATTCTGTCTGAATTCGCGTTTAAATAAAGATATTTCAATTTTGTTTTAACCCGTGTGTCTGCTGCCGCACGTATTTGAAGCGTGTTCCATGTTCGCTTCTACCGTAGGTAAGCTCACTTGCTAGCATTTTGAGAATGTTTTACATTGAGCTGGGTGTTTTCAAGTCCTTTGACGAGCTAATGTTATTCTTAGTAATCAGATCCGTGGCACTTGCTGCAAGTGGACGCCAACCGCGACCTGACTGGTTTGGAACGAAGCGCGGGCTGTTTCGCGAAGGACACAACTTGCGTTCCCTGATTTGCCACAGCTGAGCCCCATGATTATCTCTTTTCGCAGGATTTAGAGCGGAAACATGGAAGACGACTGGAGAAATCGCACACTGTGGTGCGGGGGGCTCGACGCCAAAGTAACGGAGGACCTTCTCCGTGAGCTCTTCGTCCAGGTAAGTTGAATCGCCAATGGTGCGCCAAACGCCTCCATTGAGGCGCCCGCGCATTTAACCCCGCTTCTGCGTTGTCGCCAGGGCGGACCCGTCGAGGAGGTCAAGATCCCGAAAACCAGTGACGGGCAGTCCAAGAACTTCGCCTTTGTGACGTTTGTCCATGCGGACTCCCTCTCGTACTCTCTAGCACTCTTGGAGGGCACGTGCCTCTTCGGCCGCAGGCTCAAGCTCGAACGGCGTCCCCGCGCTACCATCGACGACAAATACGTCGACATGATGAACCGGCACTACGAACACGTGCGCGCGCGGAAAGCTCGGAGAAGCCAGTGTGGCCAGAACGACCAGTACCGGCAGCCTAACCAGTACCCACCACCCATCCAGTACCCGCAGCGCTACCAGAACCAAGACCCGTACTACAGCCAGTACCAGAACCAGTACCGCGTCCAGCCTCCACAATACAACCAGTATCCACAGTATTCCCCCTACAGCCAGTACAGACAGTACAACCAGTATGCTGCGTTGCGGACGTACGAGAGGCAGGAAGCGCACCATGTGGCACCTCCGGTGCACACGTACGTGCCCACGCCCATTCACACCTATGTGCCCACTCCGATCCGGGACCTTGGTAGCAGCCCCAAATTGGCCAGTTACTCGGGCCAGCGGGTGCCGGAGTATTTCACGGGCTCACTCAAAAAGGAAGAGTCCCTCACCGAACACAATGAATATGCACCACGCCAGCAGTCGTCGCCCAGCAACCGTAAGAGAAATGACGAGTGTGCTGCCGAGGAGAGTTACTACGGCAAGCGGACGCACTACTGACACGTGAGTACTAGCTGAATGTGGCCTGGAATGGCCAAGGAGCAGCCCTTGGGCATGTCCCTTCCTGGGAAAGTGGTCTCGCAGGTGTTTTCAGGGAGCACTGGTTATCGGGGTCGCCTTGTGCTGAATCATACTTGGGAGGACCCTGTACCTTTACTCGAGTCATGTCCAGAGATTTAAGAAATGGTCTCCAAAATTCCGGATTGATACCAGTGGTTGTTGGAAACCAATAAGAAACTTTAAGAAACCAATCGTTTAAAACATAAGAGAAACTGTTACACTCAGGTTATGGGTGGCTGAAGCCTTGTTGGCATTTTTTTTTTGTAATTACTGCACAGACCACTGGTTTGTTTAATCTTAGTTTGGCAGGTGTACTGTTGCTATCGTAGGTGTATATGAGGGAGGGGTTTGTTTATGCGTGCAACTGGCTTAACATTTCTTGCTGTATGTTATAAGTGTGAATCAACCAACCTTGTCAAACATTTACTTTGGTTGTCCATATGTAGGTGATTTAGTTGGTTTTATAGTGTTTTCTTCAAATTATGTGCTTCATATCGAAGAGTTTGTTGACATCCGGATAAATCTCGAAGCAATGTTTTAATGGAGGATATTGGAATAATAAGATGGCATAACTTGGGGTGTGTGTTCACTTCATTTCTAATGACAGTTTTTTGTTGTTTTCTCTTTCAAATAAGGCTGACCACTGGCAGCTGCTGAACAAGAGAAGCTCATCTAGGCCATCTGACAGATACTTAGTGACAAGAATGAAAAGTTGGTTTATCCATAATTTTCATTACCATGTTCGCATTGAATGTTTGTGCGTATTTGTTTCCACATCATTTAGACATATTCTGACATAAGCACTGTTTGTGTTCTTTGTTTTGTGAAATGTGATTGTGTTCTCGACGTGTGATTGCTGACAATTTTCATACTATTACTGTCTGTTGTGCCTTCAACCAAATTTCATCTTGTACAGGAAGGGAGGCATGTCAAAATTCACATGACATATTTGGTGTCTTTTTTAAATTTTAAGTGAGTGTACATCTGTACAGCTTGATATTTCCAGAATTTATGGCCCATGAGGATGGACATAAACCTTTCGGTGGACATCCACCTGGTTAGGAATGACAATGAATGAAAGGAAAACTCTAACCAAAAAATAATACGGAGCCCGACGTTTCTAGGCCAGTTCGGCCTCTTGTTCACTGGCGACTGTTTTCATTCTGATCGTCGTCTTGCAAATTGCCCGGTGTTGTTGGCTTCTTTAAAGCGGCCGTTGTTTCTGCACGTGTCTTATGGTTCGTAGCGCCTCGCGTGACGCACCGCAAACCGGGACACATCAGCGCTTGGAAGTGTCCCAGCTGACCGGTTGACGTTATTTTCTGTGTTCTGAATGTACCAGGACTCTAATAAAAGGCGTCTTCGCCAGTTTCTTTCCGTGCCAAGAATAGAGGAGTTGTTGAATCTGATTGTGTGACCCTCTCTCTGGACGTGTTCTGCCAGTGCGCTACCCTGCACGTTATTCTTTTTGACGTCATACTGATGCTGGCGTAGGCTTTCCGGGAAGTTTTTAGTTTCCCCAACGGTAGGAGGCGGCACAGTCACCTTTTAGGTTTTTGAACAACACATACAAAAAACTTAGACACAATGAAACAGAAGACGCCCCCCCTCCACCCAACTGCGTATGCATCCCGTACATCAAGGGCACAAGTGAGACTCGCGCACGTTTTACTAAAATATGGCGTCAGTGTGACACATAAACCGGTGTCCATTATTGGACGCCTCTTCTCTCTTCCAAAGGATCATGCCCCTAAAGAAAAGGCTCAGGGACTCGTCTACAGGATCTCCTGCGGTGACAGCACCGCCTCCTACGTTGGGGAAACTAAAAACTTCCCGGAACGTCTACGCCAGCATCAGTATGACGTCAAAAAGAATAACGTGCAGGGTAGCACGCTGGCAGTACACGTCCAGAGAGAGGGTCACACAATCGGATTCAACAATTTCTCTATTCTTGGCACAGAAAGAAACTGGCGAAGACGCCTTTTATTAGAGTCCTGGTACATTCAGAACACCGAAAATAATGTCAACCGGTCAGCTGGGACACTTCCAAGTGCCTATGTGTCTGGTTTGCAGTGCGTCACGCGAGGCGCTACGAACCATAAGACACGTGCAGAAACAACGGCCGCTTTCAAGAAACCTGCGCAACACCGGGCAATTTGCAAGACGACGACAAGAATGAAAACAGTCGCCTGTGAACAAGGGGCCGAACTGGCCTAGAAACGTTGGGCTCCATATTATTTTCTGGTTAGAATTTTCCTTTCACCCATGAGGATATAAGATTACTTTTCATTGCCCATGTGTACAAAAGATTTCATAGCATGATAGACAAGCTTGTAAAGCAGCCCAGCTCATATGCACTGTAAATGGACATAAGTTTTAACCTTGAAATGTGTTCTTCCAGTTCTTGGTATGGAAGAATGTTTTATGCCCGCAGGCTGTCTGACAGGGGTAGTCTTATTGTTTTTTATTTTCCTGGTGCTTCTCACATTTGTGCTGGTAGTTCAAAGGGCAACTCCGCTCAATTCCGAAGATTTCGGGATAATGAGTGATTTCGAATTAAAAAGCCCTAGTAAAAGACACTACGTAGTTTGCTTCGCGAAAAATGGGATATATATTTTTAAATCTAATTTTAAACACGAGCGGAAATCGAAACCGAAACTTCGGCTCCGCCCGGCAACATTGGCCTCGCGCCGCCAAATACATGGCCATCACGTGGTACGAGATGTCACGTGACCCTCAGCCCAACGACGGGCGGGATTGGGGCGGGCGTGTGGCAGGCGGGAGTGTCGTCTGCACCGCACTCTTCGCCGCATTTTGGTGTCTACGGTATTCGACGACGTCTGCACAACTGCGGCATAAGTCTGCGCACGTGGTGTCCGTAGTGTGGACGAAACTCCGAGAGACAATAATCACAATTGGTGAGACGACGACGGCGGTTGTGACGCGGAAGACGGCGGTAACGGCGGGACCACGGCGGGCGGCCGGACGGCTCCCAAGAAGCGCGCTGCGCAGGCGCGTTTCACCAATCACGTGAACACCGCTGAGCGCCGTGAGGCAACGTTGCTGACGTCATGCGCTATGCTCACCCGGAGAAGTGAAAACAAGCAAAAGGGGGCCATGATAATGACGTTTAGCTCAATGTTGGCTCCGCCCATGCCGTAGCCTTGACTGCGCAGTTGGTTGCGCCTGAATTCGCCTGCTCAAGTCAGCCGATTTCGGCAACTTGGCGAGTTGCAAAGTTTGCCGGACCGTTTAAGAAACATTTAGACAGAACTGCATCGTAATATTGCACGTGTGGTCTTCCTAGGCGATACCGAAGAGGACTGCATTGTTTTTTCAAAACCAAAAAGGAAGCGGAGTTGCCCTTTAATGTACATAAGACAATGAATCAACAAGATTCACATTAATTGATTTAAACATGCGCTGTTGCTTTTCTCTATCTATATCCTGTTTCTTCTGCATCTAGATTGTATTCGGGTCGGTGACGGCCTCACAATGTTGGAGCTAAAAAATGTGGACTTGCGCTTCCGTCAACAAAACTTCTACCTTCATTTCACGTCACTTATGGCCGGTGACAGGTTAAGAGTTCAGGGGAAACCCCTCCCACCTCTTTCCACTATAATAGACCAAATGCAGGAGAGAAGGCAACCTCCTCTCCGGCATTCTCTCTGCTAAAGTGGAAAGAGGTAAGAGGAGCTTCCCCTTTACTCCTAACCTGTCAGCGACTATAGGGTGTTTTGTATTGATATTGAATTTGTGTGAACTTTGTTAAGGATGTGCAGTTCCTAGCTATTTTCAAGGTAACATTGAAATTTAGCTGAGCAGAAGTAGCATTAATACTGACAATTAATAACCTTTCTGGTACACAATTTTGTTCAAGTTGCATTTGCAATGTCAGACCAATGGCACTACTGCTTCCTGTGTTGTGGTGACGTAATCTGACCGGCTCTGGAATCTACCACCACACTGGATGCTCCAGCCGGTGCTTGAGGTGTTTTTGGTCCATGCAGTTGGGATGCTCGTAGATGCATAGTCGACGTTTGTTGAACTGGAGAGCTGTGGAGCTATGGGAGGGGAGAAAGTTGCTTTAAGAGAAGATGCATACTGCTCTTAAGAAACAGTGTTTATGCAGCACCTTGTTCAGTGGAAGTCATCTTTATTCCAGGAAAAGGGTTTCCTTCAGATTTTGTTTTGTAGGAGCTTGGTACTTAAAGATTTGCCGTACATGTTACATAAAGGTTTTCCGTAAATGTGCTAGAAATGTGGGAAGGTAGTCCTAATGTGGATCAGCAAAATGGTTCAGTGATGCGGCAGAAATAGGATGGTCATGAATCGTTTGCCAGAATTGCCATGCATTTTCAGTTCTTAGTTCTGTTAAGTGCTGAATATGAGGTGGACCTTACAGCATTGTGGACAGACAGATTTTGACTTCGGTTGAGCAGTCCTTCATATATTGGTCAGTTCATTTTGGGTCTATGTGTATCTTTAAAATATTGGTTCTCTCGCTATTCCACATTAACATGTTCAAACCAGTTCACCCACTGCTCAGTGAAAGAGCATCATAGTTCATGGACAACATTGGCTTGTGCCCTAATTTGATTTGTGCTAATTAATTTTGGCCATTTTGCACCTTCACATTATCAAGTCGCTGCTTTGTATTTCGATGGTAGTTTTATGGATAATTGTTCTGAATACACCCCCCCCCCCCCCCCCCCCTTTTCCTCTCGGGCAGAAAAGAAAAGAAAAGGATGCTAGGAACTTTCTGTCGGAACCCTCATCCATTAGATTAAAATTTTAACTTTTCATCCAATGTGCGAAGACCTGTCACAAGCATTCTTCTTGCTCTCTGCTGTGGAGTTGCAACACCTAATTGCGCTCTCTTTTATCGCTTCTCCTTTTGTTCTCTTTCACTACAAGGTGACTTTTTGAAACTATTCTCGTATTGAGTTGTTTTGAACTGGTGCATGGGAAACTTTTGGAGGATTGGTCAGAGTAATCATCGCAAGCAAGATGCAGTTGCGCCTTATGGCTGAACCGCATGCAAGTGATATAGCGAGTGACGAGACGAGCATCGGCGACAAGCGACGAGAGTCAGCAACGAGCGACAGCTTTCTCACGGTCGCTCATCGCGTCACTTGGTTCTGGATTTCTAGAAAACGTCGCCCATCGCCTTGGTCACTTGCTTCCATCGCTTTCATACGGTTTGCCTCGTCGCGCGACTGACCAAGCGACAGCGGGTCGCCGTCGCCTGTCTCGTCACTCGCCAAATCGCTTGCATGCGCTTTAGACTTTATGTACTCCCTTTCATACTTAGCGTACAACGCTGTCAAAGCTACTGGCGCGAGCGCGTGGCTCTTATATAAAAATGTGTCTTATTTGCACAAGAGTGCGCGTCCAAATGGCGCCAAGTCGAGACACGTACTTGCACCAGCAGTTTTGACAGCGTTGTGTACTAAATATGCAACTAAAAATAGATCTAAGATCACGCAAGACGGGCGGGGGGGGGGGGGGGGGGGGGGGGGGGGAGGGAGGGGGGGGGGGGGGGGTGCGCGCGCGCGAAACGAGACAAAAAGAAAAAGCTCTGCTACTACTCGGTTCACCGCGAAAACGTACACTTTTCTGGGACTTTTTGTTGAGTACACAAGCACCTTTCTTAAGGCCACACTCTTGCGACCGAGAGAGACCAGACCGGTTTTTAAGCTTCTTGCGATCTCTTAAGACCAGCTCCGCTCGCAAGAGGCGTCCGGTCTGGTCTCTCTCGGTCGAACTCGGTCGCAAGAGTGTGAACGGGCCTTCACCCATTTTGCAGAACATATGTAGGCCAAATTTAGTAAGAAAGAGCTAAAAATCGTATTCCACTGAAGATACCATTTTTATCCTATTTTATTCGAATACACTGTCATGAGCAGTGGCGTCACGAGGGTCAGCGGTGAGCGCTGCACCCGGGGTAGTCCGCCCCCCCCCCCCCCCCCCCCCCTTGTGACGCCACTGGTCATGAGTAAGCATTTCTTGTCTTCAGTCACCTAATACTGATTTCGCAAGTTCCAGAATAACGGGGCATCGGCGTTATTCAGACAAAATGACGGGACGATATGGCGGTGTGCGTGTTGGGTGGGCGCGAACTACAGGGTGCTTCTCTAGCTATCATCATCATCGTTTGTGACGTCGCGGGTAGGACAGACCGCTGAGATCTAAGATCTTCGATCCCTCAGTTCGTCAGCTTGCTTCATGCGAGGTTTGAGTAACGCGCGGCAAAGCCTGCTTAACGCGTTGTGATTATTTGGTGAAGTGATATTTGTATATATATACACACACACACACACACACCGAAGATTGACAACGTAGAACGCGTAGTCGTGCTAACAGACACTTTTGGCGCTGAGGTGTCGAAGCGCTGGGCTGGTGGTGTGCTGTTCTCTTACCCCAGTACAAAAAGCTAGATAATGAAAATAGAATATCCAGCGCTTTACCCCACTACATCTACCACGGCGAATATAATTTTTTTATTAGTATGATACGGACAAATTAAAACTCTAAAAGGAATGTCTCATCAAATTGAAAATAGGAAAGCGAATCGAGAACCTCTCTCCTGTTTAGTAAACACTTCAGTGAAAGCGACTCCGTGCATCCTGTTGGTTCCAATGTGTTATGTCCGTGTTGGTTTCATTAGTTCAAAGTTGATTCCTTTCTGCATTTTGTAAACCACTAAACAAACATTTCCTCGAAATAATTGGCAGGAAGAAGCGGTAGCTAGCTTCCGGATTCGTTTAAACAAAATACCTGCTTGTTCACCCGGTCGACGCGAAACGTGCGAGGCCCCCTCGCGATCGAGATATTTAAATCTAGCAATTCGGTGACACTTAAGCGTCCCAAAAAATGAGTTATACACCAACTAAATTACTACCGTTTGTGTGTTTAATTTTGCGTACCCAAAGAATTGTGCATAATGCGTGATATGCGCTTCTCAGCGAGCGAGTTTAAATGTGTAAACAATTAGCTAAAAAATTGATAAAACAAATTAATCGCCTGAATTGGCCGGCCCATGGCCGACAATTTAAGAAGTTATGAGTATTTCTGCTTTTCTTTTGAGGAGAAGTCGCTATGTAACAAACCTCTTTGTCACGTATTCGATGCGGGAGGAGCTAAGCGTCAGTTGCTGACGAGCATTTGCTCGTCAGCAACTGTCGAGTCACACTTGCATAGAAGCGTCGGTATCGGCAAGCTCAATGTAGCTAAAACAAGTGTGCGACTCTTTGGAACACAACTGTGCGCGCGTGCACAGCTAAGATGGCAGCACGTAATTTACTCGGGTGAATGCAAAACCCTTCTCTACAAAAGCCTCCACAAATCCGAAGAAAAAAAAGAAAACGGGTTCTAAAGAGCCCTGACACACGCCGCGCAAGCTGTAATGTGGAGCTCCAGGCTTATTTTTGAACATTTGAAATTTTTTTAAATATAAAAAGCAACTTCGAGGCGCTGTTATTCATTGAGAGATCACTCACAAAAACGTCATACACGTTTCTTTAATAAACCGTTTTTAATCGGCATAGATGCGAACTGCGTCATCTGCTCGCATCCTACCCGCTCCGTCACAGGAGAGCGCCCGCGAGGTGGCGCCACCAAAACATCTCGTCGCCAATAACGGGACTGTCCCGGCCAAAACGGGATATCTATACTTCGTTTCACCTTATGTGCGAGCGAAGGCAAAGCTGGAAGTGCGAGCACGAAAGCTCCGTGCGTTCAGGCTTTGCTCGAGCGCGCGAGCTGGGCAGAAACGCAAAAAGCGCTGGTCTCGCGCTTCTAGCTTTGGCTTCGCTCGCAGATAAAGTGAAACGAAGTATAGTCACTCTACGCAAAACAAATGCGTTCTCAAAAGAAGAAAAAAAAAGTACAAAAATATGAAAGGGCTTCGGTTGTTGCGACGGTGAGGCGCAACATCATGAAGTAATATTAAATGCCCTAGAGCAGTGGTTCTCAAATGGGGGTCCGCGAAGCCCTGCCTCGTCAGTCAAGTTCGGATAATCGGATAAATCAATCGGATAAAAGACAATAAAAGTTGTCTTTTATCCGATTGAGAAGAAGCGTTCCAATTTTCGGGTGAGTTTTCTCGTGTATATATGTCAATGAGACAAGTCTACTTCACACCGCCCCTTATTAATATTCACTTATTAAATCATTATCACAGTTAACCTATACCTTCCCCTCACCACGAACGGGGTCCGCGAATCATCAGTGGTTGGGAACCACTGCCCTAGAGTGAGCGTTTTACAGAAATATACAAATATGTGGCTCAAAATCGGGCTTTTGTCCGTTCGAAAACCGCCTGTCGGGAACCACTTGCTCAGAGCAGCGGCCTACTCTATTCCCCTGAAAAAAAAAAAAAAAAAAAAAAAAACTTTTGAACGTGTAGTTACGGGGAGGGAAATAACCAGTGGAAGTAACCCACTTGAGTTTCCGATTGTACGACGTTAGATTCCGATGCTCAAGTTTCGCTTTCACTAGCAAATAGACAAAAAAGATTGGCCATTTCGTTTCAAATTGTGCAAAAAGGGGCTCACGATTCGGTAAATTTCAGAAAGATATATACGCTGGGCTAAGTCTTGTCTATAATTAGTATGTTGCAGGTTAAGAAGTTAGGGCGAGGGAGAGGATGAAGCGGACGCAACGCTGGCGAGCGTTGCGTCCGCTTCCTCCCCTCGCAAGCGTTGCGTCCATTTCCTCCTCTCCCACCTTCCTTTCCCTCGCCCTACCTTCTTCAGTACTTTTTTGTTCTTGAGTTTTTGGCTTCGAAAGGACCAAAGACGGATTTTGAAATTTGGGCAATTGTCATAGGTAGCACATGGGGGTGTTTTGCCTGGCTTAAATACATTCCTCTCGGAAGAAAACTTCGTAGGTAGTTTTACAAACTAAAATACAAAAGCAAGCGACCACAAAATTGTGTTTTTTATAATTGTTCTAAAAATATCCAGAACCTAACCCCCTAACGATAATTTACGTGGTTTGAATGATGGTAGTTTTATATCAACGGAAAGCTTAAAAATACTTATTCAACATGTACACTATTGTTATTGTCAGTTAAAGATATGCTTACGGAAAACAACATTCAATACGAGAGAAAACTAAAAGTACCAATTTTCTGAAAAAGGACATTTTTTTTCTCGTATGAAGTGCTTTGGGTGTGATTTAAGAAAATAATAATAATATAATTTCATGTGGTGTGGACATATAAAGCTGTACGTTCGAAAAGACGATGTATTTGAAGCTCTATCCAAGCTGCAAAGATGGGTCGTTCCATTTGTTTCTGCTTAATAATTATTTCTTGGCACCTTGTTGCTATCTTCGTTAAGTTCGACTTAAAAGAAAAATGCTATGCGCACGTGAGATGTCATGTTTAATATATGAGTGGGGTGACCGTACTCGTCCGAGTAGAAAAAGGGCCATCAAGGGAAGAGGGAGGGGGAAGCGAGACAAAAAGAAAATGCTCTGCTACTATCCAGTTCACCGTGAAGACGCACTTTTCTGGGTCTTTTCGTTGAATAGTTGAGTATACAAGCATTTTTCTTACCCATTCTGCAAAACCTAAGCATGCCAAATTGAGTAATATAGAACCGTGCACACGTAAGTGCGAACGAAACTTATTGGCACGTGGAGCCACAGAAAAAGCTAAAAACCGTGCTCTACTGGAGATAATATTTTTATACTATATGTTTATTCTTATACACTATCAAAAATAAGCAGTTTTTTTTTTTTTTTTTTTTTTTTACTCGCGTGGTGTTGATTTTGCAAGCTCCGGCGGGGACATTTGGCTTTATTCAGGCAAGATGATGGGACGGCAGACATGAGCCTCGAAAACGGGAGAAACCGAAATTTAAGAAAAAAATCCTTGTGAGAATCAAATGGTTGTAGATATGTTTTTATGCGGAAGACTAAAGCACTTAAGATAAAAAATAAAATACAAAAATATATAGTAATTAATTTATTATTAATATTATTTTAGATCTGCCGGCAGCCCTTGCGCGAAATTCCGCCTTTTTCCAACCTGTCGCTTCTCGACGCAGGCTAAACCTTGTGAGAAAGTAGATTTGGTTATTTAAAGGGGTGACACGAAAAGTAAACGGGCACCTTACTCTTCAACTGAAATGCTCATAGGCTACTCAGTATATACACAAAGTTTCTCGATTTTTAGAGCTCTAGTGGTTATAACGTGGGAGACAGAAATAACGGAACCAGCAGCAATAAAAAGAGGGCTTAGGTATATAGGGTTGTCCGCGATCGCCCCTGCTTTTTATGATATACCCAAGATTCCGTGTTTTCGGAGTTATTTTTTCGTCAAATTCGTGTTTTTCGGAGTTTAATATTTTGCCGAAAATTCATAGTTTATCGGAGTTTTTTTTTTTTTTTTTTTTTTTGTTTGATTCCCCGCTTCAAAGTTCCGAGTTTAATTCTGCAGCGTTTTCTATCTTTTTAAAGAATAAATAATATCCAGGTGCAACCGTGACTTGTTTGCAAACAGCGCGTAGGCCTATACCGGCCAAGCCAATCGCACACACTAAATCCGGCGTGATCCTGCGTTTTTCACATGCGTAATCGGTTTCACCGGTTATTTAGCAAACGCACAAAGACGGCGAGCGTCGTGACGGTGCACTTTTGGCGCTGCTTGATTGGCCCCGTCGGATTGCAGCGCTGGCTGCACTTCGACTCGATGTGAGCTACAGTTCACTGAAGTATAGCTGTCGGCTTCGCTGCCACTATCGAGAGGTGTCGTCACGTGATAAAGTAGCAAGCGCAAGACGCGTACCGCCGCGTGAAGCCAGCAACAGCGGACGCCATTTTACGAACGCCGTCTGCTAGCCAAAGCCGAACGCGGTATGTCAGATCAACCGCCTCCGCCGGTGCTCGATCGCCGAGCACCGGCGGAGGCGGTTGATCTGACATACCGCGTTCGGCTTTGGCTAGCAGACGGCGTTCGTAAAATGGCGTCCGCTGTTGCTGGCTTCACGCGGCGGTACCGTGCGTGCTTCCATTCATTCGGCGTTCGTTGCCATGGTGACGGCGAGGAACGCAGACGAACTTTATGTTGCGGAAGAACGCTGCGGCGCAGCGATACCAGGTGCGTTCTAAGGCCCTTCCCGCATGCTTTTCAATTGGTGGAAGGCGAACAAAAAGAGTTCGAAATAAGGACTTAACGCAGAGGGCTGCATTTCTCCAGCGCCTCATAATTTGACGAGCCTTACACGAAAAGCATGTTTTTTTGGCCATCCCGCGTCCTGCTTTTTTTATCCGCAACATGGGTCTAAAGTATCAAACTGCCGTTTTTTTAAGTCGATAGTTTTATATGTCACATTACACGAAAAGGCGTCGTCGTTGTCCCTGAAAGATGGCCATAAAAATACGTCATCAAGCATGCACCGCTCAAGGTCAAAGCGGACGCGCCTCAGAAATAAAACAGAGAAAAGCACAGCAATGCAGATGCTTCGTCACGGAAGCCGTTAAGCCGGCGGGGGCGCTCAAGGTCAAAGCGGACGCACCTCAGAAATAAAATAGAGAAAAGCACAGCAACGTACTTGTTTGCTATTGCATACGGCGGACTAGATTTTTTTTTTTTTTTTTCACGTGTGAAGACAGTTTTGTTTTTTAACGTGAAGAAACTAGCGTTCGTGCACTTTTATTGGAGTTGTAAAGCACGGGAAGCCGTCTCGATCGGCAAATGTTGTAACGCGAGCAGAGTTGAAGTCGCTCGGGTGTGAAGACAAGTTTTCTCCAAATACGCTGAACGCAGACGATTAAAAAAATGCCAATGTAGTCTCGAGTATTTTGGGACACCAGTATGCACTGCATAAATATATTGCGTTTACCCGTTTATTGCAGCAAGAGTTGAGATCAGTCACACGATAGAATGCACCTCTCCCAGCGTGTAAATTGAGTTTCGAAGGCAAGGACTGTGTTGCTAGCGGGAGCTCGTGCTGTCGCTTTGAGCATGGGCACACGCCCGCAAGGCTTGCAATCCTTAGCGTACGTTCTACTGAAACGTTTTTAGGCAAATAAAAGACACCACAACGCGTGCAAAACCAGGACTTTTCGGTAATTTTTAGCATTACCGATCGTTTTTCAAAACCAGCAGCTTGGTTTACTTCGTAGACATTTTATAAACTTCGAATATTACCTGTAACTGTGCACATGCGCGCGGAGGAACATGCGACGTCTGCTGTTTACGCGCCTCGTGCATATAACTACCCATCAAATACACTCACTTACTGTTTCCCCTCAGTTAAAAAAATAATAATAATAATAGCGCGTTTTCGGTTACCTCGCCAGCGCGTTTCTCATTTATCCCATTTATTAGCGAGGCCCCTTTTCATCCCTACTGTGTTTCGAGATATTGTTTTGACATTCTCACGCGCAAGGTATGCCCTTGAGTTCACTTGCCAAGCGTATTAGCTTTGCCGCACACCCGAGGGCGTACCTTACTGCGTGAGTTACAAATGAGGACAGAGAGATCCTTCAGAAAAGTCTTCAAAAGACAAGAGCATTTTTTTTTATTGTCAATAAATCATGTTTTATTAATCACAGAAGACAAATCACATACAAAGATGAAGACAAGAAAATATTTAATGCTACAAGGAAAACAATATTGCACTGGCCTAGTTGCCCTTTCAACTAACACTCCTGTTCAACTACAAAGACCTCCGTAGCAAAAGAACTACTGCACATTTCTCACCATATCAACACCCCACACAAAAGAAATCCCAAGCACAGCGAATGAACCCCTTATGTTCAGGATGTCATCATAGATTATACTGTTCTGCTGTGGCTGAGGATCCGAAAGAACCTTTTTTTCGATCACACATAAATCTATACAAAAATCGTTACAAAGAAACAACATCAACCTTGAAACAAAATATTAATTGCACATTTCTGACTGCATCTCTCATTGTAATGCTCCTGCTACCAGTATTCCTCGAAGCCATTCGCTTTCCTTCCGCTTCGACATTGTGTTTCTTCACAAGAATGTGCATCCTTGTTCGCAGAAACATTGTCATAACCTTTTTGTGCACTTCGTGGCATGTCGGAAGGGCATTGGCAGTAAACAACGAACTCAATACTGTTTCTTTCAGAGCTGGGAGGCTCACTTTGTTGCTTAGAAGGTCGCATTCATTTTTCCAGAAATACGGTAATTTAGTTCAATGTTTACTTCGTCGATCGCGGAAATATGTTGCACAACAAAAGGGCGAGCAGCTCGATCGCTGGTGACTCTCCTTTCATTGACGCAATATGCTCGCGGTAACACTATAGTCGGTTACAAGTCAAGAAGGTAGCGGCAAATGCCCCTCAAAGGGAATCATATATCCCTCCGTCACCTCCGCATCCAATAGCGTCCCATCGTATCCGTGACGTCGCGGCCAACGCGCGAGGAGGGTCTTGCCTTCCTGTACATATTTGCTTTATCTTTCGACTTTGACTAAGCATTGCGAAAGCCACGAGAGGGAGATTAGAGTTTTCCCCCTCCGATGGAACCAAATATGACTTTCGGGGATTAGGTTCCCCCTCCGATGGATACAAGGGCTGCTTTCAGGGGCTCGGTTCCCCCTCCGATGAATACAAAGGTCGCTTTCTTAAAAAGTGGGATCGGAGACAAGTTGGCATCACTCTCTAGCCAATATCTATCCATTGAAGCGGAACAAGGAGCGTTTCCAGTGAACTCTTCTTTCAACTGCGGAGGGATTTGAAACGGGCGCATCACGCTTGTGGGAGGAGCTTCTCCTACCTTCTTGACTTGCAACCGACTCCTCTTTATTTTAGTGGGACCCCATTCTTTTACGAATCGTTCTCATGCTCGACCGACTCGATGCTAGCGAGCTAAGAGTGTGCGAGTCAGTTTCCATTATCACGAAGAACTTTGACACGAAAAGACGTGTCAAAGTTCTTCGTGCCGGTAATTTAGTTCCGTGTTTGTCTCATCTCACGATCGTATAGGCGATCTCCATCGGCGAGACCGAAAGAGTCAGGTAATACATCCAGAGTACAATGACTTACCCCACAAAGTCTCCATCGGAGGCAGTCTAAGCTTTTCCGACCGATCCGGTGAAGCCATTTGTCTTCGTCGCTGGAAGATTTTCGTTTTCCGTCGGGACGGCAAAAAGCTTGTTCCCTTTCGCAGCGCTGTTTGTACAATCCACAGCGCAGCATAATGGCATCGCGTTGCCGCCAAAATCGTAAAAAAAAAAGAAAGAAACAAACAAACAAACAAAAACTTTCAGCCTTTTTATTTTGGTGAAGAAGGAAGACCAGCGAAGCTGTACGCTCGTCCCATGTGTTTCTTCTTCGTCCTCGTCTGTTTTGCGCGCTGTTTCCTACGGTGAATTCCCACCAACTCGCCCAACTATCCATTCTTCTATGATAGCTGGAAAGGTTGCCGCCATCTATGAGTGACGGCGGCATGATGATTATGAAATACCGTTTATTGCTTCATAAATATAGCTCTGGTGAGATTGCTCCACAACATGGCTTTAAAAAAAATGCAAAAAGTTTTACTGAGGCCCGTTTTCTCCAGGGGTGCTATTCTGGTCACAAACGGTCACGTTCGTGTTTCTCGAAAACTCCCCCCCCCCCCCCCCCCCCCCTTACGAACCGCGCGCTCCTATTGGCCACAGCGCGCGTGATAATTCCACGCGGTTCCCATGGAAACGTTCGCGAAACACGAAAGCAACCGCTTGCCGTAACTGTCGCTCTTCGAGTTCGGACCGTGACGACAAAGTGACGTATGACCACGTCCGTCCTACGTAGCGCGTAGCGGAAGTCGCGTAACTAGATTAACTGCGGTATTACTCGACACACCCTACAGCACCCTACAGTGCGAGTGTAGGAGCTACAAGAACGTGCTCCGGGCTTTCAACGTCCCTATCGAGCAGGCGCGCTTGCGCAGTTCAAGCCAACGTTCGTGCAAGCATCGTTCGGAGCGTAGAAAATGGCAGCGATGCTTGTTGCGCAGCGATGGCTCGACCAACGCGTACAATGACGGGTTTTCGCGAGCACCCGGTTGCCTTCGCGATGCACGACGACTGTTTCTGACGACAATACCGCTAGTCGAAAAGCACCGTGCGATCGCAGTGTGACCAGCTGCGCGACAAAAGACGGCGACGATGAGAGATAATGACCGTCGAGCAGCAGCTACTAATCGAATCGCACTGAGAGTTTTCGCAACGGGGAGCTACAAGGGCGCGTTTGCCACTGATGATCACATAGCTAATGCCCAGTCGATGGTGATCAGAGCCGTGACGGCCGTCGCGAGTGTCGCTGTCAACCGGCTGGGAAGAGACGGCTGGGTCGACAAAATCCCGGACCGAGGCAGCTGAGGCATGCGCGAAAGCAGGCTTTCGTCGCCACCATAACAAGCACACCGACGTCGTGGGGTGCGTTGGCTGAACCTAGAATCTAACTGAACCTTCGTCACCATCATCATCGGTCTGAAGGAGACCGTCATCGTTCTGAAGGACTCCAACTCTTTGCCGCAAACACCACTTTGCCATTACCAACATGGTGGTAAGTTGTCGTTTTAAAACTGACAGTAACTCATTGAAATTAAAGAGTAGTGTGAACTGGATTTTTGAAATTTGCCTGTGATGCAGAGCAAATACGCACTGTTGACTCATGACCATCAACCATAAACGACAAGCGGAAGCAGAGTAGATGTGTGAGGGAAAAGCGAGCATATGCTTTAAAGAAAGAACTGCCACGTAACGTGAAGAATGTCAGCAACTATCTTGCCATTGTGGTACGAGCTCAGTGGCTATGCAGATGCTTATGGCAGCCTGTGAATGTAGGATGCTCCCCATACGGTATCATCCAGTGGCGAAGCCAGGGGGGGGGGGCGAGGGGGGGAGGCTTATGGGGCTTCGCCCCCCCCCCCCTCCCCAAATACGGCGGGCCCTAGAATATGCACACAAATTTCGACACCATCCCCCCCCCCCCCCCGCACCCCAAGTCATGAACATCCCAGACACCTCAAGCCCCCTCCCCCTCACAAGTTCCTGCCTACGCCACTACTATCAACAGCACGCAATAGATAGTCAACATTACCAGGATAAGCGAAATTTCCTTTATTTTATGCACCATATAGGCAGTGTTTCTGTCTTTATATGCATGCAGGCAAAGCACACACTGTAGAAAACACTTGTGTGAAGGCTGTGTTCACAATGCAGTCCCCGTCAAACTTTCAAGGCGTTAACTAATTCCACAAATTAAATTTTCAACGAAACGCGTTAGTTTTGCAAAACACTGTCAAACTTACATTGCGTTTTACATCATTCACCTTTGTCGTTTGATGAATCAGCAGTCAGCGCTACAAAACTTCAATGAGCTTGTCGTTTGTTTTTTTGCCGTTGGGGCGATCGCTGGCGGTCCTGGCGGCGGCACAATTCTTTCTCAGACCGTTGGCTGCTGCCTCCGTGCTCGCGGAAGCGTTGGTCACTTTGTGTAAAGCTGAGGTTTTGAATCTTGACGCATGGTAACGCTGAATGAAGGTCTATTACCGTCTTCATAATCTCAGCAAGGCTGCCGTCACGAGCCACAACAACACCACCACTTTCAAGATTCATAACACCTGAACAAATAGAAGCCAAGTCTTGCATCTCGCCAAGTGTTATATCGGAGACATTGAACGCCAGCTCACCGCGCTCTTCGACCCGGTCCTGCCGCCGAATGGGCTCATCCAACAGCACGAAAGCTTTCGTGTGCGCGTTGATCTAGTTACCGATCGCATGTCAAACCCAAGCCGCGGTTGAGTATCGCGGCCATGTTCTTTCGAGTTTATCTCGCCAAGGGTACGGTTGTCGAGTTTAAACAATGCAAATACTCCCGTGCATTCTTGTTCTTACGCCATTTGTCGTCACAACCCGAACTCGAAAAGCGACTGTTAGCGGCAAACAGAGGCTCTCTAGTTTCACGAACGTTCCCATGGCAAAGAGCGTTCAGACGTCACGCGCAATGAAGCCAATGGGATAGCGAGGATAACACTACCAATGGGATAGCGAGGATAACAATACCTATGTACAGACATGTAAAAACGTGTAAGCCGTTTTTTTTTAGGGGCGAAGCTCCTTAGGGTCTAGCCTTGTCCGTCCGTCCGTCCGTCCGTCCGTGCTCACATCGATTGCCATCCCATCTGTCTTCTTAAAAAAAGAAAACATATTTGCGCAGTCGACAGGATTCGAACCTGTGCGGGGAGACCCCAATGGATTTCTAGTCCGGGGGCTCTGAGATGTGGTAACTCAAAAGCTGGGCATGTCATGGATGAAACGTTGCTTGTAGCCGCTCAACGTCTATACAGGAGAGGGCGCTGCGGTCAAATGCGTATATAATCGCGTTAAACTTTGCATGCATTGGCTCAACGTTTATAGACGAGAGGGCGCTGCGGTCAAATGCTCAAATGCGTATATAACCACGTTCCATACCACACATTCTCTTTCTGACATGGGCCGTTGACTTGAGCGGTGGAGATGCGTTCCCACGGCTTCTAGCTGATCCAAGCTGATCCGCTAGAAGAAACACTGGCTCTGCATTTCACCGACCATAAAGCAGTAATAATGAAGTCGAAACGCAACCCGGAACTCAGCACCACCAATGAGCAATAAAAAAAATCAACACTATCAGCACTACCTATGAACAATAAAATCAGTATCATCAGCACCACCAGAGCTTCGCCCCAATCAACATCATTCACCACGTGGAGATGCGGTCTTTTTTTTTTTCTTTGCATCATCCACAGCATGTTCACAACCGGTGCACTCTGCGTCGATCTCACGACTTGTCATATATTACCACAAAGTCGTCGTCAGCGCTCTATCCATTTGGAGTCTCCTTCACAGGCAAACAGGACATTTCATTTGCAGCTTATGTTCACGGCGGCTTCACAAAGGATGATCTGTGTCGCAGCGTACCTTTACATAATATTTTCTTCTCGTAATGCTATCCGTATCGTGCAGAAACAGGGAAAGCAACGACGCAAACGAGGCACAAACATCACAAGGTCGTTACCGCGGTTTTCGCCATGTTTGTTTTGAAAGACCGTAGCGAAAGACTTCGAGAAAACAAGTTGAGAAATCTAAGCTAAGTTTACTTTACGTCATAATTATTGAAATGATCTTTCATATTTTATAAAAGGATAATATATATATATATATATTTTTTTTTCTGTTTCCTACCATTTTGCGGAAGGTAGCCTTTTCTCCGTTATTCGCTCGTTCTAACTCCCGAAGGAAAGAAAGAAGATAACAAAAAAAAAAAAAAAAAAAAAAAAAAAAACGGGGAACTTCGGGGATTTCTATGCAGACTTGTACGTAATCCGTTACAAGTAACGAAATTACTTGTAATCCCTTACATTTATCGGTAATTTAGTAACGGAATAATTACATATGTTCTAGAGTAATTTTAAAGTAATTCCCTTACATTTTTTACGTAACGGATTCCTTGTAATCCGTTACATTTTTCAGGACCACCCCCCCCTCCTCCTCCCCCTCCTCCTTATAAAGAAAAGGTCGTTTTCATTTTGGTAAAGTCGAGCGCAGTGACACTGTCACGCGAATTGACCAGCGCAAAAGGAGGCTTGGCACTCTTCAGTTCCGCAAAGCCTTTTTTTTTTGCAACACCAGGCCCCTGAATCTATTTATTTTAAACCCTAACAACAATGTCAAAATATCCAAATAAACATTTCTACAAAAAAAAGGGGGGGGGGGGCAAGTTATGTCCTCTTTTTTTAGCGTCTTTGTTTTCTCTTTGCGATGGAAGGCGGGGAGAGGAAGACACCAAGTGATTGTATGCCTCTTCGAAAAGCTGAAGGCGGTAAGTGCACAGAAAAGAATTAACAATGTCCTTCTCGGTTATAGTGACTAGGACCATTTTCATAATGTCACAACACGAGACAACGCTCCGTCTACCCTAAAATCCACTAAAAGAGATGTGATAATATGTAAAGGTGTAATGCCACAAGCATCCTCGTTCGTCGATGCTCACTTACCATGTTCTCTTAGAAAACAGGATGTATTTTTTTCTGCTTTTTCACCTTATTCGACCCTGTTTTCAAAGCTACTTACTTTTTTTTTGTAGTGCGACTTCTAGGGTTGGCCCACTTTATTTGTGAATTCCAGCCAGGTTATCTGCATCTCAGTCACCCTTTTTGTGAGTCAGCTTTTAGCGAGCACTTCGAAAATGATAATAGTCTTCCTTTTATCTTCTTCCTGTTTTACCCCAGAAGGACGCGCCTTATTTCAAGCAGATAGTTTTACAAATAAAACATAATAATGGCTGACGTAGACTTGATATTTTGGGCTTGAGGAGAGAGTGAAACTCGTAAGTGGGGCCAGCGGCGTAGCGCGGCTTACTTAGTTCTCTGCCCTTTGCTGCCCGTGGCATCAGTGGACGTCTATCTGGAGAACATCGGAGCAAACTGCAGTCGGTCCGTGCTTCTTGCGTTTTTGAACGGCACCAAGAAAGGTACACATGGCAAACGTGCGTTTACATTTCCTTTTTTTAACCAATGTTCTAATTAATTGTTGTTAAGAGTGTCCTGTTGTTGTTTATTCTCGATTACTTATATTTAAATATTGGAAATTTTTTTCTTAGTCACCAACGTCTCAACCGAGGCTCGACCTGTTCAGAACCAAAGAAAGAAGAATATCGAGCCAAATCCTATTTATTATTTAATTATCACCTTACTGTTACCAACTCTACTAAAACTCTCGAATATTAGGAAACGGCTGCAACGACGAAGCTTTGCTCCATCTTCGAGGTAAATAGTACTTCCATTGCTTCGCTGAAAAAGCTCAATGCAGAGCATGAAGCATTTGTGAGGCACAATATGCCACTCCCATCCAGTGCCTCAGTTCAAATGGTGTTCAGCATAGCAGTCGACATATTGAGTAATAAATAACGCAAAATGTCTGACCAGACTTTCGAGAGTCAGCTGTTGCTCAAAATACTCAAGGTCAATAAATAGAACAGGTGGCAACAATAAGAACTTGAATAACCAAGCTTCTCCGCTTTGTTTCTTACTTGAGGAAAATAATGTTGAAAGTAACGCCACGAAAGTAACGGATTACTTTTTGGGGTAACGGTCACTTACTTTTATGGGAGGGTAATTGTAATTGTAATAAATTACAATTTAGCCTTGAGTAATTGTAAATGTAATTACTTACTATTTTTCAGTAACGTGTACAAGTCTGTTTCTATGCCCCAACTGCGTGGACACGTCATCGCGATGTAGGGGGATCGTCAGATTCTAGCTGACCGCGTGCGTGAACCCGAACGTTGGGGCGGAGCCTCAAACAAGAATCATTCTAGTTGGAGGCTCCGCCCGAACGTTCTCGTTACGTCACTTTCTTGTTTGCAACCAGAATAGCACCCCAGGTAGGAAATGACGGATCTGAGCAGCTCAGAGTCTTCTTCCGGAAACCCCTGCTGGTTTTATCCATTCATTAAGGTTTTTGGGCTTATCTTCGGGATCTATTGTTGCTTGTGCATCCCCCCTTTCTCTTCTGAAGTGTTTGCAGTTCCACAGGAGGTGATCGATATTTGGTGAGGTCTTTTCTCTACAAAAGTTACACTCTGGTGGTTTCCGTATGAATTCCGGGTCTTGTCTCAACTTCGTTTGTGTCCAGGGTTTTCAGGTATCTGTACTCTGACGTGCCAAATTTCTACGAGATATAGCCAAAAAATAGCCAAATGTCGATACCCCCCCCCCCCCAAAAAAAAAAAAAAAAGCCCAAAAATAGCAAAAAAAAATCACTATTTGAAACGTTTGTTTTAAACACAAAAGACGCATAACACATTTTTATACATCAAATAGAAATATTCACACCACTAGCATCACTAGTTCACAGAACCAACGACAGAGGACGGGTACATCACTACGGACAAAACGGGACACGTGTTGTCCCGTTTTTCTCTGTTCCCAGTCTCCAGGATTTTAGAACATATATAATGAACACCGTGCTCTGTGCTCTGCAACGGTGCCAAAATGGCCCAGAGATGGCGTCCCTTGCACGTTCGGCGAACTTCCTGAAACGCTCGTACAAGCACGGGCGGACGCAGGTATTTCTTGAAGGGGGGGGGGGGGGGGGGGGGGGGTCAGGTGTTGGTCAGCGTATCATATGTTTAAGAACCCCCCCTCCCCTTTGCCGTTTCCACGTGCTAAATTTTGACACATGCGGAATTCAAGAGGGGGGTCAGGACATCCGGACCCCCCCTCTGAATCCGCCCCTGATGCGTACAAGCGCATGACAACATATACCTTCCACTGTATTAATGGGACGCTTAGTATCGGGGCATGGTGACCAGAATGACGTTACGGGAAAACTATGCAGAATTAAACACAAAGTATAGGTGCACGCCAATCATCAGACGACCTAAAGAATGCGCAGTTTTTCCCGCCAACTCCAAATAAAACTAGCCCAATTTGGCTATTTATAGCCCAACCTTGCAACCCTGTTTGTGTCTCCCATTTCTTGAGGAGATGAGGGGTTATAGCACTTCCTGTCTTTACCCTTCTCAAAAGAACCTTTGAGTCCAGAAGGGATGGGGTCCTGTTCTTTGGGATGCCTATTTCGTAGTTGCTGCTGTAGTTGTTTCTTTGCCTTACTCATGGTAGCTATAGGATCGTATTATTTACTCAATTTTCTTAACACAGTAGAGTACTGATGATCTCGTTGAGATTGGCCTGGTCTGTCGGAAAGGGGGAACGACTGTACTCTTTTGCGACTTTGTTGGCAATCTCATTTCCCTTAATCCCCGTGTGTCCCGGAATCCAACGCAGGAGTATCGTTGCATTCTTCTTCTGTGTTGTTATTGCCGCCTTTAAGATTTTTGGTATTGTCGGGCTTACCACATGGCGTACCTTACATACTCTAATAACCTCTTATGAATCGGTAAAAATGGTTATTTTTTTATTTTCTATTGTATTGCTGCTTGCGTGTTCTACTGTGCTTCATTTTTTTGCTGACTATATCTGTGCAGTTTCGTTTCACTGACTGCCAGGCGCTGCCAGACAAGCCCGATGTGACTTTGGCAGGCCTGATTCTGTACCTTTTTTCTTTTCAAGCAATACAAATATTATTATTATTATATTATTATATTATTATAATTATTATAATTATTATAATTATTATTAATTATTATTATTATTATTATAATTATTATTATTATTATAATAATAATAATTATTATTATTATTATTATTATTATTATTATTATTATTATTATTATTATTATTATTATTATTACTGCAGCCATGACTGCTTGCGCTTCGGCTTCTTCCGGGGTGTCTGCGGTGGTTGGGTATGCCCATTTTCCTATGTTTAGGAGGTGAAAGGCTATCGTTGCGTTATTGTTGCTGACCGCCGCGTCCGTATAGCATATCGCTACCCCGGGGTCATTGCGGATGAGCTCAATTCCTTCGTTGTGTTTTTTGGGGATATTTTCTTCTTCTTTTCTGATGATCAGGGCCCATGCTCTTGGGAATGTGCGTGCCTGGAACTACCGTTATCCGTTCCCGCGGTGGTATCTGTTGCGGAAAGCCATCCAGTTCGCTCGTGTCTTGATTTAGTCGCCCTTGTTTCGTATTGAGCATCTTAATTTTGTACATTTATTCCTGTGTCGCTCGTAATTCCTCAAAACTCGGGAAAGGGACGCGCATTTGTGTAATTCTTCTATCTTGACGTTTTGCGGTAATCCTGCAATGCACCGTCTCGCATCGTTTAGTATTAAATGGCGTCCATATCCCGTGGTCCCCGATCTAGCAGTTGCGCCCACCCTAACTAGAGACCATTGTCTGATATGGGGAAGAGAAATTTCTCCTCGCCCTTGAGGTCGAGGAGAAATTTCTCCTCGTCCGTGAGGTCGTCCTCGGCATCGTACTAGACGTCGTCTTTGACGTCGTCCTCTAGGACGTCGTTCTAGAGGTCGTCCTTGATATCGCCCTAGAGATCGTCCTTGAGGTCGTTTTAGACGTCGTCCTTGAGGTTGTCCTAGAGGTCGTTCTAGACGTTGTCTTTGACGTCATCCTCTAGGACTTCGTCTTCGACGTCGTCCTAGCAAGTAGATAAACCCGTGCCGCGTATACACGGAGCGGCAGTACGCGCACATTCACATTTGCACCCACGATACGCAGCCATTATCGGTTTGAGTTGAGCTAGTTGGTGCATGGTCAATGATGGTGGTGAAACAGATTGAACATTAAACGATCACACAGAGACAGGACAAGGCACATACACGAAGCTGCAATGATGGTTAAGAATGAGCTTGAACATTAAAAGATTACACAGAGACGAAGTAATCACTCAATTTCGAAGTGGCGCGCATGCAGTCGCGCTGACGTCAATGATTGCGTCGTAAATCATTCATAAAATGAAGTGTTTACTCAAAATTTGCGACGTCGTATTCACAGTGAGCTGCGTCGTGAGTCCCATGGCGAATGCTATCGCAATTCATAGACAACCAACAATAGTGGTTTCTGCAGCCAATTTTGTTTTTGCTTCTTTAGTTATCTGCGTCGACGCGGAGCGTAAGAAACTCGGCAAAACTGTTGTGCCTCCCTGTCGTCTGCGGTGACGTAGCCTTCGCAGAAGGAAAAACCTCGCCGTGCCTGCTCGGATGAACTCCGGCGCGATACGCGTTCTCACCTGGCACGAGAAACAGCCGTTTGACCTAATCTAGTCGCCTGGCAACCGAAGAGGAGTGCACGCTTGCTCGAGGACTTGGACGATCCACATTCGCAACGAACGCTTAGCCCCGCACAAAGGTGAGTGATCAGGTCTATTCAGTTTGCGTATTACGTTTGGACAGCGTAAAAAAAAAAAACCAAAAACAACCCCCCGAAATCTCGGTAAACTTTCTGCTTACAGTAGATCGTACACATCTGTTTATAGCGACACAGAACGAGCGACGTGTGATTTTAGTTTTATGGGGTTGCAATCTAGTTGATGTAAGTATTTACAGCGTTCACCGAACGTGCGGAACAATCGAATTGTCTCTTGATCTCACGGGAGAGATATTCGTGGCGGCCGCCGAACGACGGCTCCGCTCGCTCAAGATCGAAATCACGGCTGCATCGATTTGTCCCGGTGTTTTGGCGCTTTTAGTGCATAATGAAATGAACCAACGAGGCCAACTCACCATTTTGGGTCGATCTACGCTTTTTGCCGCCCTTTCGCACGATGATGGTGACTGCCAACATCGTCAGTTGGTGGATGTCTCACTCAGTGGAAGCATGAGATGCCTTGAACAATCCAATCACCGACGATTTCAGCAGGCGTCTATGCTCGCTGTCCACGGTCTAGCAGCGGCGGTCTCGAGCGAGCGGTTTCCCCGGGTTCTTCCATTGAGCACTGCGTCACGGGGACATTGCTCGGCAGCCGCCAGGATTCCGTGAGATGATCACAGACGGCGTGTCCCGTACAAGTTCGGTTGTATACATATACGTCTCCGTGCGTGCTTACAAGTCGTATGAAAGCGTACTGTACAAAGATCGGAAGAACCTGGTCATCAAGCGGACGTTCGTCACAAGTGAACTGTCATGAACCGGGTCAAACAGTTCCTGCTTTGCTTTAAGTGGACTTAATTAGTGATTCCACCGGGCCGAGAATAAAACTCGGGATGATTTAAATTATAATTTAAATCGTGATTACAAAAAAAAATATATATATATATATATATATATATATATATATATTTTATACAGTTTGTCTATCGTTTGATGCTTTCTATGTGCATTTGTTTTCTATTTAAATCAAGGAATCATTAAGCAATGTAGATTTATATGAGACTGAACAGGAGCACAAAAGCAGTGATCTTTTGAGCAAATCGGAACGTCGAGTTTTTGTTTTTCTATCATCCACTTACTTCATCAGTTCTTAACGCCCTATTTCAAAAAGTAAGATCGCGATTTAAAAGTAAAAAAAAAAAAAAAAAAAAAACTAAAAGGTAATGCTTTATTTTTGAAATCAGAGCGAAAAAGAAAAACTAAGTAAAGCTTTTTTACTATAAAATATTGAGTCGTTTTTGTTCTGCTTTGGCGGGGTTTATGCAATAAAACGTTTTTAATTATGCTGTGTTTTAAATTTACAGCCATTTGTTTCACACATTGCTTTCAGTGATAAAACGAATTGATCAATCAATCTGTCACTAAAAAAAAAATGCATCCGGTGATTAAGAAGCAGCTACAGTGATCCAAGTCAAAATATTTTTTTTCAATCCAATAAATTTGATTTAAATTATATAAATCTGATTTGAATTATATAAATCTCACTTAAATCAAATAAATCTGATTTATTTTATTAAAACAAATCATGATTGTTTTCAATCCTGGATTTCCATCCACTGACACTCGGCGTCGTTGTACCGCACGAACAAACACAATTAAATGACGCAAAAGTTTATTTTACTTGCAACTGCGTGTATATGTCATCCTACAAGATTCGGGGTAGTTATCAGAGATGTTTTCATTTGACCGGATAACTTTTAAGAGACGCCGGCCAAAGTTCCGTCTACTGACAGCCGAATCGGAACTTGCATCCAAACGGCTCTCCTATGGCTTATAATTTATAACTAGTGCTGGGCAATTGATTGATTAACCTACCGATTAATGTTTCAATCGCGATTAAATTTTTTTTATCAGGTTAGTCTTAAACATTTTAAACCCCCCCCCCCCCAAAAAAAAAAAAAAAAAAAAAAACAACATAAAAAATTATTTGGTTTTACCACGCAGACGTGGATGGATATACCTCTATGAAGGGCGAACTTCAAGTGAATATTTAACCTAAAGTAAACGGTGAGGGCGATATTCGTAACTTTAGACAAGTGCAGAAGGTTACACGTGTCCCGGCCACCTCAACGCCGTGCGAGTGTTCGTACAGCGCCGCAGAGAATATTGTGAACAATCAAAGGTCCTGCCGGAAAATATCAACAGCTTCTTTGCCTCATGCAGCTGAAGAAGGAATTTGTGAGTGTGAGTGTTTTTGAAATGATCTTCCCTACACATCGAGGTTGACTCGAAATCGAAATTGTATACTGCGCCGTTTATCACACATTAAAAAAAAAAAGAAGTAAATTTGAAGTTTTAAAAATACCATTCATAGAAACGAACAAGACCGATTAATTGATTAATTAATCGATTAAGAGGTGGCGATTAATCAGGTTAAAATTTTTAATCGCCGTCCAGCCCTACATAACCTCAATTCCAAAGGCCATGATAATTCACGCTTTTCCTAAAAAAAATATGATCAAATATAATTGTGAGCTTATTAAAATGTATAGGGGTTACTCACTGGACGCCATAATTGAGGGCGATGTTTAGAGCGCATGCCAGGAACGAGCTCACATCAATAGCCTGCTAAGACCGCGCAATCATGATGGCGCGGAATGCACGTTGCGAAAGAACTGCGGAAGCTTACTGTCAGAACGCGCTCAGCAGCCGCGCACACAAAAAGCAAATTGTTGTGTGTATGTTCATACGGCCGGAAGTTAGTCTGCCTCAGTGGGCGTCTGGTGTCTCAGCTGTAGATGAGCAATTGAGCCAGTGCGGTACAACCGCTAACCTGGGGCCTTTAACGTGCATCACGTAGTATAATGATACACGATCGCACGCCGGTACGATGCTCATCCAGATCGAAACGGGCAGGGGTGGGGATTGAACCCAGGATCCCCGGGTTCTGCAGCGCGAGCAATCGCGCACACAGATATGGCCGCCAATCGCGCACACAGATATGGCCCCCTATCGCGCACGCAGATACGGCCGCCAGTAGCATGGCGCCTCACTGGTGCCCCATGCGAGCAAGCACGTGCAGCGTGCGCGTGAACGTAGCTTTGGTAAGCTTGTCATTGCCCGCACTTGCCCGCACAGAGACACGGCGTCGGCCAGATGCCTTGCTTGCAATCGCCTATAGATGCGTTTTGTATTATTGTCTGCGAAACTAAAGAAGCTTATGTTTTTGTTGTTTTGTTTTCACACAAAAAGGGGCTGCGAGGTGCACCTGTCGCACTGCTTGCTTGTGTTATGTCCTTCAATGGCCTTCTATCTGGGATCGTTATTTTGTGGTCCACGTGTATTACTGTTCCAATATTTGATGGCCGGTCGATCGCTGTTTTGTATTTGTGGATATACAGGGTGATTAATTTGATTGGATAAATCGGCTGCTTGACCTGACGAGTTGTCGCTTTATACCAGTGTTGGACAAAATACTCGATAAAAGTATTTAAGTTAGTAAATACCTGCTTCATAAAGTATTTAAAATACTACAAGTTACTTTCACTGTAAAGTATCTTGAGTAGAGTACAAATACTAGAAATGTAATTCAATTACTTTTGAAGATACTTCCGCATTGCGTAATTGGTATCGACGTCAGTGTCAACGGCAATTATACAGCTGCGCAAATCTGGGTTACCAGAATGGTTTATTAGCACGCAACAACACAAAATGGGGAAAAAAAAAAGTATCGTAGGGCTATTTTATGCAGTCCGACTATAAGGAGCAAAATATTGTCACGAATGGCAAATGATGAGGCGGCGAATAACTGAACAAACTAAAAGTTTAATGGGGCGAACTTGCGCTCAAAACAAAATAGACAAAGGCTAGCGTCGCAGGCGTCAATGTCGGCGAAACAGCAGGATCGACCACTGGGGCGAGAGTGACTCCGGACCGCCACTCGGAGCACCTTTCGTACCCACGTGTTTCTGGAACGGTGTTTCTCTCGATCGAAGGTATTTGCAAGATACCAAGATACTTCAAAAAGTACTTAAGATACAGTATCTTGAGTAGAGTATTTGAGATAGGCACAAGTCTGCTTTATACGCAGTGTATGATATTAATTCGAACAGATTTATTAAAACAAAAAAAAAAACAAAAAAAATCCTTGAAAGGTACACTAATACGTCTTGTGCAGGTCTGTTAGCCAGAGGACATGATATAGGGGGCTAATCGTCACGATAATTCAAATAACTAGCTAAAATTTCTCGATTTTTTTTTTTAAAAATTACCTTAAATGAACACATGAGTCCAATTAGAAACTTACAGAGCATCATCATGAGAAACCACTAAATCGGTCAATTTTCAAAGACGCGGGAAGCGTGGGGATATGCTACTGGTTCAACAGGCTCAAGGCTAGTGGTGCAGAAACGCGGATGATAATCTTATCACCCGATGAATGGCGAGAAAAATAAATTCAATGGCAGCTGATGTGACGTCAATGCAAGCGATCTACAGCGCGCTTCCAAAACACGAGCAAACACCGATTTGGGGAAAGTCAAACTTAGTAAGGTATCTGGTACGATGGCAACATCCCCCTGTCTGGAGGCAACCCCCGTTAAAATGTCTCCGCTATGGAGACATCCTTTTAAAGGGATACTGCAACGAAACGGTAGCGCCTATTTTATTGTCCAAGTGCCAATCACGTTTTGGCCACCCCACGGAGACACCAATTTCTTTTTCGCTCGAAAAGACACCTAAACATTATTTAAAAGGAATAAACCGACAGAATGGTCAGTTGAACAAGGACATGCAGAGTGAAGAACCAAGTTAGTTCATTACGTACATTTATGCACACTTTATTCTGTCCTTCGTGCTTTACTCCGTCCTTGTTTTTTGGCGCTTAAATGTACGGAATAAACCGAACGTCGTTACGCGACTACGCACTAGTAGGGAGGCACCCTACTATGCACTTAAAAGCAGCGCCGCCCCGCGGAAGTACGGCGGCAAAGTGCGTGCCCGCGTTGGCCCTGTCGAACCGGATTTCCCCTCGGGAAGCGGGGATGAGCCACTAAAAACGGCCAGGTTGTAACGCGTTGACGACGCCAAGGTGCGGCGGAGCTCAGAACCACGCCAGCCCCCAAGCAGCTTTGTTTTTCTGACGTCAACTGGTCCAGCTCCCGTGATGCATTGCGCTCTTCGATGGCTGATCTTCGAGCGCTCGCTGGAATCGGTCCTTTGGAATGAAAAATAGAGCCATCCGTTCAAAATAGAAGAGTGCGATTCTCCTTAGCAGATTGAGTTGATCATGTTTAACTTATTTGTGAACGTGAGAAGCATATTTTAAGTTTCGATTCAGTATCCCTTTAACCCCAACAGGTGACCCAGAGCCTTTTTAATGGTAGCAGCCAGCGAGACGAACTCGCGGCACGTTCGTCTCGCTCAAGTGAGCCCATAAGTGGTTAGCTGAATCGATGAAGGTACTCGCTGGGCAATAAAAGCTGGAGGTCATCCAACCTGCGGCCAGACGGAAGATAAAATACGGTGTCCGTGGATATACGAGCCTCGGTAAACACATATCTGAACGACAACGAAGAGAAGGACACTCGAGAGAGAAATTAGGAATAATAACTAGATAAGCTTCTGCTTCTTTTTTATTTCATCAAGAGCGATCGTGTCCCGTTGATACGTGGACGCGCCTGTACTCTGTTTAATGGCGAATTCCCCCCGCAAACGTTGAGAAACACCACGAATGTCTTTCACTCGTCGGTTTGGAACAGCGCCAACTTTCTCGATCTAGACCGCCCAGATTTCGCTCCACCGAAACTGGTGGATTCGACCGGAAACCGACCTCGGGGCACGTGACCTATGACGTGCCTTCCTAGCAGGCATTCCATGTCGGTCACGATTGTGCGACCCGCTGGGCGGCTGACAAACATAGCGCCGGAGACGGTCGTAGAAAGTTCATCTCGTATGAGGAGTGTTATCTTCGGCTGTGGTCACATGTCGCGATGATAAACCGCGGCGATGATAAAAACGGCGACATCGCAGCCGCCGCTCCAAGACAGCAAGAAACGCTCGTGACTTGGTGTTTGTTTACCTCGTCGACAACTGGCACTTTTTGAGCGTTTGTGGCCTCAGTCATCGCACATTTCTTATTTTGCGTGCTCCACTTTCTGCTCAAGGTCAAGCTACTATTACTGGAGCGTACCTTTTTTCCTCGTAGTCCCGGAACAGCGTAACGAGTAGGGTGTATCTCTTCCATTCAACCCTGAAGTCTTATCTCGGGAAAATAAAATTAAACAAAGCAATTGGGCAGAAAGGAAAAGTAACTGTTGGCTCAGCTTTTATGTTTTGTGCCACGGCAAGACGAGGCGACCCACGTTTTTGGAGGCGCGTCAGAAACCGCTGACTGCGATGGAGGAGCGGTCGTCTAGCGCTACAGGCCACCCAGTTTTGGCCGGCCTGTCAGTAGCTCCCGCAGGGGACTCCACACCAGTGTTGGAGGTAACAAGGTTACTTGTAACGCGCTAATATTCCCAGTGACGCAAAACGTGATAGTTAGATTTTTAAATGAATAGCGAGTAAATCTTTTTTGTTACTGTTCATCAAATTACGCTACTCATTACTTTTGATAAATAATTTATCTTTTTTTTTTAAGTTAAAAACAAAAAAATAATTAGCATCTTTAACCTGCGCCGGAAAGAGGACATAAGTTCTCTTTGGCATCATTTCAAAACTGGAGTAATATATATATATATATATATATATATATATATATATATATATATATATATATATATATATATATATATATATATCCCTTTGTTGCATAGTGGCCACTACAGTGGACAAAGTTATCTAATTTTTAAATAAAGTCCCAGGCCACATAATACACGTACGCATGGTGTCCACTTCAGTGGACATATGGGTTTTCAATTGCCACTCTTAGATGGCGCCACCGTTCCACTGGTGTTGACATATTCAGCATCTAACATGGCAGCTTCCACAAATTACAGATAAGGCACGTGCTTCCTTGCAAAAGCGTCGTAAACTACAGAAAAAAACTTATTACCCCTCTGTTAAACACTTTCATGCCTTCGAGGAAGTCTTGAGGTGTAATCTGTATAAATATGAGTGTTCAATAAGTCTTCATTGTTCAGTAAGTGATCTATTTGTGGCTTGTCCACTCTGGTGGACACCATGAACAGGAGCATTGCGGGGCTATGGGCTATGCACAAACTCTTTTTGGTCGCGGCTCTGTAAATATACTGGAATGGTCCTATTTTCTGTAGTAATGAATAAAGCACCATAATTCTACATATTCGAAGAAAAAAGAAACTATATTTTGTTATTTTTGTTTTAGTGGCCAACGGCCTGCTACCAAATCGCCTTTGAGGGAGTAGACATTGATGTTTTATTGGAAATTCCACTATCCGACTCAGGAATCAATGTCCTAATTAAAGACGGTCTGCCGTCAGGAAGTGATGAGGATCTTTTAGAGAGCGAGGATGATGACACCGATTATGCCGTAGAGGATGATCAAGTCAGGTGTGTTGATATATCGCAAGATACCAGCCAAAGTGATGAAAGTGATGATGAGGATCGCGACACGGCAACCCAAACTCCGTCTACAAGAACAAGACATCGAGTTCAAAAGGAAAAGCCAAAGTTATGGTCATGGGACGAAACGCATTTGAACCCTCAGTGCATGCTGTCCAATGTAGTGGACGTTCTGTAATCAAGAAACTACATTCCTGAAAGCTAAGAAAAAAAAATCCTGGGTCTCAGCTCAATACCAATGGTCACAAAAACGCAAAATTTTATGATTTGCATGGACAGTTTTAAAGTATGCAACAAAGGGATATATATATATATATATATATATATATATATATATATATATATATATATATATATATATATATATATATATATATATATATATATACCGGGTGTTCATTTTTAATTCGAACAGATTTATTACAAAAAAATTGACCGCATCTCCACGTGGTGAATGATGTTGCTTGGGGCGAAGCTCTGGTGGTGCTTGTCTGCGTAGACGCCGAGCCGCACCATGCTGAGCCTTTTCATTCATGTCAGCAGGAGAATGTGTGATTTTCTTCTTTTTCTTTTATTTATTTATTTATTTATTTATTTCAAAATACTGCCAATCCCATAGGGATTTTTGCAGGTATTGGGGGAAAATAAATATACATCAAGAGGCAAATATCAGTACAAATGGAACAGCAAAATATCGCGTCATTCTTGTAACAGAAAAAAAAAAAAGAAACGTCAATTCATAAATTCACAAAGTAGTTGTTTTTCAACTGCATCAGTAAACAATTCAACACTTGTAAAACCAAAAAAGCGCCTATCTAAACTATTCCAGTCTCTTATGGCTGAAGGAAAAAATGAGTGTTTAAAACTGTTGTTATTGAAGGAATACTCAACGAGTGTGTCGCTATTAGGGTTACCAACCGTCCCGGATTTTGCGGGACTGTCCCGACTTTTCATAAAGCGTCCCGAGTCCCTCATCGTCCCTGTCGGGACAGCTATATGTCCCGGATTTGGTCCAGACGGTCGAGCTAGAAATCTTATATGTGGTCCAACGTACACTCAACAATGCACGCCACGCTGCAAAACACAGTTTGCACGAATCGCACGAACAATGCTGCGGTGTCTAGCGTTGGCTGCGAGGTTTTAGCCACTTTAGCATACAAGAGCAATAGCGAGCAGGAAACCGCGGCGGGTGCCTGTTATTATCATCATTATGATTTGTATAAACCCCTTTGCCATCTGCCTTCTCCTCCCTCGCGCTACCCCTACCTACCTTTCGCCCCGCCCCGCCCCCGCCCCCCCCCCCCCCCCCCCCCCCGTCCCGACTTCCTTCATTGCAGAGTTGGTAACCCTAGTCGCTATGTTTATGTCTAGTGGCTCTCGCTTCCGATCGCTTAACGTACTTGTCTTTATCTATTTTAAATGCATTGTTTAAAAGGAGGAACATAAATTTCCGTCGACTGAGTCACACGATCAACGATAGTCAATAAACCAGCTTTCTTTAGTAGTTCTGTTGGTGAATCGAAGCGACTGTATTTGTGGTAAACAAATCTGATTGCCTTTCTCTGGACACTTTCTATAATACTTATATTCTTCTGCGTATGTGCAAACCAGGATATATTTGCGTATAATAGTACTGGACGCACAAGAGAGGTATATGCTAAAAATTTTATTTCAGGAGTTGAATACTTTATCGTTCTCTTCAGAAAGAATAGTTTTGCCAGGGCTTTGTTTGTTATATATTTAACGTGCGCGTTCCAGCTCAGGTCAGATGCTAAAATGATGCCAAGATACTTATATTCAGTGACTCTGCGCAAGTCTACACCATTAACACTGTATGGGAACTCGAGAATATTCTTCTTTTTCCTCGTTAGGCACATAGTAACGCTTTTGTCAGGATTTAGAGCCATTTGCCAATTGTCGCACCAATCGGTTATCTTTTTTAGTGATTCGTTTAGTTGAATTTGGTCAGCTTGGCTTGTTATCTCGCGGTAGATAATACAGTCGTCGGCAAAAAGTTTTATATTTGCGTTGATACCATTAACAATGTCATTTATATAGACAAGAAACAAGAGTGGTGCCAAAACAGTGCCTTGCGGGACACCAGACAGTACCTTAACTGGTCGAGAGACGTGTCCTTCATAACATACAAACTGAAACCGATTTGTTAGGTAATCTTCTATCCAAGATACTATAGGACCCTCACCCATGATCTGTGTAAGTTTGTTAAGAAGTTTGACGTGTGAAACACGGTCAAACGCTTTTGATAGGTCTAAAAATATTACATCAATCTGGCTTCTATTATTTATACCCGTCGCGAAGTCATGGATAGTCTCGACCAGTTGCGTAACAGTTGACAGTCCACTCCTAAAGCCGTGCTGCTGCGCGCATAAAATATTGTGTTTATGAATAAATACCATCATGAATTTAAGGATGATGTGTTCGAGAAGTTTACAGCACGTGCATGTAAGAGATATAGGTCTATAGTTTGAGGCCAATGAGTATTCGCCGGATTTGTGAATAGGTACAACTTTTGCAATTTTCCACTCAGTTGGCACAGAAGAACAGCTGAGAGACCTGTTAAAAACTAGTGCTAAATATCTACTAATCCATTCGGCATACCGTTTTAGGAACATATTTGGAATTGCGTCAGGACCGTTACTTTTTTTTGTGTCCAGTTCAAGCAATAATGCTAGAACACCTGGCTCGGTGACTGTTAGGCTTCCTAGGCCTTCAGAGTCATTATTTGGAGTTAGAAAGGAAACTGTGTTGCCGTTGTCAGTCGTATAAACGGACTCAAAGTAGCTGCTGAATTCATCAGCCATCCTCTGCTTTTCTGAGGGTCTCAGACTAGCGGTTTTCGACTTTTTGGGGTTTATGTGGTTCCAAAATTTTTGGGGGGATGCTTGCAAAAACTCGCGAAGAGTTACGTTGTTGTACCTTTGTTTAGCTTCCTTAATTTTTAATTTAAGCACATTCGATTGTTCCAAAAGCTTTGTTTTGTAATCTGTTGTTCTAGAGTCTGTAATGGGATACTTTTTAGATGACTTTCTAAGGCGTTTGATTTGACGCTTGAGGTGGATAATCTCACGGGTTATCCATGGGTTATGTTTCCTTATCACTTTACGTTTTGTTGGGACGAACTGGATAATGCAATGATTTACAATTGCTTTGAACCTGTACCATAGATCATCTATGCTAAAAGAATTACAATCACACATTTCGCGAAAGTCAAAGAATTCATGCGCAAGGTAAGTTAGGACAGACGCATCATCAGAATTGTTAAAATCAAGGACGTAGGTAGTACAACCATGAGAGGGCACTGAAGCGCGTGCAGGTATTGCACATACAATTGTTTTATGGTCCGATATGCCATCTACCACATCTACATCTGGTTGGGCTTTGGAAAATGGTCGCTAAGAAATACCAAGTCTAGTAAGCTACAAGACGACCCCTGCACGCGGGTTGGCTCCCTGACGATTTGTGTAAGATTAAATGTAAACATAATATCAAGAAAAGCATTTGAAGTAGACGTGCCTGGGTGCAGCAAATCCCAGTTTATCTCTGGTACATTAAAATCTCCCATCATGATGATCCTTTCACCCTTGATATGTTGGTACATGTAGTCGAACAAGCTATACATATATTTTATATCCGAGTTGGGAGGCCGGTAAACCACACCAACAAAGACAGAATAATTTGCCAGGTACACTTTACACCAAAGAGACTCAATTTATTTTACTTCAGACAAGAGTACGTAAGGGATACCTTGCATTAAAAGAATTGCTACACCCCCACCTCTGGATGTTCGGTCTTTCCTTAACATAACGTAGTTTGGAGGGACAATTTCACTATCGAGTATTTGAGGATTTAACCATGTCTCAGTTATTGTAGCTATGTGAGGTTCAAATTCTAAGAGAGTAGATTCTAATGCCTCTACTTTATTTAGAAGGCTTCTTGCATTCATATTGACGACTGTTATTTTAGCCGCTCTTTCATGGTCGTCTGCTAGTCTCGTTGCATTGTCATCTGCTTGTATTGGTTCGTCACCGCGTTTTTTTTTCAACCATGGGAACTTTATCATTTTTTGCCTCGTCCCACACATACACTTGTCCGTTTATTTTAACCCTATCATAAGTAAGAAATACCTTATCTTTCCTATCTCGGTTTGCTTTGGTACTGTTCCACAGTTTTTTTCGTATTTCCTGTACGGGGCGGGAAAAGTCCTCGCTTATAGAAACGCTTGTACCCTTTAGTTTCACACAGTTCTTTAGTATCACTGTTTTATCTCTGCTGTCCAGTAGTTTAAAGATAATCGGCCGAGTTCTGTTGTGAATCTTATTTCCGAGTCGGTGAATTCTTTCAATACCAGATATCTGTACGTGCAATATTTCTTTCAGGACGTCATCCACGACTATCTTTTCAAGAATTTCACTGTTTTCGTTATCCTGTTCTTTGATACCGTATACTAACAAGTTAGACCGTCGGCTTCGGTTTTCCAAGTCATCGAGCTTTTTTGTAATAGTTCTAACATTCGCTTCGAGTTCTGTTATTTTGTCTTGACATGCACTGATATTTTTCTGGAGAGTACCGATGCTTTCTAACTTCAGCTCGATGGCCGAAAGTCTCTCATTTGTTGTGACCTTTTCACTCTTAATTTCTTGTATGTCGTTAGCAATAGCACTTAGTTGCTGCAGAATAGCTGCAGTGTCTGGACCGGGGTTGGACTCGACGTCCCCACTTAGCAAAAGGAGCACTCTCAGGAAGGCAATTACATTACACAGCAGAAGATAAAAGGACCGTGGGCACGGCAGCAAGATCAAGCAGGCATTATTACTACGGAAGCTCTTTCCGTAGTTTTTGCTCACCTGAACAAGGAAGACGAAAGGGTTGTTAAACCTCATGCCGAAGATGCTGCCGCGCCCAGTGTCGAAGTGCAGTTCGCTGCGCCTTTTTGTAGCCTCAAAAGTTGATGTCACTGACGATGGTGTTCGCTCGGTCGGTAACAAGTAGCCACGTTCAAGTTCGTAGATGCAGTTGTCGCTGTCGGTCACCGACGACGCTATCCCTCCCGATGACGAAGGAGATACATGGGCCGCATTGTCGGTGTCGAGGGGGAGATACTGGCCGCAGGACGCAGCATTCTTGCCCAAACTTGATTCGTTGTCAGAGACCGGCAGCAGCAGTACGTCCAGCGTAATCTGAACAAGGAAGACGAAAGGGTTGTTAAACCTCATGCCGAAGATGCTGCCGCGCGGGTCCATATCACATGAGCGAATGACATTTTAGCGAACAGCGACATTTGAGCGAATTGACGTTTTAGCGAATAACGGGGGTGCGCGTTAACCCATCCGCCGCGCTGCGCTTACGCCGCTTCGCGGCGACAGTCTGTGCCGGCTCATTACAAAAATGTGAACCCATTTGGCCCACCCGAAAGCGCCGCTTCGCGGCGTCCGACTATTCGCTAAAGTGTCATTCGGTGAAACGTGGGCGTTCGCTAAAATGTCATTCGATCAAGTGAGTGCCTCCCCTGCCGCGCCCAATGGCGCGGCAGCATCTTCGGCATGAGGTTTAAGCAGACAGATGGGATGGAATCTCAGAACCCCCTACTCTTTTTTTTTCTTCTTTTTCTTTGAGCCTTTTCATTAAAGTCAGTAGGAGAATGTGTGGTTTTCTTCTTTTTCTTTTTTTAAGCAGACAGATGGGATGGCATCTCAGAACCCCCTACTCTTTTTTTTTTCTTCTTTTTCTTTTTTCATAATTTCTTTTTAATCTTTTTTTTTCCAATTTCTTTTTGCCCTACACGAGCACGTGAGCATGTGCTCACGTGCTCGTGAGCACGTGATCTCACGAGCAGAAGCACGAGCACCCGACGCCGGCCTACGGCGGACGGACATACGGACATGGCTAGCCCCTAAGGAGCTTCGCCCCTAAAAATCCGTAAAAGATGCACTAGTACGGTTTGTTCAAGTCAGTTATACGGCTAGGGGGACATTATGTGGGTGGCTAATCCTTGCGAGAAGTTGGCTAATTACTTAAAATTCGTTAATTAACTTTTTAATTAATGAAAATAGACATATGGTTCCAATTAGAAATTTGCTCAGCGTCGTCGAAAACTCCTAAATCAGTCATTTTCAAAAAGACTTTGAGCGCGTGAGAAGCGTAGTAGTGAACTGAAGTTACCGCTCGTGGAGCAGGTACAAAGCTAGAGGTTGCGATAAGGAGCCCGTGCGATTTTTCCGTCTCTTATCTAGCCCCAGCCTTGTACCTGCTTCACGAGTGGTAACTTTAGTGCACTACTACGCTTCTCACGCGCTCAAAGTCTTTCTGAAAATGACTGAATTAGGGGTTTTCGATGACGCTGAGCAAGTTTCTAATTGGAACCATATGTTTATTTTCATTAATTAAAAGTTAATTGACGAATTTTAATTAATTATCCAACTTCTCGCAAGGATTAGCCAGCCACATAATGTCCCCCTAGCCGTATAACTCACTTGAACAAACCGTACTAGTGCATTTTTTACGGATTTTTTGTAATAAATCTGTTCGAATTAAAAATGAACACCCGGTATATATATATATATATATATATATATATATATATATATATGTGTTGTTTCCGGTAGATGAAGAAAATAAAGATGTTCCGTAAGTCATATACTTATATAGTGTAAGCTGTAAAAATTATAATGAACACAATGAAATCCTTCTGTTAAGACTTAATTGTTCTCGAAGTTTGTGTCCATGACCTGTCGCTGCCAACTACACTGAAATCTAAAGTCACGCAGAAGTAACGTTTTTTAGATTTTGGAAATAACGGTAACGGTATTTTGTTAAATTTGGAGGACGCGTAGCGCGTTAATTTTTGATGATCTACGAGTATCGCTAGTTCGGTGCTTTTTTCCGGTAACAGGCACAACACTGTCCTGCACTGGTTGAGTTGGAGGCGTAGCGGCTCCGCAAGAATTGCCTGCTCCGTCGCGGATTTTGACCCATCCAAAACGACCAGTGAAATTCTCCATAAGCCTTCCGTATCACGGACCGTTCAGTTAATTGAGCTCGTTAGTTTCCGGGCTTCGGAGAAGCCCTCACTGTATCATCGCGTGATTCCGACTCGGATTTGTTTACAGTCCCATGGCTGCGGCGCAGAATGGAACCGTGGTCGTCGTCGACGGCGCACCCTTACCAGTTGCCGCAGACGTGGACGTGCGGAAGGGCGTTGTACTGGGCTGTTCAACGGCCGCCATCGCCGTGACAGCGCTTAGCGTCTTCGTGGGCCTCTTCTTGCATCCGGCCGTGCTGCTACTACTGGTCCTGGGCAACGGCACGTGCATCACTGTCGCATTCAAGTACGGCTACAGGACTGCGGTCAAGGAGGCTCCTCCTGCTGCGGCTTCGAGAGTGGACGTTGACGGACAATCCGCCTCCAAGGGTGCCGACCAGAAAGTCCAGGTCCCAGTGATACAGATACACCCCCCCAAAATAGTCACGGAATTGTAGGCACATGGCTGCTGCAGGGCCCAGATAGAAATCACTAGATGAGTCACGGAGCGGGGCATGGTCCTCATATACGACATGGATGGGGCGCGGTTCTTAGTGCGGGCGGTTGATGTTGACCTCTGGCATCCTGCCAATGTATACAGTGGTGGACAAGAGAAACGCCCTCCTGGTCGCTCACGTTGGTGCAAGTGGACGACGCTATGAAAAATGTGTGTAGCCCCGCGGATAATATGAGCTGAAACATCCGACTTTCTTCTGCGTTTGCGGTCCCCACTAGCTCTGTCCATTTTCTCTCAATTAGTCAACGCATAGTTCGAACCAAAGCTTCCTCAAAAACTTGCAGGTACGCCAGAGAAACAGGAGGGACTGTTTCAGCTGATATTGACCGCGTTATACTCCGTTCACCCTTAAGCTGAGACTAGAAGCTCGGCCTTCAACACGAGCTCGCTGGCTTGCGCAGTGCTTTGGTTGTGCGTGCCTGCGCGTTCACACTTACGTGAGCAAGGGCAGAAAGCTCGCTCTGAAGGCGGAGCTTCTAGTCTCAGCTTAAGGGTGAACGGAGTATAACGCCAGTACATACTATAGACGTTTTCTGTTTCCTGTCGTTCTGTCACGTAGGTTCCGTATCTGGCATTTGGTACAAAAAAAAAAAAAATCAGCCTGGGATATGCGAGAAAATATAGATGAAGCAAAACAAGAATGTGTGACGATCACGCATTTTTCGTAAACACCTTCCAGCGGCGTGGAGCGATCAAAACAATGTTTTACCGCATACCAGAAGTGACGACATTCAAGGTGGCTGCGCCCTTGTGGAAGCGGTGTATACAATCAGTGAGACGAAGAGGCTAGCGCGTTCTATAGTTTTGTTTTCCTCGATCTGCGCGACTCCGTTAAGCTGAAATTGCAGCCAATGCCACAAGCACGAGAGCACGAGGTCGCTGCTTTGAAACGTTTTCCCTCAGACCGAGCACACGCGCTAGAGATGCACTTCTCACAGCCAGGAGCGCGGGCCAGCTCGCGCTTGTAGCTTTGACTGCAGTCGTACAAACTCGGTTTTCTTCAGGGAAGATGAACCTCTTATCGCTCCCTTGTCCTAAGCTGCGAGGGGAGCCAAGTTGGAGCAAGGTAAAAAGTAAATATAGGAAAGGAGAAGGCGGGCAAAAGTGGAAAGCGCGAAGTGTACGTCGGCCTTTAAGGGTGAGAACGACAGCGCTTCTCTTTCAAACGCCCGGCCTCCAGCACGCGCTCGTTGCCTAAATATGCGCCGAGAAACCGAGGAGTTCGAAACGCGTTCGCCGAGCGCCGTGGAGACAAAGGCAGCCAGCTTTCGGTCTACCCACAAATGGGTCCAACCAGAGCTCGGCGTCCTGACGTCCCCTCTCGGCACCTCCTCTCCCTCAGTTTCTGCCCGCATTGCAGTGCTTCGGCTCCTCGTGTACGCTCGAGGCTCACGAGATGCCGAAGCGTTATCGAAGGTTCGAAGCTCCTCCCCACCCTTCTCATCCTGGCAATGGCCGTAGCCTCCCGATTGCGGGCCTAGCTAGCGGGCGCGTGCTCGATCGAGGCCTCCAAGTGACGGCACATACTCCCGCGAACAATGCCAAGCTCTGTCGTACGGTCTACTAAAAGTCTAATCACTGATATCGCTTTATGGGGGACAAAATACGATCGCTGCCATGATATAACGCTGATAAGTGAAGCCGCCTTCCACTCTAAAACCGATATTACAAATGCTCCAATCAACTCCTTAGCGGACCTTCAGCGGGTTGGCTTTTTGGTGAAGCAACATTGGGCCATGACGTCACTCTTGCACTGCCATTTCGTCTTTATACTGAGTTTACTGACGGTTTACAGCCGTCATGACTGCTAGACAGGCGGACTGCTTCCTTTGTTCCTGGTCAGTTTGTTGCGTTTTAGGGGCGAAGCTCCTTAGGGGCTAGCCATGTCCGTCCGCCGTCCGCCGTAGGCCCGGCGTCGGGTGCTCGTGCTTCTGCTCGTGAGATCACGTGCTCACGAGCACGTGAGCACATGCTCACGTGCCTGTGTAGGGCAAAAAAAAAAAAAATTGAAAAAAAAGATGAAAAAAATTATGAAAAAATAAAAAGAAGAAAATAAAGAGTAGGGGGTTCTGAGATACCATCCCATATGTCTGCTTAAAAAAAGAAAAAGAAGAAAACCACACATTCTCCTTCTGACATGAATGAAAAGGCTCAAAGAAAAAGAAGAAAAAAAAGAGTAGGGGGTTCTGAGATGCCATCCTATCTGTCTGCTTAAAAAAAGAAAAAGAAGAAAACCACACATTCTCCTAGTGACATGAATGAAAAGGCTCGGCATGCTGCGGCTCGGCGTCTACGCAGACAAGCACCACCAGAGCTTCGCCCCAAGCAACATCATTCACTACGTGGAGATGCGGTCAATTTTTACAGTTGCCGTTGGTTAGTGATCTTGAGCGAGCAATTGTGATGACTAGCTGCTCGCTTACAGAGACCGACGTCGTTGTGCAATGCTGAACACGCTTTGCTGTGGATTTGTTTTAACCACTGGAATCAATCCATTATGAGGGACGAACAAAATAAATTGCCGTTGTGTTTTGTGCCACCCTGAATGCTCCGTTCGCGTCATTATTACCAATAGGCAGTGGCGTCACTAGGATCAGCTGCCCCCTCATCGGTAACCCTCCGTGACCCCCCCCCCCCCTTTTTTCACTGCCCAGCTGCACCCCGAGCGCTGCAACCCGGGGTGGTTAAAGTTCCTATACCCGTTTTCACCTCAAGAACAGCAGTAAAAAAAGTCCGGCTCCTCGCGGAGCACTACTAATCTCCCCCTTTACGTGGAGAAATATAATATATGTAGGTGAATTTTAGATTAGATATATGTTATCTTATCAAGACGAACACGTTCCAAACACAAAAAGCATCGCTTTTTCCTTCGTCAACCAAATCTCTTAAGGACTACTTCGCGCCGCGTATGAACAATGTGCAAAACGCGCTTTTTTCTTGAGGTGAAAACGGGTATAGATAAGGGCTTCCTGCAAGTAGCGACTCTTTGAAGAGCCGACTGCGTGACGGTGCAGGTTTTAGGAAGCGAATAGTGGTGCACAGCAGAAGACTGAACTGAATGACGCCATTTTGTTGCAGCGGAATGTGCTTTGTCATTTGTATCGGGGTGTCGTTACTTGTAAAAGGAAGTATCGAGGGGCTTAGGTCGGTCCGCCTAAAGCCCCTTCATGTTTCAAAAGTAGCTCAAGGTTCGTCGATGCACGAGGCACGTGTAACGTGCAGCCCTTGGGAAGATCATGGCGGCATAGCGCAGCACAACACTGTAGCAGCACTGAGCTAGATTTCAGACGCCATGAATTTCCCAGAAGTGGCGCGCGGCACGTGCCTCGAGCATTTCTCCAACAATGAATGGCGCCACTCCCCTGTTTGCTGGGCTCACTTTGTCGAAGGTTCGTAAACGTGCCGAATTTAACGATAGATTGTTTCTAACATAGCATTCCTTACTCTTTGACGGTGCAGGCAACCCTTCACGATATCAAGACCGCCCGGATTTCACACCGTCCGAGTTTGTTTACACATTCCTGAATACGGGGATGCCCCGTGCGAAGCGACGGACGCAATAAGCTTGAATAACTTAAGCGATCAAGGAGAGAAAAATCAGCTGTTTGTAGTGGCCGGGCCTTATAAACGGAGCTTACAAGCTCCTAACACTGCGACTCTGCCTTGAAAGCAGACCCCTTTTTTAGTAGCTTGCAAGATGCGACACCGAAGTGACGTTAAGTGACTCCGTGTCAATGGTAGGAACCGATGCAGCGTCGGCGGTCTATCTATCCATGAAGGTATAAAAACGAACAAGGTCCTCTGTATCGTAGACAGTGGCTTTTGTTAATTCTCCAGGTCGTCCTCAGCCATTTCGAAGAAAATATGCACGCGAAACGACGACAGAAAGACACGTTCAGAATGGGGAAAGACGGAACAACGTCACCAGAGAACACATGTAAACACATGGACCGGGAGACACGCCAGGCCTGGCGCAGTCTACAAAGATACGGACCGGGAGATACCAAAAGTGTTTTGAGCGATTCCCGCGAGGGCGCGCCACGATCGTGGCCAAACTATGAAAAAGGTCCATGTAGACTACTATCACTCGAAAATGTGTGTTGCTGACAGAGCAGCGATAAATACTGCACAGCACGTGACGTGCGAAAGCGTCCGAAATAGGTTTTTCGAGAAAAAAAGACAACCTATCACAAAGTTTCGGTTTCGATTGGCCAACCTCACTTTACGACGTCACGTCAGAAAAAAAAAAAACAAAAAAAATTTTTTTGCATTTTTAAATATGTCACTTTTCTTAAAGTTATAATACTGTAGGTGTTGCCTACGGATCCAGATAGAAAGATGGGGCACGTTTTTTTTTCTTCAGGTTTTTAACGTTCCGGAGTTCGTGCGCGGATAAGCGGACGGGACGACGATGTCACGAACGCGAATTCAAATATTCGTCGACGGATGGATTGTTGACGAGCGCATAGATCCGAAGTGCTCGTGTCCAATACGTAAACTGGGTTCGGTTGGCGTGCATGGGTACGGCGGATGTATCACTGTGAACAGACAGAGAGCCTTCGAAGGAAAGGAGTTCAGAAATAGTCTACTATATTTTCAAAATTTCGTATCGAAAAGCAGGTTCTTGGCTCTCTACCCTCGTCTAGTTTTTTTCTTTTAACCCTTTAAACCATATGCGATTAGTAAAAACCACATCTAAAATCATTTATTCCAGTCATGAATTAATTTCATGGCCCCTTTGAAACCAAACATTTTCTTCGCGTGCTCTTTCAAAGTATATTTAGTCCGCCTTCCCCTCTCTGGTATCCGTTTCCCAATATCCTTTCTGCTTTTAATGAGCTGCGAGGAGGCGTCGGTTTCCCCACGACACACGCAGACGCTGCGGAGAATTCAAGGTCAAGTGGCTCAGAAGAAGGGACTGTCTAATCAATTTGTGACAGACGACGGAAGGCGCGCGTCGTCTGCTCGCTTGCAGCTCAGCTTGGAAACGGTGGGTGCCATTTGCAGTCCGTGTGTGACGCCTGCAAACGCAAAGTCCGCCTCGCTTTCTCGTTGGCTCGCGGCGAGCGGAAAGCGAAAAAAATTGGCCCCCAGACCGATCCGCTCATGGAGGTATTTCCCGCCCGGTGGTAAGTGAACTGTGCCGCACGGAGTCAAAAATCGCCGGCGCGGATCCGCAGGTCGTCCGAGGTTTTCGGATTTGTTCTATGCTTATTCATACAAAACAAAACAGAGAATTAACGCGAGAATATCACGTTATACAGCAATCACAGATCAATTGCTGGCAGTGTGGGCTGGTAGTAGAGCGCGTGCAAAAAATGTTTATTTATATTTAATCATATTTAAATTTTTATTGGAAACTATTTGGGGGTAATAAATAAAACAGTAATGCCAGTCAATAGTCTGGGTAGAGGATTAGACGAGAATGGTGTTTAGCACGCGAAATCAATAATGCATCACGTTGAAGTGAAGCTAACACGCCGAAATTCCCACTTTTACCGATAGCTACACCGATTTAGGTGCCGCATTGTTTATTTGATCGCTTCTATAAAAAGTAAAAAAAAAAAAAAAACAAGCAAAAAAAAAAAAAACGAATGGCGGATTAAGTCAATAGCAAGGTAAAGCGATTGCTAAATATTAGAAAAATTACAAGGACTACAAATTTTATTTTCGCAAAGAGCAGAATTAGAGGATGAAAGAATTTCATATTTGATATTTAAATTAATATAACATTCTTACAAAAAAAAAAAAAGAACACCAGTGGACATCAAAGGAGTAGGACCATCTGCGTATAGCGTTTACTAAACGGTATTATTATGCATGACCACGATTTGAACCCAATCAGTGAAAACCACTTCTTCCCCGATTCCAGTGCCTCGATGTGGGTTCGACAGCATTTGCAAAAAAATACATAAAAAATGGGAAGTCGAAATAAGCTATACTTCGTCTCACCTTAGTATGGACTATTGTTAGCCGCGCGTGCTAAAAGCGCGAGCTAGTCGCTTTTAATGAAGCCTCGGCGGCTGCACGAGCGCTCGTGCAGCATGTGCTCTAGTCAAGGCAGTCAAGTCTGGCCGCTCGCGCTAGCACAGCCTTCGTGGTTAGTCCATGCTAGGGTGAGACGAAGTATAGGTAAAGGGAACGCGATAAACAATATTTATAATAATATTCGATAGAAATGTTCCTTTCAAGGACACACACACTCACGCACGCGCACGCACGCGCGCACACACACAAACACACACGCGCGCGCACACATACACAAACTCAAATTATGGCCGAATTTCATTTTTCTGAAATTTCAAATTTTATATAAAACATTTCGTGATAACGAATAAAACTAAAAGAGTGCCCTTCGATAGGCCGGGTGCATAACCACAGGCTAATAGTATTTAGTGGTGACATTTTTATGAATCATGCTGCAAAAAAGCCAACCGGCAGAAGCAGTCGATTCTGGCGCCGCTTTACACGAAATACAACAAAAACAAAAGGGGGATTTAAAATGAGAGTTTGCCACTAGGAAGGCAATATTATTGGAAGAAATATCATTATAAAAAAAACACTCAATATGACTTTTTATATTCGGGTTCAGGCGTTTGTCATATTTCAGTTTTTATGAGGTTTCAGATTGAACAATTTTGTGATGCTGAATTAAATGAAAATAAAACCAGTTAGTAGCTCAAGTATAGGACTACACGGGGATAGTAATTAGTAAGCAGCAGCTATGACGCATCAGGAGATATAAGGCTCCGATTATGCACCAGATTGTCAAAGGTACAATGTTTGGCAATGTTTGGCACACAGTAAATACCGCAAGTTTGACATGCTTTTTTTTTGTATTTATTCCAGCCAACCAAACTACTCACAGGTATTTCAAGCACAAAATTTCGTTTTCACCTTGTTCCAACTTTTAAATGTTTTGTTGAGCGAAAAAATGAAAAAAACAAAACAACCGGATTTGTTTTTTACAGACATGGGGCATATATATATATTGATATGGGGAAAACAAAAGACCTACATTGACAAGCGTGTGGGATTTCAAATGACAGCAGCTTAGTGGATTGCCTCCAGGCTAGGGGCTCCGGACGGCGGGGCCTGCGGTTTTTGCGTGTAAAATGCGGGACGTTTGCCGATGCTAGCGCTCAGGGAGACCCCAAAGCACGGAACACTTAAGCTTGCCCTAATATGTCTCGTGCCCAGTAACCTTAAACCCTCTGGCTAAGGCGCAATGTGGTACATATAAATTGTGAAGTAAATGGCAAAATAAAAATTAATGGAAGATCCATTGGCAGATTCTTAGAGAATGGGTTAGCATGACCCTTGGGAAACGCCACACACGTCCCCGTTTGGGAAACGCTTTCGCGGACCCCTTTACTTTTCTGTTTTGGCTTTCTCCTTCGCTTTCTATATTTTTTGCTGCCTCTTTTTGGCTTCGTTACGCGGTCAGTGTTAGCATTCCCCCCCCCCCCCCCAAAAAAAAAAAAAAAAGGGGGGGGGGGGGCTACGTGTGAGGAGTTTCTTAAGCGTCATGCTAACGCATTCCCTAATAATCCACCAGTGGATCTTCCTTTAATTTTTTTTTTTCGCCGCCTACTTGGACCAGTGCTAGTGCTTGGTTCACACTCCATTTTGTAGCACAAACCAAGGCCTCCGCGCTTCGCACACCTGCAAGTTCCGACTCGCACCAGCATCCGCGCGCGCACTGGCTTCCGCCCCATGACTTCGCCTCCCTTTCGCCTTTGACCTTCACTACTCGTCTACACGGCGCGCTTCCCTTTCCACTGTTTTGCCCACAGACGGACGCCGTCAGCTTTGCCCTGTCATGTGGGTACTAATGCTAACGCATTAATAGAAAAACGCTCTCCTACACTCCGTTCTGTCCTGCTATGTTTACGCTTCTTGGCCAATCTTGTCGGAGTCTGCTCTCTTTTGGCAAGACATCAAATCCTATGTTTTTTGTCTGGTGCTATTATTGTGGCAGCCTGGCACACAACGGGGGAAGCCACCCATTGAAAACCGTAAGCAGACACCATATTAAAAGTCTCTTGCTAACCCGAAAACTTCCCAAAGCCGGGCATAGAACGCGCACTGGTGCGACCAACAGGTACCAGAATGCACTGCGACAGCGGTGGCGCCGCGCAACTCGCGGTGAAATATGTCTATTTGACGGAAGCTTATAGACCCCTTTCGAAGGACTGCCATCTATTTGCAGCTGTGCAATCCCTGCACAATGGTGGACTAAGACTGCAACGTCATTGCACACTTTACGCGTTTGGTTGCAGTTGAAAGCAAAAACACACCCACGGAAAAAAGAAAGAAAAGGTGATGAACGCAGTGACGTTCCACTTTCGACGCAGTTTGATTGCCTCGTTGGCTCCAAGCGTTGATAGCGCTCTTATGCAATGACTTGCACGTTTCACGACGTCAGTTGTTCTGTCATAGTATGAACAGCGGTTCCGACCTTGCCCGTGTTCCAAATGTTACTCGATCTTATTCCAGGGTAAGGGTTTGGTACCTTGGCGTTCCAAAACTTACCCGCGTTCAGCGCTTTTCAATCTGTGTTGTCACGTGACACGACCCGCCGGAGTAACTCGGATCCATTTGGGTAGGATTTGGAACACAGCCCTTGAATAATCGGCACGTGACTTTCGAAAGGGGTCTATTGCGGAATAACCGAGTTTTCGGTTGCACGTTAAAAGAGTCCCAGGTGGTACAAATTCATCATCATCCATCCGCTGGGCCATGCCAGATACCCGTCGTTAATTTGGCACGTAGAACCCCCTAATTTGACTTTTTGTTTTTAATGCTTCAAGGCCGTCGCTGCAGTGAACTCAGGAAGAGGCACGAAAGTTCAACGCACGAAAAACAAACAGCATTGCTTGACGCCCAAGGTTGCAACACTGATAACAGCGCTGCATGATTATAACTTTTAAACATTGACAACATGAAGATATATGTTATGTACCACCCAGACGTCCTACCTGCTTATATTGTTTGTTTTCTTCTATTCTTTTAATAAAGGTTTTCATATATCATTGTAATTCATCTGAGTACAAAACATTCTTCAGCAGAGAATATGTGACTGATGCGGGTATTATGCGAAATGAGGACGGACAAGAACAGGAGACGGGACACTGCGCAGCCTGAGAGAAGCGCTCAAAACAGTGTAAACTAAAAGCCTGCACCGTGTGTCGTTTCCATTGTTACTTATTCCTCGTTGTTTGGTGCAATGCCACTGCTAGCAAAATCAAACTCTCACAACCATCTTCCCTGATACATGGTTGCCATTTTAGCTTAGTAACCGGCACAGAATAGGACAATTATAACAATCCTCCATTTGGCAGATTTGATATTTGACGGTGGAACCAGGCGCCGGCAAACAATGGCCTTTCTGCTTATATATTTCTACGCGACATTTGTGTACATAGGCATCTATGTAGTAAAGCGTACATAGCAGCAAATGTATTAAAATACATCTAATTACCTTTGCTACTATACATGCTTCACTAGCTTTGGTGCCTATAGTAGCACAAATGTCGCGTGGCAATATATCGGCAGTGAGGTCATATTTTGCCTATGACCTGTTTCATCTTCGAATTTTGCATTTAATAATTATAGAAGAGAGAAACGAGAGGAAATGTAAAATTACGTAACTAAAACAGAGAATATATGTTCTTGGGGTTTCACAGTAATTGCTTACACTAAACTTGTAATTTTGCAGGAATTATCTTCCCTCGTATTTTTCTGTACTTGATTTAACGGAACTTGTTACTTTACGTAAGTTTTTTGTGGTCAGATTTCTTTGTAACTGCTTTCACATAACTTGTGATTTTATATATATTTTATGTTAGTGAGAAACAGAAAATGTATGTTAAATAACAGCAAACAAAAAAAAAACATGAAACAGAGCTTTACAGAAATTTTCTGGCAGGCCAGCTGTCAGACAATTTCTGTTTTTTCACCCAACTTTTTTTTTACACTGTAGCTTAAAATAGATTCCTGTAGTCGAGTAGCCATTTAAAGGTTAAATTTGCTCCGTTGGAACCTTCTTACATAATTCAACTTTGTTAGTTTGGCCTTTTGTGGCCCCTAAAATCAATGTTGTTACCACTGGAGATTATCTCTGGTCCCGAAAATATACAAAAAAGCCTTCTTCCAGCTGCGCTCGGTCGTTACAAAGAAGGAAAGGGGAAGGAACTTGTTTTTTAAACCATCTAAAACCCATAAAAAAAATCTAGATTTGAACCAATTTTTCTTTGCCCCTAAACGATTACCTTAGGGGAAAATCCCTAAGGTTGGCATCACTGCTGTCAGTTTGTCAGCGCAGGGGAGAGAGGGAGAGGTTGACGCGTGCTGAGGTTAGCGCTTCGGACCAATAGGAGCGTCGCACGCGTCACCCTCTCCCCTTTATTCTCCCTCTCTCCCCGGCGCTGTCAAACGAAAGACACCGCCGGACTTTCGTCAAAACGAGCGTTCCAATGCCAACGCATTAAAATAAAGAAAAGATGTGCCAAGAAAGCGGGCGGGCAGAGGCGAGAGCTTTGCAGACGTACATACGTCCGTTCACCGGGTGTGCCGACCAGAGAATCGCGTGATGAAAAACTGTTCAGTCCGGCTTTCTCAAGGTGCGCGTGCCCCGCTTGTGGTCGATGCCGCTCTGACGCGTTCGTCGATGACGAGATACTTGGGCGCGTTGTCAGTCTCCTTGCTGTCACGGGAGGCAGTCTGGTTGATGGTCTTCAGTGTTGATGACGTGACAGTAACAGAGCGGTCCGCTCGATCACGTTGCCACAGCGGTGCACCGGCGAAAGCAGTCTGCACGGTTAGAAGCTGCATGTATAAGAAGCAGAGGATTAACCATCGTTCCCGTCCAAGCGCTGCCACGCCCTCTTTAGACGCGGAGATGCGCAAATGAGCCTGATACACTACAGATAGAGTTACTATTATTATTCATGAAAAGTGTGCGGCTATCGGTTGTGAATATGGTTTTATTCGTGTGGAGGCTTTACTCGTAGACGCGGAAGATATATGTAAAACAGAAAAATAAAGAAGAAACAAAAACAGCGCAAAAAAAAAAAAGACAAAAGGACAAGTAGACTTGTCCTTGTGTCTTTTTTGTGCTGTTTTCTCCTGTTACCAATATGAACCGACTAGCTCACCTACAAACTCTATGACTCTATGTTCGAGAAAACTACGGCCTCGCGTGCTTGTTTCGCAGATTTAAACAGCCGATTAATTACTGCGTTCAGACTGCTAAATACAATTCAAAGTGATGTTATCACAATATTTTTGTAGTTAATACGTGTAACAATTGTTTTCCAAGGATTGATAGTTTTAGTAACTACGTTCGACAAGGCGTGGTAAAATTATTCGGCCGTGAAAGAATCTATGGAGAAAGGAAAAACAATTTCGTGCCAAAGATTATAAGGTAGGTATACCTTATTTATGCGTGTGCAAATGTTAGAATCTGTGGCAGAACTTGAAACCAGCCCAGTGATAATTGCGATATAATCAGGTTAGAATCAAATTTGGCTTTTATGTAACCAGTCTACACGGATGACGTGCTAGCGCCGTTCAAACATACGAAAACTTCGCAAACCTGCTTCCAGACATGAAGCCCACCTGCTTCGCGTGCCGTCTTGCGAGCGCAGCGACTAGGAATCGATGGGCCCGTAGTCACCAGATCGCCGACAGCTGTGCACTGCGTGTTACATAGGCTCGCGAGTGATCGGAAATAGACTCTAAAATAACAGGATGATACAATCGCAAGCCTTTCAACTTGCGTAGCCTCGAACACTCACTAATATGTTATAAGAAGGTGACTGCAAGCGCATCACTGAAACATATACGAAGAACGTTCGAGCGACTAATCCACTCTTACTTTTAGGATCTACTGGTACCACTCAGTCTCCTGTTGTTACTCCGAAAAAAAAAAAAAAAGTAAAGAATTTCTTAGCGCGTGATAAATAAATAGCTGTTGCATTTCACCCGCGACCTCCTCAGCACCCCACGAAACTCGTGCCAAATACTTTACTAGAAAAGTATTTGCGCGTACTGAGGCGACGTAAACAAACCGGGAGCTCCGTTCAAGATGGCATCCGCTGCCCAGTGTAGCCAGCCAGATCTAGCTTTTATCCGCTGTTTTCGTGTGGCGGTTGCCATGTTGGCGGTTGCCATGTTGTATACGTAGTTGGGTTGGGCGACAAAAACTAAAGTGATTTTTAGACATAACTACAATAGAAAAGTATAGCCATGAAAAAAAAAAATAACTACTGGCATCATAAACTTAAATTTTACCGTCTTCAAATCATAAAATTTAAGTGATTTGCTATTTTGCCCCAACTCAGCTACGTCAGAATTCAACATGGCGGCCACCACGAAAAAACGCGTAGCGCACCGACTTCGTGCCGCGCAAGTTGGTGCCGCGCGAGTTTGAGACGGCCCTTGGCAGCTCGCCAACTTTGCGAGCTGCAGCCTCTCGTCAGGGTCGCCGGGGCTTGTTTTCATCGGGGCACCGCGCGGAATTCACTGCAGTGTGAAGTCTGCGCTGCCACTTGCGACGTCTCGCCATTCCCAATTGGTGTCCGCACGATTCCGCGGCTGTCACCGGGCCGACGAAACTAATGAGTGAGTATTTTACGTGTTTTTGATCCTAAGGAAGATGACGCCCGGAAACAGTCGGCTTGAGTACGGGGCGTTTTCGAGAGCGGCGGCGGAACTGCAACGGGTCCCGTGTTTTTTTTTTTTTTTTCTTGCCTACTGGTTTGGTTTTTATGGGTGCGCTCTTGGTTAGCGCTGTCCTGGCTGTGTCGTATGACTGAGCGAGCAGAGGGTGTATGCGGGCTGCGGATCAACTGCGAAAACTGTGATACGGGCCCGTGGCAGGTTCGCGACTTGGACGGTGCCGCACTCGGAATATCGATCTACGCGTGTGCGAGTAGGACCCGTCCTTTTCGCAGTCGGGTCTTTGCGACGCATTCGATTATCGTTGCGAAGGATAAAATCAACTTTCAGCATAGCAGGAATGCACGTGTGTAATACATATACTATACCTGCGATGCTGTAGTCTGCCTGTCAGCGAAGTCAGTCTGCCTGTCAGCGAAAAAGAACCACTCAGATACACAAAGCCATGTTGCACTCGAGGAGGTCTACTATCCTTGTAGATTCAAAAAGTTGAAGGCGCTATCGACAAGTGCAGTCTAAATTTCCTTGATAAAATTCACGCTTACAAGTACCGCCAACCATTGCTGTGGAAACGCGCAAGACACGCGCCCGGAGCGGGTGCTCCCCTGCTATTCGCTTCCAAGGACCCCTCATTTCAGTGCTGCAGGGGGATCGGTGGCCGGGTGGGCTAGCGCACACCAGCTCGGAGCACGTGGAGCGAAAGCTTGCGCTGCAGAACCCAGGATCCTGGGCTCAATCCCCACCCCTGCCCGTTTCGATCTGGATTAGCATTGCACCGGCGTGTGGTAGTGTGTCACTACTGCGTGATTCACGTTAAAGTCCCTAGGCTAGCGGTTGTACTGCACTGGCTAAGTTTCTCATCTACAGCTGGGAGACTCGTCGCCCGTTGGGGCAGACCATGTTCTAGGCTGTATAAACAAACACACAACCCCAATTTTTGATACACGACCGCACGCCGGTACGATGCTCATCCAGATCGAAACGGGCAGGGGTGAGGATTGAACCCAGGATCCTGGGTTCTGCAGCGCGAGCTTTCGCTCCACGGGCTCCGAGCTGGTGTGCGCTAGAGCAAGCTAGAGCCACTAAATGAAAGCCACTTAATGAGCTGCGCTAGAGTCACTAAATGAGCTGCGCTTAGAGTATCGGCACTCCGTTTCCCGACACTGTTGTGGGCGAAGCCATTTTGGTGCTTGTGCAGAGCAGACGCAACTGCCGATCGTCATGATTCAAAAGTGCGACTTCCTCAGCAATAGATTCGGGGTTAGGAAGCCCACGTAATATTGCTCTGCTCTGCCGCGAACTGTTTAGACATTTGTGGAGGACGGAAAAGCGTGTCCTGCGATTTCAGATAAAGCTTCAGATAACAGGCAACCACGATTTTAAGCCACAATATGGCCAAGTTTCGTTACTCTGAAGCGTAGCTTATTTAGTGGCACTAAGCTGCGCTTAGAGTATGCACTCCGTTCCCCGGCATTGTTGTGGGCGCCACCATTTTGGTGCTTGTGCAGATCAGACGCAACTGCCGATCGTCATGATTAAAAAGTGCGACTTCATTAGCATTAGATTCGGTGTTAGGAAGCTCATGTAATATTGCTTTGCTTTGTCGCGAACTCTTTAAACATTTGTGGAGGACGGAAAACCGTTTCCTGTGATTTCAGAGAAAGCTTCAGGTAACTGGCAATTAGGATTTTAAGCCACGATATGGCCAAGTGTCGTTACTTTGAAGCGTTGCTTACTTAGTGGCACTAGTGTGCGCTAGCCCACTCGGCCCACCGATCCCACCTCTCTGTTCAACCCTGCACGATCTTAGGGTGCTTGCAAGCCACGCTTGTAGCGTATGCAACCGTTTGACTACGCGCGCTAACATAGCATAGAAAAAAAAATAGAATCAACAAAAGTCTCGCCTTCAGAGCCTTTATCAGGCCTTTCGCTAGGAGTCTGCTGAAGTGTAGTTACACGCGTGCAACACGTGCAGGCGTCTGCAGTCATATAGCTGCTTGAAAGCAAAAATTAATTTTGCTCTAACCAGTTTTATTCTATGTTGATTATTTACTTCTAATTATTTATACAGAAGAGATGAGCGCCTGCAGTGCCGCATGCACTTAAACATTTTTTTGAGAAAATCTTGTTTTTTGCCTTATGTAAATAAATTAGGCATCACGGGAGGATGAAACTTTGCGTATGGGACGCCAGCAGTTGAAATAGAGCGCGAAAATTTGAGAGGAGAACGTCAACTGGATCGAAAGATAAAAACAAGGGAAGAAATTTCCCTATGAACGACGTCCACCTGAGCCTAATATTGTCAAAACAAGAACTTACGTTGTGGACACCTTTAGAATTTATTTATTTGAAAAAAAAAAAAAAAACAACAACTTGTCAGCAAAAAATAAAATAGTCTCTTTTTTTTCTTTGCTGCCAAGTGTATTTTACTTATATCGATGTGACATACGTCCACATAGTTAGTTCTATTTGTTTTGACGATATTATACTTAGGTGGACGTCGTCTGATCCACTGCACAATGGCGGAACAACCGACACTGCGGTACGTCGGAATCTAAAAATTTGGGTGATAATCAGAAATGCTCCGAGCGCAAGCGTCTTTGTACCTTTGGCTCGAGCTCCCGCTGCACGAGTACTGCTGCAGCTGACGTGCAATGGGAAGCGAGCATGCCGGCCGCGTCGCGGCGGTCGCCTATTGTTTGCCGCATCAATTGTTGTGGCTTTCTTAGTGCGGAATAGCTACCTTGGAAATTACAGCGCTAACCCGCTACAACGCACAACCAACGCAGCGACTGGCAGAAGTTCCCCGATGGAACGGACCCGTTTGCCGCTAGGGGCGCCCTGGTCGTGGCCTGAATTAGATGTGCACCTTTTCTATGCCGGCCGCGTCGCGGCGGTCGCTATTGTTTGCCGCATCAATTGTTGTGGCTTTCTTAGTGCGGAATAGCTACCTTGGAAATTACAGCGCTAACCCGCTACAACGCACAACCAACGCAGCGACTGTCAGAAGTTCCCCGATGGAACGGACCCGTTTGCCGCTAGGGCCTTATGACCGTAATCTACCTTTTTAGGAAATCACCGTTTCGAGATTTTTGGGTAGAGAACGCGTGTGCACACCACGAGCACTCTCACGAGATCTCGCTTGAAAGCTTGCCGTGGTCGCTCGTGAATCCATGGAACGCGAACATCTGTTTTCATACCAGAAGCTCTGGAACCCTGATTTCTAAAAAAAAGGTGGATTGTGCAGGGGTTCCACAGCTTGCAACAGAGGTCAAACTTTCGAATGGGTCCATTGAGCTTGCCACAAGCACTGTTCGTAGTTGGAGCGTTACATGCGACTCCGGTTTATGTTTTGCACTCCCGTACACTCAAGAAATATTTCCGCCGGACGTCCACTTCCGCTACCATGTTACGGAGAGGCATGCAGCCCGTACAATGAATGCCTGAGAGGTCCGTATAGGGGGTGATAATGATAATACAGTGCGATATAATGTGGAGCACTAATAATATACAGTGAGGCATCACGAAGGAGGGGTCTAAGTTGATCGCAGGTGTGTGGCAGCTTCGCGACAAAGTTGCGGAAGCTCAGGTCGGTCACTAATGGGCACGTTAGGTATTCTTTTTCGCAACGGTCAAAAAGTGCCGATCAACGGAGCCATCAATTGTAATTCTGTTGTGTGTATGTTTAGACAGCGGAAAGTTAGTCAGCCCCGAGGGCGTCTGGTGTCTTAGTTGGAGATGAAAGCCAGTGCAGCATACCGCTGTTTGTCTGACGTCTTAAATGTGCATCACGCAATAGGAGGTATTCACTGGCCGCTATATTTGAGGTCACTGTTTAGAGCGCATGCTCAGAACGAGCTCGCATTAATAGGCTGCCAAGACCTGCAATCTTGATGGTGCGGGGTGCACGTTGCAAAAGAACTGTGGAAGCTCGCCATCAGCACGTGCTCAGCATTAGCGCACACAGCACGCCGGTACGATGCTCATCCAGATTGAAACGGGCAGGGGAGGGGGATTGAATCCACGATCGGTGGGCTTTACAGCGCGAGCATTCGCTACATGTGCTACCGATCCTCGAGCAACCAGACATCGCGGTCGAATTCGAGCTCGAGAGAAAAACAGCAACAACAAGAAAATTTCCGGTTTGAGGCATTTAGAACTAGTGTCGCCATCTGGTTTAACACATTGGAAATAAAATTAACAGGGTGATTTTATTTACACAAATACGCCAATACAACAAGATTTAGTTTTCTCGTCGTGGTTTTAAAATTAAGATTAGAGGCAACCCTAGTACGTACGGCCAAGCGTTTTGTCATGTTTGTCTTCTAAATATTTGCATTTTAAAAAATGCCTCAAAACGCGCTCAAAACAGTCAAAACGGTCATATTTCTGGATTTTATTAAAAATCTCCAGCGCTCTCAAGAAAAAAACCAAGGGCCGCAGAACCTTCATTACGTCTTTATAATTAACCTCCAAAAAATGAATACCCTCGTGCATTCCTGAAACTCAGGTTTGTGTAGCGAAATTTGCCCATTGAGTGACGAGCGGTTGAATCCCCCTTAAAGCTGGTATGTAAGGTCAGATAGACAGTTATTTGTCTATAAGGAAAAAACGAAAAAATAAAAAAAAGAAGTGAGACTATGTAAGTCACTGACTACTCCCAAACGGCATTTGCGCTTTGAATATAAGCGTCTGCCGCTCGCGCAAGTCAGCTTTTTCACCGGGGTGCGAGATAGGATTAAACTTAGTCTTTATCACAACCGAGCAGACAAAAACAAACGAAGAATATAACAATTTTAACGCCGAATAAAGCATCTCTGCTGCGACCGCCAGGGGCGGTTTGCTCATCTCGCTGCCGCGGTTTTGGCTAAGAGGGATTTTTATGTCACGTGATGAGCTCCATGGGACATAGAAGTACCTAGCGTCCCTGCCTAATGGCCGAGAAATCCGTGTCGCTTCGAGCGCAAAAGTTTAATTTCGCTCGCAGAAACTGACCACAAAGGCTTTCAACTGGAATCCAATTAACCGCCCCTTTATACTTTAGAAGTGCCAGGTAAAGTTACGGCCAGGGAAGGTAAATATGAACCAAAATAAATCACTATCACTATCACTATTTAGTGCGAATCTATATTTTGACTCGCCTTCCTGATTTTGATTGACTCAACTTCCTGCTTTTACTGAAATGATTAGGCGCGCAGCCCTTGAAAACATCAAGTGGGCATTTGTTCTACACCTTTCGCGCTTCGAGAAGATGAACCATCAAATTTCGATCAACCTCTTCCTTGCCATAGGTCTGTGTGTTGCGGCGAGAGGCAGGGAGCATTTTTCGCGCTGCTCCTAAGTTCCGTAGACCGACGATAATGGTGATGATGATAATTTGCGGCTATTTATTTGTGTTTGGTTTAAAGCCCCACTATCCTTTAGTTTGGTTTGGTTGCGAGCGCCACCAAGCACCTAGCAGTAGCAGTCTCGACCGCGCAAATGCAATGGCCCGAGGAGCTCAGCGAGCCAGCGCGAGAAAAAAAGGTGGAGGCCATAACCACCCCATGGCCGGACTGGATACGCGCTGTCGCTTCTTCTCTTACGGCTTTTTCTGTAAAAAATAAAATAAAATAAAGAAAAGCATGAGCATTATTTAACGTGGGGGCACTGCAAGCCAAATATTGGTAAAGCCCCTCTATCCTGAAGGGGCTTTAAATGAAGAGGCTTTAAATATAGGTAGAGTAACTGTATATGCTCCGCCTTGCGGAGCAGAGTATACCGGAATTACATTGTACTAGAATACGGGGTAGTGTTGTGACCGGAGCGGCACGCATGAGGCGTGTCAACGTTACTGGAGCAAGCTCAGTTTCATAGCTCCGCCTGCGACGTGGGCTCAGTGGGGGTCACGAGAACTAGCAGCGCTGCAGTCGAGTCTTACTTCCGGATCGTCTAGCCCGCAAAGCTTCAATGGCAACACTTGAGCTTGGGCGAGTTGGCAATTTATACCAACTTTCACAGCGCAAGGAAACAGACACACACAAAAATAAATTCCAAACACTCAAAGAGAGAACACTCACAATGCGCTGACTCTGATCTCTGTGGTGTATATTACACTTCATCTTCAGCATCTTTTTTTTTTTTTGCTATTATACACATGGAAGTAAAAAAAAAAAAAAAAGGAAGAAAAGAAAAAGAAAAGGAAGCTCTCAACGCGGTGGTAGTAGACGACGCGCGAGACAGGGAAGCAAGATCCGACTGCAGCGCCGCTAGTTCTCGTGACTGCCACCTGGGCCACTCGCCTCTGCAGGCGAGAATAGGTAGCTGCGAAACTGAGCTTGCTCCAGTAACGTTGAGGCGTGTGGAGTAGATCGTGATAGGTGTCGACACCGGCGCATCGGCAGTACAGAGCTGTGAATACAGAGAGTTTGGACAATGGGAGGCGCGGGCAGAGCCAGGGCATGCATCAGACGCAGAAGGAGGGCTTGGCATGCTCTCTTGGACAACCAGAAGCCGAAAAAAATCCCCTAGCGGTGGTAGCGATAAACAGTTTTGGTCGTTTTAATAAGTGCGTAAGAGTTAAATGTAGTAACCCTTCATGGTTGAAAATAGGGTGCACGTGATGTTTCGTTCATGATCATGCAGAAAGATGTAAGAAACAAATGTGACGCTCGAACTCTGTGTTGCTCGGACAGGGTGTGACCGCTCGGACGGCAGATTCCCGGCCCTCGGCGCCAGGCGTACGGATTATGTCGATCGTTCCGCTAGTCGAACTCTTCCAGCATGATTTTGGATGATCGTGATTGAAACATCACGTGCACCATATTTTCAGTCACCGAAAGTTACTCCGACGCACTTATTAAGTTTTTTTCTCGCGACCACCGCCAGGGTCATATTTCCGGCTTCTGGTTGGCCACATTCGAATTTGTGAAGACGCCCTGGAACACGCCCAGCCCGCTTTCGGCCAATGGCGCCTCCTCAATTGTCTCCTATACTTCCCGATGAATGGCCATACTCTCTACATATACGGCTCTGTGGCAGTAAAGTCAGTATGGTGGTGGTTGTGCGCGTGCACCGCGTGCACGCGCACGTGCGGCGGCACGTGCGGGCTGGACTTCCTGGTGCCCTGTTGACTGCAGCGACGCGATTGTTCACGCGCAGCCTCACAAGTTCCCATTGTCAAGTCGCGCCGGTTCAAACACTGCCCCGTATTCCAGTACACCAAGGAGGTTATAATGGGCAGGAGGTGGCGTCCCTATCCCCAATGCATGGAGCGAAGTGTAACGGAAGTAGGCGTGGCCACGAGCCGCGACGAGCATTTCTTGACCAATGGGAAGCCTAGTGAGTGGGCGCCGCCATTAATTTTGGTGCAAACAACCGTGTTGCGATGACATTTCCGTGGCAACGCGATTGTGTGCACCGAAAGTAATGGCGGCACCCACTGTTATTTGAAACAGCGCTTAACGGGAGACTTTTAAACCGGTATGGTCGGAATTGGATGAGATTATTATAAACGAACGCCTGGTTGCCCAGCAGAAAGTAAGTGACTAGAGTTGAGACGCTCTAGACGACGCACCGACTGAATCGGTGTCGAACAGGCGAGATTTCGAGCCCAACACTTGCCTGACCAGTAGGACTAGGAAGTCGGCGTGTAGCGGACGCTCTCGACACCGCGCGACCGCGCCTGGAGCGTCGTCTCGAACGAGTCGTCGTAGCGCGGCTTTGGAAAGCGATCGCGAGTCAGTCATCGTAGGCACGAACGCTGAGAAGGGCATCGCGGGTTGAGAAAGCCGTACAAATTCTGCTTCGAGAAGATGTTGGTTTCACTCCGCCGTGGTGAGTATTCGGGTTCGCGTCGAAACATCTTTTGGTGCGCCGATCGAATCGAAAGCCAGCCGCGACAGCGAGCAGACGAAGCAGACCGCAGGCACGGAGCAGACGTAGCCTAAGCCTAACGACCGAGCGGAGAGCAGACGATAGGAGCATGGTTGAATTTAGTTTGGATGAGAGAGCGTCGGTGCGCGGGGCAGTCTGGGATTGGGTTGTTCTTCCGGCGTCGCTGGGTATGACGCCATGCCGGGTCCTGCCCTATTTAAACGTCCTTGCAGTACACTGTGCCGCAATGGTGCTTCCAGGGCGGTCATGTTGGATCCAAGGCCGCACTGCGGGAAGCGACTATCGCTTCTGCAAGGGTCCCGGATGCGCGAGCTACGCGATCGTCCTCCGTGTGGTCTTCTTCCCAGACTTTGAAAACATGTTTTAAAACATCGCCCGCGTTATAAAACAACGCGAGTATACTGTGTCCAGTGGCTACACATAATGTTGAATGGTCAAGGCCCCCTTCCAGCTCGTTCTATTTTCGCGTAGGATGTATATTTCGTAAACGCAAAGTGAGAAACGTGATCCACCCGAAACTCGGCGCCTGCAAGGTCGCTTTCCCGCAGGAGGTTCGGATCGAGCTCGGTGCACGTGACCGGTTCTCCGCCAATACGGAGTTGGCGGCAGAAGGAAAAGGAACGCGATACCCTGGCTCTGGAAGCAGAGCCTATACAGTTACTCTAATTATAGGTTACTTTACAGCGCATGCTCAGGGCGAGCTGATATACTTATTGCATCCCAAGTGCTCAGGAGCAAGGAGCTCAGTTATGGCCGCCACTGAATATCAGCTATCACTCAATCAATCAAAGCTGTATTTTCCAGAAACACTGGAAGGAGTCCCAGACAAAAAGCTGTTGGGACAGCTTGACTGGGTCTGGGACCCTTATTACATTGGTAGCAGCTTGGTAGTGCAACACTCTACCAGCGTAACATCTGATGAAACACAAAATAGACTAAAAATCAGAACTTCGTAAAATTTATACACTAGGTAAGTTAGGAAACAACGAAGATATAAGAGCTCAAGTCTCGTTTACTAATCGTGTGTATGTTTATGTTGTTTGCGAGGCATTTATTTAAAACGAGTGGTGATTATGATGTAAAGTTTGTAAATTGTAGTTTGTGCGGGAACAAGGGAGGACCCATGCATGCTTCTCTGCGGCGTATGTCGACATCACTGCTATCCCTCGCTAGCTCAGAAATGGTGAATAAGAAATCAATGTATAGTGTGGATGAGAAACGAATGGAACAAAGTAAACGATACTCATACATGTGTTCAACCGGAATTATTTGATAGTTTAAAAATAAAGGTTCTGTGTGGTCTGTGTAGGAAACATCAGCAATATATCGTATTATTTTCTTTTGTAGTAATAGTATGTTTTTCAGGTTTGTTTTTGTTGTAGTAGCCCATAAAAGGTGACAATAACTTAAGTTGGATTGAAATAATGAATAATAGATTTTAAGTTTAATGTTGAGTGGTAAAACATTGCGGCAACGAGAAACAATACCAACGACCCGAGAGAGTTTAGCTATGAAATAATTTATATGGCAATCCCATGTCATATGCTCTGAAAAAAATAGTCTAAAGTTTTATGCTGGTTGACTAGTTCGATTGATGAGGTACCTAGTGAGAGAGCGTAATTTATTGAAATAGGTTTGTTTTCTTATCTGAATAAGATTGCTTTAGACTTCATTGTAATTTCTTTTAAGGGGGGGTGCAACGATTTCCGGACTTCGGTCAAACATTTGTGCAAGTTGCCCTCTGACACTTCTGAACTAAAGAACAGAAAACAGATTTCGCCTGTGTGTCCTACTTGTTGCGTAAAAAAAAGATAAATATTGGCATTTCTGGCACCCCTCAACTCACTCCCAGTCTTCAGGGCCACACCCGGTCCACCTCCTAGTGACGTGATTCGGGGTGCCGTGTAGGTTCCCGTGTGCTCTCTCGGAGGACGCTTACTCTCCCTCTCTCTGCTGACATTAGCGGGCGTTATGCTGCAGCTTAGAGCCGAGCGAGGTCACGTAAGCTCTTCGCCGTTGTTCCTTCGGCTGCCACTTGCGGCTGCAGGTGGGGGAAAAAGCTCGACTTTTGCTTTGCGATTATGCAGCGATTGGCTTGGCACAACAGTGTATCAGCATCGGCCGCAGATAAAAAATATTCTCGTATCGTCCGCATATATAACGAACTGCACTTGGTCATCAATGTTTACTAGGTCATTGATTTAGACATTAAATAGAAAAGGTCTAAGTATGCTTCCCTGCGGTACACCACAAAGAACATTTTGGAAAGAAGAGAAAAAAACGTCGATAGCTACACACTGTTTCCCATTATAGCTATAGTCGCAGTTTCACCCTCCTGTTCAACGGTTGCCTCAGCGATAGTCTACTCTTGTGTTCCGAACCGACATTCAAGCTTGGAGAAGACTCCTGGCGTGTCGTTTCACCAGCTCCCTAGCGATGAATCTCCAAGCAAGACGTGACAACAGAAGATACCAAGAAAGAACCTTGGTATCAACAAGTACCCATCTAGAGTGTGTGCCGTAAGGCCCTCTACTCACTTAACGAATCATTTAGCAGATTATTGCTTTAATGGCCATCGAACGAATAATCAAGAAAATGCTCATACCCTGTAATTTTTGTGGCATGGCATTACCTCAGGAGAGTAAGCATTCAAGTCTTCGACCAGCGCTGTAATTATGCTTTTTCTAGTAATTCTAAGAGTTCCTACTCAGAATTAACGCTCACCGCCAGTCACCGAGAATATAGCAGCACCTTACGACCGTTCATTTTCAGCACAACGCATGGAATAGGGCATATTCTCTCTTCACTATACTTCGTCTCACCTTAGCATGGACTAACTGCGAAGGCTGCCCAAGCGCGAGTGGGTAGCCTTGACTGCCTTGACTGTAGCACCCGCTGCACGAGCGCCCGTGCAGCCGCCGAGGCTTTGTCCATAGCAACTAGCTCGCGCTTTTAGCATGCGCGGCTAAAAATAGTCCATGCTAAGGTGAGACGAAGTATAGGGTGCCTTCATGTGCGCTTTGCTTGGGGTGATGACATCTGGCCATTTTGTTTCGAACGGTTATTTTTATTTTTTGTTCTGAAGCGCGTGGCCCTGCACGCGCTCGTGGCGCTGACTGTGTTACGGCGACATTTTGTTTCCTGTGATTTCTTTGTACTTTCCCTGTGAGCGCGTGCTGTCGGCATCGGGTACTACAAAAGATGGCATCACCTAGGGTGCCTGGATGTCCTTCTGTTTAGGGTGATGCCATCGTTTGTAGTACCCGATGCCGACAGCACGCGCTCACAGGGAAAATACAAAGAAATCGCTGGAAACAAAATGTCGCTGTAGCGCAGTCAGCGCTACGAGCGCGTGCAGGGACACGCGCTTCAGAACAAAAAATAAAAATAAACGTTCGAATTAAAATGGCGAGATGTCATCACCCCAAGCAAAGCGCACATGAAGGCACCCTAGCATCACCCTAAACAGAAGGACATTGAGGCACTCTACTCTTCACAAGCTGAGACTGCAGCCAAAGCTACAAGCGCGAGCTAGCCCGCGCTCCTATAGCTTTGAGACATGCATTTCTAGCCCGAGCTCTCATTCTCCGCAAGAACGATTCAAAGCAGCGACCTCAAGCTCTTGTGCTTCTGATAAAAAAAAAAAAAAAAAAAGAAAAGAAATTAGGTTGTGTGTATGTTTATACAGCCTAGAACTCAGTCTGCCTGCACGGGCGACTTGTCCCCCAGCTGTAGATGAACAATTTAGTCAGTGCAGTACAACCGCTAGCCTGGGGTCTTTAACGTGCGCCACGCAGTAGTGATACACGACCGCACGCGGGTACGATGCTCATCCAAATCGAAACGGGTAGAAACGGGCAGGGGTGGGATTGAACTCGGGGTCCTTGGGTTCTGCAGCGCGATCTTTTGCTCCACGTGCTCTGAGCTGGTGTGCGCTAGCCCACTCGGCTAGCGCACACCAGGGGCCCTAATCTGGACACTTGGCGAAAAAGTCGGCAAGAAATCCCGCGGCTATGATTGGCCGACGCCGAGGTCAAGTGCAGTGTTGGCCAATAACGGCCGCCGGATTACTCGCCGACCTTTGCGCCAAGTATCCAGATTAGGGCCCCAGCTCGGAGCAATGAAAGGGATCAGGGGATGAATCTCTTAGTAAAAAGTAAATGCTCATGCCGTAATTATTTGAAAGCCAATAAATCAAGCCGCTCCACTGCGGTTTCAAGTCATGTGTTTGCTTCCCCGCACGAAACGTCGTAGCTAGTATTTCTATTGTAGTATTTGCTTTTCTATTTGTGCTGTTCGCGTGCGGCTGCAATTGTCGTCTTGAATTAATCTCTGTAGAGGGGGTATTCACTCAGGTGGAAGCGAAGCTTCACGTGTTGAGAAATCGCTTTTCGGTCAACTTGAATGCAGTCAAAGCTGCGACTTGCGGCAGGTGTTAAGTGTACGGAGCTACGCCGTGGTGAGCTCGAAAACGTCTAGCGCTCATCTCAGCGCGCCACTTGGAGGGCAGTTTCTCCAGGAATCGTAGTATATTTAAACAGCAAAATAAGGATAGCTTTTTTTTTTTGTCGATTTTACCTACCATCCTTCCTTAGTGCTAGAATTCCAAACTGTGAATATACGTACCTTCTGTCATATATACTGTTCAGTCCTTTCCCAGAGCACAATCGCTCTCGGGGAGGAGAAAACAGGACATCACAGACGACAGTCACATTGGCCACTGTACGATAGGAGCTACGGTTCAGACCAGCGTTCCAACATAACTATTCGCACGTCGATCGATTGCACCGTAATTCATCAAACGCTCTTAAACTCCTTAATGTAAAGCAGAATGTCAACCTGCGACACCCCGCCCCCTCCGATCACGGCCCGACCAGCGGCGTCAATGAACGACAGTTTACGTCATATCATCTTGTTGTTACACCACTGATACGCGAACACACGGTCACATCGGTGATAATTCCAGCGTTCTGTTCCCAACGCACAACACTGCCATCGCGATGTTGCTGCTATGTTGGTGACACGCAGAAATACAAAAACACCTTGATTGCCGGTTGGCACTTGGCATCGGAAAATAGACCGAACTCAGCACAGATGCACCCAAAGCTGGAACCTTAAGAAAAAAAAGTATGTTTGTTTATCTGGGAGTGAAGGGAAATAAATTCCACTTCGTCGTCATTATCACATCTATGTTGAATATTTGCACCTTTCGTGGTGTCGGAACATGGCGGGCAGCAATGAATTGCTTATTTATAAGCACTAGGCACTAGGCGCACTATGTGTTTTTGAGAACTTTCTCATGACCCTTGTAACGAACTTCTTGCTTCTTTTTTTTTTCGGCAAGACTAACTGTGATTCGCTGCAAGAATGAGGAAGAGGCGCGAGAAAATATTTGAGACAAGAGTCGCGTCAGAATCAGCGCCACTTTTCCTGAACTTCACCGCGAATTTCAGCCACCTTTAAAAAAAATGACGCAAGTGCGCGTCGTCTGCTACAACATAAGTCTTTTTTAATATTTAAAATAACTAGTACGCTTTAAAAAATTACAATCATGGAAATTGATTTGAATTAGAACGAGAAAAACTCTAATTAAAAAAGTCGTTGTTTAAATAGCTGTTCTCTTCTCCGAAACCGGTTTCTTGCGTACAGAGTCGAGCTTCAAAATGGTCCCATGATTTAAATTTTTTTTTTAAACAAATCTGAATATGAATACAACCAGACCAGCCCTACAGAGAACCAGCTTAATCCCTCTAGCATACAATAAATAAAAAAAAAAAGAGATCAGATGTTAGAATTCTATCTGAGGAAACCAAGAACGCGTGAAGAAAATTCTTTGAAATTTTATCACAATCAAGCGGTGTTTACAAGACAACTGCTGGCGCTGCCTTTCTAATTTTTTTTTCATGCTGAGTTTTTATGCTTATTAGGAGCATGCCCTTAAATGTCGTTGCTGCGTTATGACATGAAACTGAGTTACGAAACTTCAAAATCGTATAAAAAGGGAATCTTTTAAATAAACATTAAAACGCGAGATTGTCCTAATTAAGAAAGAAACGTAAGTGCAGAACCACGAGTCCTTCATATACATATATATTAAAAAAAATATAAGAATGCGACTTGGATGCATTGCAAGTCTAGAAACTTGGAATGCGTAGAGGCGTGTCTTTGAAAATATCAAAACTTGCACTTTTTGTTTTATTATTGGCGTTACGTTTTGACAAATGCATGTCACATTCTGCACCAAGACACTAATCATGAATTGGCCATTTATTTGCAAAAAGAACGAAATACGTGGCACGCGCACAGACGCGATATTTGCACCGCAAACAGGAGCGTTAATTAGCACAGCTGCCTCTGGGAGCTGAGCTTTCTCGCATGGCTCATGCCGAGCCAACGAGAGCGGCTGGGACGGGACTTCCAGAGCACCACCGGCGCAGCGTCGAAGCTTGGGTTGCGCTGGGCGAGTGTCGAACACAACGGACTAGGACGCACACCCTTGAAACTGATGAAACTGCGGGTTGGAGAACCCGCAGTTTTATCAGTTTCAAGAGGCCTCCAGGAGGCGCAGCATGTACCGACGGCCACGCGCTCGGCCGTTCGCATTTCATTTGTACCCGATAGGACGCACATCGTGCGCGCTGATGAGGACTGGAAGAGCGCTACATTTCACACTCTTGAGCACATCGAACAGCACGTGTGCAGAAGCTAAAGCTTCTAGACGCGTACTGTTTAGGTTGTAATGTTTGCATTTTTAGATGCGGAGCATCTCTTGCTCGGGTCTATGTCCCGCGGCGTCGGCGTCGTAGTCCGCACTCACACTACGCATGCGCAACTCTCCTCCTCTAGTCTCCTCTCCTTCAAGTGTGAGCGGTAGCGCGCTGCGCGCGTTCCCCATCCCGTGACCGGGGCGGGGTCTGAGGCGAAACCGTGTTTCCCCGGAGGAGGGAAAGGAGGAAAGTTTTCGGCGCGCGGGTCGCAGCGCCAGGCCAGGCCTTTCTAGTGGGGTGAGCTTTCCCCGCAACTCCGCGGCTGTCGTCTGCTAGCATTTCCCGACCGCTCGCGTCCGTTGCAGCCTAGATCTCGCCGGCCAGCCCGGTCTCGACGAGGAAACCTGCAAGCGCTGTTAGGGCATTTTGCGCCGCCTTACCGTGCGGTCTGATTAGACTTTCAAAGTTACTCGTGCTACATCAGTTCACCGCTGTTGACTCCACTTCACTCCGTTCTTCCGATGAAGTGTGATGGAAGCAACAGTCCCGTCAGTTAGTGGGTTGGCGCAAGCAAGCGTCAGCACCACCCCGATGCTCCGCATCACCCCATGGTTCCCCTCGGGAAGATGGTGTAATTTTTTGTAGTTCTTTCTCCTCATTGTTTGCAATAGAACAAGTTGAGGTATTCTTACTCTGGGCTGCTGAAAACAATCCACGTGCTGACGGCTGCCAGTCTTCTCGGCCAAGGGCTTGGCACAAAGCGCGCCCTGACAGCGAACTTTCGCCAAGTGATTTTACACCGTCACATTTGTTCTTGACAGACAACAACGTTTACCCACGCTAGCGGCCACACGTGAATATTCTGTGTTGATTGTGGCACATGTGGCCAGTAGCGTAGGTTTTTCTCTAATCCAAGCTGAATCGCCGTTTAATTATAAACCAAATCAATATTTATAAACAAGCTTGTGCACATGCTCACGTGAAAAGTGTGGGCACTGCGCATGTGAAGAAGACAATCTCTGTTTCACGATAAGTGCGAGCGAAACGGAAGCTACACGCACGAGCATGGTGACCTGAAATACTCTTTCAGTGTATACAGTGAAAAAGTATTTAACTGCCCAGCGCATGCTTTTGTATACTGTGGGATTTCCCTTGCTGCTACACGTCTCGGGAAATGACACAGCACACCGGTTCAACAACAAGCAAACATTTAATGACCGCTATCGCCTGCGCCGCGATCCCAACAGCCCCCGCGCATACGCTGCGACGGCCCTTTATCAGCGGTGGAGCGCCGCTCGCGTGGCCAGTTGCCCTTGGCCCCCTCGTGGTCAAGATGATCACTCATGATTGTCGGAGGGGCAACCTGGGCCAAACGCTTGGAATCCCCAGGTTGCCCACAATACAGACGGATGTGCTCGGCAGGGGTTCATAATTTTCGTCGAAACACGTTTTGTGAACAACTTTTCATGGACACACGTTTCATGAACATACGTTTTGTTGACACTGGGATGTTTCGTGAACCCATGCGACGTTTGGTCGACAACGTATTATATTTTACTAAGTCGATTTGATTGAACTACTGGCTTCATTTGGTTTTCTGGAATCATACCGGAACTAAAGCGAACTCACTCAGGTGGCTCAGATAGGCCACCTGCGCTGAAGCTTTGAACAAACTGTAGCGCCCTCATTTTGGGTAGTACAAGCTCACCTGATTGAGCCTCGCACTCGTTGAGCCTCGTTGGTTGAGCTTTCTTAATTCTGTCTGGTGCTGAAGAACGAAAAAACACCTTTGGACGCCAGAAATCGGCCAGACTCAACGCCGCAAGACAATCAAAAATGCCAAATTCATGACACCACCGCTAGGGTACGCGTCTCTTATCTCTGGGTGGTGACGTCAAAACACCTGTGACGCGACGCTTTCATTTTTCTTTTTCTTTGTCATGTCTACTTTGGAACGCGTGGAACGGCAGTTCTTGGCTCACGCGCTTAGCGTCTAAGCTTTGACGGCGTTCGAATTTTTGTTGTTTCTTTGTATTTTCATCGTGATCTCGCGCTCGGCACCAGAGCTGGCACGCTTCTGCATGCGTGACAGTTTGAGACGCTAAAGTTTGTACTACCCAAACCAAGGCCTAACAAGTTCCTTTTCGCAGCACCCCCTGGGGAACGCAGGAGGCCCATAGGGCAAAAACAAATTCGCGAGCACTAATCCTATAGCCGTCCTAACGCTACGCGCGGACACCACTCAATCCGCTCGGGGAAAGTTGAATTTAATCTCAGGCCCGAGATTGCACCAGCCCTCATCGGAACCGCCAAGCACTCTTACCGCTCATTCACACTGGAAGTAGATCCGCGTTCGCAAAGCGGTTGCGAACGCGGTTGTATAAAGATCCAGTACAATTGCACGCGCACTCGACGACATCAAGTTCGCGTGCAATTGTACTGGATCTTTATACAACCGCGTTCGCAACCGCTTTGCGAACGCGGATCCGCTTCCAGTGTGAATGAGCGGTTAGGGCCTGTTCACACATACAGCGGAGCGTTAAGTTAGCGCTACGTGAGCGCTCCAAAGAGCGGTCATGTGGCGCCTCCTAGCGCGTGACTTAGTTCTAATATAGCGCGCGATTAGCGCTTTTGTAGCGCCTTGTTAGCGCCTTGTTAGCGCATAAGTAGCGCCTTTTTAGCGCTTCTTGTACGGCGGTTATTGCTGCGAATTAGCGCGTGCACTGCGGTTCCAGTTCCTGTGGTTGGGTGTGCATCAACAGTACCATGGCGGACATGTTGGTCGCTGAAATAGAAACGCGACAATTGCCGTTACATACGCAATTAGTGCATATGTGTGTGGATGACTTAATGCCTAGAAGAGCCTTCTGGGTGCGCGAAATCTTTCGCCAAGATACCGACGGCTATCCGGCGAACCTTGTTCCCAGGCTGAGGGACCGAGACACAGAGCTCTTTCGAAGGTGATTATTTTTGAACTGCGTGTCTTTGAAACCAGGGTCAAGCATATCGAATAGAAAGCGATGAGGTCGTACCCAATCAATGGACCTCTTGGCGAATATGTGCTGCCACCTAGACACGCGAATCGGTTCGAGACTAGGTGACTGGAAAACAACGCGCGCCCAAGGCCTCTCCCACCCGTTCCACACCCAAAACGTCAGCTGCATCCTGTTCACCCATTGAGGCGATGTGACCTAGATACGGCTCTCCCAAGCTCACCTTTGTCCCCATCGTGCGTAATCTTCCGCCCCGAGGTCGACACAACGAAACCGCTCAAAGGCGAGAAATGCAAGATGGCGGATTGTTTGGAACTAGATACTCTCGAACCCAGGCGCATGAAATGCTCCGCGCATGCGCACCGCGTATTTCTACAAAAGGTCCATTAGTCGCTCAGAGTCTATGACTCTGGATCGCCTGCTCGACCTTTTGCTTGGAGAGCGGCTCTTTTACTTCCTCTTTTTTCAGTGCCAAAGGAAAAACAACAACAACGGAATCGCCGTGCACGCGCTGTTCCGCAGTAGCAAGCCCGGCACAAAGAGCGTGAGAGCGCTTATGCGCTGCTGAAGCGCTAACCGAGCGCCTACTGAAGCGCTTCCGAAGAGCTAACTGAGCGCCTACTGGAGCGCTTCTGAAGCGCTAATAGAGCGCTACGTCACGCGCAAGTTGGTGCTACATGAGCGCTGCTTCCAGCGCTCATGAAGCGCTAACTGAGCGCTCCGCTGTATGTGTGAACCGGCCTTTATGGTGAATTCGGGTCGCCTCTTTTTTCTGACCTTGATTCAACACAACACCGCCCTTCTCACTGCCAGAGCTACTCGAGATTCCTTTCAGCCGATCACAACAGCTGGGCTCAGAGCGCTCTGACATTCTAGGACCCCTCACGGAAGTAAAACTTCTTGACATTGGTAATGGATAACGATGTACGATTGAACAAAATTTACGCTCACAACGTGATGAACGGCTGTTATGGACTATAAACGGTTCTAAGCATCACCATCTAATCATTAAAACAAAAAAAAAATATCAGCAGCATGCGAATTAATTTTCGCAGAACGGAACGAAAGATTAATATTTGGAAGAGTTGTCAACTCATCGCGTTTTCGACAGTGAACGCGTTGCGATAGCGGTCATGCGTACGGCAGAACAGCCAGATATCAAAGTCAATAAACCGCATTTTTTCACGGCGGAATATCGTGCAAGCATCACCCACAGGACATAGCACGTATCGTCATTTGAGGTGACACAAATCACAGTGCATTATAGTCGGCTTTCCCTTTACACAACACAAACCTTTGAACGCACTTTTACCGAACCTGAAAATTCCTTGAAGGGCTTACAAACCCCGGTAAAACAGCGGCGAGCTCAGCGAGCTGTTTTTTCATCGGTTAAGGTAAGCGGGTTCACCGCCGTGAGATGAACGATCTCGTAAAAGCACGGGAATACTTTCCACGTCAAGTTTTCCTGTCACGGCCACAAGCGAATGTGGTCCCGTCCATTGTAATCCTCGCACCGTCGAACACACAAGCACTTTGTAGAACCAGATATTCATCGCCGTCATGCCGGACCCGCACACCACCGCAGACCACTGCCGGCCATCGTCAACAAAACCACGTGATCCCCATCCAAGTACCATGACGCGCCCGCCGCTCCGCACTCCGACGGCCAGAGACGGAGCGCTAGGGAGTGCTCTGAGAGGTAGGGGCGCCCTCGGAAAGACCCATGCCGATCAGACCACCGCACACCCTTTCCACCACCTGATCTTGCGCGCTCTAAAAAAACACGTTTTTTTTTAGTTTTTTTTTAAAATAAACGTTATTGAGGTGATTGAGCGCCAACGGCAAAGAAGGCTGTCTGTATTTACTTTCCTAGTTCAAACACGCAGAAAACCTTGGTCACATTGACGCTTTTATCGCTAATTTTTGTCAAACTAGCAAACGAAGCCGTTAGAAACGGCGAACTTTCAGAGCGGTGCCGGCAGTGCTATATAGATTGGGCTAAAATGGTCGTCTCTGCAACTTTGTGTCCAAGTCAAGCAGGTTTTGCTGCCGGGTGCCTGCGTGCCTTTTGCACTACGTTTGGGCATGTTTCCTGTTACCGAGTGGCGACTGCCGTCAGACAATCAACGTTTTATATTGCTGTGAGTCACCAACTTCACCATGGCAGTGTTGTGCTTTGTGAACGAAGTATGGAATCGTCATCTATGTCTCCATGTGTTTCGCGTAGCAGTGGTGTAACAGTGAGATGAGATTACGCATGTGTCCGGTCGCAAGTTGACATTCTGCTCTACATTAAAGTGTTTTAAAGGGCCTCTGACAAGAAAAAAAAATGTTTTTTTTTTTTAAATAGTCTAATTGAAACACGCGTGTCAAAAAAAAAATACGCAAAAAAAAAAAAATTAGAGGAATATTGATCTCGCGAGACGCGATTTAGTTGTCAGTCTCCTCCTTTCCACTTGTTTTCTCTCTCGGCATTTCGGGCGCGTGGAGGAGAGGTGGAGCGGCTTCGCCTTCACGACCGAGATGGTCATTCCGGAATGACCAGTGACGTCATCTTCGCGCGCAGAATTTTAAATAAATGTCTCGCCGTCAATATTGCTCTAAACAGTTTTTTTTTTTCGCGTAAAGCTTTCTTTTTGACATGCTTGTTCCAATTAGACTGTCTAATTTTTTTTTCTTTTCAGGGGCTTTTGAAGAAGACCGCTTGAGCGACTATGGTGCAATCGATTGACCTGCGGATAGTCAGATTTTAGAGCGCTGGTCTGAACCGTAGCTCCTCTCGTACAGTATTCAATGCAACTGTCGTGTGCCTGCAATGCCCTGTTGTCCCGTCCCCGAGAGCGACTGGGCTGTCAGGGAAAAGGCTGAACCACTAATCTCTTACAATTGCTGGATCGCACTTCCTTGTGTTATAAAACACAAGGAAGTCGCACGTCCGGTGACCGCGAATGCGGTCGCCGGACGGCCATCTTGCATATACCGGAAGTCGACCTTTTGGAGTGTTGCAGAGGCTGGGCGGCAGCGTGCTGAAGACACGTTTTCTGCTCGTTCGCCGTCATTTGACGAATAACATTTTTTTTTTTTTTAGAACGCAGCTTTTAGGCGCCCGTTTCCGGGTTGAGCGGCGTCAGCGTCGCCGTCGGCGCAACCATGCGCGTTGCATTATGGGATGTCACAGTTTCTCCGCTAAATATAGCGGGGAAACTTAACCCGCTAAATTTAGCGGGAAAATTTGCTCTAAGTCTTTACTCAATTTCGCGGGAAATTTAGGCAAAAATTCCCGCTAAATGGGAGGGGAGGAGGGTACGGAGGGGAGGGGGCATACCTTTCCCTCCTCCTCCTCAAGAGCTGCGCTCTAATTTCACGTTAGATAGAATTGTGTATTCCTTTCATTTTTTAAGCCTGTGTAAACGGTAGTAGTTTCTGCAATTGAATTGGCAAACCTGGTGGATTTGCAACCGCCGGATCCCTTCCATGGCGTTCATTTCATTTGAGCATACCAATGCACAGTGGAACGCGCGCAAAAGCAGCTGTGGTCCACAGGCAGCTTCGCGCTTGTTCTAGGATCACTCGACTCGCTAACTGTGGACCTCCAGGCATCTGACACCCAAACATCCAGCGTCGTTTCTGTCTCACGTTGCTTTACGAACCGCACGACGACGACATATGCAAATCAAGCTATATTTGAACACGTGTCGTCATCTGTATTTAATGTTAGAAAACTAACTTGCCGTAACTGAATGGGCAGAGTTTGAAATTGAATACTAAACTTGACGTGTAATCTATCGATGTGAAGTTTCTGGAAAATGTCATATCGGAAGATGCTTCGTAATTTATATTCTCGCAATTTTTATTAGTTGAAGTGATTCCGTTTTTATAACACAAATATAATTTTATAATTTATTTTTTAGTTTAAGGTATACATTATCTGTACAGTTTATTGCTTACTTTTTTTTTTAACCCATTATATCCAACACACCGTTCGCGTAAATTATCGCGGGCATAACTCGGGAAAATGTTTTGTTTCAATATTAGGTACTCTTGTCTATGAAAAGCAAAACAATAAACTAACAAGCAATAATAAATGTAATATCGATACATTAAAGTATAGTCGCAAAGCAGTTCTTTAATTTGACATTAACTTTACGAGTGTGGCATACATTGAGAGTTGCAAATCGTCAAAAAAGCAAAGCTGTCTGCACGATGGGGTTGCAGATGCGACAGGGGGATAGAGAAAACAATCCCGACTTCTGTCTCGGTTCCTCTTTCGCCTAATAAAACGCACCAATGGTCTACAGGAACGCCTTTTCACTTTTAGGCTAAGAAGGCTGAACTGCCATACTGAGCCTTAGGAAATTTTCGTTCCTTAGTTGCAACTTTGTGCCATGACATCTAAAAAAAAAAAGCATCACCCACCGGCGTCTTTGAGCCAATTTACAATATCTGAGCATGGGAAACTGACTTTTGAGAGCCACTTAAAAGTGGGCCCGATCCGTTGGTATAAATAGAATGTAGAAAAGTTAATATATGCCCATGTTAACGAAATGATACAAGACAAACAAAAATGACCCACAACGACCTTTTTTTTTACCTACAAAAAAAAAAGGGGGGGGGGGCGACTTTTGAAAGCACGTGGAAGAACAGAGGAATTGCAGTATTTCAGAAACGAATTTAATGTATTAATACAAAAATACCTCCTTGTTATGTACACCATAAATACCTATTTACATAGTATGAAGTCGGTGAAATATGAAGTTGGATCACAATGAAAGCCATATTACCACGTGTTAAGGCAGGTTCAACACACTTGCTACTGCTCACGACCGGAGAGGCTTAAAATCCGGGGTTTAGCCTCTCCGGTCGTGAGCAGTCGCAAGCCTGTGAAGCAGCCTTTAGCCGAAAGTAGAAGACACTGCCCGGAGACGTCAGCCGCGTCCGATGGAACCATTCCACGCCGACCGTACCCATCCGAAAAGTTAGCGCAGACAGGGGCCCGTCCTCTCGGCTTACATCACAACAATGGCTGTTGGAGTCGCCTGGAAACTGGGCACAATCGGGGCGCAGTACGCCCCGCGGTTCGTAGCCACTCGGATCGGCGCCTGAGGCTGCGGTGCCGCCTTCCTGACGGGGATGGCCATGTAGTTGGGCTGAGGCTTGGCCACCATGATTTTGTAGGAGAATTCTTCGGGCATGGCGTAGCGGATGACCGGCGGGCCGAAGTAGCAGCTCTTGGCAGTCTTCGGGTGGACGAGCACGTGGCACAGCACTAAGAGCGGGACGACCAGAATGGGCAGGAAGCCCGGATGCACGGCGACGGTCAAGTACGTGCCCAGCGCGGCTACGGTGACCAAGGCAGAGGCCCCGAACAGGCTGCAGGCGTTGTGGCGGACGCTGGCCCAGCTAAACGAGGAGCCGGAATGGGCTGCGTCGGGGGGCTGCATCTGCGGGGTCGAGATGTGGAAATAAGCGTGCGGGAACGCGACACTCCATACTGGTCTGGCGCGAAACGAGCACAAGATTTGACGCGAACCGACAACGTTGGAAACTACACAAAGCCTGCATGTCTTTGAGACCATGGAGAGCTTGCGATGCAAGTTAAAAGGGTTATTTTGCCGTGACTGAATAGCCCACCCAAGTTATCGTCCGCGAACTCGACTAAGTTTTATCTTTTAAGGCGTCCGGCTTAAGTTATCACAGATAGTCGGTATCCTAAACCGCAACCGCTATGTACTGCCAACAAACGTTAAATTATTAATATATAACTCCTTGTTCTATTCCCATTTAATTTACGGCCACCTAGTCTGGGGTAAGACGACATTAACAAATCTTGATAAAATAAATGTTTTGCAAAAAAAAAAAAAAAAGCCGTGAGGGCAATCGCGAATGTAGATTTTGATCATCCTACAGCCAATCTATTCAAGAAGTTCCACATTATTAGTATATATTCTCTCTACGACTACAAACTTTCCACTACTCTAAAAGTGGAAGAAATTAGAAATACTAGCTTTCTAGTGAGCCTTGGACGCCTTTCCCAATATGTTCATCCTTATCCGACTCGTTCTGCGAGCTGTTGGGAGGTGGTCACTCCCAGAACGAACTACGGAACACAAATGCTCAGATACACTATTCCGAAATTATTAAATTTATTTCCCGAACAAAACTTTGATTGGGAGAAATTATCTGTCCAGGATATTCGGACCCTTCTGTTTGATGTCGATCGTGTGCATAAATCCTTTTCTCCTGTTTTTTTATTAGTTATGTCGCGATTGTATCACGTTTTTTTTTTTCTCTTCAAAAACTAGAAAGTGACAAAAAAGTTAACAATCCTGTGAATCAGCCTTAACAAAGTGTGTGATGACGAAGGTCTTTTCTGCTATCCTTTCTATAGCTTGTGCTCTGTATGTATTTTATACTGTGAGTATCACGCTGCTCTGCTGCTTGTAGGCGGTCGGGGACCCGTCAAGCTGTTTTCTACAGCTTTTTGTCCCTGATCGCCACCATAAAAATCTTATGGTGAAATAAACGATTATTATTATTATTATTATTATTATTATTACTGTCTTATAACTAAGGTTCCGCGTTTTCGGTTTCTATTTTTTCAAAATTCGGCGTACTTTTTTCGGTGTTTATTTTAAAATTCAAATTTCGGTTTTTTTCGGCGTATATTTATGCCAACAAAATTTTATCAGCTTTTTTCGGTGAATAAAATATACACCAACAGACACCGGATCAGATGATCCTTGTAGCTGTGATATTTGTGATCACTCAAAGAATAACGGTACAGATACATTGAAAAATAAATGACACCTTATTTGGCAAATGTGTGCAACTGTAAAAGAATCAAGAAAAAAACATAGAAGTACAAACAAATCAGATATGAAGCCTATGCCCAAAAAACATGAACTTCACCTTTTGTTAATCAGGATTACGCGATCTTATCAATGTACACACATATGTACGTTCTCAGGTTCTCCTCGTTGATCCGCACTCATTCTTTCCTGTTAATATGACCCTGAGCTTTGAGAATGCCCTCTCAACGCTAACACTGGACACTGGCAGGCTGAGGAGACGAAGCGCTGCCTGATCCAAACTCGACCAATCAACCAATTGTGACCGCCAAAAGAGACACGGTGCGACGTTTTGAAGCACAGCACAACATGCAGAGCTTGCATCAAGTCAGTCTTCCTTACAACGAGTTTGAAAACGCGCTCGTACGTACAGTCGGGGACAAAGTCCCCAGGACACGAGAGCTGCGGCTGAAATCCATTGCTCTGCCATCTGCCGGCGGGTCGCCTGGTTTCGAGATCACACAAAAGCGCATGCGCGTCCTACTGTGCATGCAAACATGTGCGTTTTCCCGTTCTTCTGCGGCGCGGCCCCTAACTCTGAATCGGGCGCGTGGTACCGCCTCGGAGATAGCGCTTACTGACATGGCACCTATAAAACAAGGAGTCACGGCAGCTCAACTGAGCGATAAACTCAACTGGTTATAAAGCAAGGTGCGCTGACACGGCGAAATGCGGTGCAATGCCGCAGGCGGTATCTCCAGTGTGTAGCAGACGCTCGTCAGTCGCAAGCGCTATCTCCAAGGCGGTACCACGCGCCCGATTCCGAGTTAGGGGCCGCGCCGCAGAAGAGCGGGAAAACCACGGATCTCAATGACAATAGACCCCTTTCAAAATTCGCGTGCCGATTATTAGAATGTCGGAACCACTGCACAATGGCGGAAAAACTGGCGTCGTGGAACGTGCAAGTCATTCCATGAGATAGCGAACGTTCGGAGCGCGGTGGCCAACGGAGCAGACGGGCCAATCGAACAGCGGGGAAAGCGCAACGTCACTGCGCTCATCACCTTTTTCTGTGGGTGCGTTTTTCCTTCTACTCCAAACAAACGCATAAGTGTGCCGTGACGTTGCGGTTTTAGTCCGCCATTGTGCAGGGATTCCACAGCTGCCAACAGAGGGCAGTATTTTGAAAGGGGTCTATAGGGAGTTGTAGTAGATCGTTTTTCTCCTCCGCTACGGTATCCCCGAAGAAAACGCCGCAGCTGCGCATGCGCGCCGCCAGCCTTGTCTTCATAGTTCAAGGTCTTGTGGCGGATTACGGAGCGCTATCCGGGTGCCTATCGGGCTGCGGAAACGGTCTACTACAATTCCCTAATTGCTGGATCGCGCTTCCCGCTCCCGCAAGTGAAGCCACCGGACTTCACTCGCTTGGGATACAATTTGCGGTTTTGCTAGCCTTTCGCTGTGGTTTTCCAGCGTGCTTAGACACGTTTTCTACTCGTTCGTCGTCATTCGCCGAAGAAGTTTTTTTAAGACTGTATTGTTGAGATTTGCCGTTGTGAACACGTGGAAAATTTTACGAAAGCGCAGTGTCGCGGGAAAAAGGCACAACTCGTCGAAAGCAAGGGTCTGGCGGCGTGTTCAAAGCTTCCTTGGCACGCCGAAGTGCCGTGTCTCTGTGCCTTCGCGCGCTTGGATACCGACGCCGTGTGGATGTGTTTTGCGAGTGCAATGTGCGTAAAGCCGTATCAAAAGGTACAACTCGTCGAAAACAAGTGTCGCCGGTCTCGCGGCATGATCAAAGCTTCCTTGGCACGCCGAGTGATGCATCTTTGTGCCTTCGCACGCTGGGATACCGGTCAAGAATTGACGCCGCACCAAAGTTCTGAACGTGTGTGGCGCGTAGATGCCTTTAGATCATTTATTTATATATATATATATATATATATATATATATATATATATATATATCGGCCACGGAGTTCTGGATCTTCCAGCTGTTCCGGTGAGTTGCTATCAATAAAAGGGGGGAGATCTGTACGTGTTCTTATGTACTATTGACCATGGCTATGTTCCAAATCTACTCTAATGGATTACGTGGGAGCACGAATAGGGCAACGTTGTGGAGCAAGGAGGGTTTTCGAAAGCAAAAGTACAAGACGGCGAGAATGAAAATCCTTGAAGCGCGGCCGATATGGTCGTGTACAATCTGTTGACCAATTACAATTAGGCGAGCCGCGCTCAAACGTCAAGTGCAGTTAAGTAGGTTGATAATGAGCCAGCACTGATCAGTGATGAGCTGTTGTGCACGGTATTGTGTAAAACGTCTAAGGACGAAGAAAAGACGTACCTTCCCCCCACCTTCCGTCGCTAGTGGACGCTGGATTAAGCTCGTTCCTAAACCGCGAGGGCCACAAGTATACAGACTTCAGAGTAAAGTAAGACGCTGATCCAGAGGCACATACGGCTTCACGCACATTGCACTCGCTAAGCACATTCACATTACGTCGATTCTTGGTCGGTATCCAAGCGCGCGAAGGCACAGAGACACGGCACTTCGGCGTGACAAGAAAGCTTTGAACACGCCGCCAGACCCTTGCTTTCGACGAGTTGTGCCTTTTTCCTGCGACACTGCGCTTTCGTAAAATTTTCCACGTGTTCACAACGGCAAGTCTCAACAATACACAGAGTCTTAAAATCTTCTCCGGCGAATGACGACGAACGAGTAGAAAACGTGTCTAAGCACGCTGGAAAACCGCAGCAAAAGGCTAGCAAAACCGCAAATCGTATCCCAAGCGAGTGAAGTCCGGTGGCTTCACTCGCGCTGCAGCGAACAAGCGGGGAAGCGCGATCCAGCAATTGTCATAGAGATCAGTGGGGAAAACACACATGTTTGCAGGCACAGTAGGACGCGCATGCGCTTTTGTGTGATCTCGAAACCAGGCGACCCGCCGGCAGATGGCAGAGCAATGCGTTTCAGTCGCAGCTCGCGCGTCCTGGGGACTTTTGTCCCCGACTGTACAGTCGGCACGAAATGAAACCCGAACGCCGGAACGCGTGGCCGTTGATACAGGCTGCTCCACCTGGAGGGCCCCTGAGAACTAATGAAAAGGCGCCGGGGGTGTTAGGGTGCGGGTCCTACTAAGATGAGGTCGACCCTCGCGCGGCCCGTCTGGGAGTTCCGTGTTTCGCCGGTGGCGCGCTGTAAGCGCCATCACATCCGTTACAAAAAGCACTGTCACTCGCTTTGTGTATCGGATTCCCAGCGATATCTCTTCAGCGCTGTCATTCATTATTGCGTTGTGTATCGCAAGGGCGAAATGAAAGTTGCAACATTTCGTGCACGGAAGACCCGCAGTGCTTGATGACGTGTCACCGGAACCACGCTGCGGTGAACAACGTGCCACGCGAGGTTTATGAAAAATATTGAAACGTCATAAACGCGAAACAAAATTCGTTTGTTCGCGCGACCATACTCTTTATCAAAAAATAAATAAATACTGCAACAAACTGACGCGGATGCCTCGGTTTTTATGAGCAATGTGCATGTTTTCGTGCGAGGTTATCAGTCGATTCTTAAAAAGCGAGGAATTGCTTGCTGACGCTCCCTTTGGTAACCACCGATATGCCGGGCGTATCAATTCCGGAGCGGAATAAATTCATCACCCTATCTGAGCAGGGCCTATCGCAAAGAGCTATAGCCAGGTTAAGCGGCCGCCCGGTGTCGACCGGGCGACAGTGCGGCGACAGAAAAGCACCCCAAGTGACGACGCTTACAGCGCGCCACCGGCGAAACGCGGAAGTCCCAAACACCCTACGCGAGGGTTGAGGACATCTTAGCAGGACCCGCACCCTCGCACCCAGGTGCGTTTTCATTAGTTCTCAGGGCCCCTCCAGGTGGAGCAGCCTGTATCGATGGCCACGCGTTCCGGCGTTCGGGTTTCATTCCGTGCTGACTGTACATGGCCAAGTCATGGGGCATTTCGGACTTCACGTTCCGATCGATGATGCGCACATTAAACCAAAACGTCGTGATGGCACCCGTGTATCCCATACATTGGGACACGTCTCGATAGACACTGTCGTTCCACTTTTTCGCCACGGCTCTGCGGTACGACTGGAAGGTTAAAGTGACCTTTCCGGCTAAAACTGAATTTTCGAAAATGGATTCGACGTACTTTTACCGGTTTTTATCGGTTTAAATCGAAAATGTTGAACCTAAAAACGGACCTTTTCCGGTTAAAACCGAATTTCCGAAAATGAATTCGGCGTACTTTTATCGGTTTTTATCGGTTTAAACCGAAAACTCCGTACCCTACTTATAACCAAGGAAGCAATCGTTACAACGGTTGCCGTCACCGACTGTCGGCAAGTCTTGTTGATTTAGGAAACAGACTTCTTGTTCGTGCATGGAAACGCGGCACAATGTGTCTCCGTGAAAAACGCACAGACACCACGCTGACATTGCGTTTCTGATGACAAACACGACGACGACAACATCGGCGCTTACTCGCAAAGCGAGCGACGGGAGATCGACGAGTAAGGACTAACCTCGACGGTGGGGCCTTTAGCCATGACTCCGTTTCCCTGGAACAACGCAGCAGCGACAAAGTGCCCGCGCGGAGTCGACCTCTTCGAAGGCTGGGGCGGCCGCGTCGCCAGACTCTGGCGCGCTTGTGGCGTCGCACGGCCGACCGGCCAGTCCCGTAGCAGTAACCCACACTTCTGACGAGACTACGCCAGTTCAAACTAGAGCCCCAGAAGGCAAGAAGGGAAGACGATCAAGATTGGCCAGTGGGGCGCTTCGAAGCGGGTAGCGCCGGCGCGTCTCCGATAGGGCAGATTAAAGGGGGGGGGGGGGGGGGGGTGGTCGGGTCGGGTCGCGAGGATCGTCTCGAAGGGCTTCCGGCGGGGGTGTGGTCGGCGCTTTCTGTCAAAGCTTAGCCGCCTGGCTCGAGCACTCTCTTTCCAACTGCCACACGGCATTTTGGGAAAACAGATGACGTATCGATAACGTCGTCTCGGTACAGACAGTACTGGACGGTCGTGCATTGTTTAAAATGCAACTTGCGGAAATAGTTTACATTGGAATTTTCGGCGTGTCATCATAGCTGGGATCTGATAAAAAGGAGCAGAAACAAGTTTTCCTCGAACCCCGTGTTCAAGGCAATCTGGCATCGTACACGCCTCCTCACGGGCCTCAACGCTGGTGATCACACGGGCGAAACTTGCCCCGTCACTGCTGTGACCGCACGCGCTCGGAGCGTGGCAGTCCAGAGATGGCAGCTCGCAGGAGGCGGTAATTGGGCTGGCCTATTGGGAGATTACATTCGAGTTACTTAGGCCGGTGCAGAAGGTGTAGCTGTATAGTGCAGGGCGGTGCATTTCGTGTATTTGTTTTAAGATAAGCTGCACTTGTGCACCGGTGAAGGAGTTATCCAAATCGAACGCGCCTATTCGTAATCTCATTCGCCTATATATGACGGAAATAAAACACAGCGCAAAAGAAGACAGGACAAGGACAAACACAGCGGTAGGTTAGTCTTTCTGAACATGGCGACATTGTACGTATACCCACTGTAGGTGAGAAATTTAGCCGGTGCAGTATACAACCGCTATCCTGGGGTCTTTAACGCGTGCACCACGCTGTAGTGATACACGACCGCATGCTTGTACGATGCTCATCCAGATGGAAACGGGCAGCGGTGGCTCGTGCATCGAGCTTGTGTGAAGACAAGATAAGCGCTGTCTGGCAACTGACGTCTAAAGGGCAAAAAAAGGAAGAGAAGAAAGAAAAACATCAACAAAGTATGGAAAGAAAGAAAGAGGAAAAGGAAAGCGTGAATTTTTTTGACCTGTGTGTTGGTTTACAAGAACACTGGAAACATTTGAACATATCTCGCACTCCTTCGTTCTTTTGGCGTTCACCTGGAGAATTGGTGGTTAAACGTTTCATCTCCATTTCAAGCAGCGGTGTTAAGGTGGCCTTCTTTATTATATTTATAAACCGGAAATTCTCTGAGATGTCAAAGACTGCGGCACCACATGGTGGCGTTTGGAATAAAAAGGGTCTATAGTTCGCTGATTTCGAAGCAAAATTTCAGTATTACGCTTTTTGCGTCATTAGGGAGTTTTCGTAGACCACGTTGCCCCCTCCGCTAAGCGTTCCGCAACGAAGAAGTTGCTACTGCGCCTGCGCGCCGATAGCCTTGACTGTGGAGTTCCCGCTATCGTAGCGGGTTGCGGACGGCCTTGCGGGACGGCGAAAACGATCTACGAAAACTCCCTATTAACATTTTGCGTCTTTGTCAAAATACAATGCACACCGTGCTGAAAACTAGGCATAATGATAGCAATCGTAATCTCCACTGGCCCCCCCTCCCCCTCCCCCCTCCCAAAAAAACAAAAAAAAAAACACAAAGGAAAAGAGTTTGTAAGATTTTTAATGCCATAAGATCAGTAGGCACAATTTTAATATGTAACTAGATATAAATGTTAACTGATACCTATTTCACAATATAACGCCAAAAAAAAATTTTTTTTTCACCAATAATTTTAGTGCACTTTTAATAGAAAAGGAACCTTAAATTTCGTTGATCATCTAAATCGATATAGACCCCTTTCAAAATACTGCCCTTTGTTGGTAGCTGTGGAATGCCTGCACAATGGCGGACTAAAGCCGCAACGTCACGGCACACTTTATGCGTTTGGTTGAACCAGAAGAAAAAACAGATCCACAGAAAAAGGCGATGAGCGCAGTGACGTTGCACTTTCGACGCTGTTTGATTGGCTCGTGGGCTCCTAGCATTGACTGCTCTCTGACGTTCGCTACCTTATGGAATTACTTGCACGTGTCACGATGTGTGTTTTTCCACCATTGTGCAGGGGTTCCGAGCTTCTAATAATCGGAGAGGGAATTTCGAAAGGGGTCTATTGTATAATACGATTGAAGTGAAAACTAATACCCTTTTCGAAAGACTGCCCACTCTTGGCAGCTGTGGAATCCCTGCACAATGGCGGCCTAAAACCGCAGCGCCACGGCACATTTAATGCATTTGGTTGGATTTGAAGATTAAAACGCACCGACGAAAAAAAAAAGGTGATAAGCGCAGTGACGTTGTACTTTCGACCCTGTTTGATTGGCTCGTCTGCTCCCAGCGTTGGCCGCGTTGCGACGTTCGCCATCTTATGGAATGACTTGCACGTTCCACGATGTCAGTTGTTCCGCCATTATGCAGTGGTTCCGACCTTCTAATAATCGGCGCGTGACTTTCGAAAGGGGTCTGTTGATGCGTGCCCACTCTCCTCTGTAGATTGTGACTGTCGTTTCGGAAACGGGAAACACTTATACTTCGTCTCATCCTACGATGGACTAAGGGCCAAAGCCATGGGCCGCCAGGTCAAATCACGTTCCACGCTACACTATGGCATGCCGAGCATTGATTAGGGGTGGACAAATAGTGCTCCGAACCCAAAAACGCTGCATCATTTCTTTAGCTTCAACACTGCAAACAGCCTCTTTTTGCGATGTAAAAATGTTGAGTCACTCAGTGCTCTTTCGATTCGAACCACTGTCCGCCCATCCCCATCAGTGATCTGAGACGCGGGCACTGATACGCGCATCAAAGCGCAACACGCGATTTCAAAGTGGCTCGTGATTGGATCTGGCGGTCCGTAGCTTTTGCCCTTAGTCCATCGTAGGGTGAGACGAAGTATAGACAACTCTGTCCATCAACACGAGGGAACCATGTTTTCGGCGGCTTTGTCAAATTGGGGCAACAGCAACTCTTGGGAAACATGGTTTTGTCGCCCAGCAACCCTGTTCTTCGATTGTTGTCCGACAGTCGGAGAACACTTTGTCACACCGCGCTGACGGCGCGGCCAACACGGGGAACACTCCGCCATTTTGATTCTTTACCTTCATTCGTGTGCGGCGTGTCTGCGCTGTAAATGTGACTACAAAGTTCTAGTGCGCTCGAAGGGTCGGAAATTACCACGAAACGACATCAACCAGTGGCTGTGATTAGAAAACTTGACAGGGGGAGTATTTTCCGCTCTTCATTTTAACAAAATGGTCTTCATTCGCATACGAAGCAGCTAGCCCTGGCCCCCAACCGAGGAAGATGAGATCGCTGCAGTGTTCGGGATTTATGCCAGCGTATGAAGTGTTTCTCTCCGATTCTGTCTTCCCTGCAATTCCTATTTCTTGTGTAAAATTGAGTTAGCACTGGCCATACACTGGCAGTATTCCAAAATGTATTTTGTAGCGTGGCGTTGAGCTGAACTGACAGTGCTTAAAAACTGCGACACCGACACGATCGGCCTTCATAGCAATTGGTGGAATGAATGATTTGCAACAGAAATCCCGGGGATGTCTTCCCGGCGCGCGAGCATCACGAGACGAAAACGCGAGGCTTTTGCACATCGCAAAGCCTGACGTTTTCTTCGCGGGATGCGCGTGCCGTGGCAAAATCCCCGGGATTTCTCCCTCGCGTGAATACCCCACTACTGCCTGCTATGTGATCGCTTCATTCGCCAAAACGCCATGGGGATTTTCGAAACAATTCAGGTGTCTGGCAGCGGCTTGTTTTAAGCTCTAAGTATCAACAAGCATGACCAGAGCGGTCGTTTTTACGCTTCGATTTTTGAATTGCTTGCTTTCGTGGTTGATTGTTATCAAATTTTATCGAGGGTTGAGTCATGCGGTTTTATTTAACTAGCAGTAATGTGAGCTGGTCTCTCGGCAGTTCTAATTTCAATAGCCATCTTAACGTTCACAATAGCAGCTGACCATTTCGACAATCCCTTTCTGTAATTACGCAGTAAAACATTCATCAAATTATTTTAGCTGAACGCCAGCCTTAATATTGTAAAATAGTGTTTTCCAAGGCTTTATATAAGTAAGCTCTTAAAAGAAAAATACATTGTTAATAGGGAACTCCGCTATCGAAGCTATCTGCTTTGTTCACGGAACGAAATTCGCCATCCACCAATCTGGCAACACCTGTCGTCCAACATAAGTTGCTGCTGTTTTTGTTCCCGAAAGCTGCCACATCGAGGCAACATTGTTGCTTTCCCTATGTTGTGCTGATGTTCCCGCGATGTGACAGTGCAATCCCGAAGATAGCTGAGAACTGGATAAGAAAGTGCGTCACAAGGTCACACATTGACGTCCAAAAAGTCTATCAGCTGTGCCACACGGCTCTAAAATGCTCACCTTTTTCGGCTAAACAGAATTCTGATATATCAATTTGGCATACTTTTATCAGTTCCTATTGGATAACACCGAGAACCCCCCCCCCCCCCCAAACCCTCTATATAGAACATAGCTCAGTTTATCCTCTCTAAAAAAAAAAAAAAGGTAGTTAGTTTTATACGGTGAGCAAGTTCTCCCAAATCCGATTTTGGTGCATAGGAACGTAAAGAAGAGCACGCCAATCGAAGGGAAACAAAATGAACGCGCGAGGAACGCGCGATGACGAGGCAGCCAAGCGCGGGCCGTCATTGGTTGATGTCGAGGAGAAACAAAAAGACGTGGACGCATTTGGCGGATAAACAAACTCGAACTTGGACGCCGTAAATATACTAAACCATGCCAATGTTTCAATGCCTTAGCCTACACCGACCACGTCCACGAGAGTTCTCTGGATGATTGTCCACTTGTGTCGTGGAACGGCTGACCCAGTGAAACCCAAAATGAACAAGAAGCTTTCCTTTTACAAAAGTAGCGGATGAATGTATCCCAAATTTCCTTCTATGTAGATTCAGCAGCTCATATGTTATCTTATTTTACCAACGCAAGCAGCGCAAAGCAGTCAACCCGCCTACGGTCCATTGTGACCTGACGCGGAGACATCGAGGTACCCTATGTTTCACAGAAAGAGCCCTCAAGAAATCGTACTCCTCGAGACGTGACAGGCCAACGAGACGTTAACGTTTCTTTTGCGCGCACGTGTATTCTCCAAGGCGACCGATATCTTCCGGCATCAACAACCCCGTCAGCACGCGAGATTCTGCCACACGGAACCAGTCTTATCCAGTCGGTGGCACACTAGCTCAAATGTGCTCGGCAGCGGACGATAAAACCTCTGCCGAAACTGCCACGGGCGCTTTATTCCGTTGCTGTATACGCACAGAAAACTAACCGTAAAGGACGGATTTTCTCACTTTCGCCAAATAGCAGAGTAAAGTCGACACTATCGGCACTATCGGCACATGCTCTGATGCTGATTTTCGTCACAAATCTGAACTTGGCCTATCCGACAATGCCAATGAGTCATGCGAACTCAAGCCGAGCGATGACTGATCCGTGGGACTTAATTGGCTTTTTGAAACGGCGAGGCTGACTAACGTTGCAGTGGTAAGGCCGATAAGACATGACGCGCCGGGTGCAGGGGGAACGAGAATCAATCCGTGTCTATTGTTGGTCTATTGGGTCGTCGTTTCTATGCACCCAGTGGAAAAGGGTCCGGATCCTCCTTACCACGCGAATCATTGCGGAACATATCGCTGACACCCGGCCGATGCCGCGCCAGATACGATACATGATATCCCCATTCGTTTACAGTGAGAACAAACATCCCGAATATAGAAAAACAGTTGAGTCAAACTTTAGGAGAGAAAGCACAATTACCACAATTACCGCGTGACGAGAAGCAGTTCAAGGCGCTTGCACAAAGTTCCGATCATGTATCAATCGCTGCGGAGGTCTAGTTTGTAGCGACCTCCTCGTGGCTGGTGTTTTCGATGCACTTCCCCGAAACACTAGACTTCGTTTCACCTTTAAGTCCAGACTCAGCCGACGCTACGAGCTGATGGGACTAACCAGAGAGCGTCAAAAGGGTAACATCATGGCGTTTGTCACGTTTGTAGCTGTCCTCGCTGAACCAATCAAAAACAGAAAAGACGCAGTGATTGGGCTTTTTTCGCTGCTTGATTGGTCCCGTTAGTTCGTATAGCGGACGTCGGCTGCTTTTGGACTTAAGCTGAAACGAGGTCACCGCTTGTGTTTGATCAAGTGGATCGTGGGGTGCTCAAGTCTCACCCCGGAGCCCGTCGTCCTCGCTGTCGTCGGAACTGCATGGAAACTGTCGCAACAGAATGCTTCTTTAGTCGGCAGCAAGAGGCTGTCAATTACGTTGTAGCAGTTTCCCGTCTGCCGCGATGACGTTATAGGATCTACAATGCCCAGAAGACTTAAGAACTTGTGCTTTCGTTGCCCATGCACCGTTACTGACCCGAACCGTATATATCACCTGGGTTGAGAGGTGAAAGTGGCACCCTGGAATGGTCCGTTTGGCTATGCTTATGCACAAGGTGACGATGAGCGACTTGAATGCCTGACAACGTCGTTCGCCTTCTGCCTTAAAGTACCTCGGCAGGTGCTGGCCCCCGGTTCCAATTGGAGTGGACCTCTAAGCAAGAGGTCCCAGCCAGAAATAGTGGTCTTCTTTAAAATTCGCTTAACCACCTGAGCGCCTTTCTCTGCAACACACCGTTTGTTCGCGCGAACCCTGAACTCGAGGTGACCTGGAACAGACCTCCATTGGTGTGCCATACCTGGCAAAATAACACTCGTTACCTCGATGAATGTCTTTGCTGAAGTGTATCCGAGAAGCTCTCCCTGAGTCAAGTTGGACATACAGAGCGTCGTATACAAACAATAATGTCCCACCATGCTCGAAAAGGTCAATTCTGACGCAAACTATACGGCTGGTCTGGCACAGGGCGCATCGTCGAAGGTACTCGTGGCTGGTTGATGCGTATTTCTTGCAAACAGAGCAAGTCTAGACGAACGCTTCTACGTCTGAATTCACACCGGACCAGAAGACAAGCTGTCGCGCCCTCGCTTTGAACTTGTTGACACTTATGTGTCCCCGATGGATTCTTTCCAACGTTTCCCGCTTCATGCTGGCTGGAATTACGACCTTGCAACCTTTCAAGAGAACTGCTTTAACTTGCGTCAGGTCTCCCTCAGACGATTTCCACTCGCCTTCAATAGGTTTTCCAGATTATAAGCTCTGTTGCACACTCTTTAGAGATTCGTATTGGCTCGTTCCTGTAGGCAACAACTTCGATGTGCGTCACTGACGAGTGAATAAACAACACTTAAAGCGTGTTCCGACGTCATCGATACTGACGTCCTATAAGTCATACCTGGTAGGAGGAGCAAATCTGGCAGGAGGGGCTGTTTTCTTTGAACAAATTGCATTTCAATTTCGTAGTGCAACAACCGTAAAAAATAAATAAATAAATAAACGCTGTCATTTTGTCAATCATCTTCTGTGAGATAGCACTCAAAGGGCGATGGTCTGTATCAACGGTTATCTTGCGGCCGTACACAAAGTGACTGAACCTTTTACAGCCGACCACGGCGGCCATCGTCTCCTTTTCTATTTGCCAACACTGCAGCGAAGCTGCACCGATCTAGTTTTGCGATAGATAGCAGGAGGCTTGTTGCTTTTGCAGGGTCAAACGCTGATATCGAAGGATGCTGATTCATTATTCCTGCAGACCTGTACCGTTATCAGCCAGTGGCACTATATCATCTGAGTATATAAGAGCTGGTAATTAATGTAAAAAGTGGATGTCCACCGAAAGTTTTACTTTATTTGAGCTCGTATTCCTCTTTGATCGTTTGGTCTCCCCTGTACTATGCCAGGTCAAAACCATGACCACTATTTTCCAACTTTTTTTTCTTGTCTTTGTAGGTAGAACATGAACAGCAACGGTGATATTTTGCATCCCTCTCGTAACCCTCGCTTTATCTCTATTGTCTATCTTGCATTTAATTCCTTCCCGTGTTATTATTACTCTATTAGTTCTGTAAACATTTTAACAAGCTCCAGTATTCCCTCTCCTACTCTTAAAAGGGCACTAAGATGGATATTGAAATCGCCTTTTTATAGCGCGCTCAGAAAAAGGGGCTTGGCGCGGTGTTTGGATGTGTTTTGAAGTGCGAAAAAGGCCATGCGTGGTTGTAATGTTTCGGCGATTTAGGATACTTAGGGTGCGTAGATGGAGTTCGCGCTTTAAAAAGACGATCTCAAAATTCGCCTAAGTGCACCTTTAAGCTGCTCGTTATGTTCCACAGGCTCTCTTGAACGGCAATCTCGTAGGCCCCATTTATATCCAAAAATGCTTTTCAGGCTGCCCTACTTTCCTTCTCTACGACTTCAATACATAAATTGTCCTCCAACCTCCCCCGTTTGCGTAATCCATTTTGAAGTTTGCCTGGCACATTCTCGTTTTCTACCCACCCCAGCAAGCTGTCCTTTATCGAGGGGAAGGGTGGTGCAAAGATGCGCTCCGATAGGCGACCGAAACGAAAAACAAAACAAAAAAAAAAAAAAAAAACGTTCAAATTGAGTTCTTTTTTTGAACACCGTAAAGTGCTGTATATATTTACTTTATATATTTCTAAAATGAGTTGGTTTTGTGTTTTTGAATGATGCCCACAAAGTTCCTAATTGACACCATACCTTTAACTTTGTCAGGTTCTTTTAAAGCCTTGTATCCATTTGTCGTGAAGATACCGAATTACACGAAGGCTGATTGTTGGGTTTAAAATGAATACGTTGGTTTATTTAACTTGGTTTCAGGATATTAAGCTGGATTAGGTATATACATTTCGTAGGGGAGAACGGGCGCCTCCCGTCCGTATCGTGCGCTGTCTCGGAGTCGTCTCTCTGAGAAGAGGCTTCTCCTCGGCGAGCTGCAACCCGACGCCTTTCTCCTCTCGCCTCGGAATTCGCCCGGGTCACATGAACCGGGGAGGGGAAGGACGATTTCGGGGGCTCCATTGAGGTGCAATGGGAAAGCCGTGTCTGGACGAAACATTCGGCGGTCTGTCTGGGTCCGATCGGTGGTTCACGCGGCGGAGACGTCGCACCGCTGACAGATTGATTAATGAAAACGTTGGTTACTCGATAGTAATTATTAGACTAATTATACTTAACGTGTTTGACAGAGATCAATACAAAATTAACATGTTCTCTGTACGATGCGTATTTAAAAACAGCTCCCCCCCCCCCCCCCCCTCCTCATAGAAATCCTAGCCATGGAATGTACGGCACTGCTCAGCCCTGCACACGCACAAACACAGATATACGCCTGTTGGAGCGAAGGACAAACCATCGTGCCAATAAATGACGCTTTTCTGCGGGCAGCGCTGACACCGATGCGTACAACACAATAGCGAGAAGAGAGAATAACAGTGATTCATGAGACGCGGAGAAGACACAAGCAAATATCTCTCTTCTTTTTTTTTTTCTTCTTCTTTTTGAAGTTCAACGAATATCACATGTCTCGAAGCCGCCGCCCTTCGAGCGAGCGCGTGGCTGCTCCTCGACCGCAACACCTGGTCCCAATAGACGGCCCGATTTCCGCCGCGCAAGACGCGTCCCGAGTGCTTCCCGTACGCCGGTGAGTAGTGCAGATTTCCCAGCTTGTGGCGACTGGGCGAATTTCCATCGTTGTTGCTGGACTTTTCTGAAAATCAGTATTCGATGATGTCCGTTGCAAAATGTTACTCGTAACAGCAGCAGTTTAACTGCAGATGTAAAAAACGGGGATTGGGAACGAGAGCTTGTCTCCGCAGGCGCCTCGTTGAATGTTTCCGTTCTGATTATTTTATTTTTATCCCAGTGTTTACACGGGGTCTTCGTGGAGTGCTGACGAATCAACTTCTGCTGTGCATATCCATTTCGGAACTGAATGTTCCTAACGTCCGCGTTCGGTTGTTTCTCTTCCTTGGGCTGGGATGGAAACACGTTTCTGCGGTGTCTACCACATTGTTCGTTCAGACGAGATGAAGGCTCCCTTGTCCCGTATATGCGAAGCCTTGGCATCGGAAGCAATTTTTTCATTACATTTATATTCCAAGGAAAACGCAAAAAAAAAAAAAAAGGATATAGAACGGGTGCTGGCACCGTAATATCGATATTACGGTGTCGTGATCGACACCATACGGCAAACTAGTTCTGAGTAATGGGATAGGGATCAGCGTCAGAAATGTTTCCATTGGGACCACATGTCTCCGTCGGGCTGTCTGACTAACTGGCGCGCTTTACGAGCAAGCAGTACTTCGGTTCAATTGCAACTTTTTAAAATTAAGAATGTATATTTCTTTTCATGTTGTCTTGCTCATTTTGTTTACACGTTACCTATACCCAAAGCTCTGCTTGTGACTACAATTATGTTACATGAAAATATGCACCGGCACGTTAGTTTCAGCATCTTTCAATATTAATACCACAAACTTTCGACTTCTCATGACCATGCTTTGGTCGAAAGGCACTAAACTTCAAATGAGGCAACACCATTGATGTTTCAGTGAGAGGTTGCGTAACTCGAAAACCCGGTTAAAACCTCAGAACTGTGCGAAAAGTGCTTTTCCATTCAAAAATATCTGATGAAGACCAAAATAAAAAATGTCAGACCCAGTCCGGATTTGTATTTGGGGGTGAACAAATGTCAGGTTTAATCAGGGGCGGATCCAGAACTCTGCCTGGTTTTTTCTTTTTCTTTTTTTTTGGGGGGGGGGGGGGAGGGGGGAGGGGGAAAATTTGTAAGGATACTATTCTCCGATTCTTTCGTGTGCACCGGGGGGTCCACCCATGTCAAATTGCCCTCCGAGAAGGAGGGAGGGGGGGGGTCGACTTTGTTTGGGGGGGGGGGGGCCCGTCGCCCCCCCTCCCCCCCACCCTTGGATTCGCCCCTGGGTTTAATCCAGCCCAGCCTGCTTCCAGGGCTTCAAATCGAGTCTGATCCTTCGGCTTCTGTGATGAATTAGTGTTAATCCATCGTCGTAGACGAAATACAGAATTCGAGAGCGAGCCCCGAGGAAGCAAGGCCAATGTATCGGGCGCTTCAACACCGCAAATACTTGAGTGACAAGACAACACTGCATTTAGGGTCAAACATAGGCTCTACAAATTTCCCACGTCAAGTATTTGATTGCCTTCCCCCCCCCCCCCCCCCCTACAACGCATTTATGTACTGGATTAAAAAGTCGCACAAACTTTTATAGAAATTAAAATGACAAGAAAAATGGGCACAAGCGATTTTATTTTAAATTATCTAGAAGTTGATTATATATTTTGTTACATCATAAACAACTTCTGGCACATAGAGTTTCAAAGGGAAACTACATGGTAAACGCAAAAAGACGAAATACGAATAAATTATTCTCGTGTTGAGCCAATCATAAGGCAATTAACAATAATGGTTTACAAAAGTCAGTGGATTCTATGGCATTCCCCATGATTGTACAAGCGGGCAAGCGGTTCACTGACATGATCACTTCATCGGACATGCAGTCAATTTAGATTTGCGGAAAGCTTTTACGAGATGTGCTTCTTCCTCGCGAACATGCGAGTCTTCGCCATACTTGAGTAAATTGCATTATATGTAATTTAATTACAATTACAACTTTGCTTTAAAGAGGAACTCAGCCGATCTTTTTATAGTCTTCGATTTGCCTAGAAATTGACAGAGCCAATCAATAGTACTTCCTCAACTGCTAGACTTCGTTTCACCTTAAGTCCAGATGCAGCCGACGTACGAGCTGATCGGACAAATCAGAGAGCGTCAAAAGCGCACCACCATGGTGTTCGTCACGTTTCTGTACGTGTTCTGTCTTCGCTGAACCAATTCTTCGCGTTTGGGGCTTTCAATTAACGATGCGGTTACGTTTAACTGTTTGTTGATTTAAAACTTTGGAGGTTACACTGAATAGGGGGTTACATAGAGGTTGCGGTTATAGACCCCTTTGGAAATTCGCGTGCCGATTATTAGAAGATCGGAACCACTGCACGCACAATGGCGGAACAACTGACATCGCGGAACGTGCAAGTCATTCCATAAGATAGCGAACGTCGGAGCGCAACCAACACTAGGGGCCAAAGAGCCAATCAAACAGCGCCGAAAGTGCAACGTCACTGCGCTCATCACCTTTTTCTGTGGGTGTGTTTTTTCAACGAATAACACTCTTAAAAAAAAAAAAAAAAGCCCGTGCGTCTACTTTTCCGCACAACACTCGGAGAATCAATCACCGCAACTTACAGAGGAAGCTCAGCGATGACGATGACGAAGCATATGTTTAAATAAAAAAAAACAGTCTGAGTTGTGACATTAAGCAATACAAAACGTCACGCTTGCATTGCTTAATGTCACAATAACTCAGACTGCGTTTTTTGGTCTAAACATATGTTTCGGCATCGTCATTCGCTGAGCTGCCTCCTTAAGTTCCGGTGATTGGCTCTTCGAGTGTTCTGCGGGAAAGTAGACGCACGGGCTTTTTCTAGGGTGTAGAGAGGCTTAGAGCGATAAACTGGTATCCCGTTCACCAGGCAAAAGTGACCCCCACTTGGCGGCCGCTATGTTGTAAAATTTTGACCACTAGACACGTGACCGTACCAAATCATGAGGCTTTTACGCAAAACTAAGCCGAGCTTTGTATTGCGATTGCTTTAAAAACATGATAAACTATTTTTTTTTTTCAATACTGTTAGCTCAAGAGATCATTGTCTAGCTCGGATAAAAACCCTAAATACAGCACCGCGGCTGACGGAATCTAGCGGAGGCATTGCGAAGCTGCCCGAGTTTTTGTCGTAAAAGCATACTTAAAACAAACGAAACACAACTTATCTCGTCGGTACTGTTATTAAAGATAAATTAGCAATTATTTGTACGCGGTACTTCGTTAAAATCTATACTAAAACTATAAGGTCACGTGTCTGGTGGTCAAAAATGTGCAACATGGCGGCGGCCAATGGGGGTCACTTTAAGCTGCCAGTTAAACGCTCTAAGGCCCTTTACCTCGTTGTTTTTTTTCTTCTATTCCAACCAAACGCTTAAAGTGTGCTGTGATATTTCGGTTTTAGTCCGCCACTGTGCAGGGATTCCACAGCTGCCAACAGAGGGCAGTATTTCGAAAGGGTGCGTCTGTCTCGGTGTCGTCGGATGGAATGTCGGCCTCGCTGCCACTTGTCTACGGGCGAGGGCGATCAGCTCCGAAGCCCTTGCTTGCTGGCTTGCGTGTGCGGATCGGGTTTCGTGGCTTGGGAGCTCGGGGGTTCGCCGGGGACCGTATATCAACTTCCCTCTGGAGCAGCCGGGGTCGGAGGCCACGTGCAAACGTTTGTCTGGCGTTCTCAATCTTCGATCTCCTGATCGCTAATAGTCGGCCCTCCTACTGCACAACCGCCCCCGGTTTGAATCTTGTCGGAATATGTCCCCGAAATGACCCCCAGAATCTCAAGTAGTTATTTTCGTATCGTCTTCGCATTCCGAGCCCGATGATTGGTCGTCGTCGCTGCCCTCATCACCGAGAGCGAAGCGCTTTCATTCATTCATTCATTTATAGTACCCTTAAAGGCCCCATCAGGGACATTACGTAAGGGGGGGGGGGGGTACATTAAAAATGCAAAAGATCAACACATGAACAGGCAGCTACAGTGCTGGTAAGTAATATAAACAGTGTTAGAACAATTGTGTGTGGAATAAAAGTGATACATAAATACCCTAGCAAAAAAGAGTAATCAAAGCATTGCGGAACAAGACAGGGTCACCTATGGCTACGATGTCAGATGGCAGGTCATTCCAGTCTGTAATGGTCTGCGGGGAAAAAGATCGGTTGAAGTAATTCGTGCGGCCGGTGATCCGAGATACGTGACATGAGTGGTTTATTCGTGACGATGGTCTTCTAGGAGGAAGTAGGAGTGAGTTACGAGGCAATGGATTATACTATAAAATTGTATGAAATAGGGTTAAGCACGATATCTTACGGCGCGACTTCAAAGTTGGAATATTCAGCTGGCGTTTCAGTGCAGAGACACTAGTTGTACGGTAATAATCGTTAAGAATAAATCTGGCGGCGAGATTTTGAACTTACTCAAGATGATAAATGAGATAAATTTGATGAGGGCTCCAAATTTCTGCGGCACACCCCAACTTTGGTCGAAGGTACGTCTCGTATGCCATTTTCCGGAGAGGAGGGTGCCGCCTTCAGATTTCTGTTGATGTACCTGAGGGTGCGCCTCTGCTGAGACTGTTTCGATGTGGTTATTCAAGGTTAAGTCTCTAGTCAGTGTTACACCAAGATGTTCATAAATGGAGGCAGAGCCGATTACTCCAGAGCCAATATAATACGAAAAATGGGATGTTACATGCTTCCTAGTGAAACGAAGTACTTTACATTTTGACATGTTTAATGATATAAACCATTTAGAGTACCAGGCTCGAATTAGTCCAAGGTCACTCTGAAGATGCAAATTGTACTTAGATGAAGTAATTTTGCGATATAGGACACAATCGTCAGCGAAGAGACGAATACTAGAATTGATTGAATTAGGTAAGTCGTTAATAAAAATAAGAAACAGTAATGGACCTAATACTGACCGCTGTGGAACCCCATATGCAGCGTTAGTACAATCTGACATATGGTTGTTAGCCACAGTGAACTGAGTGCGAGAAAGGAGAAAGTCACGAATCCAAGTAAGGACCAGAGGGTCGAAACCCAGGATAGAAAGTTTTGAAATTAGATGACCATGGGGAAATTGGTCGAATGCCTTCGAGGAATCGAGGAATACAGCATCCGTTTGGCCCTGCGTGTCAAGGTTGGTGATTAACCCACGAGTGTATTCTAAGAGTTGCGTTTCGCATGAAAATCCCCTACGAAATTCATGTTGATGATTGTAAAAAAATAATTGGCATCTAAATATGTTATAATGTGATAAAATAATATGGGCTCAAAAAGTTTGGACGCGATGCAGTTAATGATATGGGACGGTAGTTTGAGGCCAGCGCACGATCACCGCTTTTAAAGACCGAAATGACCTTCCCCAGCTTCCAGTCCACTGGTAGGCAACCTTGCTGTAATGACTGAGAAAATATATTACTTTGGTATTGCTAAGAATTTTGGGGCTAATATTGTCTGGACCACAAGATGATAAAGTTTTAAACCTTCTATAAGTCGAAGTATTCCGGCAGCAGAAATGTTAGTGTCAATGGGGGCCACACAGGGGCTCCAGAATCGAGGGGGAAGTGGGGGCAGTGGCCCCCACAGGTTCTAAACCAGGGGGGCACGCCCCTACACTCAAAGCTGTTCCGACCCCCCCCCCCCCCCCCCCTCTTCTCTTTTGCCACCACCCGTGAGGCTGTTGCATGTTGAAGCTGCATTTGAAAGGCGACGAGGCGCCACAGGCTAATCCGCCTCAAAGACAAACCATGTTTAGATATATATATATATATAGGTGTAGACTACGGGGGGGGGGGGGGGGCATCGGGGCTCGTGCCCCCCCTGGTGAGATCCGGGGAGGGGCAGAGCCCCCCCCCCCCCCCCCCCCTTCCCGGGCCATGATCCTTACCGAGACGCTGTTTACGTGCCATGTAACGAGCTTCTAGTAGTGGCGTGTAAACAAAATAACGCCCACGTTGCCTTTATTGACAAAATGCATGGGAAATGGAATCCCAGCGTGCTTTCGTTAGCTTCAATCTCCAGTTCTGGCGAGAAGGTAACGCGGCATCGATCACTTTTACGTCCGCTTGGTCTGCTTCCACAGCAGCCTGCCATTTCGCGATGTCCCACCAGAAAAAAAAAAAAAAAAGATAAACAAGACAACCGGAAGTTTATATAGAGGGCGGCTACTCCATTCGGAGCTGTTCCAAAAGTCCGTTTAGTAGCGACTCCGACGGAGTTACCCGAACCGGAGTCGTGGAGTCAGAACCTAACGAGCCCAATGAAGCGATAGATGATGCAGTCGTCCGCGAAGAGCCGCATGCGTGAGAAAATATTAGTTGGCAAGTCGTTAATAAAAATTAGAAAAAGTAATGGACCAAGAGCACTGCTGTTACAATGATAGCTGAAGGAGATATGCATACGATGTAAAATGTACTCCCTAAAACAAACTACTGATAATTGACGGTATAAAAAAAATTGCACGGAAAAGCACCTACCTCCCCCCCCCCCTTCCGGAGAATTTCTCAGCCTGCCCTCCCCGGGAAAATGGAAAGTCTACGCCGCTATATATATATATATATATATATATATATATATCTATATATATATATATTTATATATATATATATTGTTACGAAGATGTGCGGCCGGCAGCAAATGACAATGATGCGTCCACTCAATGAGATAGAAAGGAATTTATGGAAGCCGGGCCGTGCACGTGGAGCCTGGCGCGAGATGGTCAGGCACGCCACTGCTCCAGCCGTCGTCGTCGTCTTCGTCACATTTCCCCCTCCTTTAAAGAGGACGACCCGGCCGATAAATGATGAAAACACGAGAGTAAACTGAAAACACACACACAGACATAGAATACAAGGTCGAAGAAAGATGGACAGACGAATGACTGCTGCCGGCCGCGTAGAATGAAAATGTTCATGAACCTGCAGCCTCTCTCCACAGCATTGCCGACCTCTGTACCAGCCACAGCCCCACGACGTCACGATCAGGGCTAGGGAATTCATCTGACCACTACCAACACAAACGGGGCTGGGGACAGGGCAGGGGACCATAAGCTCGCGTCCGTCTCTCGATTTCGTCCATAGTTCATCTTCTTAACGGCACTCTTCATAAAAATTCTCGTAGCTCACATTCTTTGAAACTCTGTCTCGAACACTTCGGAATTTCAGGCAGTTCACGGGGCGGGGGCTGTGCGGAGTGGCTATGGTCCGGCGCTCAATCGGCTGTGGCGGAGGAGTGCTGCAGCCATGGTCCGGAGCGATGATGACGAAGAACAAAAGATGATGTACCCCGCACCTCCACCAAATGTTACGAAGATGTGCGGCCGGCAGCAAATGACAATGATGCGTCCACTCAATGAGACAGAAAGGAATTTATGGAAGCCGGGCCGTGCACGTGGAGCCTGGCGCGAGATGTTCAGGCACGCCACTGCTCCAGCCGTCGTCGTCTTCTTCGTCACAATATATATATATATATATATATATATATATATTAATATATATATATTAATATATATATATATATATATATATATATATATATATATATATATATATATATATATATATATATATATATATATATGGTGGTTCAAGTCACCAGGCTCGATCTAGAATGGACCCTGAAAATCGACGCCTGCACGTAGCAATCTAAACTTTTCGCCAAAGCTGTATTTCACTGGTCGGTTTTTTCTTGTAAAATTACAAAGCGTAGCTCTCTTTCTGTAAAAAATAAGGCCAAGACACTTGCCAGGGTCTACGGCGGGCGGCGACGCAGACGACAGGAATTCAGTAGCGGGTGTGTTTAGCGTTCGTACTGATAGATGGCGCTACCTCCTTATCGCGACGGCTCGCGACCACTGTGGTTTTTTTAAAATGAACTAATCCTTTTGAAATGTACCTTCGGTTAAAGGCCGGCCCGCAAGCAGGCTCCTCGCCACTGCGAAAGGAGGAAATCGCCTCTCGTTTCCTCCTCGCCATTTTCCTTTTTTTTTTTTTTTGCCGGCTGTCTGATTTTTTTTTTTTTTTTTGGCAAGTGTGGGGTAGGGGAAATGAAAGCCTGGAGGATTAAAAAAGATTATCCAGAAGCCAGCCGGCACACCTGCGACAAGGAGCTGAACCAACCGAGAAGCTGTTTTGAGCGAGCTTGGCACTTGCCCTTCCCAACGAGTTGGATTGGCTTTTTTAGCATTGGTTTGGAGGACGATTCTTGCTGTTGTGAGAGCACAAATAACTTGTTCTGTTCAAAGAAGTAGTCATTGAAGTATATATTTTAATAAAAATATATGATTTGGCATCTTTCGTTGTTTAGGCGGATTCATGGCGGCAACGGGAAGTACAAGTGGCGTTTTTCGGTATCTCATGGATGGCGCTCCATAGACCAGAGATTCTGAATCATTATGGTTCGTGGACCGGCAGAGGTGACGGAGGATCCCATCCGTAGTGGGTCTACCACTTTTCGGTGTAGAGCGTTTTGCTGTAGGGCATTTCGGTGCGGACTTTTCGGTGCACAGACATTTCAGTGTACGGACTTTTTGCTGCAAAGACTTTTCGGTGTGGGACTGTTCGGTGCGCGGATATTTCGGTGCACGGACATTTTGATGCATGGACATTCGACGCTATGGTTCGCTCGCCGGTATCTCTTTTCCAACGCACGCACTACACGCTTCAAATCGTGTTTGCGTGTTGGGCTGATAGAGATGGTCTCCTCTATAAGGTTTTGGCTTTATTATTTGTACTGCGTGTAGGAAAGGCCCCAAACAACAAGAAGCTTGAGAAGTTGTTTGTGTACTCAGAACAATTTTGAATATCTTCAAATGCGCTTGGTGTAATCGTATAGCTCCGATTGTTAATAATGTGTTAATAATTAATTGTTAATAACCTTACACAACGAAAAACAATGCAATTATCACTTGTAACTCATTAGGGAATAAAGTAGGCGTATGCGGGCACAAAATAAGTGTAATAAAATCAAATATCGATTTGAATCAAGTAAACAAGCCGAATTTGGTGAATGCTAAATCTATTTTATTTGGTGTCAAATGTTTGCTCATTCTCTTACGAAAACAACAGTGGCTGTGTATGATCTGTGGTCAACGTCTCCTTCCGTGCCGTAATGATGTCACCGTCCGTAAAAAACTGCCTTACAATCGTGTTTATACAGAGTGATATTTGTAACGACTAGACATTTTTCTAAAAAAGACGCCAGAGTTACGCAATTGCGGTTTGTGCCTTATCTGTAGTCATCAAAAACAACAAATCATTCATTTTTAAAAAGATGTAACGCACGTGAAGTAGTTCACGGCGTCCTAAATAAACCTAATTTGGACGCGAATCGTGTTACCGCAATCTTTTCGGTCGCCGCGCTTCTCGCCCCTTCTACAGTGGCGTTGTCACAGCGATGCGCATGATTTATCGCCTTGGCTTCATGGCGTTGGGCTGTGCCACGCGGAGATAGAGGCCATATAACATAAAATCATAACTATATTTTCGCGATTTTCACGCCCAAATTAGAAGGACGCCGTATCATGACGCCGTATAATAGTGTACGCGGGTTGGTTTGGTGGCTTTCGATTATGGCCACCAACTTTCTAAGTACACTATGCCGTTTTCTTTTCTAATTAAAGGTTAATTAGCGAATTTTAGGCAATTAGTCGATTTTCGTTGCGTTTTTTCTTGAACCTAATCCTCGCCTGGCCGTATAGCTCACCTATACACAAACCGCAATTGCGTTAATTTTCACTGAACAACTTAGTGGCTTTCGATTATGCCCAACAACGTTCTAAATAAACTATGCCGTTTTTTCTAATTAAAAAGTTAATTAACAAATGTTAGGTACTCAGTCGGTTTTTGTTGCGTTCTTTCTTGAGCCTCCTAACCTTCGCCTGGCCGTTTAGCTCACATCCACAAAACGCAATTGCCTTAATTTGCACGTTTTTTCTAATATCTAGTAGGAGAAAAAAAAAAAAAAAAAAGAACAACGCTGTATATAAAACAGGGCAGTTCTTTTCTGATATAAATAAAGCGTGGGGCACGCGTCTTGCATGCATCTTTTTTTTTTTTTTTCGGCCTATAAAAACAAATCTTAGGAGATACGAAATTGAGTTTATGATGGGGCGGGCACTTTATCACGGGGTATTTTGCCATGTTTTGTAAGCTTTATTACTGGTCAGAAGAAAGCCACGCGAGCCGTATCAAGTTGCAAACAGCTAATTCGGGTGTTACTCAAGGAGCTGTAGAACTTTCCAATTGACAATTCTGTTCTTAATACATTTAAACATTGGGTAATTAGTCCTAAACATTTAATTTATTAGGCATAAATAAAAATACTGCCACTCTCGCAAGACGTTTGCTAACAACATAAAGTTGGTTTCATTGGCGTAAAGTGGCTGCGCTCTAATTTCGCCTTACAAAGATTTGTAAACGTCTTTCATTTTTATGCTTGGTCTTTAAAAATTTGTGAAAAGCATTCGCGACCTTATCTGTCAAGCCGCGTCCGCGAACAGCGCGGCCTGCAAACGAGTGCCCAGTCAACGGTCCTGCACTCAAACTCGCATCACCACCCGACTTGTTTGAAAAATAAATAATTTCCAGTACTTTTGGTAAAAAAAGGCGAATTTTCACTGAGCGTGACATTTTATGGACACAAAAGTAATGTAGCCGAGATCGGTAGCTCACAGCTTCAGGCAGACGAAGAACGACGGATGCATTATTTCCCGCGGAATTACTGTTTTGACGTTGAATTCCACATAAAATTGTATTTGCACAAATTGTGGCACGATGCCGAACTTGCTTGATTTCTTTTCTTTTAGAGTCAACATAACCGGGCATAATCTACAGATATTATACATTTATTTTAATTGGCGTACAGCGCGAAAGACAAGTAGGGACACAAAGAACACAATAGAGCTCTGCATTTCTACTGCATTTCTTTCTTTCTGTACTTGTGGGCAGTTAGCCCGCATGACTATATTCAAAAATTGCCAAATCGTTAAAGCCCCTCTTTTTATAGTTTGTTTCATAGATTGATTAGGAATTGTGGCGAATCCCGGCTGGGTTGGGGTACAGATCTCGCACGTGTTCAAGGACACATTTCGGCATGATTTCCCGCTTGGTGATGACGTTCAGCTGGCCGCTGTTCCGCTTCTTTTCTAAGTAGGCCGGGCAACGACAGACGCCTAAATTAGCCAAGCAGCTCCAAAACTTGCGGTGGTACACCTTCCGAGCTCCTGGGTTTTTTTGGAAATGGCCGCTGGCCTTCGCCCATCCTGACAGAGCCCCGAACAATTATGCAAGGGCTGCAGAGGCTATCTGGGCGTTCCATTTCTTAATCTGCGAACAAATGGGAACAGAAGAGAATGAAAACTTCGTAATATCTGCTGTATTTTAATAAATGGCATAATATGCTACTATATTGCTAGTTGCACTATTTTACGCGAAGAAATTTGTGATTTTGCGGTTCAATCTCCGTGTTTCCCGCTCTTTCTGTTGATGCGCAAGAAATATGTCGGCTGTCGAGTGTTCAGTTACATTTGTTGACAGAAACTAAATGCACGTTTGGGCACGAAGAAATTTTTTAAAAGGCTGAAGATACATGAAATATACCATAAACCGTTTCACTTTTTATGGAAGTTCGTTTTTTTACTCTTCTTAGTTGCTTCAACGAGGCAGCCGTTACTGTAGAAAACACCTGTAGTACGAACATATATATCATGCGCAAGAAATGGTCAGACTGTGTTCATTTCGATACATGACTATATTGTCACAATGCAACTAATTTTACATGCTTCGCCTTCTTACTACAATATTTTTTACTTGTATTTACTCATAATTATTACTTTGAACAAAAAAAAAAAAAAAAAAAAACGAAATAGTGATACAATCATTCTTCAGCGTGCCGTTGTTAGAACGACCAATTTTCAACTCTCTGGGTAGAGCTCAAAGTTCAAACAAGAATACTGATCTTTTTTTCCCTTCTGCTGTGATGTTCAAGTTCCGTTCACTCGAGATAAATATGCGGTGTTGTAGCGTATGTGGCCGCATGCGGAAGTATCTAATGTGTTTTAGAGCTGCAGAAAAAGAGTAAAAAAAAAAAGGAGAAAAGCGAGCCAGCCCGAACCCTTTCGAGCTCATATCCAGCCTGCCTAACTAATCCCTGATGTTTGGGATCGAAGCAGAGAACCTTGAAGGGTTACAGAGGATTTTGTCGGGGGGCCGGTAAGCCCATTAGCACTGGTGCGAGAAGGCCGTAAAAAGCGAGGAGGAAAATGGAGGAGGAAAGGGGAGGAGGAAAAAAAGAAAAGAGGGGGAATCTTCTGCCACGCTGAAGAAAATTTTGAGTGCCCGCCTTTAAAAAAACTAAATGCGGACAAGAAATGCGAAACTTAAAGTAAAAACACGCGTCTGCATAACGGCGACGATTTTGCTGCCAACGAATTTCGTTTGCGTGTCGTCTGCTTTTTTTCGCTGGTCGGCTGCACCTTCTGACGGTGCTTCGGACGCCATCTATCAGTACGAACGCCAAACACACCCTGCTACTGGAATCCTGTCGTCTGCGTCGCTGCCCGCCGTAGACCCTGGCAAGTTTCTTGGCCTTATTTTTTTCAGAAAGAGAGCTACGCTTTGTAATTTTACAAGAAAAAACCGACCTGTGAAATACACCCTTGACGAAAAATTTAGGTGGCTACGTGCAGGCCCCGATTTTTAAGGTCCATTTTAGATCGAGCCTGGTGACTTGAACCACCCTTTAAATATATATAAATATATATATATATATAGAGAGATAGAGAGAAAGAGAGAGAGGGACGGAGGTGAACTACACGATGCGACATGAGCCCCCAGACGTCGCCCCCACACATCAGATATAAGCGCGAAACGCATGTACGACGAAACCGTCCGATCCGACGTGCGGACTGCCGGAATGACCTTGGGGGGCGAGGGTTTTCGTAGCACCGGAGAGCGTTGAAAACCCTCGCCTCCGACCGTCGCATTGCCTGATCGGACGTCGGATCGGACGGTTTCGTCGCACATGTGTTTCGCGCTATACTTCCGGAGCCCCTGGGGCCACGGACTTTTCGGTGTAAGACGGTTCGGTGTACGGACGTTTCGGTGCACGAACGTTTTGGTGCAGGGACATTTTGGTGTAAATATCTGCCTTGAATTATTTTTAGGGTTAGAATTGTATTTTTTTATCTGTACCTGTATTTTACTTTTTTTGAACAGCTTGGGGCTTCTCCAATGAGAGCAACTCTCAATTTTAAAGCGACGTTCTCGTCTCGCTGCTTCCTTTTTTTTTTTTTTTTAGAGCGCAGCTTTTAGGCGTTTGTTTCCGGCTTGAGTGGCGTCGCCGTCGGCGTAACCGCGCGATGCATTATGGGAAACGTCCCATAATGACGTCACACGTGACATCACGAGTGACGTCGCAAGGGTCACGAGTGATGTCACGAGGGTCCGCGCGTTGCATCACGGGAAACGTCCCATGATTCAACGCGCGGGTCTCACTCGTGAACCGCGCATTCCCCCCGTACCCTCCCCTCCGTACCCTCCCCTGCTCCTTCTCAAGAGCTGCGCTCTAATTCGGCATTACAGGGAGTTGTAAACGTCTTTAATTTTTTCTGGTTGTGGTAAGAGAAATCTAAGAACTACAAAGTAGCACCAAAACGTATATTTTTTTTCATTATAATTAAAACTGCAAACTTGAAACCATGGCTGAGTTGAGAACAAGGCCATGATCAAGTTTTTATAATGAAAAAGCAGAGTTACTCGCATAATATTTGGTGCCAGTAGTTCGATACAGTTAATTCTTTAAAACGCAACACCAGCCAAACTCACACAAACTCCTGTCACTATATAAGCCATATATAAAACCATTTTTGCATGTCTTTGTGGGGGACCCGGTGAACACGGCGAAAGCCAATCTATCGAAGAATACTCGAATGCCAACTTTTCGAATAAGCCGTATGACCACTGTTCAATTTGCGGAACGGGAAAATCGTCGTAAAGGGCAACCTGCCCCAAGGCAATTTGTTGGACTACCTGGAGTAGGGTTCGAAATGAAATTGCTCTTTCATTATGGGCATTGCTTTTCGCTTTCCCGTCAAGTTCCTTTTGTTTCCAACTTGTCTGGAGAGTCCGACAGAGTCGACACTGCAGACACATCTGTACAAAGATATTTAAAATTGCGATTTCTGAATATCGATATTGACTTCTTGGATGTGGTTAGCAACTAAATCGCTACTCCGCCAATATTGAAAAAATAATTAAGAACTAATTTCTTTCGGATTTTGTTTGCTGGCCATGAAGTTTACGAGTACGGTAAGATGAGCATGCATGCTTTTCTCTTCGCCGTAAAACATCGGGGATATAATACGAGCGCCATGGCCATCGCTGTGGAGCTCTATATGCAATCTAGGTTAGGTGGAAAATCTTCTTCGCGCAAATTTAAAAGATGTTGCTAATCTCGTGGCTCATTGCTTGGACTTTCTTTCGATCATCAAGGTGATGCAAGAAGGTTGATTATCAACAGCAGCCGATTTAGAAGAATGGATATTACACCTTTCGGCAATATATCTATTCAAATTAGTTTATTCTGTACAGAAAAAGTTTTAAACATTAACATGTGCTTACCGCGAGAAGGGGAAGGACGAGAAGGCATCCGCCGATCCCGGAGGAGTGGTCATGTTCGACTGGGGATCCGGAGGCGGAGCGATTCCGCTCGGATCGCGTGGTCTATCTCGGATCTGGTTACTGATCCCGGCGCGCTCCAAAACGACCCGTGGAATTCGCCGTTAGTGAGTAGAAAACTGTATTTTTCTAAGTCGCAAGCTTAAAAAGACAAGTGCTATGAAACTCATCAAAATGTAAATGACCGGACAACAACCACGAAAAATTAATAAACGGTGAACTTAATCTCATTCGTTTATGTGTATTTCTGCCACCCAAAGCTTGGAATAAAAGTAACATTGAAATTAATCGATTATTTGGGGATATTTTTTCTATCTCTTTTGTGAGGTCACTTTTTTTTAGCAATCCACAAAACTTCGGCAAATATATATAAAAAAAAAAGAATCCCGCAATTCATTGTTTATGCACCGAAATGTCCACGCACCGCAAAGTTCCGCACCGAAAAGTCCGTGCACCGAAAGTCCGCACCCAAACGTCCTACACCGAAACGCCCTACACCGAAAAGTCCTAACCCGTTGACACCGAGCTCAACGGACTCAACCGGCTCAAATGTCGAGTTTTGAGAGCAATGTTCGGTCAACGGACTCACCCGGCACAACTGTCGAGTTTCGAGAGCAATGTCTGAAAGAGAGTACGAAACTGACGAGACATAAAACGTCGTGTGCCGTTTCCGGCCGTTTTCTTCACTGGCGGTCGAAGTTTCGTTTCGTATAGAGAAAGACATGCAAAGCATGCAATGTGTGAAAAATGATCGGCGGGTCGCGGCTCCTGCTTAGCGATTTTTGCGCTTGTATGATGCAACGTTCGTTTACATGCACCTGCTGACGTAAAAAAAACCGGCAAGGAGCGAGCACTGCTGAGCAGCTTTCGGTTTTTTCCCATTAATGACCCTGGAAATGCAAAACCGGTCCTGTACTAATTCTACACACTGGAAACGAGTCAGCTGAGCTTCCAGTGCATTCTACCACCAGCAAGGAGGACTGCTTTGACGTCACGTGCAAGCCATGTATACCAGACTAGACAACCCTATTCTAGGTCTGCTACATATAGAATAATAATTTCCCACGGGAGTATTGGTCACGCGTGCGAAGCACATGCATCCTCTTTGTGATCGTAACGCTTTTTGTTGTGGGCGATGATGATGATGGCTTGCGGCTACTCGAACTGGATTGGAATGGATTGATTTGTAACAAGCTTAAGTTGATCGAACCTTTTTTTTTTTTTTTAAATTCTTGTCGTAAATGCAAGTACGAGAAAGCGCGACTCGCGAGCGTGGAGCGGGTGCGTCCGACGGACCGGTGGCCATCCACCGGCTACGTCCGACGTATCTTTAGACTCCGGGTTCCGGGTACGCCCGATGTATCTTTAGAATCTGGGATCGGAATACGTCTTACGTATCTTTAGACACAGCGAACTATATTTCACTATATACATGGCGACGAGGTGCCCATTCCATGATTGTATGCTCTGCAATTAATACCTTACTTCAAGAGCACAGTTAGGATTCAACTTTTAGTACTACGACGCAAAGTTACCAATCACGGATATTTTAGGTGACCTACCATACTTTGTGACAACCTTTCGATTCAGGTAAGATGCGTGTGACTGAGGTAAACGAATAGATGTTGAGTCGTATAAACACGACGTTTTGTATGTTAATCTCGATTTACTTTTGCTTTTGTGTCGAAACTAAATAACGCAATTTCTTACTTTTGGTACCTGAAATAAAAAATGGACTGCACGAACGATAGAAAAAAAAAACTATATTTACTTGTTTTACGGCGGAAATATTGTGGAAAAGCGTGGAAAATATATTCTTAATTTAACGGTTCAAACCAGTCGTAACCGGTTTGAACCATTATTTTATCCCCGGAACTGAACCGGAACTGAACCGAAAGCCGTGAACCCGAACCCGAACCGAATCGATAAAAATTTCGGTTCGACACTCTGACGTCAACATCAGGCAATTTTTTGGTTCATAATAACACACCTACATGTGTATGGCATTTTATGAAACTGTATACGCTGTTCGGTCCGATTTCGACAGTCTTTCAATTGATTTATTGATTGTCTTTAGATAACCAGTCCAATTCACTTAATTTATTTAACACAAGGCTGGGACTTCCCACGTAAGAAACTGCCGCAGACAGCTTAAGCGAGTTTTAGAATAGCGTACGCAAAAACTTTGAATACGCAAAGAAATAGCGTCGTCTCTATGCGGTAATCCACAACGCGGTTTGGGTTCGGCGCATGCGCAGTAATGACGACGCATAAAAAAACTCGAGTTCAGCGTTTTCGATGGAGACTAGAGGTTAACTTTTAGTGGCTGGCGACGCCGAAATTTACAAAGCGCATCTGTTCAAACAAATAAATATCTGTTTACACGGGTCCATGAAGTGGCGCCTAGCGTTAGACTTCAGCCAAACTTTTCAATGTATTTCTCCTGTGCCCTTTAATTTTACTTGGCCAATTTGACGGATGTCGGACTTAATGTGAAGGGCTTTCACTTGTATCATATCTTGTGTACGCCGTACCCAAATGTCCATATAAAAATAGTTTATATCCTGGGGCCAATACTGTGAAGTGATGGTTATGAGTACTTTAACAGGGCTCATAATTAAAGGAATTTCCTACTCGGCCTAGGTCGCACTCTCAAAATATTTCTCGTGTACTTGATTTTTTTTTAAATAAAACAGGTTAAGAGAATATTACTGTTTTTTTATAAACTTTTTGCGCCATTGTAAGATACTTTTTGAGTCTGCGAAATTCACTAAAAGTTGGTTCTCCACAAAAACAAAGCAGTCAGTAGTAAACTCGCGAGTTCATCTGTTCTTTCCGATTCAGCACATTGCTAATCTAGCTGTCGACCTTCTTCACATTCACGTATTTGCCTCTTCATTGGTTTATTTTCATGGAAAATAGCGTCATCGTGTACGGCCGTAGATGATGGTAATCTTACCTGTAATCAAAGGTGTCCTTAAAAAAAACCCCGCAATTTAGGCTCGAAACCACTTCGTAGTCTTCAGAGTGGCTCAGTACCAGTGTTTCATTGGTTATGTGCTACAAGGGGAAACATTTGTATCATAAAATGAAGCATAACCTACATAAAAAGGCAACACAGCCTCGTGCACGTTAAAACCGAAACCAACCAAATTAAAGCAACCTAATGGCGGCGAATACGTCAGCACTTTCTATCCGCCGGTCAGGCAACTACTCAGATGAAAAGGGATTACCTAGAGCCACTAAATGGGCTACGCTCAAAGTATCGGCACTCCGTTTCCCGATCTGCTAGTGGTCGCCGCCATCTTGGTGCTTAGTGCAGAGCTGACGCGACGGTCGATTGTCACAATTCAAAAATGAGACTTCCTCAGCTTTAGATGCGGTGTTAAAAAGCTCATGCGATATCGTTTTGCTCTGTCGCAAACTGTTTTAACATGTCTGGAGGACGGAAAAGTGTTTCCTGCGATATCAGATAAAGTTTAAGATAATTGGCCACTATGATTTTAAGCACCAAGATGGCTGGAGTGTCGTCACTCTAAAGCGTAGCTTATTTATAGCTCTTGGCGTAGCTTATTTATAGCTCTAGGCGTACCTGATCGCCAGCCATGCCCTACGCTTCCCGCCAGTGACGTCACGTTTGGACGATTGATTGAAAACACGTTTCTTGACATCATATTTCATTTCATTTCATTTCATTCACCTCAAGGGCGTCCGAAGGACGCATTACATGAGGGGAGATTCAAAACAAGTGACCGAGGTTAAAAAACAAACAGAATAGCAAAACACGGAAAAGTGAAATGTGATCGCGGATGCACCCAATGTCGTCAATCAAAACGAAATAAAGAAAGAATAAAGCACAAACAAAGAACAAAAGCTACTATACAAAAACATAATCAAGGTGAGTAATTATACAATAGTGAACACTGATCTCTAAATGAAATGGGATTGCTGTCAGTAACAATATAATCAGGTAATGCATTCCAGTCTCTGATACAAAGTAACAAGGGGGAGAAAAGGAAAGTGTTAGTGCGACTCAAGAATGGTTATAGTTTCCGAGAATGATCTAGTCTTGGCGATGTAAAACTGGCAGGGCGGCAATAAACTGATTTAAAAGGCGAAACGCTGTAATAGATGCAATAAAAAAAAAAAAAAAAAAAACACAGTCGAGTTATTTTACGTCTTTGTTTTTGAGGAGAGAGATTATTGCTAGTTTTTAAGGCCGAGACACTAGTTTCCGGTGACTAGTTGTTGCATATAAATCTTGCTGCTTTGTTTTGGACAGATTCTAGTCTTTGTAAAAGGGAAGTTTGGTGGGGGTTCCAAATGGTGCATGCATACTCTAATTTGGGAAGGACTATTGTCTTGTATGCGAGTAGTTTTGTTTTAGGTGGAGCAAGATATAATGTTCGTCGCAAGAAGCCAAGCGTTTTCAAGGCACTGCTTGTAATGTATTCAATGTGGTCGTTCCATGATAGAGTGTCTGTGCAATGTATTCCCAAGTACTTATACGATATTGTTCCAGGTGTTGTGATAACAATGAATATTGTGATTGTGTTATTGTAGAAGACATAGGGATGGACATTTGTTTACATTTGCGAGTGTTTATGTTCATCCTCCGCATAGAGCACCACGAAGATATAGTATTTAAATCGTCTTGAAGTAGAGTTGAACCGTTATTTGTAACAATGTTTCGGTAAATAACGCAATAGTCGACGAAAAGCCTAATTGTGGAGTTTATGGAAGAAGGAAGGTCATTTATGTATATTAAAAACAGCAGAGGACCGAGAACACTACCCTGGGGGACCCCGGATACAACAGTGGACGGACGCGATGATGATTGGTTAATTTTGACTACTTGTTTTCTGTTTTCAAGAAAGAAGGCAATCCAGTTAATCACGAAAGGATCGATTTGTAGACGTGAAAGTATAAGAAGAAGGCGATGATGAGGTACAGTATCGAATGCTTTAGCGAAGTCAATAAAGATGATATCGGTCTGAGCAGTAAGATGAGTATTGAAGTGAAGATCCGCAACAAATTCAAAAGGTTGACTAGTGCACGAATGACCTTTTCGAAAACCATGTTGATTAGAAAAAAAGAAGTTACAGTTGTCTAGGTGAGATATGATATGGGTATACAAAACATGTTCCATGAGTTTGCAAGGTACGCTGGTAAGGGAAATGGGGCGATAGTTCGTAGGATTCAATTCAATTCAATTCAATATAATTTTTATTTTCAAATCAAGTCATACAAAATAAAGAGCTGGCCCACAAAAGCAGCATTCTGCTTGTATGTGGGGCCAGGCGACCAGATATAATACATGTTGTTACAAAACGAAAACAGAAAACACTCCGCAGCACAAAAAAATGAAAGATACACAAAATTAGCAACACAAATAAATACAAAAAGGAACACCTTAGAGCATGAAATATAGGTGCTTATAGCCAAGTCTACTCACGCAACCATGAAATAAAAGTACGAAATATCTCCAACGGTCAGGCTACGATACCTACAGCTCAGATGCTTGACACCAATTCCTTAGTTTCCTTTCTAGTACCCTAGTGGATTCTATATTCATAAGGGACTCTGGGAGTTCGTTAAATAAGGAAGGAATGTAATGATTTCTATTTTTCTTTCCATACAGTGTGTATATTTTCGGAATGACGTATCTTTCAGTACGTCTCAAATCTCTATTTTTATTTACGGCAGTTTTGTAGGAATTACTGAAATAATTATTTGTTATTGCTACGTATGTAAAAAAGTTAAAAAAAAAAAAAACGGGATGCCCAGCTCTTTAGCTTTCTCTTGAGTTTCCAATGCTTGATATGAAGTTCCCTATAATATGTTGTTTACCAGGCACGTATCCAGGGGGGGGGGGGGGGGCCCATGGGGCCCGGGCCCCCCCGAAATCTTCTATTTTGCTGGGACCTCCTCTCCCCCCTCCCCCTCATACAGCATTTTGTCATGAGCGGGCCCCCCCCCGAAACAAAATCCTGGCTACGTGCCTGTTGTTTACCATGTGTTTTAGTATCCTATCTATCGCTCTTGTTTTGTATTCTGAACAATGACCGTACAGTGTAATACCGTACCAGACATGTACACGTTACCCAAAAAAAGTAACTAAATACCGTTACTCGTTACTCGCTCAAAAAGTAGCTAAATACGTTACTCGTTACCGATTCTCAAAAGGAACGCGTGAGTTACCTCAAAAGTAACGAGTTACTTTCCACGTTACTTTGACGACCAAATACACAACTGTTTTTGTTTCATGGTTTATTGTTTTCTTTTTAGTAGTCATTGCCCTTCAGCAGCAGCTGCCTGTAGAAGTTTTCATCAGTTATGTTTCCCCGCTTCCTTGAAAATACATCTCCGGCGACGCTGAAGAGTCGTTCTACCGACGCGCTCGAAGGAACGGCAGTGTTGTGCTTCAGGAAGAGCTGGTGAATCTTCGAGAACTGCGCCTTCATTGAGGACAGCGGGTAATGGGTTATGTGCCTCCCCGTGTTTGCAACCTCCGGGTTTACATTCGGTCCGTACCCTTTTCTAGAAGGTTCAACCAACGAACCTGATTGTGCTCGCTGGGTGAAGGACATTCCCAGCTGTAGCGTTCAGTACAGCAACGTTTATCGCTGGACACGTCAGTCGAACCGTTCGACTGACGTGTTCAGCGATATACGTTGCTGTACTGTCATACTGGTTAGTTGTTTTTCGGGTTGCCCATCTGCCTTTGTCACAATAGACGCATACTCAGGCTAGAATAAAAAAAAAAAAAAAAATGAAAGCCGTTTACAACTCCCTGTAACGCCAAATTAGAGCGCAGCTCTTGAGGAGTGTGGGGAAGGCGCGGAGGGGGGGGGGGGGGGGCACATGACCCCGGGGGGGAGGGTCACGTGACCAGGGGGGCCACGTGACCTCGGGGGGGGGGGGGGGGAGTTACGTGACCTTGAGGTTACGCCGACGCCGACGGCGACGCCGACGCCGCTCAAGCCGGAAACGGGCGCCTAAAAGCTGCGCTCTAAAACAAGGCCGTTTAAGCGGTGTTGTACACGTTACTCCTCAAAGTAACGAGATACCGTTACTCGTTAGTTGGCCTTCAAAGTAACTAAATACCGTTACTCGTTCCTTTTCTAAAAAAAGCAACTAAATACGTTACTCGTTACCGAAAATAGTAACTAGGTACAAGTAACTCGTTACTTGTAACGCGTTACGTACATGTATGTACCGTACCGTAATGCAGCTTCAGCCAACGATTTAAACACAAGTAATCTTATCTTCAAGCTGCACATACTTTTGAGCAGACTTGTACACGTTACTGAAAAATAGTAAGGAATTACATTTACAATTACTCGAGGCTAAATTGTAATTTATTACAATTACAATTACCCTCCCATGAAAGTAAGTAACCGTTACTCCCAAAAGTAATCCGTTACTTTCGTGGCGTTACTTTCAACAATATTTTCCTCAATTACGAAACAAAGGGAAGAAGGTTTTTCAAGTTCTTATGGATGCCAGCTCTTCCATTTATTTACCTTGAATATTTTGAGCAACAGCTGACTCTCGAAAGTCTCGTCAGACATTTTGCGTTATTTCTTACTCAATTTGTTCACTGCTACGCTGAACACCCTTTGAACTGAGGCACTGGATGGGAGTGCCATATTACGTCCTCACGAATGCTTCATGCTCTGCATTGAGCTTTTTCAGCGAAGCAATGGATGTACAATTTAGCTCGAAGATAGAGCAAAGCTTCGCCGTCGCAGCCGTTGCCTGATATTCGAGTGTTTTAGTAGAGTTGGTAACAGTAAGGTGATAATTAAATTATAAATAAGGTTTGGCTCGATATTCTTCTTCCATTGGTTCTGAACAGGTCGAGCCTTGGTTGAGACGTTGGTGAATAAGAAAAAGTTTCCAATATTTTAATATAGGTAATCGAGAAAAAAAACAAAAAAAAAAAAAAAACAGGACACTTGAAACAACAATTAATTGGAACGTTGGTTAAAACAAGGAAATGTAAACGCACGTTTGCCGTGTGTACCTTTCTTGATGCCGTTCAAAAACGCACGGAGCACAGACCGACTGCAGTTTACTCCGATGTTCTCCAGATAGACGTTCGCTCATGCCACGGGCAGCGAAGGGCAGAGAACTGAGCGACGCTACGCCCCACTCATGAGTTTCACTCTCTCCTCAAGCCCAGAATTTTAAGTCTACGTCAGCCACCATTATGTTTTATTTGTAAAAATATCTGCTTGAGATAAGATGTGTCCTGCTGGGGTAAAAACAAGAGGAAGAATAAAAGGAAGACTATTACCATTTTCGAAGTGCTCGCAAAAAGCTGACTCACAAAAAGGGTAACTGAGATGCAGATAACCTGGCTGGAATTCACAAATAAAGTGGGCCAACCCTAGAAGTTGGACTACAAAAAAAGTAAGTAGCTTTTAAAACAGGGTCAAATAAGGTGAAAGAAGCAGAAAAAAATACATCCTGTTTTCTAAGAGAAGATGATAAGTGCGCATCGACGAACGAGGATGCTTGTGGCAATAACACCTCCACATATTATCACATCTCTTTTAGTGGATTTTAGGGTAGACGGAGCGTTGACGCGGGTTGTGACATTATGAAAATGGTCCTAGTCACAATAACCGAGAAGGACATTGTTAATTCTTGTCTGTGCACTTACCGCCCTGAGCTTCTCAAAGAGGCATGCAATCATTTGTTGTCTTCCTCTCCCCGCCTTCGATCGCAAAGAAAAAAAACAGACACAAAAAAAAAAGCGGATATAACATACCCTTCCCCCCCCCCTTTTTTTTTTTTGCAGAAATGTTTATTTGGATCTATTGACATTGTTGTTAGGGTCTAAAAAAAAAAAGATTCAGGGGCTTGGTGTTGCAAAAGGGGGGGGGGGGGGGGGGAGGGTGTTGATCGATGGTATCGAATGCCTTTGACAGGTCTATGAAAAGAGCTAGAGCTATTTTGTTTTTATCGAGTGTTTCGGTAATGCAGTCAGCGAAATCTTCCAGAAGAGTAATGTCACTTTTCTGTTGTCGAAAGCTGTACTGCACAGTGCTTATCAGGGAAAATTTGTCGCAACAATTATCCATTGCTATTTGAACCCATTTTTCGATTACGTGTGTCATGAATGGTAGGATTGATATGGGTCTATAGCTCCCGACCTCTTGCTGCTTTCTTTTTTTGTATAACGGCCTTATCACAGATACTTTCAAACCCTTAGGAATATTTCCGGTGTGCAGTGTGTCATTCACTATTTTAAGCAAAATGTGTTTTAGTTTATCGAAATTGTAGCGTATGTCTCTAACTCGGATATTGTCAATTCCTGGCGTTTTTGTTATTGACATAGCGTGGATGATACGCAACAAATCACTTTCTGTCATATCTGGAAGATAAGCTGAATTGACGCAGCATGTTGGGGAAACGTCATTTATGCTGGTAGCCGGTATATTATTTTTTATTTCTTTTACGTCGTCGATAAAGATTTTGTTGAACATTTCTGCTAACTCGCTGTAGGAACTAGATTCTTTAAAATGTTTTTGCATCGTATCATCAATACTATTTTTAGTTTTCCTGCCAATTATTTGGTTAACCAAGTTCCACGTTTCTTTCGGATTTCTAGTCGAAGCTTTAAACTGGTTTACATAATAATTTCGTTTTGCCAAACGAATTATAGCTGTAACCTTGTTGCGTATTTCACGGAACTCTTTTTTTAAGCATGATATCACCAGGAGTTTGCTTGCATCGCTTCCAAAGGCTCTCCTTCTGATGACACAATTCTAATATTTCCGGATTTATCCAAATATTTTCGGGCCTTCTTTTTTTAAATTTCACCTTTCTAGTAGCGCTTTCATAAATATCCTGAAATTGGTGAACCAGCTTTTGGTAGACTGTTAGGTGATCATAGTCTAGAAAAGAATTCCAATCGTACCTCTGAATAAAACTATCAATTTTGTTGCTATCTAGTATAGTTTTGTACTCGTCCTCCACTGTTGGTTTTCCAAGTATATCTTCCCCTAATATTAAAAGAACCGTTATATAGTGATCAGCAAGCTTCTGCTTAATTACTCCAGATAATGTGTTTAAGTTGCTTATTCTAGTAACTATGTGATCAATACATGTCTTTGTTATTTTATTACCGTAATGTTCTTCCCGTGTATAATCCTGAATAACATTTTCAAGCCCAAAAGCAGAAAGGGTGTCAAGATAGCACAACACTCCAGGTTTTAACTCATTCGAAACATCAATATTAAAATCTCCTGCAAGAACTTAATATTTATTGTTATCGAATTTCGGAAGCAGCTTCGATAATTCATCACAAAACATGTTTAAATTGGAACTGGGTGGTCTGTAAACGGCACAAACTACATAGGAGAACTTATTCTTATTTACGACTGCCGCGCAAATTTCTGCATTATCCAATTTAACATCATTTCTATCAGATAAACAGTTGTTATTTATGTATAATAAGATTCCCCCACCCCTTCTGCCTTCTCTGCGTATATTGTAGGAATGAAAACCTGTTAGACTAAAGGACGCACAAGATGCCTCGTGTAAATTTACCTCGGTTAGTATAAGCACATCAAGGAGAGGGAGCCGGCCCGCCATAAGCACCATTAACTGATCAAAATGCTTGTAGATGCTTCGCACATTTACATGTAATAAACTTAACTTTGTATTCACGCAACCGTCCTTTGCTATTGACTGTTTTGTGTAAGCGTCCCATTCCTCAAAAGACTCAAAGGAAGACTGCATGATTATCTAATTTTGGCGAAATCTCTTTCGCTCTCAATCTGACTTACTGCGGCGCCCTCGTTCTGTCTCACAAAAATCTTTCCATTTTTTACCCGTGTGTACTTGTATTTTTTTTCTCTGGCACATGCCTTTGTTGTCCACAACAAATTCTTGATTGCTCGGGTTAAGTTTTCATTAATGTAAATGTTTTCGCTCCTAAGACTAGCTCGTTTTTTTGCCCAAACGTCTCTCGTGCGCCTCTCATTGAACCTCACCAGTATGGGTGTTGGTCTACCTTCCTTTGCTCTTAGTCTGTGGGCAGCCTCGACGTCAGTGGTTGCGAGTTGTGGCACGCCTAGCTTAGTAGCAATGTCGTTAATTACCTCTAACAGGCTTTCGTTGGGTTGTTGAGTGACTCCGTGAATTTCGATGTTCTGCCTTCGGGAATATTGTTCCGCATTGTCGACGGCCTTTCTTTGTGCCCAGATTTCTTCGTCCCTTTGAGTTATTTTCTCTTCTAATTGATTCACCTTCTGTTCTAGACCCTTAATTGTTTTGTCTTGGCTGTCCAGTCTAGCCATCAGCTCTTGGTGCCTTGCTGACTGGGTATTCATAGATTCTTCAATGCCCTCAATCGTCATCCCTTGGTTTTCAATCTTAGACATCAACTCATCACCTTTTCCAGTCTGAGTCTCCAGCGACTTTTCAATTGCGTCGATTCTAATCAGGAGGGCAGTCAGTTTACGATTGATAGCATCGTTCTGTTGCACTAGTTTTCCAAGGCTCCCCTCCTGGGATCCTTGTCCTGACACACTCCCCAATTCCTCAGGACACACAGACTGGCGCTGTGCATGCAGCTTGCACGTCCCGCACCGCCACCGGGAAAGGCTCTCTGCCGTCTTGGATCGGAATGGTCTCCTGATTTAAAGATCGGTATGACTTTGGCGTAGCGCCAGTCAAGTGGGACTGAGTCCGAGTTAAGAGATTGTTGAAATAGTTTGCTAAAAAATATTTGAAGCTGCATGCTTGATTATTTTCATTCCGTTCGTTTAGCCTTGGAGAATAATCTTTTTTTTTTTTTCTTGTTTAGTTCACGCCTTAAGCTATTTGTAAACAGACTTGTACGTAACGCGTTAAAAGTAATGGAGTACTTGTAATCGATTACATTTTACTGTAATTTTGTAACGCTTCAGTTACTTCCTTTAAGGAGTAACGATCCTTGTAATTGAGTTACTTTTTTGCTGTAATCGATCACAAAATTACCCATTACAATTTTTCTCTTTTTTTTTTTTTTTTTTTGGGGGGGGGGGGGGGAGTGCTGGAGTCACTCAGCTCTGGAAAACAGTCAATTTTTTCTTTTCTTTTTCAAAACCACTAAGCACGGGAGCTCGAGGATTAGCAGGCCACTTCACTATGCTTCGTTTCCTGGGTACATTCTTTTTGATACAACGGATCCGACTACGTCCGGGAATGAAAAATGACATTATCCAGCCTCTTGTGGGCAATGTAATTAAACAGCGCTCTTTTTATTTTATTTTATTTCCACGAGAGGGATTGGGTGTGTTGGCGTCACTGACTCAGCTCCAAACAAAAACGGTCAAGGCTTTTTTTCTTTTTTTTTAGGAACAACTAAGCTCGAGACCCCAAGGATTATGCAATCGTAATAAAAAAAAAAAAAAAATTGAATGACAAGTAACGTGGGAAGTAATTGATTACTTTAGAGTAATTCTTCGATTACTTTTTTGAGGTTGAAATTGTAATTGTAATCGGTTGCGTTTTACAGTGAAGTAATTGTAATTGTAATTGGTTACGTTTTTTTCAGTAACGCGTACAAGTCCGTTTGTAAACCACGGTGACAAATCCTCGGTTGCCATTCGTAAATCGGGGGACGAAAGTTGAAAGCATTTCACCGAGTTTTTTTTTTGTTTTGTTTTTTAATAATAAGCCAGTTTTCACTGGTAGAACGCTCCGTGTATAAGGCAGCAAATTCACGCTCAAATTTGTCCATGGCTGACAATAAACTTACGATATCCGTGCGTGAGTAGGCGAATATCGGTTTCTTTATCTTTTTAGAGCGTCGTGAGCAAAATGACGCTTCGACATGTATAATAGAATGATCGCTAATGATTTCCACAATGGCGACTGATGTTACACATTCTGGGCTCGAGATAATAAACAGATCTAAAATGGCTCGGTCGCGAGTCACCGACGTGATAATCTGATGGAGCGCGTACGTTTCCAAGAGAGATAAAAAAATCGCGGCATTGGCTAGGATTATAACAATTCGAATAAGGTTTTAATGTTGCCCAATCTATACCAGGGTTATTAAAATCACCACTGAGAACTATATAGTGATTAGGAAAGTTTACCATTAAATCACCAAGGCAATTATGCAGCGAGTCACTGAAATCGGTTTGGTCAGTATGGGGAGAGCGATAACAAACACCTATGATCACTGAGCAAAAATCCAACTGCACCCGAATCCATCAAAGTTCAAGGTTAGAACCTATTTGTTTTCTGAGCAAGAAATTAATTTTTTTGCGACAATGAAAACACCGCCACATCTTGCAGTTTTACGGTCGTTGCGATAAATAACATACCGTTTACTCAGTAAAAGTTCAGAGTTGCTTATATCAGAAGTTAGCCAAGTTTCGGTGCCAAGAATTATATCAGGTTCGCTGGAAGACGCAATACTCTCAAATTCCTCCTGCTTTGATAAGATGCTGCGAACATTTTCCATAAGAAATGAAAAGTTGGCGACAGTGGCTGGGCGATAGAAAAACTTTCTTTTATTATGTCATTCTTGTGGCATCGTGTTTTCTTTGGGGCCACGAACAGAAACCACCGATCCACTTGCGTGGGCATAAACATAGGTCGAGTCGTTAACATACCATTTATCAAAACGGATCTTATAGCGGGTGTTGCATTCTCTGAATTCGGAGGCAAAATCCCACAGCTTTTTTACTTGCAAATTGATCCTTACGTGAAGTCTTCAGATATTTGAACCTTGGGCGCTACCACATTTTTCAGTTTGAAGGCGTTGTGAACAACTTCCTCCTTGCTTTTAGAACTAAGAAACTTGACGATGATCGGGCGATTTATTTCAATTCGTTTTCGGCCGAGACTACGGTGCCCAAGTCGATTGCGAGGTGATCCTTCACAAAGTGAGTTACAATCCTTTCTGTGACGTCCCAAGTTTCATTTTCTGTTTCCGGAAGACCTTTGAAGATTAAGTTATTTCTTCTCATTCGATTTTCAAAGTCATCTATCGTGTCACCAAGTGCCACGACTTGTTCACGTAAGGCTAAAGTTTCATGTTGGACTGAAGGCAATTTCGGACATCTTTTTGGCGATTGAACTGGGTTCCAGGCACGTCTCAGGCCACGTTGCCCAAATTTCAGCCAAAACCGGCGCTTGTGTGCCGCGCAATTCAATTAAACAGTCGCGGGAATAGTCGTACCGGGATCGACTGGGGCGACGCCCCGAGTGTTGCGGGAGAAGCCAGGAGAAGCGGAGCTCACGTGACCGATGCGGGGCCAAGAAGCGCGACGTCACAAGAGACGCGTCAGCGATTGGTCGAAACGAGAAACGTGCCCTAGGTCACGTTTTGGTTCGCGATTTTTAGGAATACTGTTCTAATTTCCGCTTGAATAACCATGAAAAGTATAAATTGGACCGGAAATGATTACTAAACCATAAATAAAGCAGCATAATTGTTTTTTTCTTTGCTACGCGGGACGCGAAACGGGCAACGAGCAACTATGGGCAAACAAAATAAAATAAAAAAAAGAACACGGTACTCGAGGGATTCTGCAAAATGGTAGCTGTAGATGCTTGTTCTAACGGTCGACTGAAGACCAGTATTCGTTTGGGCGACGCCAGTTTTCACGTGTGGGTTGCTGTTCGTGTTCTTTGACGACGAAAAGAGGACGTCCGCGGAGGAACCGCATCCCGGAACGGCCGGATTGCTGCCGCTTTCCCCTTGGCATCTCCCCGCGTCCGTCCTTCAGCATGCGGGCCGCTCGTTGCCGGTTTATTGCCGGCTGGGCGGTCTCCGTCGGGTGATGGCAGAGGCCGCCACACACGTACTCCCGTTCCGTTGGTGTTCGGTCACTGAACGAAGCTCGAACTCGCTGGCGAGAGCGGCATTGCCGTCCATGTTGACAGATTCGGCGAAACGACCGCGCCACCGCGCTGCTATAACCCACTGCGGTAACCATAGTCTCGATCTCCTAAATACTACCGATACCGACTATTCACACTTGACGTCACTCCTTACGTCACCTCCGTTTTGGGGGATCCAGAAACGAGAATGGAGATTGTTCAGTTTCGGTTTCTTTACTTCTGTCGTAGGCACAGAAATACGCGTCACAAATGTCTACAAAAAATTGGGCAGCATGTATGTTCCCAAGAAGCATAAAAACACCATTTAAAAAATTAAATAAAATCGTCTTCATTGTACCTTTAATAACAGTGTTTAGGTTTTCCTTCATACTCGCGACTTCTTGCACCTGTTTTTCAAGGTTCGTGACGCGTGTACTCAGGGCAGCGATGCCGTTGTTTATCTGGTCAAGTTTCATAGTATTCATTTCTTGATTTTGGTTTGAGTTCGCGATCAGACTGTGTATTTGGTTTCGAAGTTTGTCTATTTTTTCAGCATTCGTAACGGGGCCTGGGTTCATTTCAACGTCTCCTGCGGTTGCCAGCAAGAGAAACATGACGGTTGCTATCGTGAACAGCTTCAGAGATCCAGGCAGCCACAGGGCAGACACGTTCAGAAAGCGCATCTTTGCGGAAGATAAGGTTCGTTTTCTTTTGTTGGGGAGGAGCGAATCGATCCGTGCCCGGTAAATCACAATGTCGGTACCCATCGCAAAACATCCAGACTAACGGCGAACAAAAACACAAGGCAAAAGGTCGGATTCGCAGCAAAAAAAGATAGAAGCGGAGTATTCGAGTGGCTTTTGGGCCTACCTGCAAGAATACAGGAGGAATGTGTACACGGCGGAATCAGGGCTGCGGATCCTGCGGGGTGCTTGCGTTGACGGCCTTTGTCTTGTTCGTCACGTGCTTCCTCTGGCGCTGGTGACGTGTCGATGGTCTTGACGATTGCTTCCTCGGCGTGCTGCTGATGCAACAGTGATTACGTCAGAGGCCAGTTGGCGCGTGCTGGGCTTGCAGGGATGAGAATCGCATTTCCAGGTGACAGCGACTGCAAGAATACAGGAGGGATGTGTACATGGCGGAATCAGGGATGCGAATCCCGCGGTGGTGCTTGCGTTGACGGCTTTTCTCTTGTTCGTCACGTGCTTCCTCTGGCGGTGGTGACTTGTCGATGGCATTGACGATTGCTTCCTCGGCGTGCTGCTGATGCAACAGGGATGACGTCAGAGGCCAGCTGGCGCGTGCTGGGCTTGCAGAGATGAGAATCGCCTTTCCAGGTGGCAGCGACTGCAAGAATGCAGGAGGGATGTGTACACGGCGGAATCAGGGCTGCGAATCCCCTGCATGGAGTGAGCTGCGGAGGTCAGTTAGAGAAGGATCTTTATTTATTTATTTTCAGCGCCTACCAACGGCCAGAAGCCTAGGACGGTAGAGCACCAAGTCATATTACGAAGCTGAAAACAAGGGACTTATCAAATAAATCCAGAAAACGACCCGACGACAACGCACTAAATCAGATTTTCAACGCTTTTCTTGAATGTGATGTCATCATCAAAAAAGTCAAGGCGCGTCTCTAGATGATTAAAATAGTTCTGTATGCGAACTACAGGAGAGAAACAATGCATGAGATTAACGGAAAACGTGCGGTTGTTGCGAAAATGTCTAACAGGCACATTTAGATTGATGCAAGACACAATAAAAGGACAGTCATAATACCCATGCGGACACTTGAACAAAAATATGAGATCCCATCTTGCGCGTCTTGTTTTTAACTCCACCAATCCTGAGCGATTGGGCACATTTACATAGTAGGGCTCAGGGGCGGACGCAGGTATTTCTTGAGGGGGGGGGGGGGGGGGGGGGGGGGGGGGGGGGGTCAGGTGTTGGTTAGCGTATCATATGTTTAAGACCCCCCCCCCCCCCCCCCCTTTGCCGTTTCCACGCCCTAAATTTTTACACGCGCAGAATTCGAGAGGGAGGTCAGGACATCCGGACCCCCCCCTTTTGAATCCGCCCCTGGTAGGGCTCGGATAGGTCTTGTCTTGCGTGAAACGTACGTGCAAATTGTTTTTGGACACGCTCTAACGTCGCCGCAGCAGTGGCACTAAGTTTGTTCCAGACAACTGAAGCAAAGTCTAATTTGGGAAAAATAAGGCTTCTGTACAATACAAAGAAACATAAAGGGTCGCGAAACCCAGAACTAAGGCGAGTAACAATGCCCAACACTTTAAAAGAGGCTGACAGAATCATTCCAACATGACTGTTGAAGTTCAGCTTTTCATCTAGCATAACGCCAAGATCCCGCACAACCGACACACGTTTAATAATAGCGTTGTCTAGACAGTAATCAAAAAGAACAGGAAGGGTTTTGCGTGTGAACAAAATGACCTGCGTTTTGCGAAGATTTAGGTCAAGCTGATTATCTACACACCATGAACATATAGCATCGATGTCGATTTGCAGCAAGACGCAGTCATCAAGACATTGAATTTTGCGATATAGCTTCATATCGTCAGCGAACTGGGACAGGGTGGAGTGCTGTATCACTTCATGAATGTCATTAACAAACACATTAAAAAGCAAAGGACCTAAATTTGAACCTTGCGGCACTCCGGAGGGAACCGAAAACAAATGCGACTTGGCTCCCCCGTGGGAAACACAGTTTAGTCTATCTCGAAGATAGCTAGAAAACCACGAACAGTAACAGACGCTTAACATAGAAAAGATAATTTACGAAGCAAGATTTGATGACTAACACGATCAAAGGCTTTATTGAAATCGAAATAGACTGAATCAGTTTGTTCTCGACAGGAAATGCTTGGTGCCACGTCACTCAGGTTAGTTGCAATGGAACGGCCGCTCATAAAGCCATGAAGATTCTCAACTATGACTCGTTTGAAGATGCTAGACAGATGCATGTGAACAACTTTTTCAAAAAAACTTTAGAGAATGTCCGTAACAAAGAGATTGGTCTGTAGTTAGCCACAGAGGTAGGGTTTCCTGATTTCAGTAACGGAATCAAAACGCCTTTCTTCGGCGCTCGGAAACACAGAATGTTTAAAAGACAACGTGAATATGTGAACGAGCAAAGGAGAAAAAATATCTGAACAACCTTTTACAATGAACGAGGAGATACCGTCGTGACCACAAGACTTCTTGGGAGGAAGCTTCATAATGGCGACTAAAACGTCGTCAAGCGTAATGAGAGGTGGTGCGAACTTATTACAGAATGGTGGAGGGGAGTCACTTAGGTGAAGGTTTTTATTCAACGAATAGACAGATGAAAAATGACTGGCAAAGAGATTGCAAACATCATCGGGATCAGAAAAATATTCTGTATCGTCGAGCAAGGTGATGTTATGTCCGCCATATTTATGCTTAGTGCGACTGCGCGCATGGTGCCAGAACTCCTCAGGGACTCAGGATAATGGATTATGAGCGGGGACCAAAGAAGAGGAGAGGAAGAGGGCAACACTTCATGGCTTCAGGGCTGTCGCCAAAGAGGGAGGGGGAGGCCGTGTCCTTTTGGCTGTAGCCGGAAGGAGCCGGCCCCCCACTGGAGGCGCAGTTGGGTCGTTTATGAGGTTGAGTAATGCCTCCCAGAGCTCCAAAGCATGCTCGTGGGATATGGTGTTGTCTGGGCATGCCCAGGCGTTCGTTGACGCTGGTACTGGGGTGCTTGTGATGAGGTCCAAAGCCCGTTGTCGAGGAACATCATACAAAGGGCAAGACCACATGAGATGGACCAGGTCTGCCTTAGAGTTGCAGTTTTTGCAGATGCCAGAGGCTGTGGATGATCCCGCCCCTTCGTTCCCGCGAAACCGCTGCAAGAGATGCGGTGTCAGTAGGATCCCTGTCTGAATTTGCCGAATCAGGACGGCTTCCCCACGAGCAAAATGTTGGGAGGGGATCTTAGGGATGGATAGCGGGTTAGCAGCCATGAAGAGGTAGGCGGTGCGCTGGGCTTTGGTACAGCGTAAGTCGTGCCAAGGGTTGTTAATTTCCTGGGAGGGGTTGACTAGAGATGAGAAAGAGCAGGGTCCCTTGGCCAGCGCGGAGAGGAGATGTGCGCACGCTAGTCTGTGGGCTTCCTCATCACCGGTATGCCACAATGGGCAGGGACCCATCGTATGATGAATTGATGGCTCGACGCTCTCAAAGATGGGACGGCCTCCTTTAGCTCTTTTAAGGTAGGTCCGTTATATTTAGTGTCTGAGGATATGCGGTGTGCCGCTTGTGAGTCGGTATAAATCATGTGCGTGACTGGTTCGTCTTCCTCTGCCGTAAGAAGTGCGCCTCGCGCATAGTCCGTGATGGCTTCAATCTCCGCTTCGGTGCTGAGCATGGGCGTACTCGTTGTGCAGGTGTCGTGCCTGTGCTTCCGTGATACAGTCATACCACGCCGTGGCGTACCAGACATCGCATGAGTGATCAGCTGGCAGGGATGCATCGACGTAGATCACGTGGGTGCAGTCGTCCAGCGAGCGAATGTACTTTAAGTAGCGTCTTCTGAGAGGGAGGCGCCTGCCGGTGCTCTGTATCCGCTGGGGTAGAGGAGTCCCGTCTGTGAGGGCAATGTGTTCATACGGCGGGGTCTGTTGTGGGAGTTCGGGCAGATCGTGCACGGCGTAGCCTAGTTTGGCAAGGATATATACCAGCCGGCTGGTGTTGTGCGAAGCCGTGCCTCCTAAATGTTGTAGTGTGTGGATACGAGTTCGCTGAGATTGTTAATGCCCCTGCAACTCTTGAGCGCGTCTAGGCGTGCGTACCTGGGAAGGGCTGAAATGAGTCTTCGGGCTTCGTTGATGACTTTGTTTAGAGCTAGAATCTGAGTCCGATTGACTGGATGATAGGAGAGACCGTAGAGGAGCCGTGAAATGACAAATGCTCGCACGAATTGCCTCATCTCGCGTTCGCGGACACCGGGGGTGCGCGTTGAGATTCGTCGAATGACGTGTAGGATCTTCTTTACTGATCCTGTCGTTCTTTGACCATGAGTTGACTGTGCAATTTTCGTCCAGGTACATGCCCAGGATGCGAATGGTAGATTTTCTGGCGATGGGTTGGTCTCCGATAGAGAGGCTGTAAATGTTCTTCTCGGCTTTCTTGGAGGGAGTACTACAGCCGCCGTGCATGACTAAGTATTCAGTCTTTTCCGGAGATGTGCTGAGGCCAACCTCGGCTGCAAAACTGTAGATAATGTTTAGGAAATTTTGCAGCGTGCCTTCCTGCTGGCCGATTGACCCGTCTGTTACCCAAAGCGTGATGCCATCGGCATGTATTGTATAACCTAGTCCAGGCACTGCTCCACGACGGTGTGACAGTGTGTGCATCGCCAAGTTGAAAATAGTCGGTGAGATAACCAACCTCTGCGGTACCCCCACTTTGTTGGAATGCATGAGACTAGTGGCTTGTTCTACCTGCACTTGAAAACAGCGACCTTCCAGAAATGCGGACACAAAGTTATACAGTCGCCTTTCAGGCCGGCAGTTCTGGCTTGGGGCATGACTGTGTGGTGCGGGACCCCGTCAAATGCCTTTTTGATATAGACCCCAACGACAGCTGTCGGCTGTGTAGAGTGCGGGTGGTCAAGGACTGCTTCCTTAAGTTGAAGGAGCGCGTCCTGTCTGGACAGCCCCGCTCTGAACCCTATTCGCGTTGGGGCGAGAATGCCATTATTTTCCAAGTACCATGTGAGGCGCGTATTGGCCATCCTTTTTATCGTTTTACATATGCAGGATGTCAGTGATATAGGTCGAAGATGGGATAGGTTATGTGGCGGATTCTCCGGTTTGGAAATCGGTTTCACCAGAGAGAAACGCCATGTGGGTGGAAGCTTGCCTTCTTCCCAGATCCTGCTGATTTCCTCCAGCAGAGCTTGTTTGCTTGGACCTGGGAGGTTTCTGAGTTGTGTCGTGGTGATTTGATCTGCCCCAGGTGCACTGTGGGTGTTAGCAGTGTTAAGAGCGTGATTCAGCTAAAAAAGGGTGAATGGTCGATTGTAGGATTCAAAGTCCTCCACGGGGTCATCCCTTTCATAGGTGATAACGATGGGTTGAGAAGTGTGGGAAAAAATTCAGAAGCGACGCGTTCGTCTGGTTCCTGTGGGGTCATTGCTTCTTTAGGGTCTACCCGTCTGGCTCCATTGTAAGTCTTGGTTTGTCCAAGAAGGATATATGGGGAGGAGGAGCGACAGTGACGATCCAAGTGGTTAACTTTAGAACTACACGGATGGGGACAACAAATACAATGACTCAACGCTCGGCCGTCATAACCGAACGCGGCGTCAGCGTTCGGCTGGAGTTCGTGTTCTCCGGTGACGGGGAGGAGGGGCTCTTTTGTTTCTACTCCGGCCTGCATAAACAATGCAGCATGCACGGTCCCAGCTCAGCACAAAAGCCGAAGTGGGTCAAGCTCGCATTCTCTGAGGATAGATCCGGCACTTAACGTCGCTTCGTCGATTGTTAGTATTTTTTTAGATTAAACTGTGCCCCGCGCTCTATTGTAGAAGATGACATGGACATGCCCATAAGGCCTCTAGGCATGTGCACAGGCCTTGTGTTGAGTAAACACCGAATATGGGGACAACAAACGGGTCAGAGCGCCCCCTATAGTTCGATCTCCTGCCCAATACCCCAAACTCGGGGTGTAGACGTATTCCCGTTAAAGCCTTCAGAAAGGGTCATCCATTTTTCAGAGGCAAGGGTGGTGGTGTAGTCCTCTCTTGTCTGTTGCGTGATCCTCAACTTGCGTTTGATAGAGCGTCTGCGCCCAGATTTGCGTTACTTGGCCAACAGGCGCAGTCTGCGATTCCAGAGCGCTAGAAGACGCTTGTCTGGGTCCGGATGATCATAGGGGGCTTGTATTCGACGGGTGGCTTGTTGCTTGGCGTTTAATATTTGTCCAGTCAGGTGTGCGATATCGCCGCTGGGAGATGTCTTTTCCAGCAGCTGGCGGTTTTTGTGCAGTGCGTCAAAAACGTCGGTCTCGCGGCTGTGCGTGCACCTATGGAGTATATCCCATGGAGAGCGCGGCAGATTTTTATCTTGATCACAATATTTATTTATTTATTTATTCAAAAGGATACTGCGGCACGCATGCGCGAGCCATAGCAGGTGTGGGTTTATGTATTAGATACAATTTCAACAGTAGAAAAAATTGCACTCAAGAAGAAATTGCGGCAGAATTAATTGCATCAACAATCAAGTGACGGAAGGGTTACTACTTCGTTTGTTAACGAATTCCATTCTTGGATCGCCCGAGGGAAAAAGGAATACATGGATACATCATGCTTATATCTGTATTGCTTGATAGCTCTTGAATGATTGAGTCTAGATGAACCCGTTGATGAAAAAGGGATATATCTCTCACTGTCAACATTGAACAGTTTGTTAACAAGGGAGTATAAGGAGCGTAATCCGTTGCGTCTAGCTCTGATCTCCAACGGTTGTGTACTAGCCTCTGCAAGTAGGCCTGGCGCAGAAATATTATATCTAAACTTGTGAGTTATAAATCGTCCAACAAGTTATTGGACACGTTCAAGTTTACTGATTCCCTCTGCGGTATGAGGATACCAGACTACATTGGCATATTCCGGCATGGGCCTTATGAGTGTATAGTATGCGTTTTTTTGTTTGTTTCCCTGTCAGCAAATTTTAAACTGCGTCTCAGTGTCAAAAGTTTACCCCTTGCCCTGTTAACATCATCATCTATATGCTGATTCCAGTTTAGTTTGCCCATTATTGTTACTCCGAGGTATTTACTCCGAGAGAAATGATCGCTTCCCATCAGGTCTTCGTGAAGGTGCCATGTGACACTGCGCGGGTGTGATACCCAAGTCAGATCAGGAGTCGTGGCCGCCTGGCGAATAGGTTGTCCAATCCGTGTGCGGTCATTGGGCGTGTTGATCAAGTTGAGGTGGTAGTTTTGGGCACCAGCCATTACTTTGCACCCCCTGGGACTACATTTGTCGTAACCCCATGCCGTGTGCCTTGCGTTGAAGTCTCCACATAGGATTACTTGATCGCGAGGGTAGAGCCCATGGAAGTGTTGTATAAAACCAAGGTCAATAAGAGGTTCTTGCCCTTCAGCGCGACTGTACTCCGGGCGTGCGTATAGGGAAAACACTAAAAAGGTGTAGTCAGTCGTTAATTTGACCCTACACCATTCCGTGGTGGGGGTTCTGGTATTCCAGGGTTCGGTATCCAGCTGGACGTGGTCGAACATTCGTAAGACGTATAGAGCCACCGAGGTGGTCTGCCTGCGATCGCTGTGGGACGAGTATCCCTCGTAACCGGGGTGTTTGAGTACTGGCCGGGTCATTTACTTCTTGAAGTGCCAGTATGGATGGACCTTGTCTGGTGCCGTCACAATGAAATTGTGCTACTAGGTCAGCCTTTTTTCTTCGAAGTGTTCGACAATTCTATTACACGATTGTAGCCCAGGGTGGGTGCGCTATTGGAGCGGTGGGCCATGTTGACCGTTAACAGCAATTGATGAGGTTACCGTAGAGGCGGTCAGAGCCGGTTGTGTGATGGATGCCCCGAAGGGGATCGTGCTGGAGAGCAGGAGTCGTTCCATCATGGTGCGGACACATGTCTCAATGGCCCGGTCGATGGTCCTTTGCACATGCACTATTAGGCGTTGTTAAAGTTGAGCAATGCTGCGCTCGAGCTGTGCCTCGAGGGTGATTTGTGTGCTGGGTGTTGCAGATGCTGAGATGCGTGCAGATGTTTCAGTCTGCGTCTCCTCACTGACTTATGCCGCCGGTTCCGTGATGCTCGGGGTTCGCGATTTCTGAGCAAGTTGAGATCCGCTCCTTGGGCGGCAGTGTCAGCGTTGGCCATCCGAACGGCGTCCGCAAACGTGAGTTTATGCTCGACAGCTGTTGCAGTAGTTTCCTGAGCCAGAGGTGCGGGACCCTGTGTAGAAAGTTGTTGAGGTCGGAGTGGCGATGAGCCGTAGGTGTCGTGGGTGTCCCGCGCTTCCAGGCACTAGACGTGCGGTCGTATTGGTGTTGTTGCTTGACGCTGTAGTATATATGTTTGATCGTGTGTAAGGCTGCCCCTGGTTGTCAACCGTGGTACCAATCCGTCGCGGGGCCTTGGGACGTCGGCGACGGGCTATCTTTTTCTTCAGCTGGGTTCTCTTGAGGCAGCCTTTGTCTGTAGCTAGGTGGGGACCCTCACAATCACGACACTTAGGCGTGGCTATCGGGCAAGACGCGTCTCCGTCGCGTTTTTTCAGCCGGCAAATAGAACAGCGGGCGTTGTCGGTGTTGGGACAGCGGTCCTTAACGTGGCCCATCCGATGGCAGGCCGTGCAGACAGCTACTTTGGGTTTGTAGGGTAATACCCTCACCGTGAAGGAGCGGAGGCCGATGCGGTAGGGCAGGCGTGTGCTCTCGAAAGTAACCAAAGCCGTGCCGTTGTCACCCAGTGGGCGAGCATTAAGTATTCTGCATTTGCGGCAATGCAAGCTGGCCATCAGTTAAGGCCGCCCGCGTTTTGTATTATGCCACATATCTGTCCCTTTCCGGTTGCTTCATAGGCCTGAAAAGAAGCCTCCTTGCCACGGATAGGGAGCTATTTAATATTGAGGAAAGCATCCCTCACCGCGGGATCGTAAACATCGAGTGCAAGTTGATTACTATGCGTTAAGAATCGTGCCGTGAAATCGGGGGTCCTGGTGTCTTGTACTAGGGCCAGGGAAGTACGTAAATGTGAGGAAAGAGCTTCGTCGAGCTTGATGTAGGGCTCATCCGAGATTCTACAAGGTTGACATGGTCTGAGGATTACCGTGAGGCGCGGCAGCCGCGGTGCGGGTGGCTGAGTCGGTGTGGGTGAAGTCGCGGCCATCAAAGGGTAGCGTTTTTTGCGGCTGTAGGTGACCAGAGTGTACCCATCTTCATCATGGGAGGAGTCTCTGCCGTACATTTCCCGAAAGGAAATGGTCTGTGCCGAGCGAGCGGACATCCTGGCTTGGGCGGACCGCTCCGAGGCTCTAGAGGCCTGAACTATGCTACGCGCACGTTTTTGCCCCTCGGGCGCAGTAGAAACAATGCAGGACGTAGATAGAAGGTCGTCTAACTTGCCTTCGGATCAGCGTTGCCAGACGGAGAAAAAAAAAGTCAGCAGATTGATCTCCAAAAAAGTCAGTAGATTTGCACAAAAATCAGTAGATTCTACGAAATCTGTCTTTTGCCCCGTTTTGCCATTTCCATTAAACCATTTTTCGAAGAAATACTATAGAGCAACAAATAACATGGTAATAAACACAAATAAAATATGAAAAAAAAAACAAGACCAGTTCTCGAGTAATTCTCTATGAAAAACAAAGTTAAATGGCACCGTGAAAATATACATTTATATATATATTTTTTTTTTCAGCATTGACTAGTGTTGCGATTTCGAGGATTATTCGTTGAAATCGAGATTGAGCCACTCTTGGGATCAACAAATGAGGGCGACTGTGGGACATCCACCTGTCGCTATAATTGAAACGAAACCAAAACAAGACGTTCCAGCAAGTGCGCACGTGCATGTCCATTTTATGTCCTCTGCAAACTGCCATCTTTCCTTACTGGGCTGTGGAAGGTTTTTGACGCAACGCTGTCGGCGCGGAGCACTGTCGAGGCTACACGTCGTCTGCTACGGGCTGTTTTATTTTTTGCCTGACTCAAAGCTTGCGTTCGAACGTGGAGAAACGTAATTCGTTAGCTTTTTAAGCCACCGAGGAATAACATTATAATTTTTTCTTGCCAAATTCTGCCAAATAAAAGTTAAGAACCGAAATCTGGATGTTGATCCCATGCATTCCGCCGGGCGAATGAATGAAAATGGCGGCCCTCCCCCCTCAACTGAGCAGCCGAGAGTTCACGCGCATGCGCTCACGCCAGTCGCTCTGCGCCGCAGGCTGATTCGCTCACTCGGGAGAGAGACGTTACGGCGGCGAGATCATAGACTGGCCAAACTCTCCCCATATATGGCTCTGGCCCGGATGTCACCGTCGAACCCAACGTTGGTCGAACCTGCTCTGGGAGAATAGATATGAACATACGGTTAAGTCGCTCGAATAGGTTGGGTTTCTGGGCCGTCTAGCCAGCGCTTCGTTTTTAATTCTGGGAGAATATGAGTTTCCTTTGATGGGCGACCCTGGGAACTGATGGGGCCAAATAATAAATTTTTAATATGTTTACTAAAAAAGTCAGTAGATTTTATTCTTTTTCAGTGAATCAGTAGACCCGGAACGAAATCAGTAGATTTCGTTCCGGCAACACTGCTTCGGATTGTTGAGTAGTCTCAAGAGTCGCTAGTGGGGCAAACGGGTTGGAGTGTGAAAGGAGGAGTAGGGGCGGCGATAAGGCAATGCCCTTATTCCCCGCAAGGCCGAGCTCTGCCGGTCGGTCCTCAGTGACTTCGAGAGCCGGCAAAGCCATGTCCTCGGGTGGCGGTGTGATAGAGGGTGAATCTGGAGGCCTTGGGGAGCCCATGTAGTCGTTCAGGCCCCAGGCTGGATGCCGGAGGCCCAGAAAATTGCTAATAAAGGTTCAAAATGAGTGGAGCGGTGCGAACGTCCCGCTGTGCAAGCGTTCGTCGTCTGCATTCTTTTCCAGGTTTGGATGGCGGGGAAAACTGAGCAAAAACTAGTTAAAGCGAAATTTCGGTGACTCTGGGAGAACGAGATACCATTTCGGAATCAGGAAGCTCCAAGCATTCAGATGATGCATTTAGATTGGTAGCTGAAAAAATTGGCGGCCGAATACACGAGTTACACGTTCGCAAATAGGGACTTATAGCAAAACCGTCACCGTCTTCCGCGTACCGCACTACCGAAGCCTTCGAAGCTTAAACGCGCGGCCGAGTGATACCGTGACTGCGGGCGCGCTTAAAAGCACACTTCAAAGGCTCCGGTAGTGTGGTACGCGGAACACGGTAACGGTTTGCTAAAAGTCCCCAATGTTAACGCAAACGGTGGTGGTTAAAGCACGAGCTTCGGTATACCGGAGCGGGGTTCGAGGTTTTGCGTTCAACACGCGTGAGCGTACGTGACCGAAGTCCCTCTCTTGCAGAATGTCAGGCCATGAGCGAGCGCCGCCCCATGTGCGCGCGACGACTGCTGTACGTGGTGATCGGGCTGTGCACCGTGCTGCTGATGGCGGGCTTCGCGCTGGGTCTGGCCGTTCACCTCAACTTCTTCTTCCTGAGCCTGCTGGGCTTGCTGCTGCTGGCCATCTCGTGTCCGCTCCACTGTATCCTGCAGACCTGCCAGCCCCCCGCGACGGCCCCCGAGAGTCCACCGCAGCCGCGGGGGGATGCGCCGCCTTCGTACGAGCTGCTCTTCGTGGTCAGTGACGATCCTCCGCCCAGCTACGACAAGGCGCTGCAGTTAGCGGACCTTCCCCGCGTGCACTTACTGCCGCAGCGACAGCCCCATCGTATGGACAGCATCAGCAAACTCAAGCTCTAAATTACCGTTCACTGTACTCTAAATGCGCAAGCTCGTCAAAGATTCAGCGAAGAGGGGTCTCTCGCTCGGACTTTGTCATTATGTTCCTCTTCGCCGCATGTGTTTGTGTGTGTGTGTGTGGGTGTGTGTTATTGTAAGGGGTATTCATCTGACGTTAATCCCCCATTTTGTTGTTTTTGGCAGCGTGAGGATGAGACACGTATACGCTTATTTGCATTACGCGTTTGAGGGGTGTGATGTGAATCCTTGAAATGCTCGCCTTAGACACGCGTCAGACAAGTCATAACAAAAATTGTAAACGCAATCACGTCAGTGCATACCTCCAGTTCAACGCGATAACGCGTTATGGCGATAGACTGTGATATCAAGTTCGCAGACATCTTTGAGGCTGGTTTGGGATTTTAAGTTCATATTTCAGTGTCCTCTGACTCTTTTTCTATTTTAATGCGATATCATTATTAAGCTACTACTCAAGATTTTCAGCTACGCATATTCTGGCCTCCTAATGCTCAGTAGGTATGCGCACTAGACCTTTTCAACTCACTGCGCTTGCACCCCATTGCGCCGCGCGTATGCGGAGCGGCTGTACGCATTCCTTCACATTTCCACCCTCTTCGAAGGACCTCACGTACTTGACGTCGTCCTCGACGTCGTCTTTCAGGTCGTCCTAGAGGTCGTTCTTGAGATCACCCTAGAGGTCGTCCTAGAGGTTGCCCTAGACGTCGTCTTTGACGTCGTTCTTGAGGTCTTTCTAGATGTCGTCCTCAAGATCGCCCTAGAGGTCGTTCTAGACGTCTTTGACGTCGTCCTTTAGGACGTAGTCCTATACGACGTCGTCCTATACGACGTCCTAGAGGATGACAAATAACGTCTAGGATGAGCTCAAGGACGACCTCCAGGGTAATCTCAAGGACGACAAAGATTTAGCGTCGTCCTAGTGGACGACGCTAAATTTAGCAGAAAAATGGACGTCACGATTTATGCACCAAGTCAGTTTCCCCGCTAAATTGGCGGTGTGCAACGATAAATGCTATAGCATTCGTACATAATCCCCCCTGTGGTTGCTACAAATTTGACTCGACCATTAATTTGCTACCTTGTAATTTTTGTAGGTGGATTGCCCTGATTGTGCTTTTGTCATATTTACTCCCATAGTATTAGGATGTGTATGTATATATGCGTGTCTTTATTGTGCGATATTGTTTACGCAATTTTATTTCATGAGAATACGCTGCCTTAAGGCTTTATTTACATGGTACGATTTACTTGCGATTACGCAATTGCGACGTCGCTCGTGCGGCAAGAAAAGCCTGGGGGAAGCTGCGGTGCCCGACGTCGCAGCTGCGACGTCGGGCACCGCAGCCAGAACCGCACCATGTGAATCAGGCTTCAAGCCTGATCCATATGGTGTTTTGCTTGCGAATTCGCAGCAGCGGGGTCGTGCACCGCAGTGTCCTTCAGGCTTTTTGTGATGCACGAGAGACGTCGCAAATGTGAAATCGGAAGCGAAAACCGCGTCATGGGAATCATGCTTAAGGCAGCAACATGTGTGCGAAAAATCATCCGGAAAACGCACGCTGATAAAGCAAAAAACATTGGAACTTAAAAAAAAAAAGAGTTCCACACCATTAAAGCAACTGTGTAACGATCTTAACGTTGAAACAACTTGCATCTACTACTTTTGACATTGTTTATCTTGTCTCAAAGGACAGAAAACACGCCTCCTTTGCTGGAAATATTGCGCTTTCGCCGCGGAATCGCGAGGCAAAAATTAGAATAATTCCCGATCTGCAGCTGCGAACTGCGGCCATGGGAACCACACGGCGTGACGTCAAAGTTGGACTTGTAAAAAAAAAAAAAAAAAAAAAAAAAATCGCAAGCTGTGCAATTACCTGCTTGATAAAAGATAATTTTTATATAAATCTTGTCGTTCCACCATAAATATAAATGTGTCAAAAACCTGATATCATCGACAAAACTTTGATTATCCGGAGGTTTAGTGGCGCCATCTATCCGCGGTCAAAAAACCGTCAGCTCTATCTGTTACCGCCACGAGCCGCCAGAAGCCGGACTTGGGCGGCCGGACCCTATAGGGTGAGGGAAAGGAAGGTTGGGGATGAGGGAGTAGACGGAACGCTGGAGAGGCGGGGGGGGCGGAACCTCTTCCTCTCTCCAGCGTTCGTTGTGGTTCCTCCTCCCCAAGCTTCCTTTCCCTCGCCCTAGCCTCTCAAGTTGCAATGAGCTATAGTTGGCACTTTCCCCCTTTCCACACGTTGATCGCGCGGCAGAAGCCGCGCAAGCACGTGGTCGCGAGCCGGTGAGTTCTCGCTGCTCACTAATGGCGCTAGAGAAAGAGCTTCACCGGAACCTCGCGCGTCCCCCCCTCACGTCACAGAGCACGTGACTTAGAAGATGGTGAAAAAGTTGAGAGGTGCCAAAAACTTCAGTCTTTGTCATTTTTTAATGAATTCTATACACGCAGGCAAAAGCGTTTTGTTTTTTACTTCAGAAGGGTTGAGACACCAACTCCCACAATTATTAGAGCGAAGCACTGAAATTGTAGCTCAGCTCCTTTAAATATTAATAATAAAAAAGAAAGAACAACACGAGGGTAATTGCGGAATAAAATTTGCGACTATGCTTTTGACAAGACCTTATTCGTGGTTTGCGCGCAATAATTATATTCGGCTCTCATGTTCCGATTCCCGAATGGATTTTCGCACATCTGTTCCAGCTCTTATCGGTGAGTATACCAGACGAATTATTCGCAACTCCTCTCGTTTTATTGGTTCTCTGGTAGCGTTCCTTCATCATTTTGCGAGCGCCCCAGTTTGAATCTCATGGCTTGACCTCCTTACGTCTCGCAAGAGGAACGTTGTACGCATTTTCTTTTTCACACATGCCTTTATCTTGGAATTACTTCTACCTACATGTCTTGCGCTCATCTGTCGGCAATGCGTGTCTAAAGAAGTTAAGTTATCCGCGTCTCGTTACTCATGAGTGTCTGCTGTACTATAGGTTGTACAATTACGTCAAAGTAAGCATGTGGGCATGGTTTCTCCCTGACGAGAAGTGTGGAGTGAGCGCTTGGTTGTCACGAGGACTCGTCGGAAGATCGAGTGCCAAACGGCGGAATGCTTTCTTTGAGCAGTGTAGGTCAAGCTGAACCGTTAAATCAACTACATAGAACTCTTCCCAGTGTAGCGCAATGCGCGGTCGCACCGGTGAACAGAGCAGTGTCTTATCTCAAAGGTTACTCCCAAGATATGAATAAATATTTTCGAGGCTGCTATATCAAGGGCTATGAGCTGGTGAATCAACGTTGCGCACGCTTTGTTTGATGCTCTGGAAACGCTCACCTATTTCTTTATCTGTACAAGGGGCAGGGCAGGAAAGCGTTGCGAAAACGGTTTCAGCAAGAGCTCAGGAGCAAGCTGCTATAGACCTTTTCCGCTTACTCTCGCCCCCAACCGCCAAGTAGGCATATCAGGTATGGGCGACGAAAAAATATCAAAACGTTTCAACTTGCAAATAGTAAAAAAATAGAGGGGAGGCAAAACGAGAATGTGTGACGGTTACGTTTATGTCCTAAATGCCTTCTATTGGCGTGGCGACGGCAAAACAATGTTTTCGCCCATACTGGAAGTGACGACAATTCAAGATGGCGGCGCCCTTGCGAAAAAGGTCTATACAGACCTTTTCTCTTGTACTCTTGTCCCCAGCCACCTGATAGGCATATCCGGTATGGGCAACTAAAAAATAATAAAACATTTCAACCTGCAAATAGTAAAAAAACAGAGGGAAGGCAAAATGAGAATGTGTGACGGTTACGCTTATATCCTAAATGTCTTCTATTGGCGTGGCGACGGCAAAACAATGTTTTCCCCCATACTGGAAGTGACGACAATTCAAGATGGCAGCGCCCTTGAGAAAAGGTCTATACACTTGGAATGATGAGAGTGCTGGTAAGGACACTATAAATAATGAGAATAATATAAAACACAAATCCTCTTGTTCCTTCCTTGTGTTTTTTTTCTTTAATGTTCTTCCCATTATATATATTATGCTATATAGACCTTTCCAATAATCGCCTTCAGCACGCTGCCACATTAGCCTATTCGGCTGTGGGTGGCCGAGTGGTCTAGCACACACTAGTGCTACTAAACAAGCTTCGCTTCAGAGTAACGACACCTATCCATCTCGGTGCGTAAAATTATGGTTGCTAGTTATCCGAAGCTTTCTCTGAAATCACAGGAAACCTTCTTTCGTACTTTACAAATGTTGAAACAGTTCGCGACAGAGCCGAGCAATATCACATGAGCTTCCGAACACCGAATCTAATCAGGAAGTCGCACTTTTGAATCATGACGATTGGCAGTTGTCTCTGCTCTGCACAAGCACCAAAATGGTGGCGCCCACAACAATGTCGGGGAACAGAGTGCCGATACTCAAAGCGCAGCTCATTTAGTGTCTCTAGCGCACACCAGCTCGGAGCACGTGGAGCGAAAGAGGGGGGGGGGGGGGGTGGGGGGGGGAGGGGTCGGTGGCCGAGTGGTTAGCGCACACCAACTCGGAGCACGTGCAGCGAAAGCTAGCGCTGCCGAACCCAGGGATCCTGGGCTTGATCCCCACACCTGCCCGTTTCGATCTGGATGAGCACCGTACCGGCATGCGGTCGTGTATCACTACTGTGTGGTGCACGTTAAGGACCTCAGGCTAGCAGTCGTACTGCACTGGCTAAATTACTCATTTATAGTGGGTAACGCCATGCTGGCAGACTAAACTCCTGGTGTGTAAACAAATAACGACAATTTTTTTTTCCTCAGCCGAAAGCATTGGTTTTCCACGCTGATGATGTTGATGATGTGCACGTAATCTCCAATTACGTACTGTGGTTCAAAATGTAATTCGCACGCAGCAGAGGTCTCATCCAACCCAACGTCTTGTCCGCTCGATGTAAGTTCTAATCCTACAGATTTCGCTGCTCCTTGCCTTCCGGTAAATCGTATAAGGACACATTTAGCGCATCCTTCATGCCAGCGTATCCTGTTCTACAGCCAGGCGCAAAGCAATAGTTTCGCCGGCGATTAGGCATTCTTGCATTTGAGTCGAAGAACAAAACTGCAAAACAACAGTAATCACAGTGACTACACGGCAAAGGCACGCAGACGAACACACGGGAACTGCAGTCACTCACTCAACGCCAACACCGAAGCCGAACGCAAACACACATGGCCGGGCGTAGCCGGGATGCAGGACGCTTCAGGAAGAGTCGATCACCAGGGCCCCCGTCGTCCTCCGACATAGACCGCCTCACCTCAAAGCATGAACGAGAGCGGGCGGTGAGCTCACTACCCCATTCTAGGTCACTGTATAGTTAAACTATGATTATTTCTAGCGTTGTCTGGCTTTGCATTATTCCTGTTAAAGAGTATGCGTCGATTTTTGTACTTATCGCAAATACCACTTAAAATGAATCCCTGACAACGTTCATAACATGAAACACGCGTTAGTTTTAAATACGATAGCTGGCGTGTATTTTGTGTATTTTCAATACAAATATTCGAGCCCGTCAATGCCTGGATTACTTGTATGACGTGGCTCGGAAGTCGTGAGAAATGAAATTTTAATAAAACGCCGCACTTGCGCTTAAAAAATAAAATATATATTTGAAGGGCAACTTTTTTTTTTAAAAACAATGCAGTCCTCTTTCAGCGTCACCTAGGAAGATCACACGTCAAATGATACTACCTAGTTTATTTACTTCTTACCTACAGTTCGCCCATTAGATTATCGTAGGGTGTGACTTACACATTAACATACAGTATTAGTGAATACAACTCAATGTTCTGCTACACCAGCAAAGCACGCTACACCAGCATAACGCAGAAAATAAGCAAAAAAAGCATTGCATCATCGAAACACGGTACTCACATAAAACATAATCAATTGTCACTCCACTTTTTCGTATACAAATACGTGAAAAATAATTACATAGGCTACTTAGAAAACCATCATAGTATGCTTTTATGAAAATACATGCTTCAGAGCACCTTCAAATGTTCGTCTCCCGCGTCACAACCGCCGTCGTATTCTCACCGTTTGTGATTATTAGGAACCTTTAGCAAACCGTTGCCGTGTTCCGCGTACCGCAATACCGGAGCCTTTGAAGCATGCTTTTAAGTGCGCGCCCGGGTGGTACCGTGACCGCGGGGCGCGCGCTTAGTGCTTTCGTGAGAACGGATTTATATCTTTGTAAAATGAAGCAAAAATAAACTATTACTATTACTACTACTACTACTATTACTAGTGCGGCACGCCGAACACGGCAACGGTTTGCTAAAAGTCCCTATTGTCTCTCGGAGTCTGGTTCACACTACGTGCGCAGACTGACGCCGCAGTTATGAAGTTGTCGTCGAATGTCGAGTCGTATAGACACCAAAACGTGGTGAAGAGTGCGGTGCATACGACACTTGCGCCTGGCACACGCCAGCCCCAACAGTGGCCCGCCGGCCCGCCCCAATCCCGTACGTCGTTGCGTAGAGGATCACGTGACATGTCGTACCACGTGATAGCCATGTTTTTGGCGGCCCGAGGCCAATGCTGCCAGACGAAACTGAAGTTTCGGTTGTGATTTCTGCTCATGTTCAATCTAAGATTCACAAATACATCCCATTTCTCGCGAAGCAAATGTCGTACTGCTTTTTATTAGTTATCTCTGTTGTAAAATCACTCACTATCCCGAAATTTTCGGAATTTAGCAGAGTTGCATGTATTTTGACTATTCTAACATACAAGTAAAAAAACCTTATCGTCAGTATAAAATTTAAAAACGTTCTGCAATAACAATAAGCTTTTTACGGCAAAAGATATCGCCATAACAGCACAAAAAAAAAAAAAAGTTGGGGCTTTAATCTACGTTGTGAAGGTGGTTGGACAGCGAAGCTGTGGTATCACCTGCAACAACTATGTTAATAACCTGCAACGATTAGGTTAAAAAAAATACTGTGTTGTAAAGGTTCCTCGGCCCCGCATCTTCGGTTCAGACCAGAAAGCGTGTCCCCGGAAACTACTTTGTTTGCTAAAACACTCTTGCCAGAAAGCGCGTTTTTGTCATGGAAGACGCTCGCGCCGTTCACGACGACGATGCACCAAGAAGAATAATTTGTGCCTCTCAAATACATGACTTGCACTGAGCGCTAACTTTCTGCAGCGTGCATTTTGCACCACCGGATTTGATTTTCTCAGCAAGAACAAATCTCCATGTTAAACAGTTCAGCTTTTTGGTGAAATCCGATGTTTGCAACACTAGCAAAAGTAGGTGTTCAAATTGTAAAGTTGTGCAGTATTTATAGGAGTCTCGCGATGATCTACGGCTGCCTAATGAAATGTTGGAGCCTGTGACTGGTAAAGCACAGAGTTGTGAAAGAAGAGCCCAAAATAAGTGCACGTAAAACCGAATATAACATTAGCCTCCTGAGAAAGTATTGCGCGAAATTTCAGCCTCATAGAAGCTGTCGCTCAAATTGGATTTATATTAGGATCCTAAGAATCTTCGTCTGTCCTTCGCGCTATTTATGTATAATTAGGAATATCACTGCATGCATCTCTATACATTTCTTTTTGCAGTAAGGCCATGTGTAAGGAATTATTTAGAAAAATACCAGTTACTATCTCTTTCTTTCTGCACATTTCGTGCATTTGCCTTCCGATCTACTGTGTGAGCACGAAGGCCTTCTTGGCATACCCTGCAACCTCCCAGGCCCAAAATGGAGATCACTATAGGCGCTTCTGACGTCGTGCGTCTAGATAATTTTGCGTCGTGTCGCTACTCTGGCAGCTACGCTGCCATATAGAGTGGCTATAGGTGCCGCCGGGGCCGAGATGCGCTCCGATAGCAAATTGAAACTTAAAATCCCGTCGAATTTGTGCGGTTTTTCAGAAAGCCGTAAAATCTTGGGCGTGCCTTCTATCGTTCTGCAATTTGTTGATTTAGTGTTTTTCGATTATGCTGAGCAATTTTTTAATTGGAAGCATGCCATTAAAGGGGTACGGAAACGAAATTTTAGCGCCCATATTTTTGCATAAATATGGGCTAGGGACAGGCATCACCTCGGAAATATCAATATCGCACTGTAAAACACAGGAGAACTAATTTTAAACCTAATTAAACGATTTCAACTTCACATCTGGTGGATGGTGGGAAGTTCTTGTGACATCACTTGTGGCATAGGAGCAGCGCCGTTCTGCGGAAATACGGCGTGCCGGCAGAATTAGCCTAGGCCTGAACGCGTTTGCAAAGCCTTGGCGGAGAAAGCCAAAGCGTAGTTGGCCACAGTGAGCTCGTTCTCGTTGCGGCTCTATGCACGACAACACGCGAGCACGCTTCTGGCACGGCCGGTATCAGTTGCTGCGAGTTGCGAGCCGACGTTAGAAAAGACACGTTTCAACTACGAGAGTGTCAGCAAGAGCCACGCAAATACCTGTTCACACTCGGAGCGGACGCGCGCGTTTGATCGAAGTGCTGGATTCGTTCTGCTTTTGACTGCGTTTCGGTAAGCGCTTTGGGACCGATCTTTCACGATTGCTACTCGATACTGACGTGACACTCGGCAAAGAAAGGTTGGACCGAGTGACGTAGCGTCGTGTCAAAATAAAAATGGCATACTAATAACAAAGTGTTCATACCGTGTTGCGAAGGTAATCGGTATGGCGTTTATTTGAGCTCTATATCACACAAAACAAGGAGATAGAATCAATGAGAGTCCCTTTTCGACGACAGCGTTCGTCCCCGCTGCCTCGGAAAACAAAGAGATCGAGATGACAAGGGGAAAAGATTGACCTCTGAAATTTAGTTCAGGGATCAAACTATTCATCCGGGAAGGGTCCACAAGGGTCGCGCGGGCATATTCCATTCAGCAGGCCAGCCGGTCGTGGGCAGACGGTCTTGGCCAAGGACCGCCGGAGCAACGGTGCGTCGAGTCGGTGATGCTGCTAGGCCTACTATATTCTGCCGAGCTCGCTTGGTTGGTGGAATAGACCCCTTTCAAAATACGGTACTCTGTTCGCAGCTGTGAAATCCCTGTACAATGGCGGACTAAAACCTCAACGTCACGGCAGACTAAAAAAAAAACACCCATTAAAAAAGGTGATGATCGCAGTGACGTTGCACTTTCGACGCTGTTTGATTGGATGGTCGACTCGTAGTGTTGACCGCGCCCCGACGTTCGCTATCTTATGGAATGACTTGCACGTTCCTCGATGCACCCTGTCGACCCTGTCGTAACCTGCACAAATGTTACGACAATTTCGTTTCGAGAATACGGGTTTTCTTTCAAATTTGTCGTACGCACTTTTTTCGTCGTAAGTTCGCTTTGAGAATCCGGCCTAGGAGCTGGTTTTGTCAGTGGTGCCGTGGTTGCCGACTTGCCGTGGTGCAGCGTGCGTGCAGCCCTTGCACGTCTCAAACGGCCACGTTGTCACAGGTGGATGGATGGATGGATGAATACGGCTGAGCCCTTTGGATCGGGCGGCAGCTTACGCCACCTAGCCATTTTGTCTTACCCTTAAAGCTTAGAATATTTAAATGCGACAACTTTATTCACTCCCTACTGAAAAGAAAGTGATGCTATAAATCCCCCTTGCCATCAGTTAATAATAAAATGCCTAGTTTTCTCTCGCTTTCTGCTACCATTCACTTAATCTTTGCTTGGTAATCTCTACTGTCTTGAAATCCACTTTTCCTTCGCTGTCTCTAAAACCCAATGACCTTATTAAATCTATGTTGTCTTCGGTATGCATAGGGTGAAGCCCTTTACAGTAGAGTATCAAGTGCTCAGCCGTCTCGTCTTCCTCTCCACAAGCAGCGCACACTGTATCCATTTCCTGGTACTTCGCTCTGTATGTTCTGGTTCGCAAAACACCGGTCCTTGCCTCAAACAGCAATGAGCTTCCCCTAGAATTGTCATAAATGCTTTCTTTGGCAATAACGGTTTTGTTTAATCTATAGCCTTCCAGAGCCTTCTTTGTCTGCATTCCCTCTAGCCACCGATCTCTTTCTGTGGCCTTAACTTTCTTCTTAACTGAGACCTGCTCTTCCGTAACCCCACTATAGCCTAAAAACTTTCCTCTTAATTTCCTAGTGCGCTGTCTCCATTTTGTGTCTATACTCCTCATGTATAAATAGCTGAAAACCTTTCGTGCCCATTGCTCCCCACCCATTTGCCTGAACCGATCCTCAAATTCTATCTTGCTCACAGCTTCGCTGCCCTCAAATGACGCCCATCCCATGTCTCCTTGTACTCCCTGGTTTGGTGTTTTGCAATGTGCCCCCAAAGCCAGCCTACCTACTCCACGCTGTTTTATTTCTAGTCTTGCATGCACTTCGGATTTCATGCATAGCACTGCGTTTCCAAAAGTCAAGCCAGGCACCATGACCCCTTTCCAAATCTCTCTCACCACCTCATACCTGTTGTAATTCCAAAGTGCTCTATTTTTCATTACAGCCGCATTTCTGTTGCCCTTACCTATTATATACTTTTCATGCTCACTGAGATATTCTGCACCACCACATATCCATACTCCTAGATACTTGTATTTACTAGCTCTCTCAACTGTAATATTCTGTATCTTCAGTCTCTCAACATCGTCATTGTTAAAAATCATGACTGCTGATTTTTCACTACTGAATTCTAAACCTAATTCCTCTCCTTCCCTACCACAGATGCTCATTAATTCCTGCAAATCTATCCTGTTGTTAGCCATTAGTACGATATCATCCGCATATATCAGTCCCGGTAAGGATTGCTGAATTGTTTGGCCTAGCTTACTGTACGAAAGGTCCAATCCAAGCCCACTCTTCTCTAGTCTATCCTCAAATCCTCTCAGATACAACATAAACAGCAAAGGCGATAACGGGCACCCCTGCCTAAGGCCTCGTCCTATCTCTATTCTCCCCGTTGCCTTTCCTTCCCATGTTATAATCACCTTATTATCTTTGTAAATGTTCCTTAATATTGCTGTTAGTCCTTCATCTAGGTTTAAGCTCTCCACTATGTCCCACAGAGTTTTTTGGTTCACATTGTCATAGGCACCCTTGATATCCAGAAATGCCAGCCAGAGCTGTCTGTTTTCTTTTTGCGCTATTTCTATACACTGTGTTAGAGAAAATATATTGTCTTCCAACCTTCTTTGTTTCCGAAACCCGTTCTGTAACTCGCCCAGTATGCCCTCGCAATCTACCCATTCCTCCAGTCTGTTCTTTATAATCTGCATGACCAACCTGTAAATAACTGGTGTCACGGTTATGGGACGATAATTCCTAATGTCAGACTTATCTCCCTTTCCCTTATATATCATACTCATCCTACTAAGCCTCCATTCATCTGGAATATTTCCTTTTGTTACCATAGTGCTCACTACCTCCCTTAGTTTTGCCTTAGATTTAGGACCCAAATTCTTCACCAGCTTGATTGGGATACCATCTGTGCCTGTCGACGTGCCACTAGGGACTCTTCGTTCCGCCTTTTCCCATTCTCTTTGTCCAAAATCCGCGATGTCAAAAGCTGGACTGATACTGCCTTCGGTTCTCCTATCTTCCACACGTACCCGTTCCCGAAATTTCTCCTCCATCACTGCTCCTATATATCGTCGTTGTAAATCGTCGACGCGCCACCAAGTGGCAACGCTCGTAACCACAACATCCCCGCCGTAGCCTTTCCCGTCTGGCACAAGTGACGTCACGAATGCGCTGAATATCCCAAAACGCATCGGGCTCTCCGATGGCTGATTTTCGAGCGCGCGCCCAATCGGGCCCCTCAGGGTGAAAAATATAGCCATCCGTTCAAAACACAAACGCGCGATTATGAATTACGGATATCATTGATCATATTAAACCTATTTCTGACCATAATAGGTGTATTTCAAGTTTCGCTTCAGTATCCCTTTAAACACAATATTAGAAAAGTTAATTACGCAAAAATAATTAACAACCTAATTTTCCGGACTTTAATAATTTTGCTAAATAGGCCCCTGGCCCAGTACCAAAACGGCACAAGCCTTTTTTTGTTGCGACGCGTAGTTTTCGCAATATCGAATTTGTCCACCTTTCGTGAAACACCCTATATATACATATATATATATATATATATATTTGCGAGAAGCACGGAGTCAACCCATGGTTTACACATTTTTCTCTTTTGTTTACTACGTACACAAGGAAATTTAGCTGCATATATGAACCATGTTAAATTAACCTGAGACTGGGGTAGAAGAGCAACACCGAATCGTAGAAGGGACAGATTATAGACAGGACGATGTCTCAATTGTACACTTTGATGTTTCTCTTCTGCCCCACGCTCAGGTTATTCAACATGGTTAATATTCACTAGCTCGCCTGCATCCTTAGTATATTTCTTCAGCATATATGAGTTTTAAAAGGCCGAGAAACTTAGCATAAGTCATCTTGCGTCATTTAATTATGTTAGATAAAGTTTCCCAAGTGACTTTCTCAATTTTGTCACAATATATTACCGAGTGTTTTGTGCGATTTGTTTTTTTATTAACTGCACCGATCGCAGGTTTTTATTTATTACCTGTCCATTTGAGCAAATATGATTTGTTAAATGGTCTCTTATGTCACTCACGAATGCCCTTGCCTTTACTTGATCCGAGCTTATATATAAGAGATTATGAATTCTTCGTCACTCATGTGAGTATGTTGGTCTTTACTAAGTAAATTTTCATCATATTAATGTTTATATCGCCGCCATATATAAAAGTCGAACGCAATTTTGTGATATTCAAAAATTGCCTTAAGTGACCGAGGAGAAAACAGTTGTAATGCCATTCCGAGTGCGGTAGCAAACGGCGATTACTATTTTTTTTTTGTTTATCTACAGAAGTTTACACTCACTCATGCTTACAAAGAAGTCTTAATATTTCGCCGTTAAATTCCCTTTTGACTAAGATGCATAGCCCGTCACCGCGGCTACTATAGTGCGATTTGAATAATTGGTATTATAGGATAGGAGACGAAATACGTTTGTTTCATCAGTAGACCACGTCTCTGTTAGCAATATCACATCAAATGCCGGCCCTAATTGAATCAAAGAAAAGGTTTGGATTCTTAATTTTCTACTGGGCGTTATTGTGTACGACCGTATTGCTCACTCGAGGTTTGTATTCGCAACGCGCGGCGCCTACAGGAATTGTGATTTCTGCCTCTGCCTATTGTAGTCTCTCATTACACTCAACTGTAATCTGAAATTAATAAACTAAATATATAGTCACCTTGCCAGCTGCAGCTACTCCCCGCGGAGTCGACGAGCTTGACCGAGTATATTACGCGCTAAACTAAATCGTTCGCGTAAAGTATATGTTGTGTGCCGCTTATCAGTGACCTTTTTGTATCTCTCTGAATACAGTGAGTCGTGAGTCGTGACAAGTGAGTCGCGACAAGGAATCGATTCCGAAATGTTTCTAGTTTTGCGTCCCGAAATTGCGACACGGCGCCTGTTTTTGGCGTTCAACTAGCTGGGTCGCTCGAGCGAGCAAGCATGGAGTGCAGCGGTGCCGGATGAGTCGGACGACACAATGGGATCCATTAATCGCATGCTATCGGAGGATTAGTTCAAGGAAACACCAGGGCCCATCAAGACGCAGCCACACACGTGACTTCGGATACGCAAAAAGATAATTTTTAGCTTTTTTTTTTTTTTTTTTTTTTTTTGTTAAACACCGGATACAAAGTCTCTCACTGTCAATGTTTTGATAGGCTTACGTTGCATCGAACTAGATTAAAAAAAGAATGCTGCAACTAAAAATCAGCCCGATCTGCAATAACGGTATTAAAACGGATGGCTGTCTCATAGGAAACACATGGAACACTCGCCAGACTGCCGACAACCGGGATGCCGCGCTTATCTCGCGGAGCTATGGAAACCAGCTGAAGTCGAATGATAAGCCTCGGATTCGGTGGGCAGCAGTTTGACGTCGTCAGAAACGGGCTGTGGCTCTTCTCGGTAAGTGATCTCATGTTCTCTCGAGCGGTCGGCCGTCTTACGAGCGTGACGGACATTTCTTGAGATCTCAAAACTGGGCTTCTTTTTCACGACGTGCTTCCCAAATAATGAGCCCGCTCCTTGTAGAAACGGAAATGGCATTCTCTTTGCAAATGGCGTAGCGTGATTTCTTCTTCTTTCTCTTTTATCTCAGACGTAGTACCACCATGCCGAAATGTTTGAGTCCTGACTGCAATGGCCAGACTGGCAACAAAAAGCTGGCGACATGTAATACTTGTCGGAAGGTGAACTGCCACAACTGTCACGCCATACACGAAGGCATAGCTTGCAGAGTGTACCAGCAGTCAATTGGTGGTGGCGAAAGGCTCGATAAAAGGGTAAGTAGCTGAAAGATATCCGGTAATTACGTGCACCGATGGTCGTGATCTTAGCCTTGTTATTGCTTCAGGGTTCATTCTTACAGCGATTTCAAGGTAGCTGCGCGGCCATGTTCTTGCTTTAAAAGGGCGTGAATCATAGGCTAGATAATCTTCCCTTGTTTAATGTCTGCGTTGCGCAACTGTTTCAAAAACCTAAACTATACTCCACTCCAGCGTAACTGGGCAAAGAAGGAAAGCTATGGCCTCGGCGAGACAACCGGAGCGTTATAGAGCGAGGTACTTACACAACATGCATAATGTGGATAGTGTATATGGAAGCGCACTCCTCCTAAATAGAGTCACATGATACTAGAGCGTGGACGAAATGGATTGAGCGCACTTGAAACTGACCGCATAAATTGGTTGCTCGACGCTGGTGCATTTATGGAGAGTATGAAAACATGAAACCTCCGGAGTCAAGAGAAAATAAAAACTTGTTTTATCTACGGAAAAAGTATCGGTAAGCCTTTTATCTCGATCATCAGAAAATCGTTGTGGGCTATTCTGGCGTTTACTACGATTGAAAAATTTGTGAAATGGAAAGAAAATAGAATTGGCTTACCTATCCTTCATTCGGCCCAAATAAGCATGAGGGTAACGTATCTTTTTTTTTTTTTTTTTTTTTGTGTGTGTGTACATGAAAGTATAGAGAAAACATAGTTTTTGATTTTTCTTGATTTACTCAGGTGAGCCAATCTTTACAAAATTTTAGCGAAAGCTTCCACAACTTCAGGCACCTTTGTAGTAAATCCCAGCGCGATAAGTGAAGAAACCGATTTATGCGGTCAGTTTGATGTGCGTTCAATCCTTTCGCCCACGCGATATTTCTCTAATTAGTTGGCGGGGGTCGTAACTCTCGCCCTTTGGCAACCTATGCTGAAACTGACTTTACGTCTTCAATTTTTGCTTGGAAAAGAAATTTCATGACGTACATAGATGTAATCATTCCAGCGATTGATGCGATTAATTTTGGGCAGAGTCCATTTTAGGCGCTCTTATCTGGATGGCTCGTCAAAGCAAATCGTATCTTAATTTAGACCCCCTCCACGCGCTCAGCTATACACTTTGACTCCAAGCAGAAATTCTGTCGCATTTAGCTTTTTTGTCTCCCGATTTTGCTAAATACTGCTTCGACACTTGTGTCCATAGTACAGCCTCCAGATTTTTTGAACAATATCGCGCGAACCCCCATCGGCCGGTAGATCAGCTCCTTATCGCGGCGTAAAACAGCAAGTCAGCGAGACTATACTTCGTTTCAGCTGAAGTCCAGACGCAGACGACGCTATAGAGCTGATGGGACGAATCAGAGAGCGTCAAAGACGGCCCATCATTCTGTTCGTCGTCTGTACGTGTTCATCATCGCTGAACCCATCATAAACAGAAAAGGCCCAGTGACTTCCGCTTTTGACGCTGCTTGATCGGTCTATAAAGTATAGGCGTGTGCCTTCTGCCATAGAGTTATAATGTACGCTAGAGGTTTAGCTGGCGCTAGTGTGCTGCTGCAAATAGAAGCAGACAGCAACCAGTCGGAAATTGACTTCCGGTAATGCATTTCTATGGGGAAAAAGCGAGTGCATTTTCTTTCTGCGCTCGAATATAAGAGCAAATATCACGAAGAATTCGTAAGTATTAGGCACATTGGAACATTTCCCAGTCACGCAGACGAAATAATTGGTCAGTTACGGCGTTTTGATTTTAAATTCGTGGCATGAAAAACGGTGCTAAAACCGCTTCGTACATGTATTTATGTGCACTGTCGGACACTGTTAGCGCGAACACGGCGTCGGCGATTTCCAGCATGGGGGATATACGTGTTAAACAAATGAAGGACATCTGGAAAACCAACAGAGACGGCAAGAACTACGCAGTAACACCGGATAAGTAACTCCTTGTGCATGCAGACGATCAAAATAAATTGAAAGCCACAGAGTCTGATTTGCAATAAATAAGTGCTGCTTTATTCTTTCTGCTCATGAATATGTGCGAAGATGCTTGTTCTGGCTTCAAATCATAACCCACACGCTCTAAATCTTTGCAGATAGGGAGAAGCCAAAGAACAGGTGCCCGATAAAAACTGCCCGACATAGGAAATAATACAAAGACACACCTATCGTAGCCCACATACTTTATTCTTTACGTTTCGAACGCTTTTTTTAACCGCTCGTGAAGATGCACGACGGGGTAATTTTCATATAGTGACAGGATTGGCATATTAGCAATATATAAGCGCCACCGGAATGCTGGCGAACTTTGAACACACTCTACATTCCTTTCGAATTGTTATTTTGCTTAGAATCGTCGCTCGTTTTTACATACCTGCCATGGAACAGAGGTTTGGGCCTGAAATATAGCGAAGTTTAACATCGTTCAGTGGTAAAGAAAAAATGCCGCAACTAAAGCAATTATACTTTCACAATATTAATAAAGGTAGATACTATCCGGTACAACTGAAATAACAAAAGTTATTAATGTTATTTTCCGGCGAAGAGACAAAATTCACGCGCGTTTTCCCATAGGAATGCACAGGAGCACCGCAAAAGTAGACTGGTTGCTGTCTGCTTCAATTTGCCTCCCGGAAGTCGCATAGACACTAGCGCCAGTTGAACCTCTAGCGTACATTATAATAACTCTATGCCTTCTGCTAGTGCCACTAAATAAGCTACGCTTCAGAGTAACGACACTCGCCCATATTGTGGCTTAAAATCGTGGTTGCCAGTTATCTGCAGCTTTATCTGAAATCACAGGGAAGGCTTTTCCCGTCGTCCACAAATGTTTAAACAGTTCGCGACAGAGAAAAGCAATATTACATGAGTTTCCTAACACCGAATCTAATGCTGAGGAAGTCGCACTTCTGAATCATGACGATCGGCAGTTGCGTCTGCTCTGCACAAGCACCAAAATGGCGGCGCCCGAAACAATGTCGGGGAACAGAGTGCCGATACTCTAAGCGCAGCTCATTTAGTGGCTCTACCTTCTGAACAGCACGCGCGTAGTTTCGCTGAGCTGCTCTTTCACGCCGCGATAAGGCGCTTATCTACCGGCCGGTCAAGGTTCGCGAATATTAAAAAAAGAAAAAAAAAAAAAAAAGCTTGGAGCCTGTACATGAGCAGGGTCCTTCGTTTTCGAGTTTTGTTTTATTATCGGGTTTTTCAGGATATATTTAAACATATACAAGTGTAATTAATAATAAAAAGAAAGCATTGATTGGTTTGAATACATATACTTTCTTTTTAAACTAAATCACACGAGATAAAATTGGAACATGGTATAAAAGCTAACATGTTTTCATGTTTTATTTTTCGTAAATCCTTATTGGTTGCATACTTCTTGCATACACAGACTCTGTCTTAATTCTAGACCTTCCCGGTCTTCGAAGGTTCTCTCAATGGTATCCCGAATAAAAACGGTTTAGAAATGTAGAACTGAAAATAATAATTTAATGAGGCGAACTTATTGCGCTTACGAACTAAAGCGAAATGCGCCGCACATCTTGTGTTAGCGACGGAAGTGCGACTGCGTCGAGTCAGCCCGTCAACACTGCTTTTACACACGCGGTTAGTTGAGAAATGTCCCAAACCAGAGCACACGATGACGGCCGAGGATGTTACGGAACTTCCCAGAAGAATACAGATTAATGATAAAAGAACGAGCAGTGTCGAGCGGGGTTAGAGCCGCGTGCTTTGCTAACTCCGCTACGCACGCTTCAATATCGCAGCTTACAAACGTTCGCAAAGTGCAGCAATATCGCATTAGCTCGACAGGAACAAAATGTATGCTGTTCCTCTCATAACGCCGTTTTGAAAGTAGTCTCTCAATTCTTTTTCTTCTCTTTTGCGCTTTGTTAAGCGGAATGGAAAGAAGGGCAAAGGATACTTCACAATGGATATAAAGGCGTCGTTTGAGGGTTCGATCTTGAAGTCAACAAAATATAGGTTCGTTTCGAAGGCCTATGGCTGGCGCACACGTGTTCCTGCCCTATCATGTTTTTATTCCCCTCAAAATACTTGCGAAGCAGAGTAATTCGGGAAATGGTGGAATTTAATTTCCGAATTCGGGAAAAAAAAAAAAATCTGGTTTAACCCGATTTTTAAGAAACGTGTTGGGGGTGTAAATATCTGGAAATATCTGGCTTCACCAGAAAGCTAAGGGCCCTATATGTGATTTGAATCGCAACCGCGAAGCGGGTTCGCTCGTTTTCACCAACTGCGCGTGAATTTGTAATGCATCTTTAAGGTTCGCAACCACTTTGCGGATGTGGTTGAGTCACCAGTGTGAATGCGGCATAAAGGTGCATTCACCTTGGCGTTCGTATCGCAACAGCGAAGCGGATCCGCTCGCTTTCATCAAACTGCCATTGTGAATACGGCTTAATGGCGCGTTCACACTGAAAGCGGATCCGCAACCACGAAGCGAATCCGCGCCTTCTCAACCGCAAAGCTGCTGGGATCGAGCGGTTGGGGCGCGTTTTTGGCCCACCGCTACGGGACCGATTTCCCCCAACCGCTTTCCCGAACCGCGAAGTGACAACCTATTGCAACGCGACGCTGACATGGCATTGCTGGCTTTCTAAAAAAGATGGCATCTGTCGGTGCTGGGGCATTCTAGGCGCTGTAGTGTCTGTAGTCCTAGCGTCGTAGCAGACAAATCAACGAAGAAACGTGATGTTCATGTGCCTCACTTGAATCCGCCGCGAAAGTAATTGACTCGTAATCTTGCCGAGATTCGCACCGGTGGTTCGGTTCGGGTAAGCTAGATTGTTTGTTAGTCGGGGTGCCAAAGGCTCGTCCCTGCGCTGTCTTGTTAGTCTAATAATAATAATAATGATAGTGATGGTAATGGTGATGATGATCATAATGATGATGATAATGATAATAATGATGATAATAATAATGATAATAATGATAATAAAATTTTCCGTCAAAACACGTATGACGGAGGGAGACCGAGGAAAAAAGTTGCATCATGCAGCTTGACGGGCCCTCGGCCCCTCCTTACATATGGCTGCAGTGGCACAACAAGTTATCCAAAAAAAACCAAGCAAAAAGCCAACAATTTCAGATATGACAACGGGACAATATTGCAAAAAAGGTGCGACTATATGCGGCTAACAAAAACAAAGTACATAAGTACATGCAAGCACAGCATTATTCAACACAGCAAAGATTGAGGTTATGAAATATGACAACTAAGCAATCACCTTGAAGAAAAAAAAAATGCTCGGAGATTTTTTCCAGATGTTGTGTGTAGCAAGAAAATTAAGCAGTCGAGAAAGTGCATATCTTAACATTTGTTCCACCGTAGGTGGTTTTGCAAATACGGAGCGTCCGAATTTCCGTGTTTCGAGTAGGATATGTTGCTACTCTTGGCGAAAGAGACGCCATTTCACCAAGGGAATGAAAATTATACTTCTGATTTATAGGTCACGCATAAATGATATTCGTATAATATATTTACAGGCATCAAATTTAAGCTTTTAAAGAGAGGGTCATTAGGGTGATCGTATGAGACGTTACAAATACTTCGCAATATCTTCGTTTGTATTACAACTATTTTGTTTAAATTTGTAATTATAGTATTACCCAAGGCTAATGAGTAATGGATGTGGGAGAGAAATAATGAATTATAAATAAATAATTTAAAATTTGTTGGGAAAATATGGCGATGACGATTCCTTAAGCCAGCGACTCGGGACAATTTTACCGAAATATAATTTATGTGTTCATCCCAACTCATTCTATCCGTGAATATAACGCCAAGTGTCTTAAAACTAGATAGAATCTCTACTTTGATTTCATTTAAAACAATAGCACTAGTTATATTATCATTGTTATTTTTTGGCCATATAAAATTGCTTTTGTTTTGTTATCATGAATTTTTAAAGCATTACATTGGCTACAAGTAGCTAAGTCTTTCAACGTTTGATTTGCTTTAATTGCTAGTACCTACAGCAGTTACCGGTAAACAATAAACTATCATGAGCGTAAATTACGTATTTAATGCTTTTATTGCTATCGAAAATATCGTTGACGTATAAATTAAAAAGAAAGGAAGCTAATATGCTTCCTTGTGGAACGCCAGATAGAATGGGTTTAATATCGGATGAATAACCATTTATATTAACGCATTGTTTGTGATGCGCAAGATAAGATGCTATGAGAGTTGATGCATGTCCGCGAAATCCATACATTTGTAATTTTTTTAGTAGCATATTGCAATTTAAGTGATCAAATGCTTTGCTCAAATCAATAAAAAATACCAAGTCATTTTTTTTTCTTGAAAGCTTTTCAAAATGTATTCTTTTTGCTCTAAAAGTGCAAGTTCTGTAGAACGGTGTTTGCGCAACCCAAACTTGATAGAGTAATTAAACCGTGTTTATCTGCGAACTTTATCATACGCGAAAGTAGAATTTTTTCGACGCGCTTTGAAAACACTGATAAAATTGAGATTCGCCTATAAATTCGCCTGTAAAATAACCCATATCATTTTTGTCACCTTTTTTTTTTTATAAAGAACGCTAACTTTTGCAGTCTGCATTTTTTGGGGAAGTGCCCGTAGAATATCGGAACTCACCCCCGATCGGCCGAAAGGACAGCTTTTGTACCCACTGAGGTAGTCGCGTGAACTATACTGAAAGCTTTCAACAACGTGCATGACCATTAGGAAGGCTGATAGAGACGTCCTGAGCCTAATTGCGTAGCCAACACACTACCGCAGGGCTGGCAATGTATACCTGCGCTAACTCGACCTATAGTGTTTCTAATACCAAAAGGAATAACAGGAACCTATTCAAGGAGTAGAGTATACGTACCGGACGATGCATAGATAATCCAACCGGCGTTTAGTTGAGCTTAGTGCCAAACAAACAGCAGACTTGATCGACGTGTGAGTGACGAGAGGAGAGTCCTCCACCAACGAAGACACGGCCGGCTAGCACCGAATACATTCCCCGCACTACAGTCCACCAGTGCCGCTTAGTCACTGCTCCGAAAATGATAAGAGCGGACAATGAGGGGAAAAAGCTGGCCCTCTATCCCGAAAACAAGGTAAGCTATTCATGCGGAAGGGTGCACTTCGAAGAAAGTGTCGGGGGCATCCTCTTTTTCGTGTCAGCAAGGCGCGGCAGCTGGGTTTTGTTTGTGAGTGAAGTCGAGGGAATCGCAAGCGGGGTTTGCAAGTCCATGCCACTTTATTCGCTGCCTGAACTTGTGATGCGTGCGAACAGCGTAAAGAAAAACCTTCAGTAACAAAATAGCTCTATTTTGGCTTTGGATCGTGGATAAAACTGGATTTTAGATTGTAAAATAAACTTGCCAAACAGTCTCAAAAGATCACGCGTGATCGCTGAGAAACCGCCAACCGTGTCTCGGTGTGTCTGAACGGGCTCGCTCGCGAACCGCACACGCAACCGCATCCGCAACCGCTTCGCAAACGCAGCTCAACTACAGTGCACTAGAAATAGGGAGCTGTGTTGGGACCGGCGCGGCTCCGCAATTTCCATAAGGCCGCGCATGTCGACAATTTGCAGTGGTGCTGCAGTCACCTGTACCTGAAAGGGTGTGTATGGCACTCAGGGGCGGATGCAGGAATTTCCTGAGGGGGGGGGGGGGGGGGGTCAGGTGTTAGTCAGCGTACCATTTGTTTAGGAACCCCCTCCCCCTCTTCCTCGTTTCACGCCCTAAATTTTACACATGCAGAAATCAAGAGGGGGTCAGGGCATCCGGACCCCCCCTCTAAATCCGCCCCTGATGGCAATGCAAGAGCCCGCCTAGTTTGGCAAAAAATATTTCGTGTGTTTGAAAGATGTACGAGTGGATGGACGGATGCTAACGGCTGTACCCTTGATATCGGGCGGCAGCTTGTGCCACCTAGCATAGAAGTCAATAGCCAAACGTATGATTTCTTTCCTTCGCTAATTTGCTTACCCTCTGCAATTTCGTAACTATCACCAGGAGGTGTGGGATATCACCAGGATGACCTTCGGGGGATCGGGCAGGAAAAACTGAAAACTGCACCCCCCCTCCCCGCCTCTCGCCCTCGGCGAGGGAGTCACTAATTTTCCTCTGGTCAAACCTAGTCGGCGTTACCCCGGCACTGGGCCCACTGGGAGGCAGGGTGGAGACTTTGGGCCGAAGCCACGGAGGAGGGAGTCCCAATTTTCCTCTGTCCCGCCTGCCCCCAGTTGTGTCAATTAGTTGTACGTCATTAAATTCTCCCTAGATAATTTGCACCAGTCTTCCAATCTCTTATTTGTTATTAAAATGCATGTTTTATTGACTCTTCCATTCTTGTCTGCAAACCCCAGCGCTCCGGCCAAATCCGTCGCCCCATCCGGGAGGACGGGAGCAAACCCTGTGCACCTCAACACATGTTCTATTCTCTTGTCTTCCCCTTGGCATACGGTACACCGCTTATATATTTCCTCATACTTTGTCCTATCTGTCCTAGTCCTCAATACTGCTGTTCTAGCCTCGAATAACAAGTTCCCCCGTGAAATATCATACCAATGTTCCTACCTTATTTCCTCTTTTCGTCCCCTATACATAGTTAAAGCTGATTTTCCCTGCATACTTTCCTCCCAGATTTTTCTCTCGGCTTTTTTTTTTTTCACTTCCTTTTTCACAGAGGTAGTCTGTTCTACACCCGCACTTGACTGTTGGTATTTGAATTTTAGTTTTCGGGTTCGGTTTGTACATTTCGTGTTCAAACTTTTCATGTACAGATGCTTATATACCTTTCCCGACCATCATGTATCCTCAATAGTGTCCAGTCTGTACAAATTTAATCTTAATGATCGGCTCTCCAGCCTCGAAAGGTGCCCAGCCCATGTCTCCCTGCACTCCTTTATTTGACGTATTCCCATGCACCCCCAATGCCAGTCTGCCCACGCTCCTCTGCCGGGTCTCTAAGCTCGACTGAACCTCAGATTTCATGCATAATAGCGGTCGCATTGCCAAACGATAATCACGGTACCATGACTCCTTTCCATGTTTCCCTAACGGGCTCATATCTATCGTAATTTCATAGTGTCCTATGCTGAATAATTGCTGCATTCCCTTTTCCTTTCTTTCGCATATTTTCTTCCTGTTTCTCTAAATATATTGTTTTGCCTCATTTAGTCATACTCCTAGGTATTTGTATTCCTCTACGTGTTCTATTAAAACGTCTTAAATTTTCAGCGGGTCCCCCTTCTCGTAGTTGTAAACCATTATTCCAGACTTGTCGCTACTGAATTTCAGGCCCAAAAAATCTCCTTCCTCTCCACAGATCTTAATCGGCTTCTGTAACCTATCCCGGCTATCTGCTAATAGTACAATGTCGCCTGCGTTGAACATTCCTGGAATAACTTCTTTTACTTTTCTTCCTTTCTCCATATGTGACACATCAAAACCTAAATTGTATCCTTCTAATTTCTTTTCCATTCTACTCGGGTATATCATAAAAGTAGGTGAGAGGGGAGAACCCTGCCTGAGCCCTCCGCTTATTTCTGCCGGTTGATGAACACTGTACTCAGTCTGAGCGGTTGGTGGTACATTGTATTTTTGTGTCGGCATCTTCTTTCCCGGTGAGAGTTTAAAGGCGCCTACAATTTCGCGTACACGGCGGACTGTAGACGTTTAGATTTAATATCAAAATGAACACCGGTGGAACTGCTGCTGCGTGTGCTACTCGCCTGTGCTTGTTTCTTTTCTTTTTTTTTTTTTTTGGGGGGGGGGGGGGGGTGGCAACAACCCTAAAGTAGGTGAATTAGCGTGGCTTTTCAAAATAGGTATAATAAATTCTTTACATCACAAAACCTCTAGTATGTTGCAGTAAGATTTACTGATGTGGTGATAAATGAGCAGCTTGAGTGTGCGATACTAAGACGCATTGATTTGTTGGTGCGCTATATTGCAGCGAGATTTTGCTAGCGCGAACACGGTGTAGGCATTCCCTCGCATTTTATTTATATTGTAAATTGGAAGCACCGAGTTTTAGTTCCTTAGCGTGTGCCCCACATTAGACCTATTTACCACATAAAGCGTTAATTTTTTTTTTTTTTTTTTTTTGCGCGAGTAATGTAATTTGCGTCAACAAATGCAGCTTTTACCTTGTCCACTTTTTATATTCCTGTGAACACTGTATTAGATTGACACCAACATTTCCTATTCCCCACCTATCGCAGTGCACGGGCGCACGGCACGCCCTTTAGGTGCAGCGCCGGTGACGTTATCTGTAAAGATTGATTCGATGCGCCTCACGGAAGCCGCGCCGGTTCCGACACTATCCCCTATTTCTAGTACATTGTAACTCCACAGCCAGTGTGAATGTGCCATAAGGGTTATAGAAAACACCGGACAAAGACCTTGAACTCGTGGTGGGCGAACCAGCTGTCCGGTGTCTTTTGGCGGGTTCGTGCCGCCAGTGTTAATCATAGCCACGTGCTATGGTTTGGCAAGGTTCAGAGCGCGTGCCCCCCTCCCCGTATACTCTGTTTCGACGCCCCTGCCAACTGAGTGACGACGAGGAACAGCACCGCGTGCAATTTTCGAAATAATGATCTATACTTCGTTTCACCTTATGTGCGAGCGAAGGAAAAGCTGGAAGCGCGAGCACGAAAGCTTCGTGCGTTCAGGCTTTGCTCGAGCGCGCGAGCTGGGGAGAAACGCAAAAAGCGCTGGTCTCGCGCTTCTAGCTTTGGCTTCGCTCACAGATAAAGTGAAACGAAGTATAGAGGTTCTGCAATTAAAACGGCTCCCGTACCATGAACTCACGAGCGGCCATGACAGACTTCGAAGCGAGAGGATCGTGCCAGGGCTCGTGTTGTGGAGGCGCGTTCAGTGACGTCCTTTTATAGTTCCTACACTTCAACAGGACAGGCAATAAGCTGTCCTGTTGTGGCAATGATGAGCTGAAGCGAACGCAATAAGAGCAAAAACAAAAACTGAAGGTCGGTTATGGCGGCGCCCAGGCACAGCTATCTGAAAGCGCCTATAATGGTAGGGATTTTCCGCCCCTTCATTGAAAAACGCCACGAAGATAAACGGAACTCTGGCTTTGTGAGAAAAGAAAACTTCGCGGCGTTCTTCGGGCGCTTCGGTGATTTCCTTTAGCTTCTCCTTGGTTGGGCTCACACCCTTGGCATCCACGTGGTAGCCAAGAAACTCCATGGACGGAAAACCGTACTTGCATTTCTCTTTGCATACGCGCAGTCCTGCCTCATTTATCCTTTGCAGAATGGCGTCCAAGCGTTGCAGGTGCTCATCTTCGGTTGTCCCTATGACCATGATGTCATCGAGGTACGTTTCGGAACGTTCGAGTCCTGTTAGCAAGGTATCCATAAACTTCTGTAAGAGCAGCGGCGCTACCGAAACTCCGAAAGGGATTCCCTTTACGCGGTAGAGTCTCTTCGTGGTGGTCACGGTCAGTAATGCTGCCGCAGCGTCAACGTGTATTTGTTGGTAGACTTGTTAAACATCCATCTTGGAGAAGATCTTGCCTCCTCTCACGATTGGCAACAATTCCGATGCCGTGGGCAACGGATATGCGTTAGACTTGAATGCAGGGTTTACCGCGCATCGGTAGTCTCCGCATAACCGCAGGCTGTCGTTCTTCTTCAGAACGATGACCAAAGGAGTTGCTCAAGACGACTTCACTGGTTCCAAAATGTACTGACCTTGAAGTTTGTCCAGCTCCTCGTGTACCGCTGTCCATAGAGTGAGGGGAACTGGTCGACACATCAAGCATTTTGGTGTTGCCTCTTGGTTGATGTCAACCTGCTGAGGAGTGCCGACGTGTCCATCGAGGGTTCCTTTGAACACTTTGTAATGCTTTACGATAATATCGTTCCATTTCTCGGTGACACAGCATGTACTCCGTACACCTTGATGTCGAAAACAGAAAACCAGTCTCGCCCCAGGAGGCTTGCTCCTGCTCCAGTAACCACGTAGAGGTTGAGACGAGCTTCTTTCCCTTTAATCGCACGGTATCGGGAAGTTCTCCAGCGAACTGCATCTTGTCTACAGCCCACCCATGCAAAGAGGGATCACAGCGTTTGAGTTGAGGCGGTTGATCTTGCCAAGCACGAAAAACAGTCTCAGAGCTGATGATAGAGTGCAATGCACCGGAGTCCACTTCCATTTTCAGAAATCGTCCGTCCACCAGGAGCGCAAGGATGATCCACAGTGTGTCACCTTGAGTGACGCTGTTCACAGCGAAGAGGTCTCCATCCCTCTCATCTTCCGTAGCTGTCAACTGATGGGTGTGACTCGGCGAGCGTTCTTGCTCCTTGCGTTGAGCTTTGCGCTTGAAACACGTTTCTTCGAGGTGTCCCTTCTTGTGGCGAAATTTGCACGCGGCTTTCGCGTGCTTACATTCATCAGGTGAATGCATACCTGTGCCACGGAAACAGGGTTTCTTTGATGGTTTCGCCCCCTTACTTGTGGTAACTTGTGGTTGCAGTAGAACTGTGCACCTTCCCTTCTTGTTTCCGCATCTGGAGATGCAGGCTGACGGTAGACTTTGTTGCCAATGCAAGAACGTAGGCGCGGTCGAAGGTGAAGTTCCGTTCCACCAGCAAACTTTTTTGAAGGTAGGAATCCTTGACGCCACAAATGAGTCGGTCCCTCAGCATCACTTGGAGTGGTAGCGCAGTGGAGTATTCTGTCACTGGGGCTTGCGGGACCTGTCGTCTTTCTTGTGATGAACTGGCATCCGACTCGGGCGTGGCTGTCGTGGCCGTTGCCGGAGGACTGAGCAGTTCCGCCGGCTTGGGGTCATAGTGTTCGTTGAGGCTCTTGATGATGTCCTCAAACTCGATCTCCGAAGGCTTCTTGGGCGCGAGCAGGGCTCGTACGGTCTCATGGGTTGATTCACTGCAGAACGTCTGGAGGACGGCTCACTTTTTTTGCGGAGCTTGTGATGTTCTTAGCCTCGAAGCAGAATTCGAGGCGTTCCAACCACAAACTCCAGTTTTCGCCTGGTGAAAATTCCGGTATCTGTCCGTGATGAGCGGAGTAGTCCATCCTTCGAGAAATTTCCTCGTCGCCAGTTTCACATACTCTGGGTATATGCGTTTATTAATCCGTAACAGAACGGTGCAGCGAAGTGCACGCTGCGTCGTAGGTTGATAGTCTAGAGCAGTGTTGCGGAATGGGTGCCCCGATTCCATTCCGATTCCATTCCGAGGAATTAGTTCCCGACAATTCCGTTCCTGTCAACTCCTCGGAATGGAGACACTGGGCCCATTCCAACTCCTGGAATGGCTGAACTCCACCATTCCATTCCTCTAATTCTTAAACGTAAAAAAATGGCCATTGACAGCACATTGTGTTATTAAAAAAAAAAAAAAAAATTAGCATAAAGCTGCTGACGTTATCAAACGCGGAGATGACTGCAAAAGTATGTAAAAACTTCCTCAAAGTACTCATTCTACTAAGCATCAGTGTTGCGGAGTTGCCACTCCGGAGTTGGAATGAATCCGGAATCATTCCGCTTTTTCGCGAACCTGGAATGGAATGGCGGCAACGTTGAGGGGAGTGGAATGGGAATGGAATTAGATGCCTTTGGTCCGGAATGGAATGGGAATGGAATGGGCCAGGTTCTTTATGTTTATTTTTTATTCATTTATTTCATTTTTGTTTATTTTTTTTTTTTTTTTACGTTTAGTTATACCGAGCCAGTCAGCGAGTCAGTTGTTCAGAAATAAAATGGGCGGGAAACTGAAAACCCGCGTGGGGCCCTAACAGACTTATACGCAAAAAAAAATGCAATACAAAAAACAAGCGTCAAAGCAGAGAGCAAAGGGGGAGGGGGGGGGGGCGGTGGCTCCTTTCACCAGTGAAGTTCAACACATATCCGAATGCGTCTGCGCTTGTAATATTACACGGCTCAAGGGTACGTCCTCAGTCGACATGAACGTGACCCTCTGGCTGCTCTGGTGATCCGATACCCAGGAAGGAGGCCAGACGTGGCCTCGCGCCCAGACTTCGTACACCTGCGACTCCCCTCGAGCGCGCTGTTTCTCGGAGAGCTCGCACCTGTGCCGGCCATCTCAGGTCGCAATCCACGAGGTCTCTGTTTGAATGATGCTAGGCGAAACTTGAGGACTGCCGTTCATGCGTTGGAGGTGGAGGGTCGGCAGGTAGAACCGTCACAACAGGGATGCCACCGTATCGATTGTTCAACCGTAATAGAAAATAAGACATGTGCTTCAGGATGCTTCAAATGGTCCACTTTTCTCGAAAATTCCAAATGCAACTGCCTGCATGGTCTTCAACGAGGTCACCTGCAACGGAAGTACGTATTGTCCTTTCATACAGCAGCGTGGGTAAAGTTTCATGTTCAAGGCAATACCTATAGGTACAAGAATACTAGTTCATCCCACCGTGACGTCAAGTGATCAGTGCTGACAGGGGTGCCCTTATTGGACAGGAAAGTGGTGATGTTTTGATGGAATTTATTTAGAGGTCGAAGTCTTTTCGCATCACTGGTCAGGCATGGCGAATTCGGGTGGTCAATCGCCGGCGGAACCGGCAACCAGAAACGCGCCGGCGGCACACCACGTGACCCTCAGCACCCGAACACGAAACGCCAGACGGTGGCAGTTTACTTCGCCTCTTGCCCGCGCGACACCGCTAGCGAGAGGCTGTCGCCGCCGTCACCCATGTCCCAGCGGCTTGGATTGACTCGAGTAGTAACTGGTGAAGGGACCTCAGATCAGTTTTGTTCTTTCGTTCATTTTTTCTCACTAGCCTTATCTCCCATTTCGGAAGTGACGACACCGGATACAGTCTGGCGCCTGCTCGCCCGGCCGTTTGGAGCTCGGGCGAAAAAGCGCCGGAAAGTTGCCGGTGCTTGCCGGAGAACCACCACTCGAACGGTGCGCGCCGCCCGGAAACTGACCACGCGAACACTATTGCCGGTTTTTCGGAAAAATAAGTTGCCGACGACTGACCACCCGAATTCGCCAACAGACAGGATGCCAGGGAAGGAACCGCGGTCAATCCTTGATGGAACGCTTTTTGAATCCATTCAAGACTCTTCGTCCGGAACCACTACCTTCAAGGGGAAGTGCCAAGCTTGCGGAGAAGTAATTTAGGGACAAAAAAACAAACAAAAAAACTTCCACTTAAAACTTAAAGCCTCATCTCAGTTGGCGTCTCAAAACAATTTGAAAAATGTATTGCATTATCAGTATTTATATTTCTGCCCTCCCTAAAATGTATTCCTGTATTTGTATTTCCACAGACTTTTTGCCTCTTTTTAAAATGTATTTCCGATACATATCGCGATACATTTTACAGATATAATTGAGACTTGAGAGTATCAGTATTTTAGCAACTATTTTCATCTATCCGAGTATTTGTATTTCCAAATACATCTTTGAATATTTCTACCCAACCCTGCAACGCAATGCAGCTGTCAAGTGACACTTTTTACGTTTAGGAATTAGAGGAATGGAATGGAACGATTCAGCCATTCCAGGAGTGGGAATGAGCCCAGTGTCCCCATTCCTAGGAGTTGAAAGGAATGGAATTATCGAAAACTCTAATTCCCCGGAATGGAATTGGAATGGAATGGGGGTGCCCATTCCGCAACACTGCTAAGCATTAGGGTGGGCGCACAAAGCGCTTTGTGGCACTTGGTGTCACTGCAGACATCGATCGCGCGATCAAGCGTTCAATTGTTCAAGTAGCGTCCAAGGCTCTGGGCGACTGGCGTCCCGGCGACCGGCGCCGCACAGTGTCGTGCTCGTCGCGCCTTCGCCTCTTGGCGCTTCTAGATTTCGCCACCGGGGAACAAATGCGCCAAAAGCCGTCAACTTTTTTTGTTTTTATTTTGATGGCTATGTTCCCTTTCTTCATCCTTAAAAAAATTGCTTGGCAGCAAAAAAAAAAAACGCACACAGAGACAGTCAGAGACAGACAGACAGAGACAGACAGCCACAAACACCAGACAGACACACAGAGACAGACACAGAGACAGACACACAGAGACAGACACACAGAGACAGACACACAGAGACACACACACAGACACAGACACACAGAGACAGACACACAGAGACGGACACACAGAGACGGACACACAGAGACGGACACACAGAGACGGACACACAGAGACGGACACACAGAGACGGACACACAGAGACGGACACACAGAGACGGACACACAGAGACGGACACACAGAGACGGACACACAGAGACGGACACACAGAGACGGACACACAGAGACGGACACACAGAGACGGACAGACAGAGACGGACAGACAGAGACGGACAGACAGAGACGGACAGACAGAGACGGACACACAGAGACGGACACACAGAGACGGACAGAGACGGACAGACAGAGACGGACAGACAGAGACGGACAGACAGAGACGGACAGACAGAGACGGACAGACAGACAGACACAGACAGACAGACACAGACAGACAGACACAGACAGACAGACAGACACAGACAGACAGACAGACAGACACAGACAGACAGACAGACACAGACAGACAGACAGAGACAGACAGACAGACAGAGACAGACACAGACAGACAGACAGAGACAGACACAGACAGACAGACAGACAGAGACAGACACAGACAGACAGAGACAGACACAGACAGACAGAGACAGACACAGACAGACAGACAGAGACAGACACAGACAGACAGAGACAGACACAGACAGACAGACAGACAGACACAGACACAGACAGACAGAGACAGACACAGACAGACAGACAGACAGACAGAGACAGACAGACAGACAGACAGAGACAGACACAGAGACAGACACAGACAGACAGACAGAGACAGACACAGACAGACAGACAGACAGACAGACAGACACAGACAGACAGACAGACAGACAGACAGACACAGACAGACAGACACAGACACAGACAGACAGACACAGACAGACAGACACAGACACAGACAGACAGAGACAGACAGACAGACAGACAGAGACAGACACAGACAGACAGACACAGACAGACAGACACAGACAGACAGACACAGACAGACAGACAGAGACAGACACAGACAGACAGACACAGACAGACACAGACAGACAGACAGACAGAGACAGACACAGACAGACAGAGACAGACACAGACAGACAGACAGACAGAGACAGACACAGACAGACAGACAGACACAGACAGACAGACACAGACAGACAGACACAGACAGACAGACAGAGACAGACACAGACAGACAGACAGAGACAGACACAGACAGACAGAGACAGACACAGACAGACAGACACAGACAGACAGACAGAGACAGACACAGACAGACAGACAGACAGACACAGACAGACAGACAGAGACAGACACAGACAGACAGACAGAGACAGACACAGACAGACAGAGACAGACACAGACAGACACAGACAGACAGAGACAGACACAGACAGACAGACAGAGACAGACACAGACAGACAGACACAGACAGACAGACACAGACAGACAGACAGACAGACACAGACAGACAGACACAGACAGACAGACAGACAGACACAGACAGACAGACAGACAGACAGACACAGACAGACAGACACAGACACAGACAGACAGACACAGACAGACAGACAGACACAGACAGACAGACAGACAGACAGACAGACACAGACAGACAGACAGACAGAGACAGACAGACACAGACAGACAGACAGACACAGACAGACAGACACAGACAGACATACTAGATCTTCAGTTTACGATAAGGAAAGAGGGACATTTAAGACAAATGTCCCTCTTTCCTTATCGTAAATTAATAACCAACACGCTCAACCATCTACATAGATCTTTAGCCTCTTGGCATTCTCAGCTGTCCTCCGTTTCACCTTACAATGTTTCATGATGGACGCTACGAGCTACTCGCCGAAGCCAATTCGTGCTGCACATTGACATGAAATATACTTATTTGTCGCAAGATTAATAAGTTGCTTCCATGTCGTCGCGACGGTTTGTTTAGACAAAACGTAGCCGCTGACACTACCGTGGCAAATATTTCATTTACTTCTTGCCGCCATCCGCAAGAATTGCGCGGCTCACGTTTTATTACGCCGAACCGTTTCCAATGAACCGGTAACCGCCACATGAGATTACGGTTCCGTTCCGGTTCGGGTTCAATATCAACAGTTTTGTTTCGGTTCAGCTAAAAATAACGGTTTTGCTCCGGTTTTCGGTTCGGGTTCGGTTCGACACTCTGGTTCAAGGCTACATATGATAATCGCGCATGATTACAACAGTCGGTTTGTCGCGTCTCGCGGTGCCAGGAATGACACCTTGTCAGTCTGCACTTATTCAGCTTTGGTTGCTTTACTGAGGGACGTGCCCTTTTCATCCTCTAAGGAGCATAAGCCAGTGAGACATTTCAGGCATCAGGCACCTCGAGTACAATGACGCTGTTTCAAGAGCCGCTTACCATGTGCTGGTGAATTGCGCCATTAGCCCGTATGCCCTTGATAAAAATCGACACAGCTCGCATAAGACCCGAACCCATTCCATTCCAACTCTATTCCGGGGAAAAGGCATGTAATTCCATTCCCATTCCACTTCCCCCAGCTCTGCCGCCATTCCATACCCATTCCATTCCGTGGTCCCGAAAGTGCGGAACGATTCCAGAATCATTCCAACTCCGAAGTGGCAACCCCGCAACACTGGTCTGGAGGCCCTGGTAACAGCCGTCTCCGTGAACTAAACTTGATGCGTACGAGCGGGGCTGTGGAGCCTCGGCAGTCGGACTTCGTACGAGAGTTCTTATATGCGTAGTCGCGGTATATTGTAACGAAGAAAATTCTAGGTATCTTCTTCTTCGTTGATGAACGATCCTGATGTTAACAAATATCGGTTTATTTAACGAATATGAAATAGACTCTTTGGTAACAAATATAGACAATTCGTCAATGAATGATGGGAGGAATAATCCTAACCTCTGGCGACTTCCCCTGCCGTCCTCCTCGACCACACACACCCTCAGCGGGGGCCCCGACCACAGCCAAACTCGACAAACAAGGATCCACACAAAGGCGGGCGAGCCGAACTCCTCCACAGCCGTAAGGGGTCCCAAGTTTGCGAGTTAGCGGGCGGACGACTCCACAGCCGAAGGGGGGTCGGACGTGCAGGTTGCTCACCAGAGGAAGGATGATCTTCACGGCATGGTGTCCGGGTGCCGAGTGCCTTACGGCCCCTCGGTTGCCGCTTATGTTGGGTTCAGCAGCATTCTGGGGTCCTCCAGTCCACCAATCAGAAAGCTTTGGAAGGACCAATCAAGAGGGGTTCTCTGAGCACCAATCAAAATGTTCGGAGCCCAAAGCAAATACGAACATTCCAAAAACAAGCGCATACACAAGACAGAACACATTCCAAACGAAGCTCACAAGAGCAGTCATAAACAATAGAAAGCACATTCATACGTAGACAGAGACGTTATACATACACAGAGCAAAACCACCTCCGAAGTAGAGATCCCAAAAGCAGACATGCACAAGACAAAACGTTTCCAACGCGGGGTTCTGTAAACTAAGTGTAGCGTTACAGCGTTCACGTTCGCCCCCATTTGGGGCCCCCCGACTCCGGTGGAATCCAACAGCCGTCCCGTAGAGACGGAAAGAACTCTCGGAGAAGGCAATAACATAAAGTGAAGCTAGACTAAACACTCGCGGGAGCAAAACTTCGCGACACCTTCCCATTACGGAAAAAGAGTGACCTCACTCTTAAAATGCATATACAAATTCTGAAATCTCCCATCCTGAGGTAAGCGGGCACATATTTCCTAAACGTAAAACTAACTAAATATCAAATTCAAACAGTTACTTTACCGAAACGCTACTTCGGTTGTAACATACATGATATCAGAAATACACAAAAACTTACGTGTCTTTGAAACAGAATCCACAAAAACTATCTGGATAAAGGTGACAACAAAGATCTTCACAAGGTCATGCACATTGTTATTCGGAAACTTGTCAAGCCGCAGTCCATCATGTCGTCGCCTTAGAAAGTTCTTTAAAATTCCAAACGATAAATGAGAATTTTTTTTTCATAAGCAGTAATCACCTCCATCGACGTTGAAAACACACATTTTCCGGTGATAATTTCTCAGTAGATTGCATGAGATGCCGTTGTTGGAAGTTTGAATAATTATGTCACTTGTCGCGCCCTGGATAAACTCTAACTCTTATTTAGAAATCTGCCCTCTCTCGCGTGAAGCAAAACATCGGGGTGGTCCGCCGTAAGTACCTGACTGGACCGAATCCACCAACAAAATAACTCGCACACAAGGAGCAGTATTCGAGAGCTCTCACTTTTGCCATTGCCAAGAACACAGCCACTTATATTGGCTTAAAAATGGAACGCGTTACTTTGACGGTTCAAACGTCCCTCCATCCTTCCTCAAGTATACTCAACATCGGGGTAGTCCGCAGTATTGAACCTGACTGGACTTGGTCCCACCGACAAGGAGAGCCACCAGAGTAGGAGGAGAATTCGCGCAATTACCGAGCCCATCCAGAGAACTCGCGCCGTATTGAGCATGACTTCAATCTCTGGGGGCCCGAGGCGCTATAAAACATAAAGCAATGGCAAGGATACATAATCGAGCTCAACTCTTTTTTCTATCTACACAGCAAATACTTTCTCGAGTTTGACACTTTCTTCCATATACACAACAAGGGCAACGCTCCAGCGACAAAATAAAAGTTCCTTTGAGTCGAGGAAGTTAAAACGAAGACGGGATTTTCAAGCGACGACAGAGTTCGAAAGTTTCAGGTCGGATTAGTGGAAGAGGCAATCGGCAATTTTCGCTCAGTTTTTAAATCGAGCACGGTGCTTCACGAGGAATGGACGGCAGTGTTGTAGTGGATGAACAGTTCTTACTTGAATTTGAGGAGTAGTTTCTGGGAGAATACTGAGAGTTTCGGAAAGCACCACACAGGCGAAAATGGCCAGAGTGAGAAGAGCGATGAGGGTATTCATGATGGCTTTACCCTGGGATGTCTCGCCGTCTCAGATGTCACTGTGAGTCCGGACGCAGCGAGAAAGTTGTTCTTGCCTCTGGATCAGCGTCCTAGGGTGATGATGATGACGTCTTGGCATTTTGTAGCTTGAGGCACGGGCCATTTGGCGATTGTAGCAACCGGTCGTACCCCGCACACTCCACCACTTTTGTAACGAAGAAAATTGGTGGTGTCCTCTTCTCCGTTTATGAACGATCCTGATGTTAACAAATATCGGTTTATTTAACGAATATGAAATAGACTCTTTGGTAACAAATATAGACAATTCGTCAATGAATGATGGGAGGAATAATCCTAACCTCTGGCGACTTCCCCTGCCGTCCTCCTCGACCACACACACCCTCAGCGGGGGCCCCGACCACAGCCAAACTCGACAAACAAGGATCCACACAAAGGCGGGCGAGCCGAACTCCTCCACAGCCGTAAGGGGTCCCAAGTTTGCGAGTTAGCGGGCGGACGACTCCACAGCCGAAGGGGGGTCGGACGTGCAGGTTGCTCACCAGAGGAAGGATGATCTTCACGGCATGGTGTCCGGGTGCCGAGTGCCTTACGGCCCCTCGGTTGCCGCTTATGTTGGGTTCAGCAGCATTCTGGGGTCCTCCAGTCCACCAATCAGAAAGCTTTGGAAGGACCAATCAAGAGGGGTTCTCTGAGCACCAATCAAAATGTTCGGAGCCCAAAGCAAATACGAACATTCCAAAAACAAGCGCATACACAAGACAGAACACATTCCAAACGAAGCTCACAAGAGCAGTCATAAACAATAGAAAGCACATTCATACGTAGACAGAGACGTTATACATACACAGAGCAAAACCACCTCCGAAGTAGAGATCCCAAAAGCAGACATGCACAAGACAAAACGTTTCCAACGCGGGGTTCTGTAAACTAAGTGTAGCGTTACAGCGTTCACGTTCGCCCCCATTTGGGGCCCCCCGACTCCGGTGGAATCCAACAGCCGTCCCGTAGAGACGGAAAGAACTCTCGGAGAAGGCAATAACATAAAGTGAAGCTAGACTAAACACTCGCGGGAGCAAAACTTCGCGACAATATACCCGAGTGCGCCGCCGGATAGTAGCAATATACAGGGTGTTCCACGAAAGGTGGACAAATTCGATATTGCAAAAACTATGCGTCGCCACAAAAAAGACTTGTGTCGTTTTGGTCCTGGGCCAGGAGCCTATTTAGGAAAAGTATTAAAGTCCGGGATAATTAGGTTGTTAATTATTTTTGTGTAATTAACTTTTTTAATATTGGGTTTAAGGGCATGGTTTCACGTAGAAAATTGCTCAGCATCATCGAAAGACACTAAATCAACAAATTGCAGAACGATAGAAGGCACGCGAAGCATTTTACAGCCTTCTGAAAAACTGCACAAATTCGACGGGTTTTTAAGTTTCGGTTTGCTATCGGAGCGCATCTTAGCCCCGGCGGCACTGCGCCCCGTGGAGAGATAGTGCGCAGCGTCAATCTGTTCTCACCAAGGTCGATGACGGCGCCGTATTCACACAGAAAGTCCATGCCGAGAATGACGTCTCTGGAACAGTCTTGTAGAACGACGAACTTCAGAGGGCACGTCTCGCCGTGGATCTCGACGCGAGCAGTGCATCTCCCGACTGGTGTAATGAGGTGTCCTCCGGCGGTTCGTATTTGAGGTCCATCCCACGGCGTCATGACTTTTCGAAGGCGGCGGGAGAGCCTCCCACTCAGAACGGAGTAGTCTGCTCCGGTGTCGACGAGTGCCGTCGCGTCGTGGCCGTCGATGATAACGTTGAGGTTGTTGGACACCGAAGCAGGAGCGTCGTTGCGATGCGCAGCGTCAGGAGAGTGGGAGCGCTCCGTCGTTCTTGGAGGCTCTTTACTTCGGTCGTCTTCGGCAACGCCACCTCCAGGCGTTGCCGCGCCTAGTTTTCCCGGCGAGAAATGGGCGACAGGCTCTCACGACGAGGTCGGTGCATCGGTGAAGCTGGACGTCGTGGAGATGGCGACCGGAACTCTCGGCGGGACGCAGGCTCGGGGGACTGAGGTCGTCGCAGGTACTCGTCGATCTCCCGCGGGCGTTCACCATAACGAGGGCGCGGGTCGTTTGGGTGGAATCCGCGCAGCCCGAGTCGTCGGTATGGGCATCGGCGGTATACATGATCAGCTTCCCCGCAATGGTAGCACAGCGGGCGTCGGTCGGCCGTCCTCCAGACGTCTGTCTTCCTTGGCGCAGGTTGCACTGGGTGAACGTGCGCCTGCTCTTCCTGTCGTCGGGGGTACTGCGGTGTTGGGGCGTCTCTCCGGGGTGGCGCCGTGGCTTGGCGGGGAGCTTGCGATGGTCGTCGGGCTATGGCGGCGTAGCTCAACGTCGGTTCCTCCGGTGCCACCGTGGTGACGGGAGCCTCTGGTTGGAGCGCCCGATGCACTTCTTCCCGGACAGCCTCGGCGATGGAAAGGGTTGGCGGACGACTGGCGGTTGGCAGCAACCTTCGCAGTTCCTCCCGGACGACCTCACGAATAATGTCACGGATGCCGGGAAGGTCGGTACCGAGGTCGGATCCGGATGTCGCCAGAGTGGTTACGCCGGGGTGTCGCTCGTAGTGTCTGGCGCGTGCAAGTAGGGCACGTTCCATATTCGTCGCCTCCGTGACGAACTCGTCCACAGCTGTCGGGGGATTGCGAATGAGACCGCCGAATATCTCGCTTTTCACACCCCTCATCAGGTGTCGCAGCTTCTTCTCGTCTGTAGCCTGAGGATCCGAGCGGGCACTCAGGCGAAGAACATCCTCGACGAAGCTGGTGATGCTTTCATTCGGGCCTTGGGTCCTTGTTCGAAGGATGTCTTCAGCCCTCTCGCGTCGGTGTTGGCTGGTAAACGTCTTCTTTAGTTCTTGCTTGCACACCTCCCACGAAGTTAAAGAAGCCTCGTGGTTCTCCAGCCAGTACCTCGCAGTCCCTTCCAGCGAGAAGTAGATGTTCTGCAAGCACTGATCAGCTGTCCACCCGTTATGACGGGCCACCCGTTCATAGTGTTGCAGCCAGTCCTCGATGTCCTCGTGGGCGTCCCCGTGGAAAGGCGTCGGAGTTCTGGGTGCGACAGGCAGGTATACGACGGCAGGAGCGGCCGGGGTCTGCGCCTGGTTTGCCATCGTCGTCTTCTTTGGCTTGGGCTTGTCCAACAGCTGGCCGTACTCAGGATCCTCTCCCTTGATGCGGCGGCTGGTCCGAGTTTCGGGTTCCGCGGAGAGTTGTCTTCTCACCGGGCTCGGAATCGGACTTGCACTGCGGGCTCTTGAAGGGGAACGCTGCACGGGCATGCGGTACCCCGCACCTCCACCAAAAATGTCACGAATGACAATTGATGAGGCGAAAATAACTGAAGAAACTAAACGTTTAATGGGGCGAACTTGTGCCCAGAAATAAAATGAAAAACGATAACAACAGAAGAGAACAGAGCGTCGCGGGCGTCGAGGTCGGCGTGACAGCAGAGTCGAACGCTGGGGCGAAACTGACTCCAGCTTGCCACGCGGAGCCGCTTTTGTACACGTGTGGGCTTCTGGAGCATTCGGCGTAGAAGGTTTGGTGCCTAGAACATTCTAACCTCGAATCAGCAAGACGGTTCTCGAATTTACCAGAACGTCACGTTACAGTGTCAACAAAAATGTGTAGCCGCGGCCGGGAATCGAACCCTGGCTTTTCGCGTGAGAGACAAGTGCGATAACCGTTCGGCCACGCGCGCGCTGCCTACTTGGCAAGCTGCGCGCGCGGCAATATTAACAACATCTGCAAATTGTGCAAAGAATCGCTCATGGAGCTTATAACATCACTAAATGTACATCTATGAGAGTATCTCGTCATAACAACACTTGTCCTTCCTACTCTATCAACCATTCTACTCTAGTTTCTGTGTCCTCCTATAAATATCTCGGCATTCACATAACCAACGACCTCTCCTGGAATATCCTCGTCCAATATGTCACTAACAACGCAAATAGACTTTTAGGCTATCTCAAACGTAACTTTTCGCTTGCTCCCCTTTCGTTAAAACTTCTCCTCTATAAAACCCTAGTTCGTCCTAAACTTGAATACGCAGTTTCTATTTGGAGCCCCGGTATCACCCTTGCATCAGCTGTCGAATCTATTGAGAATCGTTCAGCCCGTTTCATACTTTCAAACTATCATCGTACAGCCAGTGTGACTTCCATGAAATCGTCCCTCTCTTTGCCTGATCTCTCTTTCCGAAGAAAAATATCTCGTCTATGTTTATTTCACAAGATTTATTACTCTAACCCCGCTCTCCGTCAAGCGTTGTTTCTAGAACCATCGTACACATATCACGTGTAGACCATGACCTAAAGGTAGGGATTCCCCATTGCAGCACCTCCACTTTTAATGCCTCTTTTCTACCCCAGACCTCCATTGATTGGAATCGCCTTCCCGCACATATACTCTCGATAACTAACACTGTTGATTTTAAAAATTTTATTACTAACTTTTTAACAGATGTTGCGTAGCGCGTGTTTTTTTTTTTTTTTTGCTTCACTCAGCTTTGTTACTTTTATGTGTTAACCGCCCACTCCCCTCTGTAATGCCTTCGGTCTCTGAGGGAATAATAAATGAAATGAAATAAAATGACTATTATCAGTCACGCATGCTAAAAGCGCGAGCTAGTTGCTTTAAATGAAACCTTGGCGGCTGCACGAGCGCTTGTGCAGCGAGTGCTCCAGCCAAGGCTACCCGCTCGCGCTTGCACAGCCTTCGCAATTCCTCCATGCTAAGGTGTGACGAAGTATACAGACAATTGCAAGCATGGCGCCTCACTGGTACCCCATGCGTCCAAGCATGTGCAGTGTGCGCGTAAACGTAGCATTGGTAAGCTTGTAAATGCACGCACTTGCCAGCACGAGCAGATACATGGTGGCGGATATTTGGGGGCGATGTTTAGAGCGCATGTAATATACGAAACGTATTTATTAGATGTACAAAGGGGATTCGCCCCATCCTCTTGAGTAGCATCATCTGGAGTGACGTGGAGGGGAAAGGAAAGGGGAAAGGGGGTCACATGCCTCGCCACCCCTGAAAGACGGAGAAAGTCTAACAGGGAGTCGAGGATGTGCTTCCTGTGCTGGTTTGCGAGGTCCAGAAGGGTCCACTCTTCATACGTTGTGGGTCTTCTTGCCTGTGGGGGAAGCTTCTTCCACGCTGCTTCGCGATACCGCGAACTTTCAGCGCAGTCCCACACGAGGTGGAAACATGTCGCCGGGACACCGCAGTATTCGCAGTTGGGGTCAATGCCTGGGTCGTTCGGGTCTGTAGGCTTATAAAATCTAGCCTGCCAGATGGGTGTGATGGCCGTATTTGTTTGGAGCCGCCTGATGCATCATGCTTACCTCCTCCCACCGGTTGTATTCCGGCGGGATCGGATAAGAATCTGGCGGAAGAAGTGAGATAAGCCTGAGTTTTCGGGCAAGCCGCTCCTCTCTTTTTATCTCGTCTGTCAGGTAGTATAGTCAGGCCTTTCGTCCTGTTCTTGAGGTGCGAGGAGGGGATCGTGGCCTTGTGTGAGGGCAGGGTACATGTGTTTAGCTGCGCCCTCGCGGCCTCGTTCGCCCTCTCGTTTCCCGGGATGCCTTCGTGACCCGGAATCCAGTCTATAACGACGATGACGTAGGGTTTTGATTTCTTAACAATGCTTTGTATCTGGAGCGCGATTTCATTCTGCGAGCGGCATCGTTTGCATTCACGGAGTGCTTCTTGCGAGTCTGTGTAAATAATTGCATGGGATCGTTGGGGATTGTCTGTGACTTCCTTGACGGCTTGCAGTATTGCCGACAGCTCTGCCGTCTTGGAGTTGCTCGTCTTGTACGTTTCCCCTCTCCATGTTTTGCCGCGGGTGGGTGAGTTCCATGCGATGCATGTGCGTCCAGCCTCATTTCTGGCCGCGTCGGTATAGAAGACATCGGTATCGCCTCCGAGTTGTTCAATCTTCTTTAGGTGTTCTTCACTCTGTTGCTGCCGCCTCTTCTTATGGTCTTTTCCTTGGTTTTGGGTGATTGGCCTACTTGTAGAGACATCCTCCATTTCCCATGGGGCGGCGCATGTGCTGCAATAGTTGTGTCAAGGTCCGTGGTCTTTTCTAATTTCTGCAAGATGACTCTACCATGGTCCGAGCGAGACAGCCTTTTGAGCTGCCCCAGCACCATTTCGTCGGCGATTTCTCGGACCTTGCTGACTTGGGCAGCCTTCTCCAGCTTGGCAATATGAGTGAATTTGGGAAGACCCGTGATGACTCTCATGGCGCTTTTGTTGAGTACATTGAGGGTCTCTTCTTGCACTCTATTATGTCGGAGGTAGCTGAGGCCGTACACCGCCTTCGAAACGAGAAAGGCTCGGTGTAATCTCTTTAGTAGATATGCCTGTGCTCTCCAGGCCTTCGTCGTGAGCTTTCGAAGTAGGTTCAATCCATCCGACCATTAGGTTTTTGTTTGCTTCATCCAGGTCGCAGCTCCTCCATTTTGCTCAAAGGTGGCGCCTAAGATCTTGAGGTTGGGTGTCTTTAGGGTGGGGGTTCCATCGATTTTAAGTTGAATTTGTTCGTCGAAACGCGTGGTTTTGCGTTTTGTGACGATCATAAAGGAGGTCTTTTCAGGGGAGAGATGGAGGCCTGATCGTCTCGCAAAGGCCTGTGTTACATCCGGGGCTTTTTGCATTGTTGCTTTTTGCTTTCTGGCAATCCCTTTAACGGTCCAGAGTGTAACCTCGTCCGCGTATATAGAAAAGTTGATGTTGGGAATGGCATCCAACGCGTTCGATAGGTCTGTCATAGCCATGTTGAACAGTGTTGGGGATATCACAGCACCCTGGGGGACACCGGTGTTGTGCCGCCAGAGGCTTCTGTTTCCACCAATAACTATTTGATACGTTCGCTCCCTGAGAAACGACTTAATAAAGTTTAACATGTTGCCTCGGATTCCGCGTCTTCGTGCTGCTTCGATGACCGTCTTGTGAGGAATGCTGTTGAATGCCTTCTTGATGTCTAAGGCAACTATGGTTCTTGGTTGTCTCTTGAAATGAGGCTTCTCGTACACGTCACGATGTATCATTGCCAAGCTGTCCTGGGTGGACAAGCCAGATCTGAAACCCGTTTGCATCGGATGCAGGTCACCTCGAGTCTTGAGGATTCATGAAAGTCTCGTTTGAACCATCTTTTCTAGAATTTTGCAGAAGTTCGATGTTAGCGAAATAGGGCTGAGATTTTGTAGGGTGTTGAGTGGCTTTCCGGGCTTAGGGATCGGGATGACCGTTGACCTCTTCAACTCAGCCGGGATTTCTCCGCCGTCCCAGATGTCGGTGTAACTTTGGCCGCAGCCCCTGGCATTCGATCCGATCCTCAATCCGCCAAGTTGGATTAATTTTTATCCGCATCCGCCAGTTTAGTGTGCGCTTCCGCGGATATGCAGTGCTTTTTTTTTTTTTTTTTTTTTTTTTAGGTGCCCTTTTCTGCGGTTAAGGTGTAAATGCGACTTTCTCACAGGCTTTTGGAGTGCGAGACGCACTAGACGGAGCCAACGTGTTTATATTAGCTCAGTTACGGAACTGCCCATAGTCGCTGCTCGCACGAGCAGTACCCCCCCCCCCCCCCTCCCCCCACGGCTCGCATCTCGTCGTTCGACGCGCCACCGTTCTGGGGGGACGGCTGCTATAGTAACTGCAGTGTGGTAACTGCTGCCATGGTAACTTAGCTGGGCCATCGGGTGCACTAAGCCGCTGCTGTCGCCAAACCTCAAAAGCAGGCGGACGCTGTCTGAACACGAACGTCTAATTTGATTTGGTTTGGACGCATTACCCTCTGTATGTGTAAATGACGTAGGTATAAAACATACGTGCCGCCTGCTTCGTTGGTTATAAATCGAGTCGCGGAAGCAAGCCAACCGCTCATGCACGCTCGTGACCAATCCTTCACCGCTTTCGACCGGAACGCCCCGGTACCGTTTGGGTGCCGCAGCCGGACGCGTCATGAAATAGTCGGCGAGAATTCTCCGAATGAGGCAGGCAAAACAAAAATAGACGGCTCTTAATTTTTCAATTTCGCAGCTGAAATCGTTTACAGCTCCTTGACCTCGTTTGTTGGTTCTCTTTAGTTCCCCTACGCGATATTGTCACAAATGACGAGGTGACAAAACAAAAAATAACAGAGGAAACTAAAACGTTTAATGGTGCGAACTTGTGCCGAAAACAAAAAGGAAACAGAAGATAACAGAGCGTCGCACGCGTCGAAGTCGGCGTAACAGCAGGATCGAACGCTGGGGCAAGACTGACTCCGGCTCGTCACGCGGAGCACCTTTTGTACCCGCGTGTGTTTCTGGAACATTTGGCCTAGAACGTTGGGCTAGGAGAACATTCGTATCTCGGATCAGACGAGAAGGTTGTCCCACTTACCGAGAACGCCAAGTAGAAAGAATAAATAAAAAATAGATTCCGCTCCCTGGAATCGAACCCCGATCCTCTACGCGACAGCCAAGCACGCTAACCACTCGGCCACGCACGTACACGCTCGGCGATGCGTGTGGCAATATGCCGTTAGAACGATTCAAACCCAAAATCGTTTCACCCCCCCCCCCCCCCCTTCGGGCTAGAATTTGGGCGGCAACTTTTTTGGTGGACTGTGTTCGATTCAAAATGTGGGTACAGAGAGCGACATGGTTGCACGAACACGCGATTACCGCGTTTGCCCACTTTTTTCTCGCGGCTGAGATGCGCTTGCCACCCGCTTAGGTCGTAAGCTGTGGCGCCTAACGCTAACCTAAAGGAGAACGCAAATAAGCCATGATGTATTTGTGCCAACTGTGCACGGAGTGCACCATGCACTGAAAATGGTGTCATTGTTTCACTTTCCTCAGGGTAAGATAACCGAAGGTCTCGTCAAGACAGAGGCACGAAAACAAGAAGATGTCGCTAGAAATGAAGCAAGCCCCTCGGTAAGACGTAGTGCCCAATTTTTCTTTGGACATATTATATACACGAGGGCTGTTTGTTTTACGTAACTGGGTAAAAAAAAGAGCTATAACATTTTTTTAATATACACAGAATGTAGATACATACTCCAGCTAAACATTTCTAAAACCCAAGACGGAGGCTCCAAAGAGGGGGCAAGCACAAGACATATCAAGAGACGAATTGTGTTTGTCCCCTCTTTGTAGCCTCCATGTTGTGTTTTAGAAATGTTTAAAGGGGCGATGCAAAATTTTTGTACTTTGCGCAAATACCGCTTAGAACGGATCCCTGACGTTAATGACTTACGAAACACGCGTTCGTTTTTCACCCCACGCAATAGAAGTCCCAGAAAAGATTAAAGAAAAACGAGCAGCGTTCACCCCCTCAACTCACAGCCAGAACAAGCGGCCACGTGATCTGGAGCCGATTCTATGCCACCAATGTTAATCATGGCCACGCGCTGGGGTTGGCAAAGCACAGGACAGGCGCTGAGTTCCAGACATTGTTATGGCTCGGCTATTGTCGTCGTTGCAGCGATTGGACACGGGCCACTACCCGAATGCTTCTGGAGCTAGTAATTATTACGAGCCAAAATCGAGTGCCCACGCAATGCTCGGGTCCAATCCATGAACCGCATTCAAATATCGTCATTGGGGTGTACTGCGATCCCCACGTTACGTCATCAAATTTTGCAAAGGAGAGATTGAATGAAAATGATCGCTTTTGTCCTTGAAATTACACCGCAACAAAGGAGTTTCTTTGTCAGTGGCGTTGCGTGCGAGTATCCTTGAGTCCCACTAGTGCCAGTAAGCTCGTGTAACGTGAAAAACATTCCAATTGAATATCGTTGCACCGCTCCTTTAACTTTAACCAGCTCGCCGGCCTTATTACGTTATCTTCACATACTCGTGCTACTTTTTCATATAATCACCACACATATTTCAACAGTTATGACGTGACAGAAGTGTTTGGATGCCCTCTCCAAAGGAAAGGGTATACAGTCATTTCATCACAAGTTGAACAAGACCAGCAGTTTTCACAGGCATTCTTCCCTGATCCTCATCCTAAAAACGTCTGCTCATCCTTCAAGAAGCTTTATGCAGTTTCCTCATACGCATTAAGCGCGAAACACATGCGCGTCAAAACTGTCCGATCCGACGTGCGAACTGCCGGAACGGACGTTCGAGGGCGAGGGTGTTCGTCGCACCGGAGGCTACGAAAACCCTCGCCCTTGAGCGTCCGTTCCGGCAGTTCGCACGTCGGATCGGACAGTTTTGACGCGCATGTGTTTCGCGCTTTAAACGTCTGTGGTGAGTGACGGTCTTGATGACGCTTGACGGAATGACTGAGTACCCAGGCGGTAACCTACTTTGGGGAGGGTTTCGAAAAGCTTCTGCCACGTCCTAGTATCTGCCTTAATTTGCAGTAAATATGCGAAGTAGCTACTAGAGTATGTATCAACATTCTGTGTATATTCAACATTTTCATCACTACGCTTTTTTTTTTTACCCAGTCAATCAGAAATTGAAAGAAAACATCCCTCGTATAGACCGACACGCAGTTCACAAACAAGCCCGCGTTTGCCCACACCAGGTGTGGGCACTGCGCGTGCGCAGAAACCGAATTCACGTGAAGTGAAGCGTCTGCGCATGCGCCGTGCCGTCAACAGCGCCACCGCAGCTGCGTGACGTCAGGGCCGCGTGTTGGTCTATACACGGTGTTTAGTTTTAAGATGTACAAATTTGTAAAAAAAGAGAACCGTGAAGGCTACAACTAAGAGATTTGTCCAGGTGAGTTCTGCAGCCGGGGGGACGTAATATAGGGGGCTAATCGTCCCGATAAGTTGAATAATTAACTAAAACGTGTTAATTAACTTTTTAATGCGTGAAAATATGCATATGAATAAAACTAGAAACTTACTGAGCGTCCTCGAAAACCACAATATCAATAAATTAAAAAAAAAGTGAAAGCCGTTTACAACTCCCTGTAACGCCGAATTGGAGCGCAGCTCTTGAGGAGGAGGAGGGAAGGGTAATTAGGGGAGGGTATACCCCTCCTCCTCCTCCTCCCCTCATTCTTCAATCTCCTCCGGGGGGGGGGGTCACGTGACCTCGGGGGAGGGGGGTCGTGATCGGTGACCTCGGGGGGGGGGGGGGAGGGGGAGGAGGGGTCACGTGACCCCTCAGGTCACGTCACCCCCCCCCCCCGGGGTCACGTGACCCCGGGGGGGGGGGGAAGGCTCGCGCGGTGCATTATGGGATATTTCCCATAATGCACCGCGCGGTTACGCCGACGCCGCTCAAGCCGGAAACGGGCGCCTAAGAGCTGCGCTCTAAAAAAAAAAATTAAAGCCGTTTACAACTCCCTGTAACGCCAAATTAGAGCGCAGCTCTTGAGGAGGAGGGGAAGGCACGGGGGGGGGGGTCACGTGGCCTGGGGGTCACGTGACCTCGAGGGGGGCGGAGAAAATTTTCCGCTAAATTTAGCGGGGAAAATTTTCCGCTAAATTTAGCGGGGAAAATTTTCCGCTAGATTTAGCGGGAAAATTTTTCCGCTAAATTTAGCGGGAAAATTTTTCCGCTAAATTTAGCGGGAAAAATTTTCCGCTAATTTAGCGGGACAATTTTTCCGCTAGATTTAGCGTGAAAATTTTTCCGATAGATTTAGCGTGAAAATTTTTCCGATAGATTTAGCGGGGAAAATTTTTCCGATAGATTTAGCGGGGAAAATTTTTCCGATAGATTTAGCGGGGAAAATTTTTCCGATAGATTTAGCGGGGAAAATTTTTCCGATAGATTTAGCGGGGAAAATTTTCCGCTAGATTTAGCTTGGAAATTTTCCGCTAGATTTAGCGGGGAAATTTACCCATCATGCACCGCGCGGTTACGCAGACGGCGACGGCGACGCCGACGCCGCTCAAGCCGGAAACGGGCGCCTAAAAGCTGCGCTCTAAAATTAAAGCGCGTGGGAAGCGCGGTGGTGCGCTAAAGTCAACTACTCGTGCAATAGGCGCAAGGCTGATGGCGCGAAGGCGCAGATAAGATTATCACCAAGCGGAGGAATAGACCAGTGATTGTGTTCGTCTCTTTAAAAAGAAGAGATTCAGATAGTCACTTTGGGACCGCAGCCACTGATGCCGGTTTGTGTTTTTAGCAGTTTGACCGGTATCGTGATTTCAACCTGTTTATTCAATTACTCACTCTCAAGTTGGACGTGAGAAACCGAGAACTCCCCAAGCAAAGCACTCCGACCAAATGTCCCGCTACTCCCTCCAGTCAGGAACCACCGGTAATTCATTTATTTTCCAGCATGATCATGACGATGGCATTGTTAGACAATTAAACTCAACAGCAGTGAAATTTTATTTAGAATATGCTGTGTCAGCCAAGATACTCAAACTTACTAAAAAATAATTTGGAGTTAATTAGGTTTTTATATTGTTTCATCAAATCAAATCATTAAAGACAGCTTTGCAAAAACATATCTTAGTGGCAAAGTAAGGAATGCCATCCGCTGATCTTGATTAGTTTTTATTTATGGATTTACAAAAACAGCCTGGAGCGCCGAAGCATTATGGCAGGTACAGCCTATTACTATTACAAAAAGATCTCCTTTGTGAACCATCAACAAGTAACAAATCTGTAAGGGCTGTTAATTGAGAACAATCAACTTAAAAACGAGCACGTCAGAAATCCGAAGCAGATTCGGGTAATGCATGCCAATCGGTGATTTTGCGAGGAAAAAAATGAACATGTAGTTGGTTCGACAGAAATTTTGTTTTGTTTTGTTATTTTCATGAAATGATGTACGCTACTTGACACATGGTTTGATCATTCAAAATATGGATTTTTGTTGATTCCCGTCAGGTTCTAGAAGATAGCATGAGCTTGAAGCGCAGGTTTTGTATCTTAAAATTGGGGGTTCCCAGTGCATTGTGTTTTAATACCCCGTTACACTGGAATTTCTATTACAATTTCGCGATACAAAGCTTGCGGCACGGTTCTGAATTTTTTTCATGCTTTAAATACTTTTGGTGCGGGTTCCACAAAACACACGCCTAATCAAGTATCGGTGTTACTAAGCGGAAATAGGGTGTTTACTTTATTTTCTTTTTGACGACTACGCAGGTTACGAATAAGAAAAGGTAATCTACGTCAAGCTTTTCTAAAAACGTGGCTGACATGAACATTAAAACAAAGTGTTAGACAAATTAATCCCAGATACTTGCATCGGTGCTTTGATTTAATTTGGGTTCGTCAGTAAAATGACATCTTAGTATAATATCACATTGAATTCCAAAAGTAACGTGGGCAGAAGCCTATAGTTCCCAAACCTTGAACCACTCGAAATTTCTCTCTAGATCAGATTGTAAAAGAAGCGGCATCGCTAACACTGTATACCCTGCTGGATAAAACACAATCGTCTGGAAAGAGCCTGAAAGACTGGGTAATGTCCGATTATGTAATTGAGAAATTCGAAATAAAGGAGGTCCCAACACTGACCCCTGCGACATGCCGGGGGTCACATCAATAAAATCAGATTTTCACCATTTATAACGGCACATTGCTTTATTCCAAATAGAGAAATTTCAATCCCACGGGAGACGTTTCGATCAGGGTTGAGGTAACTTAATTTATACAATGGCGAAGGGTCAGAAACGTTCTCAAAGGCTTTACGAAAGAGAAGAACAACACCCGTTTTACCTTTTTTCTCAGCAGTTGAAACTACACGATAAAGTTTGACAAGCTGTGTTACGCATGAGACTCGTCCTAAAACGATGCAGAGTAGAAAAAAATATGTTGGTATCTAAATGTCTCGCAACATTGCAGGGATGTGATTGCTGCGCCAATTGCGCCAAACTGCGCCAAGGGGCTAACCCTGCTACATCCTGCTACATTTTGCCAAAATATGGGTAATCTGCGCCAAGCCTGCGCCAAAAGACCAATTTTGGTCGTCTTTCAAAACCGAAACTAAACTGAGTACCGTAATTGAGCATGCATGAGCTACGTGGCCCAAGCGGCCGCCCAACAAAAAGTATCCTGTATCGATCGTCCATCCGGTCTTGCATAGTTTTTCCCGCCACCTCTCGTTTCACGCTCTCGTCGTTCATGTGTCTCGTCTCGTGTGTGTTGACGTGCCAGTCGTTGCACAAAGTGCTCCAAGTACTTTTTGACCCTGACTCGCGATGTCTTGCATCAATGCGCTCAGGTTCTTTTAGAGCGCAGCTCTTAGGCGCCCGTTTCCGGCTTGAGCGGCGTCGCCGTCGCCGTCGGCGTAACCGCGCGATGCATGTTGGAACATGCACCGCGCGAGCCCCCCCCCCCCCCCCCCCCCCCCCCGCCGAGGTCGCGTGACCCCCTCCTTCCCCCCCCCCCCCCCCGGAGGAGATTGAAGGATGAGGAGAGGAGGAGAAGGAGGAGGAGGAGGAGGGGTATACCCTCCCCTGAGTACCCTTCCCTCCTCCTCCTCCTCAAGAGCTGCGCTCCAATTCGGCGTTACAGGGAGTTGTAAACGGCTTTCATTTTTTTTTTCTGTGTGTTTAGCCTGTACCTCGCCTGCCGGCCTGGCAAGCACGTGCCACTGGACTGTTTTTTGTCGTATGCTGGACAATTACATTTTGTTTCGATCGAACAGCCATCTCCGGTCGCGCGACGAAGCACGTGCAAATGCAAGCCTGCCGCAGTTGCCCTCATGTGCATGCGAACGTGACTGCACGACAGAGGCACCAGCCGGGACGCTTGCAACCCATAGTTTGACGTATGCTTAATTTTGAGGAAAATCTGGCACGTCGGGAACCAGTAAAACGGTGGCAAGCGGTTTTTCGGAATTGCTCGGCAACGCCCACAGCACTGTTCACTTGTGGGATGTCTCAATGTCTCTTTGGAGACATTGAAAGTGGAAATGCATTACTGGCCAAAGGCAAAGCGAGGCTTGCAGCATCCTTGTAGAAAGTTTCGAAAAGCAAAAAGAAAAGCACCCGCTAGTCTTAATGCACCTTTGTCTTGTGTACAATTTCGCTGCACTGCAGTAGTTATGTGTTTCATCAGTCGTAGACTGCTTCCATTTATTATATTATATAACTACGGTAGTCAACCTAATGCTGTGATATTTACTACTAAGCTGGTCATTTTCAAATAAATTTTAATATGTGCAGTTTGGTTCTTATTTATCTATATTGGTACATATATATGTATAATTTAACTAAAGCATTGCAAAATGTGTCATGTCATTGGCATTTCAGTTACATGTTGAAAGATTCCCAGGTCGTCGAACTTGACCATAATTTGTTTATTGCGGCGAGCGATGTGTCCTTCGTTTGTCCAGAACTTAAAACGAATATGTTTTTTTTTTCTAAGAATATCTGCTCCAAAAGCCACTTTTGAAACTCCGAAACACTGTCTTGACTGCTTCAAAAGCAACTTTTGCTGCTCCAAAACACTGTTTTTCCTGCTCAAAAGGCCACTTTTGCTGCTCCAAAACACCGTTTTGGCTGCTCCAAAAGGTGCTCCAAAACGGCTTAGACCAATCACATCACTGCATTGCTATATACGGGAAATGTGTCCGAATATCTTACAACATTAATACTTTTTTTTTTTCTGAGAACCCATTTAAATTTTACTTTTTTTTCTTTCGCTTTCCACGATATTCTAGCTATATGACGTTTCATGTCCGAAATTTCTCAATCTCTTTATTTTGATATTTCAGAAGGTGAGCACGGACTCTCGGGCATCACCTAAGCGACATTCTTCACCCATTCGAACGAACTCAAGTGCAGGAACGCAAGTAACTAGCTCACTTTTTTTTTCTCACTGTAATAATGAAAATGGTGTTTTAAAAGGATATATAGAAACACTAACTTGCTCTTCATTTTAGTGGCGCCGGAACAGGGGGAGCTGAGGGGGGATTGGGGGGGGGGGGGGAGGAGGTAAACAGTTTGGAAGAATGGGAGTGTCATTCCCCCCCCCCCCCCCCTCCCTCTCCCCACAACACTTCCGCCGCTGCTGATAAATTTTAAAACCATCATCGTGAAAAGTTCCAATTACTTTCTGATCCAAGAGGCCGCCTTAGCATTGTTTCCATCTAACTTGAGTGCGTAAATAGGGTGAAAATAAACTTCCGCGATTCGGGAGACTTGTAGTATCCAATAATTAGAACAAGCAGCCATTTTGACACAAGTAATAGCTTACTATTAAATCGCTGTAAATCATTGGAAGTAACCGTTCTACAGAAGTGAGCGCTTGCGAGTAATCAGTGCTTAAAACACCGTTTGTAAAAAATATGCGGTTAGATATAACAAGATAAATCATACTACTTGAGTAGTATGGTCACTTTCATACTTTAACTGGACGAGCACGTTAATCAATAAACATGTTTGTTCATTATTAACATGAACGTCTCTTGCACCCCAAGGGACTTTCGGTTGCTGTTAACTTTATTGGCAGGTAAACACTTTGCCTCCGCTAGCTGTATGAACAACCTTCTGAAGTTGCGACCAGTTTACGAACCTGAGAACATGCCAACTAGGGTCGATGAGTGAAGTGAGCGCATTTCAATCGGACCTGACATTCACTGACGGGAGCTGCGATGTTTTTAATTTCGGTTAATGACCTTGTAAACGTCCCCCTTTTCTTTCGTTTCTATTTTTGCTACATAACTATTAGCGTACACAGTTGTTCTCTATCTTGTTGTTTTTGAAGGTTGAAGTCCAAGATGCAAACTCGGAGCGTCTGGTAGAATGTTGCGACTCAAAATGTGGCGGTCAAGGATTTATAGACCAGGCAGATGTCCTCTTCAAATGTCCAGTCTGCAATCGCTTCAACTGCGTGGAGTGCAAGGCCATCCACGAGTCGCTCACCTGCAACGAATACAAACAGAAGAGAAGAGAGCCCAGTGGTCCTATAATAGAAGCAGCTGCCGCGGCTGTGGTCAGTATATTCACCTTATTTACCTGTTTTAGCAGATCACCCCTTTGTTTCAGCATTCGATAATGAAGCTCGATGACGACACACGATGAGATAGCGGGAAGGACTTAGCGTAGTAAAATTGATGCTCACAGAAACGTTTTACTGTGTCATCTGCTATGTATTTTGATATTAACTCCGATAATACTCTTAATAGCGCTTACTAAAGGAATCTCAATAGTTCAATTACGTATACCTCTGCCTAAATTTCCCATTGCAAACTATTTACTCGAGGACAACTTTCGGTTGCATTTCGGAAGTAAAGCGTGCGCATGCACAGCATTGATCAGCTATCAGAGTGCACCGGTGCCCTAATGTTGTCTTCAGTGCACTTGGAAAGTTGCCCCCGACTACCATATTTTCCCGTTTATAAGTCACATCTTTGTATAATTGTCCTACCTATGTATTTGTAATACGGTCGGCGTGATGAAATGGCATTGAAAAGCCCGCGTTATGTGTATTGTGATAGCAATGTATGCTCAAGCGAGAGCAAGCCTCAATATTCTCGTCAACGAATTGAACCAGAAGAATCCCCGTGGCAAATTTCCGCTGTTAAGGTCCATACTTATATGGGGGGAAATGCCATTAAGCCACACACAAAAAAAAAGTTAAAAAATGCTATTTTTACACCGGAAAATTGGGTACGCCTGTACAAGCGTCGGAAGGCGCGTTTATTGTTTTTTTTGTGCTTTTCGCACAAGCATTTTCAAGCTGGCAGGGGTTTTCCCGCGCGCGCTATCTGCACTGTGATTTTCGTATTTCAGTGTTCACAAAATCGCGTACCAGCGTGCAATCTCAACAGCACACGCCATGCACACAAACGTTTTAAATGGCACCGGTCAGCCATTTATAAGGGCTTCTGGCTGGTGTCATTCTCAACGTTCGTGTAGGTTAAGATAGCGGATTAGGTGAGTTGGTTGTTCACATCTCCGGTGTTACAGAACATTGTGTGTTGGCTTTTGTACACTGTAACACCGGAGGTTCATGTGGGATTTATAGCCTTCTGGCCGGTGCCTCACCATCCTTCACATAGGTGGTATTTACTGGATGCCATATTTGAGGTGACTGCACGCAACGTATGCTTGGGATGAGTTCTTCTTAATGATCTCCCAAAAATAAGTCTTTATGGTGTGCAATGTGCGTGTTGGAAGCGTTGTGGAATCCTGCCGTCAGCACGTGCACAGCAGAAGCAGCGAGCTCAGCTATGGCCGCCCGTGAATATGTACTACCATAGCCTCCTCTATACTCAGAAAGCCTGGCGGTTCGACGACGGAACCATAGTCCCCGGTCGCAGATTTGGAGCGCGAGGATCTGGTAGCAGAGAGCATTTCTCGGGGAACCTGATGTTCAGCGCATAGCTTTTGCAGCGGCGAGGACCCGAAACATGGTTTTCAAACCCGACGAGAAAAGAAGCGGTAGCCCGAGGAACGAGGGGAGCACGAGCGGACATTCCATCGCACGGGAGAAGTGTGTTTCGACGTCTCGCCACAGCGGGGCGCCCGTTACATGACTTTCCTCTCATCCGTTGTCTGCCGCTCCACCTTCTCACTTTCGGCGGCCGCGTCTCGTGGCGATCTAGGCTTTGTCAGTATAGACGAGGCTATGGTACTACAAGTATTTGGTACTACCTATAATCGCCTCCCCCTTCCCCCATCACGATTGGATAACTTGATCAAGAGGTCGTGGCGTATTCAGGTTGTCAAATTCATCCTCTCGCTCACTCTATTTTCATCATTCGTGCGTAAGGCCGTGGCACGTGCTTTGCTCGCTTTGAAGAGGAAAAATAGTCATTATTTAAACGTCGTCGTCGCTTCTTGCATGAGTAAAGTATAAACCGCATGTAAGCGATATAGCGAGCGACGAGACAAGCGACGGCGAAACATGCAAGTACCTTGTTACTTGCATGTCCCAATCATGATGAGGTTGAATTGTGCGGTTCTTAAAAATCGCTCTTGGGTACCATTTTCTCCACTCGAGGATGTCCTCCTTCTTGATTAGGAAAGACTTGCGATTCTTTTTCAGTCCCTCAGCTGCCGATGCAAGGTATATAGACTCAGAGCACTGCGGCAGCACGTCGTCTTCTCTGGGGGCAGCGGCGACCTCCTCCAGTAATTGGACTCGCCTCGACAGCGGTTGTGCATGTAGATTCTCACGGACATCGGCGTGAACACGTCGTAGCCATCCATACTCATCCGTTAAACTCCACCCTTCGGGCGCTTCTTCGAAGGTGTTTTCATATCTTCGTTGTCAACTAAACAGGGCGAACACTAGCGCCTTTCGCACTGGAAGTGAGATTAGCGACTTCATCTAAGTCCTTTTCTTGGTACTCCATTGAGTTCAGCCTTTAGAGCGCCGCTCTCGGTTCTGGGGGGGGGATCGGTGGCTCCCTACTTCCGGCTTCCGAGCACTACAGTCGCAGAATCACGAGCTCCTCAGGAGCGTCGATAACGGCCCTCGCCGGCCGCGGTTTATCTGCTTCTTTGGCTCCTATTATTGTATCGTTCTGCCTCCCCTCCCATCCGGAACCATTGTGCGCAACTCCCTGCTGCTGCACGGCTACATGAGTGCCCGCCCATACAAGATAGGTGAATTCAGGGCCGAGATGGAACGTTTCACCGTGATTGGGGCACATCGAGGCGCTCGGTGCTTGCCAAATGAATCATCTCTGGATGGTGACCTGCAAGACGGAGGACGCCAAGCTGCGTCTGGCCACCGACAAGGAACTGAAGTTAATGGGCAAGCGTTGCATCGTCGTGGACCAGGAGAACGCGCGGACGTCCGCATGAAGCTGCATTGGCTCCCCTTCCGCATATCGGACGAAACCGTCAGGAAGGCCCTCGAGCCCTTTGGGAAGGTTCAGGACTTGACGCGTAGAAAGTGGAAGGCGGAAGGATTCACCGGCGTCCAGTCGTCGACCTGGGGGGCTATGTTGCACGTTTTGGACTCCCAGGCGACTAGGGAGTAGGAAGTGACGTAGGTGTGAAGGAACGTATCTTAGCAACACCACGCATCGCGGAAACTCGCCTTCTGACGCTCACTGTTTCTTTGTTTTCTTCTGCAGACAACGTCATCAGCAACTCCACCAATCAACATCAAAAGAGCGTTGTTGACGTTACTTCCTTCTCCCTAGTCGTCTGGGAGTCCAAAACGTGCAACATATCCTCCCAGGCTGGTACAGTTAAGCTTAAAGGAGTGCGTCACTCTAGAACGCCTACCGCACCAGTTGAGGATTGCTGGTGGCGACGTTCTGGTCGTTATTCCGGGACGTGATCCTTTTTGTTTACACCGCAAAGGTACGGGACACAACCGATACTTGAATCTCGCAGTGCATCGAAATGGTACGTTTCATATTCGGGGCGCTCCTAATTTATCTAGTCGGAAATAATAAGGTTCACTGCTCTCCTCAAGCGTTTAGATTTGTAGCGGCGAAGCATTTCAAGGACTGATTAGCAGAGGGGATGAGCTTGTGAGTCGACATGTGGCGAATAAGCACTCGGCTTTTGGCCGGTGCTAGGGTGCCTTCATGTGCGCTTTGCTTGGGGTGATATCTGGCCATTTTGTTTCGAACGGTTATTTTTATTTTTTGTTCTGAAGCGCGTGAAAGAGCGTGGCGCTGAGTGCTACGGTGACAGTTTGTTTCCTGCGCTTTCTTTGTATCCCTGTGAGCCCGTGCTGTCGGCATCGGGTACTAAAAACGATGGCATCACCCTAAACAGAAGGCCATTGAGGCACTCTAGCCGGTGCTATTTTGAGCGTTCGTGCGTATGGCACCTGCTTTGCTCGTTTTCCGAAGTGACGAACATGCGCGTGCAGATCTGTGGAGATCGCGTGCTGGAATGTGATGATTTTGTAAACATTGTATCGGTGTTACTGGGTGCCAATATCGGGTAGCGTTATCGGTGTGTGGGACCAATTTACTTGTCCCCAACCCTGATGACTGGAACCGCCAAAATGCTGTTCCAAAATAAGGCGGTTCTTTTAGTGCGACACTGATCGTGCTTTTCACTTCGCCACCTCTCACAGGAGGTGCAAGACGATCTCGAGGAACAAGAGTTGGAGGAGCCAGATGATGGGGCAGAGGGACGGATCGTCAACTGCAAAGCAGAGGGCTGCAATAGCTATGGCTATGTGGACAAATCAGCGACTGTTTCTCAGTGCTACGCTTGCGAGCGCTGGACGTGCATAAGATGCAACGAATGTCATGAGTCTAATCCATGCCCGCAATTCAAGCGTGTTGGCGACAACGAGGACAAAGAAGCGGTGGAGGAGGTATGTGCTCTGTATTAATAGGCGGCCATGTCATTAAATGATGTTGCTTTTTCTAAAAAAAAAAAAAAAAGTTATTTTGCATCTAAATTCTCAATGTTCTGCTCTCAAGCAATCGAGGGGCGATGTTGCGGGTCCTTCAAAAGCTCATCAAGACGTCGGACATGACGGCAGCTCGGAAAAGCAGGCGGGAAAGATTCAACGCCTAAAGAATACATGGAATGCACTTGTGAGTGAAGTAATAAATTGCCTGAAATATTGATTTTCAGTCTAGCTAGAGCACCAGATTTTTTTAGCAAAGTTCTCCCTTACAAGCTATTACATTCAAATCATAAAGGCTATACTTTGTCGGTATGCCCCCCCCCTCCCATCCAATAAGAAAAACAAAAATTCCATTGAAAACTTGTCGCGATAAACAAAACGAATATTTTGACTAACCTTAGCAACCTAAACTTTGTAATCTCTTTGAAGCTATTAGTCGATAAGAACTTCGCCGTATTGCGGAGAAAACCCGCACAGAACATTATTTATATCATAACACATGCGCACAGGGGTGGGCACATACGTTTTGTCAGCCAGTTTGTCTGTGCGTTATTCGTTAAAACACTGCAATTTAATTTTCCTTTTTTCAGTTTTATCCAGGTGGAGCTGGGCGAGATAAACAGGAAAAGCCTAACAGGGTGGATGCCGACAGTGACATTGTCAGTGCTGGTCTCGAGAACATGCCAACTAGAGCTCAACAAGGGACATCTTATGTTTCTGCTGCACGAAAGGCCATGAGCCCGCAGAAGGCTGAGGTTGGATTCCCCTTCTTTGGTTCTAAATGTTGAAACTAGGGAAAAGTGCCTCGCCGTGCGTGCCATGTGATGCGCTTCCCATGACGCACGATACCAATTTTAGAAGAGGAAGCAAACGGTCCCAACGCGCCAGAAAACGGGTCTGCATGTTTGTTAGGCAAAATAACTCGAAATATCTGCTACCACAGAATTTGCTCTTGATTTGATCGGTCGCGCACGCAGTCAACTAGCGCTCTGACGGAACTGGTATGCTCTATAAAGTCACTGGACCCTGGAAAAGTAGCGCCATTGCCTTATGGGCATGCTAGCCGAACATAAACAAATACCAACATACAGACTACCGAAACCTCGCAAGGCGATTGGCTAATCGGTCTCCGTTGCTATGGCAATCGTTATTTAATCGGCCTCTTTAAATCTTCGAAGCTTCGAGAGGGTCGTTCTTATCCAGTCGCACCAAGATCACCATAGAGCATAATCGTACTGAAGGCATTCCTTGCCAATATAAGCGTATTCGGCACTATATATGGACTAAACTTATCAGTCATGCCCATCGCCACGAACCTTACAATTATATTGTTCTTCTTGCGTATTTCAAAGAAGAAACATTATTTTTCAATGCCTCCGATCACCGACACCGCATGTGGTGGTGGTACGAAGATGCACGGTGTTTCGCCGGTGTGTGGATAGCAATACAAGAAGCGTTTCTATAAAGCTACCCAGTGACCAGCGAATTTAGATCGGCTCACCAGGAATGGAGAGATCAAGGAAACATTGCTCATTTCATGAGTCAAAATGGCGACCATACGGGGAGCTCGGCGCTACTTTTCCCACGATACAGTTGCTTTAGTATGCTGTAGCGAATGATGCTACGAAAGGCTGAGGCGTGAAAGCCCAGCTCTGCATAAATCCTTCGTTCACACGCGCGAAAGCAGCTCTCTCTGTAGCCACGAACAGAGCCGTTTATAGAGAGTTTGGTCATTGGGAGGAACGGGCAGAGCCAGGGCGTGAACGAGACGCAGATATAGGCGTGACGTGCTGTCTTGGCCAACCAGAAGTCGAAAATAATCCCCTAGCGGTGGTAGCGAGAAAGTTTTGATAAGCGCGTAAAGGTTAAATGTAGTAACTCTTTATGGTTGAAAATATGGTGCACGTGATGTTTTAAATATGATAATGAAAAAAGATGCAAGACTCGATTGTGCCGCCCGAGCTCTGTTTTGCTCGGGCCGAGTCTGACCGCTGGGACGGCAGATTCCCGGCCCTCGGCGCCTGGCGTGCGGATTACGTTGATCGTTCTGCTAGATTTTTATTTTGCATGACCGTGATCGAAAAATGACGTGCACCATATTTTCAGTCACCAAGAGTTACTCCGACGCACTTGTTAAATTTGTTTCTCGCGACCACCGCCAGGGTGTTACTCGCGGTTTCTTGCTGGCCACATTCGAATTTGTGAAGACGCACTGGAACACGGCCAGCCCGCTTTCGGCGAATGGCTCCTCGTTTACCTCCTATACTTCTCAATGTATGGCCAAACTCTATATAAGGCTCTGGTCACGAATAAGGTCAGCCACGAATAGATAGACCACACTAAGTGTTCCTCTCATGCGTGACGCCGCCATAACTGTAGTTCACGCGAGTCAGGTGCAGCAGTGCACGAGGTAGCTCGTGTCGTCTCCTGCTCTGCTCGCGCAGACCTCCAGCGTGGTTGTCGTGCATGCAGAAAGACTACAGTTCTAGAGTTCCTGTATAGACGTTTCCACTGTTTACAAAAATCACAGTCCACACGTGTTAAATCACAGTCCAGAACGCGCACGTTCGTCGCTTCGGAAACCGAGCAAATCACGCGCCATACGCACGAACACTGAAAATGGAACCTGCCAAGTGCCCTTTTTTGGAAAGGTCTATAGGCTCCCTACGGGAGCCAGAGTTGCGCGTTCATACATGGCATGTGGATTCAGCTCCTCACGTGACTGAATTCGGCGAATAGCAGCGCCGCGCGTTCGAGGCGCGCGGCGCGCTCAAAAGCCGGGGAACGTACGCCGGGGCGCGTGCAACGTCTACTTTGCTGCACGACACTTGATAAGGCTCCTCACGTGATCGGATCTCGGCGAATAGCGGCGAGGGCGGCACGCGGCACGTGGAATCAAACGCGCAACTCTGGCTCCCGTAGGGAGCCTATACAGGAACTCTATACAGTTCCCACGATGCCTGCCGGCAGTGGTGGAGCAACGAAACTGGCTTGTGAGATTGGTGTATTGGTGCCTCACGTGTGAGGCACCAATACACCAATCTCACAAGCCAGTTTCGTTGCTCCACCGCTGCCGGCAGGCATCGTGGGAACTGTAGTCTTTCTGCACGCCACTCAGTCCACTCCATCTCATGAGACTTGTCCAGCGTTAACGCTGCACAAGTCTCATGAGATGGAGTGGACTGCCTGTCGGCATGGGGTACCGCGAGCGCTACGCGAAGAACAACTACACTAAGGCACCCTAGCCTTTGCTCGATTTCCCAAAGCGACGGACTCGCGTGTGCTGTGTATGGATTTTTGCACGCTGAACTACGGAGTGGTAAACGGTGCTGGCTAGAAACCGACGGCGTCTGGTGATTAGTCCACAAAAGCTGTGGAGGTATCAGGGGTGATCAGAAAGTTTGACAACTCGCATATAAAAAAGGCTGCCAGGGCTTAAAAAAAATTTCTACATAATCTACGTTCACACTAATGCACTTCTCCCATTTTCCCAAAAAGCTTCTAATACCTTGCAAAAAAAAAAAAAAAAAATATCCTGCGCTTCAAGGGACTGCTTTCTGGCAGTTTGCAGTGCGTTCAAGTAATCGCACCTTGTTCCCTTGAGATTTTTCTTCAGACTCGGGAATTTAAAAAGAGTCACCAGGGGCCAGATTGTGACTGCATGGTGGGCGGTCAAGTTCTTTGAATGCGACAGTGAATGCACTTCAAATGCCATAGTAACTCGTTCGTTCAACGAATTTAAACGTGGCCGTGTGGCAGTGCGAGGTGACCCAAGATGAGGGCGGCCCAGTACTTAGACCGATTTAGATATTAGGTATTAGGTAAGGTATTAGAAGCTCCCAATGACCGAACTCTCTATCTCGAATGACAGCCTGGGCAATATGAGACTTGTGAACGGGGACATTGTCACACAGGAGGAGAACATGTCACTAATCCTCGTCGCTTTTCCACGATGGCCTCACGCACTTTGGGGATAACGATAGTATAATCCGAAAAAATAGAGTAAGGGTGCAGGCGAGCTGGTGAATTTTAACTATGTTAACTTCAGACTGGGGTAGAAGTGAAACATCAAACGCAGAAGGAGCAGAAAAGAGATAGGACGACATCTCAAAATCAGCTAACTCGTTTATTTAGTCCACATCTTTAGAAAGTCTCAAACTCAAGGTCTTCACCTCCAACACAAGACGAAGTCTATACAAGTTCAAGCGCCACAGTCTCCACAACACAATGTAAGAATGTGGACTACCTTACAGGTCGACACGCTTAGACAACAGGAGGAAGGAGGATGGGTGTTACCTTAGTGTGTCGACCTGTAAGGTTGTCCCCATTCTTGCATTGTATGATAGAGACTGTGGCTATTGAACTGTTTAAAGTTCGTCCTTCTGTATTGGTAGTGATGACCTTGAGCTTGAAATCATATAAAGAGGTGGACTAAATAAACGTATTGGCCCAGTTTGAGACGTCGTCCTGTCAATTTCCTTTCCCATCTAGTACGTTTTTGTTTCTCTTCTACCCCAGTCTCAGGTCAATTTAACATGGTTAGCATAATATTTACCTTCTCATGCTGTGTTCGAAATAATCAACCAGGAGGATCCCCTTTGTGTCACAAAAAAGTCTCCATCATTTTTCCCCAGAGCGTTGCGTCTTGCGTTTTTTCGGAGGGGGGAACCCCAAGTGACTCCACTGCATAGACTGCTGTATTGTTTATAAGTCCCACTGGTAAAGCAATGTCTCGTCCTTGTTCACAAGGCGAACGAGAGAATCTGAGTCACTTTCATAGAGGCCCAAAAGCTCCCTTGATGAATGCAAGCGGTGGTGTCAATCTTGCTTATAAAGGTTCCATGGCACCCATCGTGCCGAGATCTTCGACATACCCAATTCGTCATGGATGATTGTGGAAGCACTGTCATACTAAATGTTCAATTTTGTTACAACTTCTGATACCTTATTTACGCGATTCTTCATAGGGCTCTCAGCTCGCGCTGAATGATCTAAATAGGAGTACTGGGCCGCCCTGATCTTGGGTCGTCTCGCACTGCCACACGGCCACGTTTAAACTCGTTGAACGAACGAGTTACTGTGGCATTTGAAGGGAATTCACTGCCACATTCACAATTCTACTGTGAATTTCTTTCGAGGATATCCCTTCTTTACACAAAAACTTCATAACGCTCCTGTACTCAAGCTTGAAATCTTGGAGGACGCCATATTTAACTCACTGATGCAGTCCAAGGGAGGTACCGAAAGGATTAATATTGCGACCATGTTTGACTAGACAGATGAGCTAATTCCAATGGTTGTAGAGAGATCACTGTCAGACGTTTGGTTCTAACCGATAACTTTCAGGGCGCCGAAAATACACAAGGACAAGAAAGGAGACGAAACAAGGCGCACTCGCAACTAGCGTTTATGAAAAAAAACCACTCTCTTATATGCTCATCCCTGAAAGCCCTGAAAGTTATCATGAACCAACTAGCCCAGGTTGCCATTCTAATGCGGTTCTAACCGAGTTGCAAAACTTTCTGATCACCCCTCGTAGATTTGCTCGCCAGTATTCGCGAAGGGACCAAATAAACATTTGCAGCGCCTGCCCGTCAAAGTACCAGGTGGCGGAAGCAGGTTCTAAAACACGCGCTGATAATCACCAACGTTTGAATGTCCGAGTTGAAGGTGAGAAGGAAGGCTGGCGGGGACGCGATAACCGTGCCGCAGGTGCCGCGTCCCTAAAGGGCACTCCTGCCAAGGGGAAGTATACACTCAGCGGAGTGCTCACATCCTTATAGACCTTGGAATCACTTAAAATATGGCCCTTGCAAGGCACTGAACTAATCCTTTGATTCTGAGCCCCTTTCAGCATTCCCTTGCGCTCGGTGGTCTATCTTTGAACAGGTTTTTATTCATTTTTACAGGGTGTTTTATTTAAATATTGATCTCTGTTGTTTTTTTTTAACAAATTAAATCTACATTAATGTGGTTTGTGCAGGTGAGTTATACGGCCAGGAGGACATAAAATAAGGAGATAATCGTCACGATAAGTCGATTAAGTAACATTTTTCAAGTTGATGGAGATGAACAAATGAGTTCAATTATTTCCTGACCGTCTTCGAAAACCATTAAGTAAATTTGAAAGATTTGAAGCGCGTGGAGTTTGCGGTGATTAACCTTCGTGCAGCAGGCGCAAGGCTAGTAGTGTGAAGATGCACCCCCGCGCTTTTTCCGTCTCTTATCGTCCTCGTTTCCGCACCGCGAGCACTGCGCACGAGTGGTCACTTGAGCGCCCCAACGAGCTCCCTACGCGCCCAAAATCTTTCTGAAGTTTAGTTATTTTGTGGTTTTCGAAGACGCTCAGAAGGTTCCCGAATAAAACCAATTGTGTTATTTCACTAATTAAAAAATGAAACAACAAATTTGATTTAATTATCCGACTTATCCTGACGATTATCCCCCTATGCTATGCCCCCCTGGCCGATATCTCACCTGCACGGATCGCATAAGTGTTTCCTCACAGCTTATTCAAACGAAATCTGTAAAGCGAAGAAAACACACACACACACTTGTATGACATAATAGCGCACGCGTGAGCAAGAGATAATTTGCCGTTTATTCGAGAACTTTCGAAGGGCATTTCCTTAGAGCCATTAAAAGCACGTGAATTTGAAACCCTTGTGCCTTGAATATCTGCAAGCTTGCAAGGTACCGCATTTAGGAATATTTCACGAAAACAAATTTTCGTGATTCCAGGTGAACTGATCGGTAGGTCCTATGCGTTGTTAATGTACGCGTACGATTTTTCGCGAATCATTCTGAATCGCAAAAATTGCAAAATATATGTTAGCAGGAGTTATAGGTCGCTATCTAAAAATGTCCAATGTCCGCGCATGCATATTGCAAATAATGCAAATTCCATAACTCATAAGCCTATTCATGTTTGTTATATTGCAGGTAGAAATATTTCCCGATGTCTGACGGACCTCCCGTTCGCAACAGGTCCCCAAGATATCCAATTTCTGATTGACAGATGAATCGGCATGATTTGTGGAATTTGTAATATTTTCAATAAAGCTGTCCCAAGTTTCTTTTAAACGTGTTTTTCTGTCTTTTATGAAATAGCATCAATATGTCAGTGACGCACAAAATATTAAAAATAACACGAACATACAGAACATAACAAGACTTTGCGTACCAATTTACCATATTTACCCCACACATGTGATGAGTGGGGCAAATACGGTACTAATTTACCTCAAACATGTGGTGAGTTTGTCAACGTCTCTAACCGTTCTTGGAGTGATATGGAACAAATCTAACTGCAAATTTGTCTTCCCTCATAATATTACAAAAACTATCTCACAGGACCACAAAATTTGTGACTGCTGTCGCAAAGAATTGCAAGTTGAGATTCTTCCGGAATGTGAACATAAGGTGTGCAGGTAAGTATAACTGATAAGCATATCGTAATTTTCATAGACCTTATTTGCTGATTGCATAACTCGCTTTGTTTCAAGGGTCTGCATCACCAAGGCAGTTAAGGAGACTGTAACTATCCAAGTCATGTGCCCTGTAACGCAGGCAACTGTGAAACGATGCCGCAATTTTTTGTCGCCAAAAGTAATCAAGGATGTAAGTGAATTCGCTGATCAGCTATACTTGGAGTTTTTTTTGTTTGTTTGTTTAGTTGGTTCGGAATAGACTCCTTCCGAAATTCAGTCTGATCATGTACTTCGGCCATTGTCATCATTTAGGGGTGTACCGTACTAATGGCGGCCCTCTGGTGACGAATCAAGGAAGAAGTTTGAAGATGAAGCGAATCGGATTATGCCATGTACACTGAAGACGTTAGCCTGATGCAACGCAGGAATATAATACGAGAGCCGTTAAAGTGTTTATTTTTTATTTTTTTATTTGCATCAAGTACAGCTTACAACTTCGGTCCAGTCGATCTGTGGCCGGCATGATATCGCGGCTCAGTGGCTCCTTGATATATAGAATTTTAACAAGGCATCATAGAATTCGCGCATTGCTCTGACCGGCTGTATCTTTTCACCGTCGAAACTGAAAGAGGTCCAAAAAGGACTGTGCAGTGAAGAGTAGTACAGTGGCCCAATTTTTTTAATAATATCAAGCGAGCATCGACCCTCGGGACGGCGAGCGCTGTGCCGCGGAGAAATGCGGAGACACGGGAGAGATTAGGCGCATGCGCACAAAGCTCTTTCCGTTGCGAGCGTCGTCTGCTAGGCTATTCTGTTGACCGCACACAGCCCCTGTTAATTATCTGCTGGCATAGCTAACAGCCTTTAAGCAAAAATCTGAACAGCGCTTGCTTGTTGGTTTTTTTTTTTTTTTTTGTTTTTTTGATACTGCTCAGGCGTGACATAAACCGCGCGTCATGTCGAGTTTAATTTTTCTTTTTTTTTTCATTTCATGTTTGATTTTACTTTTGTGAACACCAACAAAAATAAAAAAATACCGTGACGCGACAAACTGAATGCAACGGTGTATTAAACTATATACCGCAGACAATGCTACGAGCCATCAAAACCAATCCAGCGCTTTCACCCTGCCACGTGACACACTTTTAGCGATGGACTGGCCAAGATGGCTCCTAGCATCGGCTGCGGTACAACACAAAGTGAAACGGAGTATAGACAGGGTTTCCGCTTGATGTTTTGTATATCAGCTGCGTTGTTGCTGTCGTCATCTAGCCTATGTAGCCGGGTTGTCACACTTTTCTTTGACCAGTGGGCGCGCACATAATTTTATGCCTCCTCGAGTGCCCATAGAAACACGGGAACGTGTTGTGAGAATGTCGATGGGCGGCATGACGCAAAGGGATATAGCAACAACAGTCGGGGTTACACAGGCTAACGTCAATAGGATTGTGAACGCATTCCAAGAGGAGGGGCGTATCGGCGATGCACTTCGACATTGCAAGCGCCATGCCCTCCTTTGCTACGGAACAGGGGCTGTGTGCGATCAGCGGAATAGCCTAGCAAACGACGCTCCCACCAGAAAGGGCTTTGTGCGCACGCGCTTAATCTCTCCCGTATCGCCGCACGCCTCCGCGACACGGCACTGGCCGTCCCGGCGGTCGACGCTCGCTTGATATTATTAAAAAATTGGGCCACTACTTACTTGTCTGCATTTGACTTGCGAAAGTGACGGTGCCTGATAAAATACTACAGACTACGGGTTCATTGCCGCCTTTAGTACGGCAGAATCTAGACTGACATTTGAACCACCAGATTCCGCCGAATTTCGGAAAGGGTAAATTAAAAATAAAGGGAGGGGGAGGGGGCTTACGTTAGGGTTCTCTTAGCCCTAGGGTCAAGTTGGTGGCCATAGTGGCCACTACAAACGATGGGAATTGGGTTGAATAGTTAGCGAAAAAAGTAAAACATTATAATCAACGCTTTTCCATTTTTTATCTTTCGTGGCATAACGTATCCCCACCGGGAGGGGGAGGGGGGGAGGGCGAGGGGGAGTGGAGAGGAGAGGAATGCGATGCGTTATGCCAAAATGTCTGAAAAGTGAATTTCGTCACAAGCTTCATTTACTCCTTCTCTTCATCTTCCTGAAAGTTGCGGGGGGAGGGGGGGCAGACATTTTTAAAGAAAACTATTGGGGGAATAGTGAAGGAAAGGAAATACCTCCACCCTCTCCCTCTCTCCCGAACATTTCGGACGCCTCTGAAATGAGGAAATAACCGTCACGGGTGCAACAATATTTAGTTTGATGTGTTTCACTTTACACGAGCTTGCTGGCACTAGTGGGGCCCAAGTATGCTCGCACGCCACGCCACTGACCAAGGAACGTCTTTGTTGCGGTGCATTTTCGAGAAAAGCGAGCGTTTTCTTTCAGTCTCCTCTTCATTAAGCTTGATAAGGTAGCTCGGAGGTTGCAGCCTTGACATTGAACCCCGAGTGACGATTTTTCAATGTGGCTCATATATTGGGCCCGAGCATTGCATGAACACTCTATCTGGGCTGAGGATAATCGATAGGGGATAATCACAGTTCAATGGACCTTTTGTAGAAATACGCGGTGCGCATGCGCGGAGTATTTCATGCGCCTGGGTTCGAGAGTATCTAGTTCCAAACAATCCGCCATCTTGCATTTCTCGCCTTTGAGCGGTTTCGTTGTGTCGACCTCGGGGCGGAAGATTACGCACGATGGGGACAAAGGTGAGCTTGGGGGAGCCGTATCTAAAGGTCACATCGCCTCAATGGGTGAACAGGATGTAGCTGACGTTTTGGGTGTGGAACGGGTGGGAGAGGCCTTGGGCGCGCGTTGTTTTCCAGTCACCTAGTCTCGAATCGATTCGCGTGTCTAGGTGGCAGCACATATTCGCCAAGAGGTCCATTGACGTCACCCGCTAGATGCGTTGGCATCAACGTTACTAGAATACTCAGTTGGGAAACTCGCCGTCGAAACCTGGGCCGCTGGCGTCCACCGAGACCGAGCTAAATGCGATAACAGCGCCACTCTTTATCATTTGTCTGTACTGTGGTCACCTTGAGCTTTTATAAAGCATGTTTTTGCGTAAAAACAAACGAAAAATACTTTTTTTGTATGATATTTATTAGAGATTAGTACAAAATGAAGGGCGCGTGATGTTTTTAAAATATTTAGTTTGCAAGGTTTTGCGGCATATTTAATATTGTTTTTATACGACCATGCCTCAGCGGCGCTTTCAGGTAGCACGTCCCGACCTAGGTGCATTTTAACTTCGGTTATTAAGACGCGGCGCGTCCGCTGGGGAGATGGGGGTGGCACCCCTGTAACCTCTTCCACTGTATCTGTTCTGGCCGATTATATTCAAAATGGAAGTAACGTGCGGTTCCTCGAGTGGCCGCTGCGGGAGAAATGGCGGCGTCGTGTTCGCCATTAGCTCGGTTCGCGAGGACAGATCGGGGACACTTTTTCAGGGCAGTCTCTATGGCAGTTTCCCAACTGAGTGTTTTAGTAACGTTGGTTGGCATCGAGCGCCGCGGCCGCCATCTTCGAGGTCTCTCATTCCGCGTAGCGTTGCGCGGTTGGATCTTTTTTTTTTTTGTTTATTTTTGTTGCTAGCATGCTCAGCCACTACGGCAGTGTGTGTCACCGTGTTGTTCCGTCGGCTCCGTGTCGCACCCGCGGTGGTCATTTGTCCGCGCAAACGCACCGCGGGGCTTCCTGTGTGAGTAGGTAATCATCAATGCGGCTCGGTGATTATCCGGAGCAACTTCCTGGGTGCGAGAAAGATCGTTATTTGTAAAAAGCGTTGCCTCGGCATCGACCCCGTCGCCCTTCGAGACGATGAGATGATCTGTTTCCGCATGTAGTTTACCGAAAAATAAGTTTAAAAAAAATTCTCAAATTAATTTGATTTAAATCGCTGTAGCTAGAAAATGGTTACTCTTTTCCACTAGATCTGTTTTTCAACATGACAGTTTGATCAATTCGTTTGATTACTAATAACAATGCGGAAAAAAGGATTACTCTGAATCTAAAGTACAGTGTAACTAACATTTGCTGTAGTCCCCGCCATACTAGAGCAAAATCAGGTTGATTTTTCTTCTAGTTAGTTAAAAACTTCAGTTGATTTTTCTTTCGAGTTTTGACTTGACTGCAATAGATATTAATTTTCTAGTTTGCGTTTCTTCTGCGTTCAGAATTTATTGCAAAAAGACGTTACCTAACTGACGAACGAAGTGGAAGGTAGGAATTAAGCAACACTCCGATTTGCTTAGAAGACTTCGTTTCGCTCGTCTTCAGCCTTAAATATATTTTTCTTGCTTGGTGATCCTTCGATTTAATACAACACAAACGCACAAAAAGAGCATCAAATGATAAAGAAACGACAAGTAAAATATTTCGTGATTATATTTGCGGGAGAGGTTTGGTTTAAATTATCATATTAAAACTGGTCCGATTTAAATGGCGATTTAAATCATGATCTTTATTTTCCACCCTGGATCACCGACATCACGAAATACGTCGTCCATGCAACAAGCTTCCTCACAAGGCACAAAGTGTTCCCCGTGTAATGAGCAGAAGTCTCTTCGATGTCTACGCGCGGGATTTGACGCAACAAAAGCCAGTGTCTTCTCACACTGGATACTGATCACTTTTGAGATGAGGAAAAAAGCCCACCTTCGCGAAGTATTAATCGGTGAGACCTGCGAGCGGTTAGAACTACCGCAACACAACAAAATTCACCATACTTCAAATGAATACGAGGTGCTCACAGAACAAAGAAAATGAAGCGTGTAGCCATGATAAACTGTTTTCCTTTGTTGTAAATGAAACGCCTTTAACAAAAAAAAATTCACATTTGCTTCACATACGACCAAACCTCATCACATTAGTTTCACCCATATGCACTAACATACTACGTATTAATTAGCTAAACAGGACCTTGCCGCTATTTGGCCCTCGTGTTGCCCTTGCGCCATAAAACATCAAATCATCATCACGACCAAACCTGCGACCGCACAGTCAAGCCTCCAAACACCAGCAGCCAAATAAAAAATAAAATAAAAAAAAAACGCAAAACATGAATTTTAAGATGGCGGCTCGACGGTCGCGTTCCCCGGCGAAATTGAACCTGCAGGTTCAGTGAATGTCACATATATAAGGAGTATTCACTGGGCGCCATATTTGTGGGTGATGTCTAGAGCGCATGCTCTGAACGAGCCCACATTAATAGGCTGCAAAGATCGGCAATCTTGAGGGTGCGAAATGCACGTTACAAAAGAACTGTGGAAGCTCGCCATCAGCACGCGCTCAGCAGTCGCGCACACGGATATGGCCGCCAGTGAATACTTCCTATACTTTGTTTCACCTTGTGTTGTACCGTAGGAAAGGCTACAAGCGCGAGCTCCTTGCTCTATGGCACACCTCGGCGGCACAAGCTCTCGTGCACCAAGGGCAGCTGCCAACGCTATGAGCTCGTGCTTCCAGCCTTCGCTGCGGTACAACATAAGGTGAAACGGAGTATAGTCGATGGCAAGCATGGAGCCCCGACCTGGCCCCGACTGGTGCCCCATGCGTGCAAGCACGTGCAGGTTACGTGTGAACATGGTTTGTCCGCACGAGCAGAGACATGACGGCGGCCAGTCGCCTTGCTCAGAGCCGTATATGTAGAGAGTTTGGCCATTCATTGGGAAGCATAGGAGACAAATCAGGAGGCGCCATTGACCGAAAGCGGGCTGGGCGTGTTCCAGGGTGTATTTACAAATTCGAATGTGGCCAACCAGAAGCCGGAAATAACACCCTGGCGGTGGTTGCGAGAAACAAACTTAATAAGTGCATCGGAGTAACTCGCGGCGAATGAAAATATGGTGCACATGATGTTTCAACCACGGTCATCCAAAATCATGGTGGAAAAGTGCGACTAGCGGAACGATCGACATAATCCGTACGCCAGGCGCCGAGGGCCGGGAATCTGCCGTCCGAGCAAAACAGAGTTGAGCGGCACATTCGTTTCTTACATCTTTCTGCATGATCATGATCAAAACATCACGTGCACCCTATTTTCAACCAGGAAGGGTTACTACATTCAAATCTTACGCGCATATTAAAACCATAAACTTATGATTAAAACTGTTTCTCGCTACCACCGCTAGGGGATTCTTTTCGGCTTCTGGTTGGTCAAGAGAGCATGTCAAGCCCTCTTTCTGCGTCTGGTGCAAGCCCTGGCTCTGTGCGCACCTCCCATTGACCAAACTTTCTATGCGCGGCTCTGGCCTTGCTTACAATCGTCTACAGACTACCGCAAGTGAGGCGACTGGCCGCCGTCATGTCTCTGCACGTGCGGACAAGCCCGTTCCGTTGCAAGCTTGCCAAAGCTATGTTCACGCTCAAGCTTTACGTGCTTACACGCATGGGACGCCGGTGGGGGCACCATGCTTGCAATTGTATATTGACCTTTTCAAAAAACGGCTCCTGGCCGGTTTCATTTTTAGTATTAAGGCGTATGGCGCGTGATTTGCTCGCTTTCTGAAGCGACAAACATGCGCGTGCTTGGCTGAGGAGATGGCACTTTGGGCTGAGGACTTCTAAATATTGGAATGGTGTATAGACGATTGAAAGCAAGGTGACTGGCCGACGCCATGTCTCTGATCGGGTGTACAAGCCCATGCAATTGCAAGCTTGCCAAAGCTATGTTCAAGCGCAAGCTGCACGCATGCTTGCGCGCATGGGGCACCAGTCGGGGCGCCATCCTAGGAATGGTCTATAGCTCGACAAGTATTCGGTTAGTGGCTCATGTCCAATTGCTGTAATAACGAAATAGCCAAACCCTAACAATATCGGACTCGGCGCGTGTCCTGTTTTTTGACAACGCCAGCGCGTGGCTATGATAAACAGTAGGCTCGTTCGATTTACCTGCATGCACCTCCTGCACCGGTGCAGAAAAGTGTAAGGCGGTGTAATTCCAATCGTAGCTCAATACACGTACCGGAAGTGTACTACGCTTTACTGCACCGGTGCAGGAGGTGCAGGTAAATCGAACGAGCCTACTGGCGGCATATAATTGACTCCAGATCTCGTGGTCGTTTGTTCTGGCGGGGAGATGAGGGGGTGAACGCTGCTCGCATCTTAAATTTTTTTCTGCGACCATATATTGTGTGGGGAGAAAACGTTAACGCGTGTTTCGTAGATTAGAAACGTCAGGGATTCATACTAAGTGGCATTTTCGCAAAGTGCAAACATAATCGCACCGCTCCTTCGGCTGTTAAATCACTTTTTATTTGTTTGTTTTATGAATCATATTGCAATTGCAGCATTGGCGCCAGTTGCGATGAAAGACTAAGCCAATTTAAATAATTTTACAAATACCAACGGTCTTTGAGATACTCGTTTATAAGTTATGACTGCTGAGTTGTGCTCAGACCATCGGACCACCAGCCACGTGCTTGCTCGCATTGTTTGTATACTGTGGCAGATGTATGCATACAACTCTGAGGCCTTTGATTTAGTAGTTTATTGCTAAGCGCTTGCATGTCTGAAGAGAATCGGGCCAGTTAATCAAGATCATGTTGTTTATTTATCTGCATCTGAACGTGCACATACTGAAATGTGCGACACATCCCTTTTGTCTATAGAATGTTTCTGATCAAGTATTCAGGCACTGGAAGGAAATGAAAAAATGGAATCGTATCTCATGCCAAGTATGCCAAACGGAACTGCTCCATGATCCAAAAAAGAAGACTGTGGATTGTCCGAGATGCAGAAAGCCCAACTGCTTGTCGTGCCGTGCCGTACATGTTGGAATGGACTGTCTGGATTACATACAAAAGGTGGTAAAAGATCTGGACAGCGCGGCGCATGAGGTCTGTGGTGAAACTTTACGAAGGTCGTAGTCGGAAGCTGCATGATCAGCGAAAATGTGATTAACTGCTTTACTGCACATATGATAATCGAGTTTACTCAATTACCATCGTGTATAACGGGGGTTCTCCAACCGTTGGATCTGGAGGAGACCCTATTTGCCTCGATTGGCAACTGGGGAACCCCTCCAAGTCTCGTCTTGACGCAACAAAGTGGCGCAGAAGCGCTCAGACCTTGTAAACAGTAATGCACAATCAAGGGAGTGTTTGGAATCTAATTAAGCATCAGTGAATGACTTTGATTTTAAATAATAGTGCTTGAACTGAGAACACTATACCTAGGTACAGGAATAGTCAACAAAATTTTGGAGATCGGGTAACCCCTGGTCTAAATCGGAAAAACCCAGTTTGAGATCCCATGGTGTATAAGTAAAGATGGTCCAAGGTTCGAGTGCCAGTAAGATGTAGTACAAAAAATATAAGCGGCACAAGAGAGAAAATGCTATAAAAATTCATACTTATAAGACTGTAGGTTTCTCGAACTATGATTTTATAGCCCCTTTTCGACGTAGATGTAAAAAAAAAAAAAAAAAGAAAAATGTCGTGCAATGTACAACAGACATCGCATTTAAATTTATTTCTGAAGGATCCAAAGGAAAAAGGGAAGAGATTTCAAGAGCTATTGGATCTGTACAGCCAAGATGCCATACAAGCCACTGAAGAGTTTGACTGTGCCATCTGTTTTATTGCGGTGGAGCCTGAAATGGGACTCACTTTGAAGAACTGTCACCACCAAATTTGCAAGTATGTATTCTGCTCTTCCTGGTACTTACGCAAAACTACGCAAATTTAAGTTGCTTATTTTAACAATGATGTTTATTTCAATTATGCCTCTTGTCAATCTTATTTTGCAGAGACTGTCTGGTAAACATTGCCAAGAATTCCTCTTCAGCTGTGGTCAGATGCCCACATGATCCTTGTGAAATGGAAATTTCCGACACTGAGCTCCGAGCAGTAAGCTTTTCAGAAGTCCCTTGTTTCGACCAAGGCCACAAATCAGAATGTCAGTCATCTTTTACGCGATCTTTTTAAATAAGAGTGTTCGTGTATTTCTTATCCTTGTGTATTCTGCAACAAGAAGTTTCGTGTCTTTCTTATTGTGTTTAAAACGTCAGTTGCTAGTCGGCGCCTGTCCTGTCCACTTCTACTAGTCCTCGTCCTTAGCGCTGTTTGAGTCTTTATTGTTTAACTAACTGGCCCAACAGTTCATTTTGTTTCGTGTTTACTCTTTCAGTTACATAAAGCGAATCAGCTTATTTTCTAATTAGTTATAAAAACGGCACTATTTTTTTATTTTCTTTTGCAGTGCCTTTCTCCAGAACTCTATGACGAACTGCAGGAGAGAGGGCTAAGAGAAGCCGAACGAACAAGTGCAAGGTCTTTCCACTGCAAGACAGTTGACTGCAGGGGGTGGTGTATTTATGATGAAGATTCAAATGCATTTGAGTGTCCCGTGTGCAAGAAGATAAACTGCCTACGATGTGAAGCCATTCATGAGAAAATGAACTGTGCAGAGTACCAGGAGGATCTCAAGCGCAGGGCACAAAATGATGATGCAGCTAAGGCTTCTATAAATATGCTTGAGGTATGGCCGCATGGCAGATTTTGTTTTTTTAATTATGGGCTTCACGATAAGAAGCCGCCGAGTAAAGGCCGGTTCTCACATGCAGCGAAGCGCTGATGTAGCGCTACTCACGTGTCGTCGGCTACTTATCGTCTGCCATGAGCAACAGTTTTGATGGTGCGATACAAAGGAGGTGAACGCTACCGTGAGCACGCGCTTAGCGCGAGGTCAGCGCTATGCTTGTAGCGCTCCGCTGCATGCGTGAACAGGTCTTAAAACGGAGGGACACTTCGTCTTAAAATGTGGCTCGCAGCATGATTCCTGGATGTTATCACAGCACAGGTGGTTAAAAAAACCTTTCTCTTTGGAGTTTTTGCAGTGTACTGTATAGTTGACATGAATGATGAACCGCCAGCTTTTCACATAATTTTAACCTGGGCAAAAGGCTATAGTCGGTGACAGGTTATGAGTGAAGTGGAAGCTCCTCTTACCTCTTTCCACTTTAGCAGAGCGGACGTTGGAGAGGTCGCCTTCTCTCCTGCATTTGGTCCATTATAGTGAAAAGGGGTGGGAGCAGCTTCCACTTCACTCATAACCTATCATCGACTATAGCGTTCAAGTATTTAGTGGTGAAAAGAGTAGTTGTGCGCAAATGGTCAGCAGTGAGATGTAATGTTAAGCAGTGGTCTGTACAACTAAACTGACGGCAAGCTCCGATTTCATATTCAGGCAATATGGATTGGGCGCATTTAGTCAACTTCGTATCTTGGAGCACATGTAAGGCTAAAGAAACCATATGTGAGAATTTGGCAATACTTGTCTCGTAAATCCAGGCGGAGCTGAAAAGGGGAGACGCCATGAGATGCTCCAAATGCCGCGTCATTTTGATCAAGCGTGGAGGATGCGATGCCATAAGATGTGCTTCTTGCAACACCGAACTCTGCTGGGCGACCAAGGGACCTCGATGGGGTCCTAAAGTGAGTATGGTAGTAGCTCAACTGCACGAGAGCCTTAAGGCTGAATCTGGAGCCAACCTATCCTTATGGCGGTCATAAAATATGACGATATAAGCCAATGTTGGGTCGCAATCCTAGTATTTTGTAGCTCGTTAAAGGGGCACTGACACATCAAAATCATATTTTATTTTATTATCCGAAACGACTGAAAACGATGCCGGGACATTACCCTCAAAATTCGAAACTTGGGAATTCAGTATTTGTGAATTAAAAAAACAATTTCCAAATACCGAATTTGAAGTTCCCGCGCGATCCGCGCCAGTGCAGTGAGTCAAATTTTGCGGTCTCCTGCGACTCGACTTTCTTTCGGACCTCCGCTCCACGCTGTGAAGCAAAGCGCCGTTGCCACCGCGACCCCAAGTGAGAAGGAGGTGAGCAGGCGGGATAGAACGGCGCCGGCACGGGAACAAACCGGTTTCTTCCCCGACTCGCCTACGAGCGCCGACAAGTTTTTCGAGGGAGGGTACAAATTCAGGAAACAATATCACACCGAACTCTGATTTTTGGTATTTCAAAAAGAGGGGCCGTAGTGCGTTCGCAATTGCGTTAAAGAAACATGTTTTACGATTGCCGTTATTAAATGTTATAGAAATGTCACCTACAAAGCTTCTAAATTTCCTGATTTTTGACGTCACCGATCAAAAGAAGCGAGGAGGTGAGCGGCGGGAAATATAAACGCCAAAAATAAAAAGGCGCGCGCGCACGCGGGGAAATTTTTTTTCGCGATGCGTTTTTTTTTTTTTTTTTTGCGTGTCCATGACTACAACTTGCATCGTTTTAGACAATAAGAAAAAATACGACCTTTGGGGTGTCAGTGCCCCTTTAAACATATTTAGTATATGTAGTCGTATAGACGAGCCAATGGTCGTCGTCCTTATACAAAATACATATGCGTAAATCAGAAAGCAAACTCGTAGGGAACACGTGAGAAGTGGTGTTTTCGGTCGTATATGATTAGTACGACCGAGCAGAATTTACATTTGGGGCGAAATGTATTTTAGTGTTTGGTGGTGTTTGCTTTGCATATCGTGGCACCTTTGTTATATTTTCAATTTCTTTTGAAAGCAGTTTCTTGCACAGCAGGCTTCGTGAAAAAAATGGGCACGAGTCATTTCCTGAACAACTGTTCTGTCTTCACATCTGAAACTTTTACACGGTGGTTTCATGATGAATCAAACACGCATGTCGGAGTGGGTATTTTGATTTGCACATACAGGGTGTTTAATTTTAAGCATAACAGATTTGTAAAACAAAAGTGAAAGTTACACTAGTGCGGTTTGTGCAGCCGAGTTACACGGTCAGGGGGACATAGTATAGGAGCTAATCGTGATGATCAGTTGGCTAATTAGCTGAAATATGTTGATTGATATTTTAATCCTTGAAAATAAGCATTTGTTTCCAATTTGAAACTTGCTGAGCGTCATTGAAAGCCACTGAATCAGTCAATCTTACAGAGTTTTGAAGCCTCGCGGGAAGCACGGTGGAGAGCTAAAATTTACCACTAGTGCAGCAGGGGCAAGACTATCGGTGCGATAACACGCCCGCGCGGTTTTTCCGTCTTTTATCATCCGCCTTTTCTCACCCCAGCCTTGTGCCTGTTGCACGAGTGGTAACTTTAGCGCACCACTGCGCTTCCCGGGCGCTCAGTCTTTCTAAGAATAGCTGATTTAGTGGTTCTCTGTGACGCTCAGAAACTTTCTAATTGGAACCGTATGTCTCTCTTTACAAATTCAAAAAATTTAATCGACAAAATGTTGGGTAATTATGTGGCATATCGTGACAATTATCCCCCTATACTATGTCTCCCTGACCGTAAAACTTGCCAGCACAAATCGTATTAGAGTAGCTTTCCCGTCTTATTTTTTAAACAAGACAATGATTTTTGAACCAATTTAAAATTTGCTCCGAAACGGACCTCATCGAACGTGGGAACATGGAGGAAAATCGAATTATTATGTGAAATATAAGCGAATTAAAATTACAAAAAAAAGCAGAGGATTTTTGCTCCGTGACGCAGTCGGAAAAATTCAATGACTGGAGGGTTGGAGCGAAGCGGTTGGTGAATTGGCTGCTGGTTAGGCTCATGGCTGTCGCGCCGAGGACGTGCACGTATCGTCGCCTCGTCGGCCTCGTCGCTAAAGCCCCTTGCATCGTCGTAAGTTCAGGCTCCGAACGCGATCGGCGTTACCAATGGACCTGAACTGTTTATTTATATTTCGCCGTCGGCGAACCCAACGCGCGCCGGGGTTCGTCGTCCACTTCGGGGCGTCATAGAATCCAGCGCGGTGGGATCAAAGCAGTGATTCGGGGTAGAGAGTTGCACCGTAAGAGGTTAAATAGAGACCAAATACAGGGAATAACTAAGTGGAAATAAGCATTTATTTTCTACCAGACCGCGAAAAAAAAAAAAAAAAGAGATCACAGTGTTGCGTCTGTAAAAGCATCTCCCATCAGCTGATTCAAACTTGAGTCATCCCGTGTGTCTCACGTCTCCGCTCGCGAATATACTGGGTGTCCCAAGGAGCGACCAGGCTCTTTAGATTGACCGCAAAATTCGATTTCTTAACCTATCGCGCTACGACTTTGTGCAGCGTTGCCCACAGATAGTGCATTTTTTTTTTTTTTGTAAAATTTGCAAAGAGCGAGCTTACCTGAGGAAAAAGAAAAGAGAGAAAAAGGCTTAGCTCCTATGGAAACGCAGCGAAGCCACCGGTCTTCAAACAATACGGCGCCGTTTCGCACGGGAGACAAGAGATGGCGCACGCGGTCGCGACGCCAACCTCCGCCAGTGAACGAGCATACGGCGCCGAGAGGCGGCGTCATTAGCAGAAGATCTTTTCAACTCAAAAGCGGCGACGGTCGCAGAAACAAAAACAGGCGCGGTAACAACAAGGAACTGCAAAGCAGACGACATAAGTACCACGAAACAAAGTCAAAATAACCCGACAAACCAGTTTTTTAATCGATTATGTGTCCATTCAATATGTTTTACTAGTAAGGATGATAAAATAATGCATTGGCAACTGACATAAAAAAAAGCTCGCGCCGCTTTTGAGTCGAAAAGATCGTCTGCTAAAGACGCCGTCTCTCGGCGCCGTATGCTCGTTTGTTGGCGGCAGTTGGCGTCGCGACCGCTTGCGCCATCTCTTGTCTCCCGTGCGAAACGGCGCCGTATTGTTTGAAGAACGGTGACTTCGCTGCGTTTCCATAGGAGCTAAGCCTTTTTCTTTCTTTACTTTTTCCCCAAATAAGTTCGCTTTTTGCAAATTTTACAAAAAAAAAAATGCACCATATGTGGGCAACGCCTCACAAAGTCGTAGCGGGCCGCTCCTTGGGACACCCAGTACTAACCATGATTTCACCGTGCATTTTGCTTTGCGATAATGAAGGTATAGCTCTTTATTGTACAGTTCATTATTTTTTTTTACTTTGGAGCTTTATTAAAAGCCCAGCGATATGTCTTATTAGTGTAAAAATGACAAAAACAAAAAACCGCCAAGTTATTGATATGAGAGACAAACTTCCAATTTTGAATCGGCTCGCGGGAGCGGGAAACTGGTGTGGGATTAGGCCAAAGCTTTTGGTTACGTGTTCACAGCAACTTATGCGTCCCCATATATCATACTGACGCCACTTCGACAGCGAAACTGTTTCCGCTCCTTGTGCGCTTTTCCCGAGTTAGTTTCGATTTCCCGCTGACGGGATTTCCAAATTTGCCACGCAATAATTCGAAGTACAATTTTTTTCCGATGTCTCTCAATTGCTCTAGTTTTAGTTTTAGGGTTCATGATGCAATTGCAGTATAAACGGCAATTACTATTCGCGGGTGAGCTCGTGAGCTCGGCTATTCCTTCTCAGTCCCTGGTATCCTGGGACCTATAGGATCTTGATTTTTAGCAGCGGATATTTGCATGTTTCGTTGCAGAATGCTGTGAATTTGTGTAGGTACTTCGTTGCTTAGAAAAGCTCGGCAGGCATGTTGGCTATCCGTCCTAACTATGCCTTCTTCCTCGTGTTTGGTGAACTCGATTATGGCCGTCGCTATGGCTAGCAGCTCAGCGTTCATGAGGGTAGAAACTCCCTGGCACTCCCGTGTAATGATTTTCTTTTGGCTTCATATTGCTAGCGTGCACTGCTCTGCGTTGAAACTGGCGTCCGCATAATAGGTTGCTACGTTTGACTGCTCTGCCTCTTTCTCTAGGCGTTTTACACTATCGATTCTTCTGTTTACATATTAAGTTGTGCATATTCTTAGGAATCGGATAAACCTTGATTCTGGGTAGTTGCCCCCAAGGTGGGGTTCCCGATGGAATAGGGACAAGTTTCCGATATTGCAGCCTAGATGTTCGAAAATTTTTCTGCTTTGAGGTGAGGTTTCCAGCCTTTGCAGTTGCCCCATGTTGATTATGTCTATTTTATCACTGAGTGATTTAAAATGTCCTGTGACTTCCACTCTATAGTTAGCTGCGTATAGGGCTATGCCTAGCGCCAGCTTTCACCTTTCGGAGTGCCGCTTCGAATTTGGATTGCTGTGTTTTAGTTAGGGAAATGTACGGCAAGGGGTACATGACCCTAAAGAAGATTAGTGCTTCTACAACCTTAGGTAGTTCGTGTTGCTTCATGCCTCTTTTTTTGTTTCGTGATTCTGCGTATGAGGATTTGCTCTATCTGTCCAGTTAACCTATTTATGGTTACATTAAATATGCTGTCTTCCTGTAGGAAGAATCTCAAGATTCTTATGGAATCTCTCCGGGGTAATGGTTTCTCTGCAATTGTTAAGTTGACCATACCCATATACTCGGATGCTCTGCTTGCTATGTCATGGGTAATCACGAAGTAATCAGATTTTTCCGCTGATCAGGTGAGTCATATGGAAGATGCATAATCATGAATGGTCTATGCCCTTTTGCACTATTTCTTCCTGCTCTCCTGGAGATCTTTCTGTCGTCCATATTGTAATATCATCTGCGTAGGTGTTATGTTCTAGTCTTTGTATGAGGTGCAGTTGTCTGGGTAGATTTTTAATGAATATGTTAAAGAGGGTGGGGGAGAGAATGGAACCCTGTGGGGTTCCTTCCTCTGGTGATGGGCTGGCTTTCTGGGGTAAGATCGCCCAGCTTAATCTTGGCCGTCCGGTTAGAGAGAAGGTCTTTAATGTAGTTGTACTTTTTACGGCCGGGGTTGATCTCCTTAAGTTTTTGTTTTTTTTAGAATGGCGGTGTGCAAAACACTGTCGAACGCTTTGCTCATATATCAATTCCGGCGACCCTCTTGGGCTGTGCCGAGCCTGGGTTGTCGGATATGTCTTGCGTGTGAACGTGTTTCTTGAATCCTGTCATGGTTTTGGGGTAGGCTTCCTGGCTGTCCACATGCCACTCAAGCCTGGTGAGAACCATTTTTCCATTATTTTTCCTATGCACGATGTTAGGGAAATGGGTCTAAAGACGATGCAGTTGGGTTGCTTCCCCGGCTTTGGGATTGGAAAGTGCTTCCTTCCACTGGGGCGGTAGGCAGCTTTCATCCCAGAGCCTGTTAATTTACTCTAGTAGAATATCAAGGAATTCATCTAGAAGATCTTTTTTAGCATACCTTATGTTATACCATCCTCACCGGGGTAAGGCTGTCCGTAGCTCCCCTCTCGAAAGGGGCAATTGGTACCCTCCGCGTCTTCGTCGGAGTAGTCCTCCGCCTCTTCATCTGGGGGTTGGGGCTTTTCTGAGAGTGAAACATTTCTCGAAGAATTTTGCGGCTATCTCTTTGGGTTCTTTCTGATAGTGGAGGCATAGTTTGGTGGTCGTTTGTCTCGCTTTAGGCTGTCCTAGTACCGTTCTGAGTACCTGCCACACTCTGGGATATGCCATTGGCCGTTTAACTGGTCGCATGTCGTTAGCCGATTCTCATTCTCTAGGTGATTCACGTATTTGTAGGCTTCTTACGTGTTTTTCAAGTTAGCTTTATTAAGGCTTCTGTTAGTTTTATTTATTTTCCATTTTTTGCTGAATTTATTTCTTTTATCCAAAGGGTTAAGAAGGTGGGAATCGATGTAGGACGCGTCCTCGTTCTCGATTTTCTTAGTGGGACATTTGTGGCTGTTGCGGTTTATATCTATACTTCGTTTCACTTTATCTGCGAGCGAAGCCAAAGCTAGAAGCGCGAGACCAGCGCTTTTTGCATTTCTCCCCAGCTCGCGCGCTCGAGCAAAGCCTGAACGCACGGAGCTTCCGTGCTCGCGCTTCCAGTTTTGCCTTCGCTCGCACATAAGGTGAAACGAAGTATAGGCCTTGGTTCCAGTTCATTCCCGTGCTGTGTTTCAAGGATTCCTTGAGTTCTGACTTCATGTGATCCCATTTTGTGATTTTGATTTGCGTTCCTTTAAATTCTTTCCGGCTTCTTTTACGGACTCTGATAGTTATGTTAAGAATGTTATGGTCACTACCCAGACTATCTAATAGGTTCTCCAATTCACAGTTGCGTTTTCCTCCGAACCAAGCTAGGTCTGGGGTGCTATCTCTTTCTACGCTGTCGCCTGTTCTTGAGGCAATTGTGTTATGTACAAGAGTCGGGTGCCTATTAGTCATAATCATTTCTAGTTTCCTGCCAATAGCCGACGTGTAGGAGTAACCCCCCCCCCCCCCCCCCCCCCACACTTGCGTGGGGGCTGTTAAAGTCCCCAGCAATAATTAAGGTGTTCGTTGTTTGTTTGAATGAAGCGATTTAGTTCCTTGCATTTCTTGTTTTCCTTATTTGAAAGCCAATATGCGTTCATTATTACTATCTCTGTATCAGTGGCTTTAATTTTGACAGCAACGTATTTCTGTCCTTGCGAATTGAGGTGTGTATCAATTTGTATAGCTGCTAGGCTTTGATAGATAGATGTGGCGTTTGTGCCTTAAGGGGGCGAGTTACCTGAGTCTTTTCTTTTGCCTCTTTCTATGCTAGGTTGGCAGAACAAATATACTATATCCATGTATGTGGACTAACCCATTACCCTCATGTGTTAGAAGGATGTCTGGTTTGTTAGAGGCCTGTTAGATGTACTGATTCAGTAGACTGATTTCCCTACGTAGTACCCGACAGCTCCATTGCCAGATATAGGTATATCGTATTGTTCGGGGTGGTCTGCAGAGAGTGGTCTAGATTATTCCTAGTGTATGGCTGGTAGGTTACTTTGAGCGATGTCTTCTGGGATAGTTACTGAAGTGGAAGTCTTTATATAATCCGTATTTGAGATTAGGGGTATCGAACCAGCGACCATATTTTGCCTAACCTGAATTTCATATTTGAGGTTAGGTGAATTCAGAACCGAATTAAGTTTTCTGTACAAATTTTCGAGTTGTCTCTGCCCTGCTTCTAGGCTGGCGAAATTTTCGGCTAGCAGGATGTCTTTTTTCTGGAATTCCTGTTGCATATTGTGCATGAGATTATCCCTCTTGGAGCATCTGTTAAAATATTTCATTTCTCTGCTGTAGTTCTCTCTGGAGCGAGTCTAGCTGTTAGGAACCTCGGCCATAACCTCGTGTTGGTCTGATCCATGCTAATGCCTTCCTTTATTGCACTGTTAAAGGGGTACTCCGGCGATTTCTTCATAGTCCCCGATTTGCTTGAAATTTTGCTAAACTTGCCAAACAACATCGCTAAAATAGTATCCCAAATATTTTTTTCACGAGGTTATTGAATTTACAATTTTGGTCCTCACCGTGTTTTTCAAACTGAAAGTCTCTACTGGCAACAACGAAAAAGTGACGTCAGTGGAAGGCATGGGTTGACTCTTTGGGCTGTAGAATTTGTTCCCAACTCATTGGAAGCAGTTTCATGGTGTCAAATGAATACTTTGGAAGCTCGCTCCAGTACCTGCGCGCCAGCACGGAACAAATGATTGGCATATTCTATTTTTTATACTTCTTGCTCGACTGGCAAGCCTGCCCGCCACTGACGTCACGGCACTGAAAAGTGCGGGTATATTTGAATGTTGGTTTTTACATCATTTTCATTTGCCGATTTCGCAATAACTATTATAAATTTCGCGATACTAAATAGCATACCGGAAAGGGTAAAGGCCGGGGAGTCAGAAAATATAGTTAGTTGAGGTAGCTCAAAAAATCGCCGGAGTACCCCTTAAATGTTGGCCTGCGAAGAGGTCTCCGTAGCTGCTGCCAATGTTAGGTTATATTCTGTGTCTTGGGGTGGTTGGGGTGGCGGGGTTTGCCGGGTGGGGGTGAGATCAGCGGCTGGGACAAGAATTGGTCCACCCATCCTCCGGCGCCGCCCGTTCCATGGGTTCGATGGTGTATACGGCGGGGTCCTGTTGGAGCTTCTTTCCCTGGGTCTCTGCTTGCTCGTGTGGGCGGCTGCCGTCCTGCTCTCTGTGGTTCATGCTCCTACTTCGTGCTCTCTCTGGGCTGTGTAGGGCCGAGTAGGTGCCTTCCTCAATAGGTTGAGACAACCCAAAACGGGAACAAGCAGAACAAAATTGAACGTCCAAATATTACGGCCAGATTTCAGTGAAACCAAGTAGACAAGAGTAGTTTTTTTTATTATTTTTTTTTACGTTGTTCGTGCGCGCCTCAAAGGCACAAAGGCGAAGACTTCGTTGAGTTTACCTCCTCTACAAAAGCAAAACTAAAAACGCCCCCCCCCCCCCTTCCTCACCCTGAATGGACCTATTACTTTTTACTTTTTTCAAGTGAACTCTTCCCGCATGAATAGCTGATCTCATTTCTGTGATCATCTTATCAGCTTGTTTCCCGTCCCGTCGTCGTTGTGTTGGAGGTGACTGTAGTGTCCGAGTAGTGTATTTTTCGTGCAAGCTGGCTGTTGTTTGGACGGTGTCGTACACAGTTCGTCGCAAGGTGAGGCTCGTTCTCGTCGATCGATTATGCTGTTATTTTACATAAAGCACAAGTAAACGCCGCATGGATAACCTTTTGTCGTGGGGAATGTACATTTGTATTAAGGATACTGTTTTCTCGCAGCGGGGATGAAGGTAGAAACGTAGACCCAGTTCGAAATAGAGCAGCCATCTGGGGCAGCTTAGCGATCAGGCAAAAGACGTAACCGACAGTGCGCTCTGCGACCGGCGAAGCGGAGGAACCGCACACTCCGGTAACTACGCTCAAACTCAGAAAAGTCCGCAAAATGTCGTTCGAACAACATGTGTCCGCAGAGCAGAGAGCAGTGAGGATATCAAACGATTGATCTGACTCTGGGTAGCCATCGCATCGAACTCAGACAACGCCCGGCTTCGAGCGCATTAATTCCAAATACCAAGACAAATAGCATATTTAGAACTCCATCTCGAGTTATGTAATATGAACGGAGTGTTTATTGTACATGCCTTACGGCATTTATTCATATCTGACGGCGTTGTATTTCTCTCAGCCTCGACGGGAACCTGCGGAGCTTCCCACTTGCTGAGCTTTAGGGGTTGTGACAGTTCAGTACGCAACAGTGCTTTAGCGTTAGCTCTTCTGCGGCAGCTGATAGCAATGTTAAGAATAAAAGACAACTCCTGAATCAACACCTTCAAAGTGATGCATCAACAGCCCCACCAGCAAGCAGACTGGCAAAAGCGCCTTCTCAGTGTTGCAAATATTTTGTGCTAGATGGCGCGACGTGTCAAACCAAACATGATTGCACTGAAGGCATAGGGTCCGGATAATAGGGGAGTTACTCTCTTCTCACTTATGTGACTACTTGGGTTACACCCTCGCCCCTGTACATTTGGTTATGGGTTGTGTGGGATTTGACTTGCCTTACTGCACCACGAGGTCGATCCCACTCCGTAGCTCGATGTTGAGGACTGCTACGGCCGGGTCCGTCCGGAGGCTGCCGTGGACTCCGAGGAGAGGAATCACTCCGAAGCACAAAGATACTGGGGAATTGTAGTAGACCGTTTCCGCCGCCCGCTAAGCACCCGGATAGCGCTCCGTAATCCGGAACAAGACCTTGAACTATGCAAACAAGGCTGGCGGCGCGCATGCGCAGCTGCGGCGTTTTCTTCACGGATACCGTAGCGGAGGAGAAAAACGCTCTACTACAATTCCCTACTGAAGAAGCGGGTTTATTCGGCTCCTGTGCCACCACGCTGTGCCCGTCGGCAAAACTAATGAATAAAAAGAACGGTAAAGTGTTCGCGCTGTCGTATTAGACAGATTCACCTGGAGGGGGCCCCCGCTGCCGTATTAGGCAGATTGGTGGGACGAGGGGGAAGCACAAAAAGAAAGCGGTTCACGACGAGAGCTTCCCCCAAAACAAGAGTCACGGCCGCCGTTCGCGGGCCGCTTATCTAGCCAGCGGAAAAATGGACGCGCCCGGGGCAGGTGGTATGGCTTTTCCCGCAGATGGGCCGCGTCCACAATCATTTCCAAGGGTGCGCCGGAGCCACGTTCCCCACAAAAGGGCGAGGGTAGACACGCCCTCTTCGAGGAATGCGGCCTTGCCCCCGTATCCGGGATGACGTCGCCATAACGCTCCCACAGGCCTGCGTGTGCTAGGCCTAGATAGGGAGACGGGGAACACGTGGTTCCCACAGTTGTCACGAGCTTCGCCTCCGCCACTCCGATTGGCTCGTAGGGGCCTGTTCGCTCTTTACACACGTGCGACGAAACCGTCCGATCCGACGTCCGATCAGGCGATACGACGGTCGGAGGCGAGGGTTTTCAACGCTCTCCGGTGCTACGAAAACCCTCGCCTCCCAAAGTCATTCTGGCAGTCCGCACGTCGGATCGGACGGTTTCGTCGTACATGTGTTTCGCGCTGTATAGTTGGCTCTTTTTTATGTTTCCACTAAACCGCGCTGCGACGGATTACAAATAACGACATTGAAACTAAAAAGATAGCCTCACGTACACAAGTAAGCTCAAACTAACAACCGTTTACTTTTCTTTCCACGCAACAGCGAGAAAAAAGAAATGGCGGAAATAGTAAAACAGTTGTTTTATGTTTTTGACCTCTCCCCCTTTTTCCTTTCTTCTTTTATTGCGTTTTTTTCTTCCGCTGTTGTATGGAAAAAAAAAATAAACAGTTTGCGCTTACTTGTGCATGTCGTGTCGTCTTTTTAGGCCCAGTACTTGTAACTTGTAATTCTTCACAGCGCAGTTAAAGTAAACCACGGTCAACTCAAATTCATTACCTTCTTTGTCGACGCCTTTAGAAATGTCGTTCTTTGTAAGCGCAACTTTCAACTATGTATCAGTATACAACGCCATCCTGAAAAACAATATTCTGTGACACCCAGTCACTTTCCAATTGTCATCATATTTAATCCGATAAATCGATCGCCAAGCTCCGCTTCCTTTCTAGCAGACATTCTTGTCAACACATGTCATGAAAACAGTGTCTGCTAAATGGTTATGTCGAGTAATTTTTTTAATTCGCGAAAAATGAGCGAGGCAAAGTGTTTATATTTCATCGCTTGGTGTTTTTCACGACGACGTGTGACGACCACCGCACCGCGAATCAGAAGCGCATATTAGAAAATAAAAGCTCCCCAGCTTGTGATGGTAATGCAATTAATGCAAATGTGCAGACGAGCTGGACAGAATAAATGAGAATAATCCCTGGAGAAGAACAACAAGGGGAACAAAAGGAATAAAGGACAAGCACAAATCTCCATAAAAGATTTGTGTTTGTCATTTGTCCCTCTTCTCCGGGGATTATTATCGTTCCTTCCCCAGCTTGGCATCCTCCGACAGAAGACCTGGCTGGGCTTGCTTAGTGGCTGAGAAAACTGGGCACCGCACCCACGTGCAGCATGTACAGGGGAGCAGCAGAAAGGAGGAAGTTAAGAGCGGAGGAACATCAGTGACAAGCCATACCATAGTTTTTCGGTCACGCGGATGAGTGTCACATCTAGGGGTGGAACTAATGGCTTGTTCACGATGCCACACCCCTCCTGGCTTCCCCGTCTCCCTTCATCGCAAAATTAAGAGAAAATCAGCCTTCACCCCGTAAATTCTCTTTCTCAAGTGCGCGCTTTCTGCCTTTGATAACACTGTCACACGCGAAGCCAAAAGCCCAGCGGAAGGCAGCAAGCGCGTGTTGGGGGCGGATCTTGTACTGGGTTATTAACCTGTCACCTACTATGGACCCTTTTATGCACATGTGAATATTCTTCAATGTATAGTATTAACATTACACTTTCTGTCGTCCGATAATTAAAACAAATAGTTTAATCTTGTTGCAGGGTGCGGGCGATACCAGTGGCGGATGCAGATGCAGGGTCAATGGTGTTCTGTGTCATCCCAATTGTGGCAATTGCCATTAATGACGCCATTGCCTCGAAGACTTCCAAGTTTGCAAGATGTCTCCGTCTACTGAATATGTGTTGACCAGCTACTACAACCAAATCATCCTCGTAATCGAAAGTCATCATTTATTCTCTGTGTGTATGCTTCTACTAGAGAAAGTGTTAGCATGATAATAAAGATGCACCTTTACGTTGAACACGCTGCACAAATAGAAAAGTATGGCAAATTCAACAAGGTTTATTGTATTACCTCAAATTACCCAGAGTTGTTCACTAATAAAATGTATTTAATGTCGCTTGAAATATATATGACGCATGCGTGGATCTTCAATAATAGCCTGAATGTTTGAGAGAGCTAAAATTATATTGCATTGCTCTTCAAGCAATAAAAAAAATACCTCTCAGAAATTGGCTGTGATTTTGTTGTGACCGGACAGAATACAAATCATTCTAAAAATGGCTCAGCACAGATTTTTCTTAAGAGCAACATCTCCCTGTGAATATGATTTTACGTCTGCAGCCACGTTAGAAAGCTTGTCCGTAATTTTGTAAGCTAGTGTGTGGTCCCCACGACTCGTCAGGAGTTGTCTCAAGTTTTCATATGGCCGCCTTGGAGGCACGAGGACACAGTGGTAATCGGAGAGATTTTTTGGCACATTTCCCAAACAAAACCACTGGTCCTGTCTTGTGTCGAAGGCAAGAATGCTGTCAAAGCGACATTCTGGCTTCTCAGCTTGTTTTCCTCCCAACACAAAAACCAAACCATCTGAAAAAAAAAAAAAAGAGGCAACTGTGTAAACTTTTTTATAAAATGCCGAATTCAGTCACAAAACGGACTACAGCCGAAGAAAGGTGGTGTGGGAGCTAAATTACTAAAACTAAATCAGCGGTTGTTTGTCTCCTTTCTTCCGTCCCGTCTGTTTCGCTGTACGTCTTAAATAAATTTATTAATAGGGCAGTGCTGGCGCACACGGTGCCCACATCTTTATAGATTTCTAAACCGTAAAACGTTGAAAATTGTAAAAATAAGATATCTGAGAAGCTATTTTATACCTTTTCAGTGCTTATCACCCAGGTGAGAAAAGCCTAGCCGTTGGGCTATGGACGCATGCGCGGCAAGTCTGCAAGTAATAATCTGCAGAAGAGAGCTACGGCGCATGACTTCAAAGCCCAGTAGCCAAATAAGGCAATTCGCGTAAGATAATTATTGGAATGGTAGAACGTCAATGCGACAGGTACCATGGGTAGTGGTGACAACACTGTGCCTAGCCATGGGCATTGGAGTTTTGTCGACCCAAGCATTGCGGTCGTCAACAAGTACAAGCATGTCTTCCACAGTTGTGAAGCTCCTCTGTTTGCCCGCCCTATGGCTCAGAAGACCTCCAACAGCGTAGAGAATTCCGTCACACTCCACCAATGTCAAGCAACTCCTTGGGGATGGCAGAAAGTTGACTGCAAAAGACCACCTGCAAAGTTACATTAAGACCGAGTTAGTGGCCCCTCTGGGCATGAACCCTGGCTTTCTCGTTGGACTTGTGTGCCGCTGTCGAACACGGGATTCGCCTGTTCTTATTCAGGGCTTTGACTCCCCTGCGTGTGCGTATCGACTGCCACGACCAAAGATAGAAAAGGACGAAAAGAGTGAAGGTCAAAAATGACTTGTATCGAAAAAAACAAACAAAAAAAACTAGCAACACACCGATACAGTGAAGGAACAGGAAATGACATTACACAATTTACAAATTCAAAACATGACTTGCAAATGAAAACCCAAAGAAGTGAGCACTTACACGTGAACCAGATGTAATTGTTTTAGTCTTGTCAAGAGCAGTAACTCGACCTGCATTCAAGAATTTTGACACTCGCAAATTTACTAGCATGTGTACCATGCTTCTTTATCAGAAATGTGATCAAGCATTGATGCTCTTCCTCTCTCCTGCTTAGAGAAAACATCAAAGGTGGAGCAGAAAAAGAGTAGAGCACAGCAAGTGAACATGGCACTTTTTGCAGCTCTAACCAACCTCGATGGACCTTTCAAGGCCGATCTTCAAACGTTTCAGGAGACATGTAAAGTGTTCCCTTTCACTGCACTGATCAACCGGAGCGGGAAGCTCTTTTGGTGTAAACTTCGGGGACGAAATAGTTCACAATAGACACAAATGTGACATTCCGGGGAACTCATTGGCGAGCCCTTGGATTTGGCCTGCTGGTCTGCGACCCTCGTAAAATAGGGTATGCCTTCCATTTAACGTGAAACGTTTTTTGGTTAGGTGTTTGGCATTTCGTGAAGCTCGGATAAAAGCGTGTCCGCGAGGCTCGGCACTGATTGGTTTGGAGTGGGGAGACGGGGAAGGGGAAGAGGCAATCGCAGTAAAAACGCATTTGCGCCAGGTGGGAATTGAACCCAGACCGCCTAGAGTCTAGATCATTCAAATCAAATTTGCGGTTTTACGTGCCAAACCAACGAAGGGCATCTGGCACGAAAAATCTAGATTATTAAATGGGTACGGAAGCGAAATTTTAGCGTCTATTTCTTTCCGTAGACGCGGTCTCTTTTATGACGGCAGGTCAGAAACTCCTGTCTTTCATTCGTAAACGCAAGAAAAGCAATTTTAAAACGAACAATACAATTTCCCAATACCATCTGGTAGTTGGGGGGTCGAGTTTCGTTGGAATGTCTGACGTCACGGACCCAAAAGTAGCAGCGCCACGGCGTGGCAGTGTCCCATGGAAGCGCCTGGGAACGAGCGGCGCTTGGCACACCTCTCAGTTTTATTACACCATACCTCGGGTATTCTCACTTGTCGTAATTGTAACGCATTGACTATAAAGATTGCGCTACCTAGTGACGACGATCGTAATTACGGTACTCTGGGCCGTTTACGAGTCCGTGGCGTTGCGAGCGTGACGTCACGAGCAAGTATCCCAAGAGGCATCACGCCGCCTCGATGGCCGATATTGAAGCACTTGCCAGAATCCGTCAGTTGGAACGAAAAATACAAACGTGTGATTATCATTTACGGATATCATGGATGATATTTCACCCGTTTCGAAGTATTTCGGGGATATTTTAAGTTTTGATTCTGTACCCCTTTAAGCGAGTGTCTTGCCAGCATGTCACGACACATGGCCGTGAGTCGAGGTGCTATTTGGTGGGCAAGCCCTGCGGTGCATCCGCTCTGCACCCAGCAGCTAGCAACTTGACACTCTGTCGCAGGTTTTTAAAATCCGCTTTAGCGCCGGTATCTCCATTCCAGGAATTGGTATCGAGCGTACATGCCACGCGTTAAGCCATTCGCTAAGCTAACCGATGAAGAGCGCCGAGAGCGTAGACGCCACACGTTTCACGTGCAACAGAATTGCCCGGCAATTTGCTATGCAGTTTGAAAGAAAAGCTGAACAGGTCTTTCTTTGAATTTAAAATGTTGTGAAAATTTGGATGTAGGCACATTAAAAATATTGTGGGCATTTTTGTTTTCTCAGTGTGCTTAGTAGTAAGTGACTTGACTTAGTAGGATACCCTGCTGCCTGCCGAGCACAGGAGTGGAAGAGAGCAAGGAGGAAAACCAATGAAAGCGACTTTATTGGCGCTCTCCTTTCAGCTGACTTGGGAACGATGACGTCACGACACCTTTGACGGATAAGAGAAGGCAGAGAGGTTCGCCGCGTGCCTTGTAGCAATCGCTGCAATTTTTATTAATAAAAGAGATTTACGCTAAATTTTGCCTAATTTCAGTACGTTAACTGAATTCAGGAGATAAGAAATTGTAGAAGGCCACTCCCAAAGGACTGTCAAAACAGGACGCGTTTTCTGGAGTCACAGCATTTGCTGTAACGGAAGTGGATCTTTTCCTCCGTTTCCGGTACGCTTTGGTACACTTTCTTTGCCGGGGGGAAGCTTCCCTCCGCTTCCGTCCTTGGACAGAGAGGCCTGGAGCGTACTCAACACCTGGGTCCGGGCAGCCACTCACGCGCTCTGCCAGCTGTCGTCAAGGCCTCCGCTGTTGTCCGTTCCCAACCTCCCGAAAACAAGAAATGGGAGGAGGCGACAGCGAGGAGGCCAGGAGGAAAGCCGTGCTGTTTGCGTGGTTGATATTCTCACCAAAAACAAACTTTTCTTTTGCCGTGCGCGATATTTGTTGTTTACTGCTTGGACAGCTCATGAGTCATGAAATGGCTCATCTTCAAGTGCCTCTGGTTCCCTTTAGGGTTCGATTGCAAGCTTTTTACAGTGTTCATGTATCCTCACGATGCATCGTTGTTTGATCTCGTGACAGAGGTCACTGTCGGAACTTTACGGTTTGATTTATCACTCGGTTAATTTTTTGTTGTTGCACTGATAGCAGTATAGATCATATATCGATAACTCTGTCGGTGTCGAATGGGTACTTTTCTATACAGGGTGCTTTCTTTCAGTTGTTCCAGCGAGCGAGACATGTCTCCCTTGTATGCGGCTTCAATCCGAAACTGAGCGGGAAAAGAGCGCCAATGACGTCGACCCTCCACCAGCGCCACAAGCAAAGCCAACTGCAATAGCGTTTTTTTTGCCCGCCTAGTTTTGGTTTGAAGCCGCATAAAGGGGTGACATTTCTTCAACGAGGTAGAGGCGCCTAGAGCGATAAACTGGTATCCCGTTCACCAGGAAAAAGTGACCCCCACTGGGCTGCCGCCATGTTGTACAAGTTTGACCACTAGACACGTGACCGTACCAAACCCTGAGGCTTTAACGCAAAACTGAGCCAAGATTCGTACTGCGATTGCTGTAAAAAAAAAAAAATGATAAACTGTTTTTGTTTTTTTTTCAATATTGTTAGCCCCAGATATCAGTGTCTAGCTTCGATAAACCCCAAAAAACAGCACCGCGGCTAACGGCATTTAGCGAAGGCATTGCGAAGCTGCCCGAGTTTTTGTAGTAAAAGCACATTTTGTACTTAAACGAAACATAACTTTTCTCGTCGGTACTGTTATTAAGGATCAATAATCAATTATTTGTGCGCGGTATGTACTTCGTTAAAAGCTAGACGTAAAACTATAATGTCACGTGTCTAGTGGTCAAAAATGTGCAACATGGCGGCGGCCAATTGGGGGTCACTTTCCCCTGCCAGTTTATCGCTCTAAGGCGTTCCATTTCTTACACCGTACCCACTACATTTTTTTTTAATAAAAGTTTCACCGCACAGTTAGACCATATTGAGGTCGAGCGTCAATTTTCCAAACACATGGTGTCCCACAAAGTAAAACTTTCATTAATTTTTTTTAGATAATTAGCCATCTAATTATCACAATTCATCTCTTTTCTAGTGGCCGCCATGGCCATTACCTTGGCCACAGGTTTAAAAGAACTCAACGCAAGTTCCTTTTTTTGTTTAATTCTGGACCGACTGAAAGAAAACACCCATTGTATGTAATGCAATCTGTTTACAACCTCTTATTTTTTTCTTCTTCTCAAATTCTCGTTTCCTGGTTTTTATGTACAGAGCACAACGATGCTGGCATGAACAGAAGATCCCCGGGTTTTCTTGTATTTTTCTTCGATTTGAACGGCCCAAAAGCCCAAACTACTATAGTTGGCTTCAGTGTTAATAACCCAGTGGATGTTCCGCATGGAGCACGAGCTTTCTGCCTATAATAAGACTTCGTCGCACGCGCTGCCCGAGTCCGGCAGAAAGCAACGAGTCGGTGCTGGAGACCGAGCTAGGTTGTTAGCCTGTCACTGACTATACAGGACGTGTTACACGAAACGCGGGCCAAATCACTACTGTGGGAAATATGCATCGCACAAAAAAAAGGTAGATGTCATAGTAATCTCTGTCAAAATCCTATTTAGGAAAATTATTAATCTTCGGTATCGTTAGTCTCTTAATTACGTTGAGGTAATTAGGTTTCGAATTAGCCAATTTTAAGGCATGGTTTCAATGAGGGGCGCAAGTTCGTATGCTGCTTGCACAGGGGTTGCGATGATGTCAGAACGCCGAGCTCTTATTGGCTGATTGAAAAAATAGTGGGTAGACATTAAGTCATCTGGTATTGAGCTCTCTACCCACTATCCTTTCAACCAAAGCCAATCAGAGCTCGGCGTCCTTCTGACGTCACCGCATCTCCTGCACAAGAAGGAGACGACTTGCTCTCCACATTAAAAACTTTTGGGGCGTCACAAAAATAACCAAATCATCGCACTTCACAAAAAAAAAAAAAAAAACACTCACTTTGGATGCGTTTCTAGGTTTTCTAGGTTGATTTCCTATCAGAGCGCATTACGCCCGCCGGCGTAATGAAACAATGTGCTGCTCGAATGACATCGCAAGAATAAGCTTGTTCTTGGATTCCTCTTCCTAATGCGAAGTAATTGTGGCGGAACATTGTAGTTGTGCGCATTAGCGACGAAGAAGCAGGACCGCTAGCGCGGAGATGCGTTTTGATAGGAAACCCAAACCTATAGAAACGCGCCCAAATTTTAACGCCGTAAACTGCTTCGGGTGCGTCCTATTTTTGTAAAGTGAACTGATTTAGTGGTCTTCGAGTACCCAGGAAGTTCGTAACTGAAACAACGCCTTGAAATTTATAAATTAGAAAGCTAATTATTCAGTGGTAATTAAGACACTAATTATACCCAACATTCTTAATTTTACTGAATAGGCCCTTTTGTAAAGACCAATAGGGCATCAACCTTTCTTTTTTCACGATGCGCACTTTTCGCAGGAGTGATTTGGCCCGCGTTTCGTGATACATTGTGGTGGAAAGTGCTTATTTGGGGTACCAACAAATTGGGTGCTTGCTCTGTCCTGCTCGAGTAGAATGTGAAAAAGTGCTCACTGCATTATGCAGTCTACCAGTGGCATGGGTGAAGAGGGTGCATCAGGCCTTTTCTCCCTGCTACCGCCCCCTCTGCATCCAAAACCAGTGAAATAATGAAATACCTCAGAAAATCTAAACACGAGTGCAATTGGAGGGCCTGACCGTTCAGCTTGGGGACTGTACACCTCGACGTATGCAGTTGAGCAGGTTCTCCGGCCAATTTGCACAATTCCACCGGCCACCCACAGTTGTCCCCTGTGTCCACAAGACCCCATTGCCATCCTTGGGGAATACAGTTCGCTGCTCAGTTTGGTCCATTCATCCATTGTCTTGTCATACCGCTCCACACACCCAAGGAGTCTGAAAGTATCAATAATCTCGTAGTTAAACAAACTCAGAAACCAAAGTTCAACAAAACTTATGTGAAATGATCACACTACCCATTGGTAGATCCTTTCTACATTATAATCTACAGTATTTTTGCGAACAATTCGGATAGTTGCTACCAAAACGTTGTAGTTCTCACTCGTGCTTTTCCTTAAGTTCGGATTTTTTAGGAGTTTCCCTTTGAAAGCCCACATTGATTTTGGTGCTTTGGTATTTGACATTATAAAACTTTAGAAGAAAAAAAAAACAGGTTGCCCGAAAAAAGAAAACAAGGAGAAAAGGCAAACATCTCGCAAATTGACTAGGAGTCATTCAGCGGCAGCTCTTTCCACGTGATATAGAATATTCCAAAACTTACTCGAATGGATCCGAGTTACTCCGGCGGATCATGTCGCGTGACAAGACAGCTAGAGCAACGCTGGACGCCGGTAGGTTTTCGAACGCCAAGGTACAGAACGTTTACCCTTTAGAGTCAGATCGAGTAAATTTTGGAACAGGGTCATAAGCGCTTCCCAGCTTCTCACATTTCTGGTGCCATTTTCATCAACTATTAAGTGGCCTGTCTGGAAATATCATTAACAGGGCGCATGCGCAAAAGCTTGGCGTGAATCTGGCTTCTGCGCACGCACAGTGCCCACACCTGGTGTAGGCTAGAGTCATTGAATGTTCAAGAGTACCGCATTCGATAGCATCCGCTGTGACAGTTATATTTTAGCTTTGATCAGAATTTTTGGCGCCGAAATATATCCGGTGGAAGGGGTTTCAGTGATGCCAACCTCCGTTTCCCAAGCGGACGCGTCGCGAATCACCACCGACGTCAGGACACGCCTACGTCGGTACGCGCTGCCTGAAATCACCGGTGAGACATGCTTCTATAAGAGCAAGATTAATTGTGTCAAAAAACCTTGTAACTAAAATCTTATCATCACACTCCTGTCATTCTGTACTAATCTCCAATAAAGGTTTCCACAAAAAGAACTTTTCCGTTTGCTTTCAAGCAAAAAACCATGCTTTCTAAACGCTCAAAAAGACCACAGTAAAAAAAAAACAAAAAAACATTGAGCCGTCATTTTGGCGCTGTCGAGCCTGTGAGTTTCGGTACTGGAACACTCAGTGACTCTATCCCACACTAGACTCTAGTGTGGGCAATCGCTCACGTGTTTGTAAACAGCCTGTCGGTTCATAAACAGCTGTTCATTTTCTCTGGAGGACCAGTTACTACTCACAACAAGAGGGCAACTTCCTTGCCTCAGGTGGCCGCTGACTGGCACAGATAGCCCGCTCATTTTTCTGCTACGTACTACATGCTACAGAAAACACTGAAAATACTCGGAGAAATGCTAGAGATCAATACCCTATTTGAATTCTGAATATTTGTTAGCAATTTAGGATAATTTCAAATTGTAAAAATATTTACCAGTTAAAGTGTTTATCGAATATATGCTATTTTTCTGGAAACGCAGAACCACACATAGCGGTATGTATATATCATGTCTGAACTACCCCAGGCTCGACCTAAAATTGGCCGTAAAAATCTCACCTGATACGTATCAATCTAAATTTTTTGTCAAAAGCGTTGTTCACGGGTCGGCTTTTTCTTCTAAAGTTATAATGCGTAGCTACCTTTCTGTAAACAAATAGGGCCAAAAAACTTTCCAGGGTCAACGGCAGACGGCGACGCAGACGACTGAGTCGAGTGGCGGGGTGCGGGCCGAGTGGCGGGCCGCCGCCTGCAAAATTACAAAGCTCCGCTTTGTAATTTTCCATGATAAAACCGACCCGTGAAATACACCTTCCACAAAAATTTCGGATTGCTACGTGCAGGGGCCGACTTTTACGGCCCATTTTAGATCGAGCCTGAGTATTTCAAACACCCTATAATCCAAATTTATAACCAATAAAAATCTTAAAACACAATGATAGAATGCCGCCATAGAGATTGTGCGGATAAACGAGTGTTGTTGCAACCTTCATCAGCCGATGGTCCTACTAATAGGAACCCTCTCCTATTCCTCACAATCAAAAGTACTAGTCGTTAAGATAAATTCAAAGTATATAAAAAAAGTTACTTGTTTTAAAATTGTGATATCGTGTTTTGGTATGTTTTATTGCCTTTGAACCTTCTCCTGTACATTAAACAATCAGGATCGGATAAAATTAGTCAGGCACACATTAAAGTACTCCGGGTGACCCAAAAATCTTAAATTGACGGCATTTTCGTGTGAAAGCTGCTTTTAATTGTGGCGTCGCCCACCGTCGCATATATTTTTAGTAGGTCTAACCATCTTCTTTCTGTCACATTCCTCGGTAGCTTAATGTTTTACAAAAAAAAAATAATATATATATATATATAATAGATATATATATTATAGATATATATATAACATATATAGATATGATATAATATATATATATATATGATTACTATTATATATGATAATTTAGTACGTAGCAACGTCCTAAACAGTGGTGGAAATATCGAATGGATTGTCTCTTTTGTAATGTAGGACAGCTTACGTGCTATATTGTCTATCATTAAGTACATTAATGTACAGGGCGTCTCGAAACAATTTATAATTTTTCACACGGACAAAAAAAAAATATCTACGCATTGGCGAACGCTGATCCGGATGCCGAAGTTTCAGCACTCTCCGTTATCTTATTTAGAAGTTACAAGTGATTTTCTGAAATTTTCAGTGGAAAAATGGGGCACATTTTCGCCCGTTGTCAGTAATTGGTGCCGTAGAGCTCCATGTATTCGAGAGCTCTGTCGGTCGCCAGTTTCCCATTGAAAACTTCAGAAAATCACTTATAATGTTTGAATGAGATAACGGTTAGTGCTGAAACTTCGGCATATGGTTCGGACCTCTGGCGCTACATATGGGCGGATAATGAGCGTTCTGCAATGCCTAGTTTATTTTTGCGGTAAAAAAAAAGGTAAAAAACTATAAATATTTGGGGGGAAACCCTGTACTTAATATTGTCCTATCATGACAAAACTCGGCGTGCATATGCTTTAGGTTCTGTAGAATGCAACTATCAAGGTTTTATTGTATACTTATATATGAAAAATTAAAGACATGTTTGTCAGCCCTTTGAAAATAACTTTTTTTTTTAATTATTGTCAAATAAAAGAGGCGTTGCAAACATTATTTTTGTTGTCTAATGCACTCAGTGATTCACAAGGAGCAAATTAGCTACTTTTACGTTACTCCTTTAGATTTCTTGCCATACCCGGCAAGTGCACGAGAACATGCTTTTTTTTTTTTTTTTTGGCGCGTGCAGTGCATCCAGAACATAAAAAAACGAGCTATTTGGAAACTAACACCAGAATAAACTGTGAATTTCCGATTGGACTATTGTAAATATTAAAACAAAATTCCTGTGAAAACATGTAATTATATTGGTACAGTTCATTCTTCACCACCCGTTGGCTTTCAGGTGCACTATATCTTTATGGTGTTTTTTTTTTGTGCTTGTGTACCGTTAAATTTCGTTAATACGCTTAAAGAGCCTCATAATTTCACTGTACTACATTTATATACATATATTAGCACACCTGTTGTTGCTGTCCACACCCCCAACAGCATAAATGAAATTTCCAAGTACTGCGAGACCATGATATGCTCTGGTAGAGTTGAGAGGTGCCATGATCCCCCACTGTCCACGACTCACTTCATACCAAAAACAGCAACGGCTGGAAGTCTTTTCAAGATTTACGGGGCTGAAGTTTTCAAATCCACCTGTGAAAGATGGCAAACATTATACTCCTTTACACAATTGTTATAAAGTATAGGGAATATCTTTTATAAATACCCAGGGTTGTAATTTATGCACAGTTGACTGCTCCCGTGCTACTTGAGGCAACTTAACACTTCCCTGACCCAAAATGATGCATGGGAAACATCGCTACAGCTCACCGCCAAGCCAACATCGTATTGAACGATCCCATAATCGGAAAGCTCCACATTACAGGTTAATATTGCGCAGAAGCCTGGTTTACCATAAATTAATGAGAAAAACTGTGGAGTTATAGCAGTTTCAATGTTGGATTTTTCAGCCAGATATTCGGTTTTGTGGTTCCCTTAAAGGGGACCGCCAAGGACACGCCGAAAATAAAATACGAGGTAACTATGCTGCTAGGACCCATTGTATGCTCCTGAAATCCTGCTAAATTTGTTTTGAAAATGGCGTGATAGTTTCGTGGATAAATCATTTTATATGCGGGAACCTCAAGTCCGCCCCATTCGAAAATTCTGCCGTGATTGTTGGGTCGGTGACGTCAGACGCCCAACGCCCCAACTGCGCCGCGTCCCCTTGCACGGACTCGCAGACTTGGATCTCTCAGCGTCTCGCGCTTCAGCTTCCACGTTTACCTTCAACGTTCCTCCCACCCTCTGGCCTGAATCCTGTGGCCCGAGTGAACACTGTAAGCAACTGCACAAGGCCCGAGCAGTTATTCTTAAAGAACTGCGCACGACCGCCTTGACTCTCCCCCTTCCCCCAACAAACTTCACACGTGTAGAGGGCGCCATCTTACTACGTGCTCAAACTCACACTCATGGCCACCCCACTATACACTCTTGATACAGGGGTTCCCCGGACGCCCCTCTTGTAGGCACTCCGGAAACTTTCCTTCCAACACATACACGATGGGGAATGTCCGCACACGAGAGCACTCATATCTACCACTTTGCAACAACTCACCCCCAACCTCCTCCCAGGGGCGGACGCAGGTATTTCCTGAGGGAGGGGGTCAGGTGTCGGTCAGCGTATCATGCTTAACCCCCCCCCCCCCCCCCACCCCGTTTTCACACGCTAAATTTTTACACATGCTGGATCCAAGAGTTCGGTCAGGACATGCTCACTCTCTCTCCCCCCCCCCCCCCCCCCTCTCTCTGAATCCGCCACTGCCTCAACCCTACCTCCTGGAAGAGCTGGCTCGCCCCACTAAAAGAACACCAACCGCACCTATTGCCAATCCGGATCCGGCACGTTCACGACGTGCTTGGGGAAAAGTGGTAGATTTACTCGTCGAGCGCCGGACCAGGTGTTTGTTTTACAATAAATATTCTCTCACTCTCTTCCAGGTTTCGAGCACGCGGTTTCGAGATGGTGACGTCTACGGCATTACTCGCTTCGTCGGAGCCTTCGACAATTATCAAACGATGTTAGAAGCTGGTCATTTTGACTTCGACCGGCTCGCGACCAGCTCCAGTGACGACGACTTGATCGTCACGGTTGAACTGGCCGTCGCCCGCGACGATCGCGCACGTGCATGCAGGGTGGAAGATCAAAGGGCAAGGGGACGAGAGCAAGAGTATACATTGAACTGTGGCGAGGCGAGCCGGGTCAGCATGGTGGCGCCTAGAATGGGAGAGCGTTCAACTAAGTATAACAATCACGTTGTTTGTGTGCAACATAGAGTGACTAACCTGAGGAGTGTTGCCTGGTCGCCAGACAAAAATATCAACATTCTAAAATTGATTATTCCAACTACTATTATCAGAAAAAAATAACCAGCCTCAGTGTAGATGAGCTATGCCGCCTTCTCGAGTTCTGCCTTGGCAGTACGTACTTCAGCTTCAAGGGTGAGATTTTCAAACAAGTCAGCGGAACGGCAATGGGCGCCTCTATTTCTGTCACGACGGCAAACCTCACAATGGAAGTGGTTGAACAGAAAGCGCTTAGCACTTTCGCCAACAGGCCAAAAGAGTTCATGCGCTATGTAGATGATTGTTTTTGCATCGTGAAGAAATCAGAGGTGAACAACTTCCTCGCACACCTGAATTTCATAGAACCGGCCATCCAGTTTACTGTAGAATACGAGAGAGATGGAGTCTCGCCGTTCCTCGATGCTCTCGTGCAAAGGCAAGGAGACAAGCTGGGATTCACGGTCTACAGGAAGCCAACACACACCGGACGCTACCTTGATTTTGACTCGAACCAATCAACGAGTCCCAAGACGTCTGTGGTCTCTACTCTCTTGTCTAGAGCAATGACCATCTGCTCGTCGGAAAGAGACAGAAGAAAGGAGAAACAGACCATACTTGCTGACCTCCAAAAAAAACGGCTATTCAAGGAGTTTTGTTCAACGCGTCGCCCGTCGACAGTGCTGCAAGCGCAACAACCATGGATCGTCGGGTGACACACAGTCCCGCCCCATCGCGCGCATCAGCGTCCCCTATGTAAAAGGGACGAGGGAGACACTGGCGCGCGTGCTCCGAAAAGAAGGGATCCAAGTGGCGCACAAGCCAGTTTCAACATTAGGACGCCTCACGCCAAGGCCGAAAGATTGCCTCCCAAAAGAGAAAGCACAAGGCGTGGTCTATAAGATACCGTGCACAGAGTGCCCCGCCGCCTACATCGGTGAAACTATATCTTTTCCCGAACGCATGCTGTATAAACATAAAGAGCAAACCATTTTTTTTTTTTTTTTTGCGCCAGCACCAGAACGATGTGCGCAATTTCGATCGCGAGCGTAGCGCCGTCGCGGAACATTGCGAGGTATTTGATCATCGGATCGACCTCGGGAACGCGCACGTGATAGACACGGAGCCACATGTTCGATAACGTCTGCTCTTGGAGTCATGGCATATCCAGAACCCCTCGGGGCCTTAGCATCTATTTACGTCCATGGCCTGCGTCACGTTCACAAAACACCAACTCGGTAGAAGAGGAAGGAGAGGTCGAGGCTCGCGCTGTCCCATTCCATTTTTAGTCACCCCTGAAGAAGGAGTCAAGTCGACCCCGAAACGTTGGGAACTGTTTGTTTCTAAACTTTTCGTTTGAGTTTTCTTTTTTATGATTGTTCCCCAAACCAGACAGATTTCTGTCGAAGATGTTTACTTTCAACTACTATTATGCATTATTGCAATTACTATAATGGAACTTAAATTGATTATTGCAACTACTACAATGCAGAGGCAAGTGACCCCCGCTGGGGGTCACTTGCCTCTACATTGTGCTGCCTGTAATTGGCAGCCCAAATTCAACAACATCACCATCATCGGGAGGGGCACAGATAAAACTACCAGAGAATTATTGGAAGCGTATGCAATAACAAAAGAGGGGCAAGATGCATGCGTCAGCCAGACATCGGTTTTTCTTCACAAAAAAGAAATTGCCTATCTTGACACGTGCTGAAGCGATAGTGCGGTTTACTTCGTTGGTGTTTTTTCAATAAATGTTTAGTTGTGAGTTCAGCGCTTGTGTCGCTCGCACCTTCCTTTCGTCCTTGTCTTTTTTGCGCGCTGTTTATTTCCGTTTACTATGACTACAACTTGCATCGTTTTAGACAACAAAAAAAAAATACGACCTTTGGGGTGTCAGCGCCCCTTTAAATGCCCACAGGGGGCTTTGCATAAAGGGAGGAGGGGGCGGCAGCAATATTTAACAAAAAATTAGAGAATTCAAAAGGAACACTAGGTTACTTTTAACACACACAAACGTAATGCCAAATGTCGTGGAGTGTGGCAATGGAATATCAGAAAGTATCAACTCCCGGCATGCGAGGAATGTGACCAATGGCTTTAGGATGAAAATATACTTGCCAACAATATAAATGTGGCCATCCAAATAGACTGCTTTGTGGCCATAGCGATGAACTGGGAGCGTTTTTCTTGGGTTCCAGCTGTTAGTCTTTACGTCGTAGCTGAGGATAGGACAGTTGGATGGTGCACGATCGGTAAGATCTCGCTCTGCTCCTCCGATTAGAAAGAGAGTTCCTTGATGATCAGAGTTCTGGAACCAAACGGTGTACAATGGTAGCATCGTATATGGCACTTCCTCTAGATCAGGGGTTATCATCTTTATCGAGGAATACCTACCTTTGTTGACTGATATCCAAGGATCCCCTTCCAGACTTGGCATTGATGCCAGGGCAGAAGTCTCGAGGCCTTGTAAACAATAATGCACGCACTGGGGAGTGTTTGTCACAGTTATGCATCAATGGGTGGCTCAGATCTGCTAAATACTGCTTAAACTGAAGAAGAAAAAAAAACTTTACTTAGGGGCAGGAACGGTCAATAAAATCTGGGAGGGAGAGAGAGAGAGAGAGAAAGGGAATAAACTTTTATTAAAGTGCCATGGTTCGGTGCCCATCGACAGTTACCACTGGTTCCCCAGTACACCACGGACATGCTGTACCAGCAGGGGCAGTAGTGTGGCGACGAGGTCATGTTTGGGGGGCGAGCCAGCCTGCCCAGTCAGGGGTTGGGAATGGGGTGAGAGAGTGGAGAGGAGGAATTTTAGTGGGGATTGGGCGTGGGGATAACGCCGGAGCATGTGCTCGTTAGAGGGGTATTCTTGGCAGTGGGGGCATGAAGGAGATCCAGGGAGACCCTGCATCTGATGTGTAAAGAGGGGTGTGAGAAGGAAGGAGTTTGAGCTCTGCGAAGGCTGAGGGCATCCTGTCTGTAGAAGGAGCTCAAATACGCTACTCCAAATGTGAAATTATTGGCTTACAATTCACTCGTTAGACCTAAGCTTGAATTTGGTAAAATAACTTGGGACCCTCATAAAAAATCTAATTCTGAAATATTGGATCAAGTTCAAGGACGTGCTGTGAGGTTTATTTATAAAAAAATTTAAAGGAACTGATTCGCCTTCACTGTAGATGAGAACCAAAAAAAAAAAAAAAACGAACTAGAGAGCTCCGTAGACGAATAGCCCGTTTTAAATTTTTGCACTGTCTTTATAAAAAAAAAAGCTGTCATTTGATTCAGATTATTATTTAAAACCGCTTTCCACAAGACGAACTAGGCACCATCATCATTATTCCTTAGCACCATACTTCGCACGCACTAACCTGTTTAAATTTTCTTTTTTCCCTGGCGCGATTAAGGATTGAAATTCTCTTCCATATTCGGTTATTTTACCTTCGGATTTTGCTTTATCATTAGATCATTCATTCTAGAATTATGTGAGACGTCGTTTTAGATATATTTTTGTATTTCGAAGTGTTTCGGTGTTGATAAATTCTGTGTTTATTTACTTCGATATTGTGCTTCTTGACTGGGGAATCGGTTCTAATGCTTGTATTGTTGTATTATATCGCCTGTCTTGGGTTATATACTGATTTGCTTGTCTTGTTTCTTGCTTTGTTTTTGTTTTTTTATTTGTTTTTGTAGTTATACAGGTATTTTATGCTTGTACTCTGCTCATCCTGCCCGGACACTTGTGGTCTGCTGTATAAAAAATTGTGGCGATAAGTGTCTGCGATCGCGTATAAGGGTTGTTCGTGCCTTGTGTAGGATTTTGCGGTGGGGACGCGTGGATCATATTCGTCTGGCCAAACTTCCGAGGGGCCCGGGGAGGGCTCGTCGCGGGTTAGAGCGGGTGCGCGTACGTTACCCTCTATAGCTTCGTGGGCAGGGATCCACTGGACAGTTACGCGAAGGGAGGGCTGTTGGGTTATATGATGGAGGGTCTTGGTGTGAACGTGCGGGGGAGTATATTGTGCAAAAAGGCACGGCTTGCCGACTGACTGTCCGTCCTGATATGTCGTCGGTAGGCTGGTGGGGAAGGGTGATGGCCTCAGATGTGGCCAGGAGTTCTTCTGAAGTGAGGTCTGGAACCTGGATGTGTGTCGAGGTGTGTGTGTAATGGGGACTGTAGGCGGCGATACGAGAGCGCGTCCGGAAACGAGACGCGTCCGTGTAGTAGGCTGTTGTGTGAGGCGGGATCTGTGCACCGTTGATATGGTGTACTCTCTTTGCGCGATGTGCTTCGTTGTGCTCAACCGACATGTGCTTGGGGATAGGGATCACGCGTACGCGTCGGAGGGATGTACACGGCCCGGCCGGGAGGGAAAAGGGGGGGGGGGGGGGGGGGGGTAAGTGCGCGGTGGATAACCGAGGAGTTGTAAGAGTTGCCTGCCCAGTTTGGACGCTTTGAGGTGTTCTTGCTGCGCTTGGTGATGAACCGTGATACGGTCTTCGAGAGAATTGAAGAGGCCTCTAGCTTCGATAAGGTGGTTGGGTGCGCATCGGGGGACGTCAAGGGCAAGACGGCGGCATTTCCGGAGGGCAGTGTCTAATTGCTTCATCTATGTGGATGAGTTTTTGGTAAGGCAGTTGGTACATGACGCGCGAGTATATAAAGGCCTCAATGGTCGTGTTGATATCGTGCTCTTTGAGACCGACCTGGAGGCGTGTAACTCTGCAGGAAAATCTGGGAGCTGAGAGAACCCATGAGAATACTCTGAGAAACCCCTGAGTTCCTGAGAACAGTTTGAGAATCCATGCTCTATGAGTCTATACATAGATTCTCAAGCTGAGTTACATAGGAACCCAAGGCCCAAATATTTTCCAGAGCACCCCGATGGGATTCCCAAACTCAAAAATGTATTGAACTGCCCATACACCTGAGCAAACTTTTGCCTGTTTAAAGGAGCTGTGCAACAATTTCAGGGCTTTGCTTAAATAATTGTGGAAGCTGATGCCTGACACTTCTGAAGTGAACTACAGAAAACAGATTTTGCCTGGATACCATAGTTTTTATTTTAAAAAAATGAAAAAGATCCAGGTTTTTGGCCACCTCTCAACTCGTACATCGTCTTCCGGGTCACGTGCGCAGTGACGTCGGTGGGGTAGGCGCGGGGTTCCGGTAAAATTATTTCTCTGAGCCATCAGTAAGCAGCGAGAACTCATCCGCTCGCGACCGCGTGACCACGCGTGCTGGCGGGCGCAGCGCGAACAATATGGTGAAAGAAAAAAAGTCTCATCCGGGTCCGGCCATACCCGTCCGGCCCTTTCCCCCTTCCCCTCCGGCTTCTGGCGGCTGTTCGCGGTAGCAGATAGAGCTGACGGTTTTGTGGACCTAGGATAGATGGCGCCACTAAAACTCCGTATAATAAAAGTTTTGTCGATGATACCAGGTTTTTGACGCATTTATATTTATGTTGGAACGACAAGATTTATAGAAAAGTTACCTTTTATCGAGCAGGTATTCGCACAACTTGCTATCATTCTACAAGGCCCCCATTGACGTCTTGCCGCGTGTTTCTCATGGCCGCCACTCGCTACTGCAGGTCGGGGAATATTCTAATTTTTGCCTCGCTCGCAACATTTCGATGAAAGGAGGTCTGTTTTCTGTCATTTGTGACAAGCTGAACAATGTCAAAAGTAGAAGATGTTAATTCTTTCAGCGTTAAAATCGTTGCACAGCTCCTTTAAGCATGCAGCGCATATTTTATGAGGTCTGAGCTACAAATTGATACATAACTATGAGTTGAACACTCCTTAGTATGTGCATTACTGTTTACTAGGTCCGTAGGCTCCTGCAATGCTTTACTGCATCAGTGCAAAGACCAGAAGGGGTTTCTTGGCTGCTATTTACGGCAGACAGGGGTTCTTCCAGATGGCAAAGTTGGAACAACCCTTTGCTCTAGATAGTATGATGCAACCCTAAATGCTACAAGGGGCTCTTTTCAAATTAGGACATGAGACTTACCTCACTCAGTACTTCGTTTGAACTGCATTCCGTCTGCACAGATACAGATGCTGAAGCTACTACAGGCTTCTGATGGGTCTCTTGCACATCGTTTGAAGGATTCATTTTCATTCCTTCAATAAACAAGGGGAGCTTTCGTGAGACAGTCTCGCAAAAGTCAGCTTCATTTGCTTGGCACATTCTTCTTGGCCAGTCACCTCCCTCATTGTTGCGGTTGTTACCACTGCTGGTACAGTTAAGTGAAGAGAGACTGGGATCTTCTATTTTGCTGGAACATGTGTCTTTGTTTTCGCTTTTAGAATGGGAGTAGCACCGAGAAAACAGTGTGCTGCTTCTATCTCTTTTTTCACTTTTTTCAAGACTGTGCGTGTGCGTCGTAACTTTGGAACTGCTGCTGTTTAATGAAAAAGACTCCTCTGCATTCGAGTTCGTTTTTTCAGACCCCAGAGCGTGAAGGTGGCTTGCAGACTCGCTTGTAGAGCAATCGTCATGCACACAGCCCACTCGATCAGACTCCGATTCTTGTTTACACAAGTTCTTAATGCATTTCTCATCTATAGAAATGTCCTTAGGACCTTGCAGCTCCAAGTTTGAGGGTGGCTCTGGAGGGTTTTGAAACCCAGTGAGAGTGAGTGAGGCAGAGAGGAACAACGGAGGAGCTTCACACTTCGTGGTTTTCACTGCTTCGTTGACCTGTGTGTACGACAAAAACATAAAACCTTATTCTAGAATAAGGGACGAGGTTAATATCTAAAAATTACCTTTAGAGATGATTTCTTAGATAGCACCTTGTACTGACGAGATTTACGTGCAAGATGGCTGACTTCTGCTTCCTTTCCAGCAGCCTTGGCAACCCAAAAGCTAGAAATGACGCAACACATTACACAACTGCAAATGGCCAAATTTAATTAGCGGGTCATTGAATGCCGCAGCGTTAAGAGCAAGATAACTGACTTGCGCATGACAGTGGTGGCACTGCCACCTAACGTAGTAGTGCTGCTCAGAGTCCTGGCTCGACCCTGGTGTTAGTGACGGTGAGCTCTTTGAACTCTCGGCACACTCTGTCTTTCGTAAAGACAGACGGAGTAGAGGAGGTCGAGTATTAATTGGTATCCCCTCAGGACTGAAAGCGGTACGCCGCGATGATCTGGAAGATCCTGAACTTGAAGTACTGTTCCTCGAACTATTTCTGCCCCGGGGCTCGATTTTTCTGGGTTGCCTTTATTGTCCACATCATAAGAGAGAGTCTGCTTACAATCACATTGGCTCATCATTGTCCCGTGCATCGGAGAAGACGTACGTACAAACACACCATGGTGTTCGGCGATTTTAATGCCCATATTGATTGGTGTAGTCATGGCGAGGGGGGAGCGCCTCGAAAGCGCACAACACGCAATCGCGATATATATATATATATATATATTTTTAGGCTGGCGATAGCAGTTACATGCAGAACGAAATGGTACGACGCGTTGGAAATATAGCCGAATACAACCATAGCCTTTAAGATTCTTCTCGGTGCGCAATTCTGTCCGGGACCATTTTGTAGGAATTGATTTTGGACAGAATTTTTTTTTTTTTGCCTCTCCTTGCCCTTGTTGTGACAGTCATGGTTGATTGGGCTATTAATAACAAACTTGGGCTATCTGCTTGTGCCATAGCCTGGGGTTAGTTTTGGGGAATTTTCAATTATTACTTGGAACCGGCAGAAATACCGCCAAATCAATTTTGGGTGCAAAATATATAAGACGAGGGTTCAATTAAATATATAAGATATTATTATACCCATAGTTCTTGATTCTAAAAACACAATTCCTAAAACAAAAAACACGCCAAAATTGTTTTAACAATAGAACGATCTCACCAAGCGTTCGGTACATGCGTGACGCCGCCACACTTTAGTTTACACAGGAGACAGGTGGCAATGCACGACACGGCTCGTGCCGTCTCATGATATGCACGCGCAAAGCCCCAGCAAGGTCGTTGCACGTGCAAAAAGACTAAAGTTCCCTGCATGCATCGCGGCAGCGGTGGCATAGCCAAACTGGCTGGTAAGATCGGTCTATTGGATTGAGCCTGCAGAACACGACCTCTTGAATGCTTCCTTCCTTATAGGGAGCATTCACTGGCTTCCACAAGCTTCCACGATTATTTTGCAACCTGCATTCCACACCATAAAGATTTCCGGTGTTGGAAGCCTATTAATGTGAGCTCGTTCTGAGCATGCGCTCTAAACAGCGCCGCACTTTAACACGCGAAGAGCCGCATGCGGCTCGGGAGCCGCAGCTTGGCCGCCCCTGCACTATATATAGGCCTCGTGCTGCGCTATGGTGGATAACAATAACACTGTTGGGCTCAATTTGACCCAGCATTCGGCGGAACCACCATTCAAATTTGTTTGAGTTCCTTTCCTCATGGCAGTTTCCCTTTGATCCACGAAACATGTCCAGGCATTCGGGAGCAAAGCCTGTCTCACTGCCTGCATGAGTGTAACAATCACCTTTCCACCTCTCTCTGAAGGGGTCTTGAGCCCGGTGACCAACCCAAGAAGGAACGACTTGCTGTCTTTGCAGTCCTATCGGTCCATACGTCAGAGGTATGGCCGGAGTTGACCCAATTCTCATTTGATAATGGATTTTGCGGTGCTTGTCTCTGTGCTTCGTGATCGCTCTCAGGTATCGTCATCTCAACTCAAGGATGTCTTAGCTCCTTCTCGATGAGGAAAGAGTTGACGTTCCGTTTCAATGTTTTGAAGCCCGACATATATCTATAGGCTCAAAGCACGGCGGCAGCAGGTCGTCTTTTTTGAGGGCAGAGGCGATCTCCCCCAGTATTAGGATTTCACTTCGACGGAAGAGGTTGTGCATTAAGGATTTCACAGTCAGTGGTGGGAACACGACGTAGAAATCTCTCCTCCTCCAATTACCTCGACCGCGGGCGTTTCTTTAGTGGCGATTCCGTAGCTTCTTTGCCATGTAAACAGAGCTAACACTAACGCCTGTCACAGTTGCAGTCAGAGTAACAACTTTATCTAACCGTTTTTTTTGGTATTGCCCGCGCATCTAAGAATAACCGTTTAAAATACATTATCTCGTACGGACATATGGTCTGCCTCGGCAGGACAGTTCCGCGCTCGCATGGTTGTTGAAGTAGACACGAGGGTCAACGAATCCGGAGGACAGAACCCACTGCGCCGCTCGAGCAGTTGAAGCTGCCATTTGAGCAAGCTGACCTTTTGTGGCTCGCGGCGGCTACAAAGTATCGTTCGTATAGAAGCATTTCTAATTTAGCCTTACGGAAATAATAGGTTACACTGCGCTGCAAAAAGAATTACTTTAATGACGCCCAACTTTTACGAGGACTATCTGCCAGACGGATGAACCTGTGAGACGGCATGCGACCAATAAGCATTCAGCAGGGTGGACACACCTACGTTTTTCCTGAGATGACAGCGAGTACAGTACGCCTCGAAATTTACGAGGCAAAAATGAACCACCTTAATGCACGTTAGGTAAACAATTGAGCCTTTTGTATCTAGGCGTAGGCGATTTTTCCGGCTTCTTTTTAGGCGTAAGGTCTACTGCGCATACGCTATAATAGATACCCCTCTCAGAAACAATAATGTACGGAATCTCTAACGGTTTTATCGTATTAGAATTCCAAGAAACGGTTCATAATTCATTGTGTACGTGTTTTTTTAATAATGATATTATAAGAAAATACATACCTTCATTTACCTGCAATTTATTACTCTTTTTTAATTCTTACAACAAGCAAGATATGTATCCTGATTATCATTCCGTTACGCCTGTCAAGCCATCGGCGTTTTGTCGGTAGAGGAGCGACAAAGAATAACCCAGAAACTTATTTCAAGACGCAATAGTGTTTAAACTGCCAGAGTGCACCATAAAAAGAATCGCTGAAAGCGTAATAATAGGCTTTAAAAGAATTGGTCTCAATGGGAATCGAGCCTAGAGCTTTCTTCGCCGGTGCAAAGGTGCCATGACCTAACCATCCCGCTAATCATGCACCACTGTTTGACGTTCTAATACCCCCATATAAATCACTTGACTAGGTGTAACTCTTCGGTATTATTTATCTCTAATTTTTGGCAAACACCTTCCTCGGCAGTAACGGTGCTTGCTGCTCCTAAAACACACGGACGCGGTTCATTTAACTTACATTTCGAACACCTTGGCAGGTTTTCTGAGAGAGAAATGCGGCTTTTACGATCGAAGCAAAGAGGCATTCTCGGCCACCATTTAAGTGCTATTTCGTCCCTACATAGGTAGAAATTCGTTTTTATCTGTTGGAGCAAAACTCCGCAGTAGTCAGTAAAACGCCCCAGGGAGGCTGTGATAAAGTCTACTGGTATAGTAGGATGTGCTTATGTGGAGCACCAACTCAGTAAAATTCGGTGCTCGGCATCAACCTGTCTAAGTTAAACGCAAAAAAAAAACAAAAAAAAACCCAATATCAATGAATCTCGGATAGGAGTTTACTGTTTCTCTGCATATTAGCCATTCAAAGTCACGCACTTTTGCCAGCGATGGACAACCTGCCTGAGGTCATTGTTACAGAATTCCTCATTCTGAGTGTTCAAGAATCGCTCCACTTCAGTAATCATTTGGTCATCGTCCTTGAAATGCTTTCCTCGCAGTGGAGTGTTCATGTGAGGGAAGAGGAAGAAGTCACTAGGTACGAGGTCGGGTGATTATGGGGGGTGATGAAAAAATTTGAAATTTCATAACCTAAAGAGGCCGCGTGGGACAACGTCGCCTGTGCCGAGTGAAGGCCTGTCCAAACAGGACACTACAAACATCGTGAGGCGACACGACTCTATCAAAAATCATGGAAATTGAAGCGTCCGGCATTCCGATGTTTGTTTGGACACCGGCCAAGCGAACATCACGATTTTCCTCCTCGCTTCCTCCGCTTTCGGTGACCTTGGTTCTCGTCAGACTTGACTTCACACGCCACCTGCCACTGCTTTCCATGTATTCTGCCGGGCCTTCAAATACTTGGCCGTGTTTTAAAATTTACTCGATCTAATTTCAGGGTAAGGGTTTTGTACCTTTGCGTATGAAGAGCTACCCGCGTCCATGCGTCGTTTTATCTGTGTTAGCGCGTGACACGACCCGCCGGAGTAGCTTGGGTCTATTTGGGTAAGATTTCGAACACACCCCTTCCCTTTCCCATTTTCGGGACCTGAAGAGCAGCGGAGGCCTTGAGCGATTGACCGACAGCCAACAGAGCTTCTGAGTGGCTCTCCGGACCCACGTGATGAACATGTTCAAATCCTCCGTGAAAGTCACGGGCGACCTTCGGCAAAAAAAAAAAAAAAAAAAAAAAAAACGGACGGAAGCGGAGCGTTGCACGATTTATGTCGGAGTCGTATAGCCTCACGATTTTTGTAGTATCCTGTTCGGACAGGCCTTGAGTCGGGGCATTGCCATGAAGCAGATGGACGCCTTTCGTGAAGTTCCCTCTGCGCTTTGCCTTGATAGTTTCTCGCAATTTGGTCAGAAGCTCACGATAATAGTTTCCTGTGATCGTTTCACCTTTGTGAGTGTAATCTGTTAAGAGAATGAATATCCTTGGCATTGCTTCCCTTCAAATGGAGAAAAAGGATCACTGCACGTGCTTCAACTTTCCCGACGGGCGGTGCCATTTTTGTTTCGACGCCCTGGTGGCGTTCCGAGATACTATGAACGCTTTTCGTTTCCTTTCGTTCTCAGTCACGTGGGTTCCGTATCTTGTATGCGGGACTAAAAAATAATAAAAATATCAACCTGGAATAGGCGAGGAAATATAGGTGAGGCAAAACAAGAATGTGTGACAATCACGGATGTTTCGTGAATACCTTCCAGCGGTGTGGAGATATCAAAACGACGTTTTAACGCGTACCAGATGTGACAAAATTCAAGATGGCTGCGTCCTTGTAGAAAAGGTGTATAGCAGGCGATGTTCATGCTGTGCCCAAACTAGAGAGACGCGCGCTCGTGGTGCATCACCACGAGCGCGCTTTTTTACTGCCGATAATACGACCTTTATGAACGCCCCTCGTATGATTGTTCAACTTACCAAACAGCACTGAGGATCATGATTCGCACACTGCGGATGTTGGAAAGTCCCGGTGGCGTCTTAGTTTCCAGGCACTGGTTGAGCTCAATGAGGTTCATAAGGGCAAACCGCACACAGTGCATAAGCCTTGAAGCATAGGCCATCCTTGGGTGCACCTTGTGATTTATCCAATGGCAAGCTGCACTGAACACATCCATTTCTCTGTGGGACAAACCAAAAGACACCTTCAGTGGTACCAGAACTATATTGATTCGATAGCTTAACAAAACAGCATGGCCAGGGGCGGATTTAGGGGTCATGGGTCAGGCTTGGAAGGGAGGGGGAAGGGGGGGGGGGGGGTCTTTTGGTCACGGATAGATGTGACGTCGCTGGTGTTGACCTAATATTTGGCATTTAACCAAAAACTAAACATATTTTTTAAATAAGCTGGTGTATGTCGTTTTTCTAAGTTGACCTTGAAAGGTTTAGGGGAGGCGGTCGCCCCACCCCCCCCCCCCTAAATTTGCGCCTGGGCACGGCTAATTATGACAGCCATAATCACTTTGTTACCGGTTTCCGATTGTTCTTATGTAGTGGTGCTGGAACCATATAAGCCGTCCAGAAAAAAATTAGACGATCAAAGCTAGGAATCCACGCTCTGTCTTTGTGAAGCCGTCAGCGACTAAAGACCGACACTCTAAGACGAACAAGCTGCAAGTAGTTAAGAGCGTAGCTTTTAAATGAAGCACTTGACAGAGTCAGTATGCAGGGCATCCTCTATACTTCGTCTCGCCTTAGGATGGACTATTGTTTGCCGCGCACGCTAAAAGCGTGAGCTAGTTGCTTTAGATGAAGCATCGCGAAAAATAGATCCCGCGAACAATTCCGGTAAAATGTAAACACATTGGAATCCATATTAAGATACCAGCGCGTCGAAAAAATTAGAACCCGCGAATTATTCCGAAACTTCAGCTTTGACCTAAATCGCGAAATATTGAGCCCGCGAAAAATAAGTCATTTACAGTATATACATGGTGTTATTTTTTATTCGGAACAGATTTTGTTTTTTTTAAAGGCGTCTTTACTGCTACGTGAGTGCCACCTCACTATCTGTTTCTTGAGGTCGGCGCACATTCGATGGGCGAACAATCGTCACAGTCTGGTGATTAATTAACTAAATTTCGTTAATTAAATTCTTCATTACTGAAAATAGACATATGGTTCCAATTAGATACTTGCTGAGCCTCATTTAAAACTACTAAATCAGTAATTTTCAGAAAGACTGAGTGGGTGAGAAGCCGCAATAGTGCCCTAAATTTACCACTCGTGCAGGAGGTACGAGGCTGCAGCTATGATAAGAGACGGAAAAATCGCGCGGGCGCCTTATCGCACAGGTAGCTTTATAACTGCTGCACGAGTGGTAAGTTCAGCGCACTACTGCGCTTCTCACGCGCTCAAATTCGTTTTGAGAATTACTGATTTATTGGTTTTAAATGACGCTCAGCAAATTTCTAATTGGAACCATTTGTCTATTTGCGCTAATTAAAAAGCTAATTAACGAATTTTTTTTTTTGTTAATTTCCCGCCACATTGTGACGGCTGTTCGCCTCTCGAATGGCCGCCGAGCTGAAGAAACATTATGTGAAGACGGCATTGAAGTAGCAGTGAAGACGCCTTTTTAAAAAAATCTGTTTCGAATAAAAAATAACACTCTGTATATTCGCACCACTAACACTTCGGTGAGGAAGGAGAATGGTTACGGAAATCTTCAAACTAAGAAACTACGTCTTTTTGATTGGTATCTTCCACCTTTGATGACAAATCTGTGTAGATGCTGATTAAACCTGACTCTGCTCCTAGTTTGTTTCGAAAATGCACACTCGTATAAATCTAAACGGTTTCCACTTATGCATGTGTTGTGCGTAGTTAAGTAATAAATTTTAATCAATGTTTAGTGACCCTCCGGTGGAATAGTCACCTTGTAGTAGTACTTTCTCCGAGAACAAGCACGGTGACTATGCCGTGTGTTTCAGAGAAGGCTTTACAAAGTCCGTAAAAATAGGGTGGTTAAGAAAGAAAAAAGCTCTTTCCGGGAACAAACAGCCAGTCACTGCGGACGTCAAGGATTGCAAAAAGAATTATAATTGGTTAGATGAATAACTAAATTTTACTAATTAACTTTTGAATTAACAAAAATAAACATTTGATACCAAATTAAAAAAAAAAAAATCAAAGCATCATCGAAAACCACCAAATCAACTCATTTTAGAAATATCTAAGGCAGGGGCACCATTTTACGGCGTTCCGAAAAAAACAAACGAAAAAAAACCGAAACGCTCAGTTTGGACGCGTTCCTCGGTTTCGGTTTCTTATCAGAGCGCATCTTTGCGCCCGTAGTCCTTCTGCCCGGTGGCTGAGGCGCGCAACACATGGGCGCCAGACTTCTCACAATCCTACGAGGGGGGCGAGGCGGTAGCTTCGCGCCTTGGGCACTCGGAACCAGGACCGCGGGCGCAAAGACTCGCTCCGATAAGAAGCCGAAACCTAGAAACGCATCCATCCAAACAGAGCGTTGTTGTTTTTTTTTTTTTTTTTTGGAAAGCCGTAAAATGTTGCTTTTGTCTTAGATCATTCTAAAATGAGTTGATTTTAGTGGTTTTTGATTATGCTAACCCAGTGCTTTCATTTGAACCATATGTTCATTTTTAAAACTTTAAAAGTTAATTAGTAAAGTTTAATTAATTGGTTGGGTAATTAACATTCTTTTTGAAATCCTTGACGTCCGCCGGGGCTGGCAGTTTGTTCCCGGAAAAAGTTTATTCTTTCTTAGCCACCCCATTTTTAGGGATTTTCGAAAGCCTTCTACGAAACACCCGGTATATAACCAAATTTCACTGTACAACCACCTGCAGATACTCGGCCAGAACAATTGTTGATACTTACCCCCGGCAGCCAAGGACATCGGCCGACAACAGTTCACACACATCTTTGGCATCAAGCTCCAAAAACTCTTTGGACTCTGAGACAAGCGAAAAATTTGAGATGAGGTGGTGGAACGCTGAATTTTTTTCCTCCGGAATGCTCATGCGTTTGGCTGTTTTGTAGAGGATAATTTGCCGTCCAATTGGGCTTGTGTGAGTTTCCATCTGCCAGAAATAGAAAGGAAAAAAGTACCATCACAAAAAAAATTTTCCAAGACTCGCGCGTGTGCGAGCTTTGGTCCCACCTAACAGCGGACGCACGTGTGTACTTCGGTGAAAATGACCGCTAGGCCGGCTTGTTTGAAACAGTGTGTTATTATGACGGTCTAGAAAAACAAAAACGAGTGCCACGGCAAATTGAAATAAGGGTTACCGCGCAGGCGAACTGGTGAGCGATCATAGTGAAATAAACCTTGAGACTAGAAACAAAACTTTGATAACATAACACGTCTCGTTTAAAACGGTGTTGTCGTTGTCCAATTTTTATCCCTAGTCTCAAGGTTTTCTTTTTTTCACTATGATCTTAAGGCGAGCACATAAGACGCCATCTTCACATGTCGCACTGGACAAGCGATATAGCTTTGGCAGTGCTTTGTTTCAGGAGACATCGTTTCGAGCAAGCTGGTCACATTTCTTCAGGACGCAAACGTGACTCGTCAAGTCGGTTGCTCGGAGGGCAGCCAATGCATATTGTACGCATGCGTGAGCAGTTTGTGCCTGCGCAGAACTTCCCACCGGCGATAGTTCGTACGTACACCGCTTGGTGCGACTTTATGCGAAAAAGGTTCATTAAGCAGTAACCAGCTTTCATGTTCAGTTTCCGAGTGACGTCCGACTACATCGACCAACATTCTGAGGTCACACGTAATTGTATGTTGAGTCTGGCTACCGCAGAAGTCCCTGGATCACTGTGTTCCAATTTATGTTGAAGCGCCCGCTACATAACCAGTCCAACTACCATATTTTCTCAACCACACCAGGGGTATAGTCCGCAGGAACAAATTTCGGCAGAATGGGTGTTTAATTCTTCGTGTCTTACTCCTGTTAAAAATGGCAAGTTGTTAATTTCCCAACAAGTCGCAGTCCATGCTAACAATACAACAATATAAACGTAAATTTGTCATGTTTTTAAAGTTCTATATTTTTGTAAATCATAGTTTGAAAAAAAGTGCTAATGAGCATGAACATGCTTTTTTTATTCGAGAGGCGAGCGTGGTTGCTGAAAGACTCCGTGGCCACCTATTTAGCTGTAGTAAAAATTTTGCAACCGGAAGCAGTGGGTGATCCACAGTGCCACACTGCCCACTTGTACGCAGCAGTCTTGCGCATCGTCCTCAGGCGCATAGAGGGCGAAAGCAACACACTAACAGTCTCAGCTTTATTTGCTGACTATAATGCCGAGTGTGAAACAGCGCGATCTTGACAACCGCACTGATAACGATCGATTTATAAGATATACCCTCGCGTAGTCTGCACCTTTAGACAGTTCGCACACCGTAGAACAACAAACTTTTAAAGGGAAAATGAAAACGATTTGGAAGTTCAGTTTAAAGATTTAAACAGAAGTCATCTTTATTCTAAATATTATATTGCGCGCCCCACAAATTATTTTTTTTTTTTTTTAGTGGAGCTTGCGCGCCGCCCAAATAAATTTAACAGATAGAGCCATATTCACGCCGGGCTGACGCCAGGGGAAAAAAAAAACTGATTTTGAGTGACATAGAGCGTGACATCCCCTGAGGCTCGTCGGACGATTGGTCGAAGTGAAACGTGCTTTCTCGTTTTCACTTTCGATCGTGAATTGTTAATAAAAGTGCGTACTTTTAATTCGGAAACATCGGAAATTGTATATTTTTTTGTCAGAAAGGTTCACTGCAATAGAAATAAAATCAGATATTGGGCGGGGGATTGACTTGAAAAGCGTTTAGTCTGGAAACATTACACGACTTCTATTTTATTTTCTGATGAGCAAAACAACAAAAAATTGTAGAGCCATTCCACTCTGTGAAGGTGGTTGGCCAGCGGCGCTGTAACGACACCTACAACGATTTACCCAGTGAGACGTGGCGCACACTCTTTATTTACTTTGTAACGACATTCACAACTGCTTTATGATCAAAGTGATACACGTTGAAGATTTTCCGTTTTCAATATAGAGAGATTCTTAGCTAAAGTTAGATCAATGCATGATCCATGAATGGTAGTTGGTTGAGTTACATCGGTGAAGTGCATGAGTGCAAACTCTTCCATGACGAATTGGATGAACCACTTGTTTTGCGGTTTCGAAATGTCCACATTAAAGTCCCCGACAGTGATTACCGGTGTGGCTTGATCCATTGACAGTGAGGAGAAGCGCGTTCGCATGAAGCACTCGGTGTCAGATTTGGGTTTATTCGGTGAGATGTAGACCGTGAAAATTAAGATTCCATTGCTAGTTTTCACGGAACACACATCCCCGCAGTCGACTTGGTCCTATTAGAGTTCATACGGCTGGACACAAGCTTCATCCCTTGCGTAGATTGCGACGCCTGCCGCACGGTTGTCGTCTCGCTTCGCACACCCTATTCCGGTGTATTCAGTCACTTGGTATAACGAGTCACACGAGGGCTTCGAATGACGTCAACCCCTTTCCAGAGCAGCTGCAACCGTAATCTGTACCGGGAAACGCATGCTCATGCTTCGCATTGTTCACAGGCGCCTTATTATCCATCATGCGGTTTTTAAGCTTGTTTTGTGATTTTTGTTTTTCTTTGCTGAAACGAATACTGCGCTCTATGCTGTCTATGCTGTATGGCTTTCAAGGCTTTTTTTTTTTTTTTTTACAACGAAACGAAAGAAACCATGGCGGGGTAGAGGTATGCAGCTTCGCTGTAAAATGGCGCATCGCTGTGTTTTGTCGCGCAATTCCTGGTTCCACGCGTGAAGGAAGCTGCAGGAACTGTTCCCGACTGACGCGCTTCAAGTTTCGGGTTCTTTCGGGTCCGTGTCAAGAAGCTTCGGTTAAAACTCGTCTATACCCTGTTTCATACTTAGCGTGCAACGCTGTCAAAGCTACTGGCGCGAGCGCGTGGCTTCATCTATGGTTTCGTTTTCGCGAGAACGCGTGCAAATGATCAACGATATCAAGCCCCACGCTCGCGCCAGTAGCTTTGACAGCGTTGCACGCTTAGTATGAAACAGAGTATAGTACGCTGCGATCTTTCCTGCGCATTCATCTATAATTTCAGTTGGCTATTCCTTTTTGCGCCCGTGGTGTTGCGAAGTATTGTGTGTTAACGCGCGGAGACGAGGACATTGGCAAACTTCCTCCGCGAACCAAGGAAGGACTACGTCGCTTCTATGCCGAGCCTCTTTGAGCTGGACCATACTTGTGTCATTCCTTGGGTTAGTAAAGCTAATGGCGTGCGCATTAGCCTACCACGGCGTTCTGTCCCACTTGGTACGTAACATCAGCACACAAGGATTATTTTTGGTCATAATGCGACAGTGCCGCTCGCAAGGCGATCGGTGATAGATGTCGACAACAACAAATAAAGGCCCACACAGACAGTCACGTTTGAGTGCGTTTTACTTCCTTTGCGTCGACAAACGGCCACGAGTCACCGGGTTATCCATGCTTCGGATGAAGCATGGCAACTAATTCAAGGAGTAGCTTGGCACGCGGCGTTCCTGGTTGGTCGCAGTCGCAACGCTGACAAACGCACCCAACTCTCAAAAGCAACTCGGTACGCCGTCACAGGGCACCACTACAGCTCACCGCCTTAACCACGCTCTATGTTAACTAAATTCTACCGGAACCGACGGTTCACAGTTGACGTCACCTTTTTTTCAAGAGAGGTTGTACACGTCAAAGCAGAACGTGTTTCCGCTTAGTAGGTATATTATGCACGAACTAATAAGCTTCATGGATTAGTATTAGAAATTGAGCAGGTTCCTCTGACACCACGAAGTCGGAAGACACCGTTTATGAAGCAAAGTTTAAAATCGTCTTCATAGTCTCTTTAAACATGCATGGTTTATAGATTATATTTCGGAAATATGGTACAGGTTCTCAAAGTTCCTGACGTGTGATTTCTTGTTGCTTTCCAAAGCACCAGTGAGCGATGTACAGCGAGGTTGCTCTCTTAAAGGGGATTCCTCCGCGATTTGTTTGTAGCGTTTTCCTCATAGATAGCGCAGACTTTTTCCGGAACAAACGAGTTGCATGATCGCCGCCGCGCATGCAGCCGGGCGCTCGAGGAGGGCTCGGGCCATGCTCTCTTCGTCGACGATCTAGGCGAGCTAGATTTTGTTCGCCCGGCGTCCACCACTATTAGCGGCGAGATGTTTCGGTGGCGCCCTCGTTTGGTTACCTTTCATGACATCATTACCTTGTGAAGAACAAGTTCAATGGTGTTTGTAATGAGCATGGTGAAAGCTTGAAATCATAGCGCTCTCAAAGTAACACTGCCCACACCGTCAAAATTGAAGTTCTTACATTCCTCTTATTTGCGTCGATTTGATATCCTTTGCTGACGTCATAGTCAGCATTCGACCAATTGTGATGGGCCGACCACAGCGACGCTTTCGATCGCTCACGTCGCCAATACCGGCAGGGGCCAACGGCCGTCGCAGGGCGCGAGCAATATGTCCAACATGTAGTCAAAGAAATGGCTCTAATTTCCGACTGGATCCAAAGTTGGAACCACGTTCGAGCCATTTAGACATATTTTGTAAACACCCTATTTCCTGTTGTTGTACGTCGGTAGTGCACTCGGATTTTCAGCGTTTGCAAGTGCGTCATTTGCGTGCAGATGGAGTCGCTCACGCAACTGACGCCTTGGCATCATGTATTGGCTTCGCCGGTGTTCATCGCTTGTCTGTCGCTTGAAGTTTAGTGTCGACGAATACGTGGTGGTGTGTTGTAGTTGATATTTGCAGCGCGAATTTCGCTGTTAAACTTGGCTTCACAGAATTCAGCCTTTAGACGCGTGCCTGATATGAGTAGTCAGATCATGCTCGGGTCACGGTCGTAGATAGAAAAGGGCTTCTTATTATGGTACCATTTTCAGCGCTTGAAGAAATGGCGCCTGCTTTGCTCACTTTCCGAATCAACGAACATGCGCCTGATGTGCTGCGAAGGAGACGTACTGAGCTGTACGACCTTCAGAACCCAGTATATCGTAAACAAAAAGCTTCTGGCGAGTGCGATCTTCAGTGTTCGTGCGTATGGCGGGTGCTTTGCTCACTTTCCGAAGCGACAAACAAGCGTGTGCTGGGCTCTAAACATGGCACGCTGGGTTGTTATTATTTAAACGTTGAAACGGTGTATAAGCGGCACAAGCATATCCGCTCACCGGCTCTAATAAATTGTTAAAAACAATTTGGCGTTTGATTAAAAAGATTAACATCGGTTTCTGTTTGGCTTTCGTAATTTTTGTTTTCCTTCACACATTTATTGTTCGTGTGACTCATGAGCGACCGTGCTGAGGCGAGGGGCTTTTCTGAAGAAGTGAAGAGCGCGCGTGTAGAGCTTTCAGGGGTGATCAAGCTGTGGGAGAGCACAGGTGCCGGTAGCTTTGGCTTCATAGCCATGGAAAGTGGCTATACCAAGCAAATGGCGTGCGGCACATGCACACCGTTTCCTTGACGCCGGGCGCGGCCGAGATAAACATACCTTTTGCAAAATCGAAGCGATCCTAGCGGCGTAGTCCTGCGCAAATCATCTTGGGATCTCATATTGGTAACAGTTTTGGTTCTGATTTGCCAATCTCACTTCTCGACATCCCATCGCGACCAAATACAGTACTTGTATTTTCGAGTTTGTGACTTTCCTTAAAATCACATTACTGTACCCAATGCATTTTACCCAATGCGGGAAAAATGCTAAGGCACTTTTGTTTCTTTTTTTTTTTTTGGGGGGGGGGGGGGGAGGAGGAGGGGGGCTGGTTTGACGCGCCAGAGTTTATGCGCAGGTAAACACAGAACTACGATAGCAGATAGAAGAAGTATACTGGACCGAACATCCTGTTCCATTGTCTTCTCAGTGTCCTAAGCTTCTTAAATTTAAAGGGATGCTGAAACACTTCTTGAAAAAACCGAGTTGGAGGTGAATTCTGACGTATTTTTATCCCGTGGATCTGATTATCACGCTCCTTTTCCCCGAAGATGTACCTAAACGCGAGAAAACACGAAAAACCTCCGACCAGTCGTCACGTCATAAAAGGTTCTTTCGGCCGCCAAGCGCGTATTGCTCCTGTGGGCAACGCGTCCAATTGCAAGCATGTCAGGTATATTTTTCCGCACTCACACCAGTCGTAGCGTCTTTTTCTGACCCTTTTAAAAATAGCAAGAGTGCGCGTGCATAGCTTTGACAGGCGCTGAAGATACGCGAGAGCAGAGATTCCGAAAACTCCTAATATTACGTCATGCCACAGGAAGCAGGGGCTTCGGCGGTACTTTAAAAAAGTAATTTCTGCAGCCTCCGTGCGCCAAATTGAAAATTAATCTCGATATTCGTGATCCTGGAGGCCAAATGAAAACGATTAAAATGTTTTTCCTCAGATACAGAACCGCTTGAGTTTTCTTTTAAATGATCCGTGAGCCGGGAGGGTCATGCTGCACTCTGGAGCGGTAGCCAGACCGCCAGAAAAGTGCGGGGATGCGGCCAGCCGTGCTCATATATACTCCTCGCTAAGTCTGGGCAGGCTCTTACGGCCGCTGGAGGTCCTTGCTTTAAGCCGGGGCCGCACTGCTTATACACCATACAAAAGACAGTGTGCAAATATCAGTCACAGCAATGTCCGTGGTTCGAACGCCGCGTGCCAAGTTTCTCTTTGAACTCGTTTCCATGCGGCATTCGAAGCACGGATCTTGTGGTTACTTACGTTCGAATCTGTTTGCAGGCTGTTTTTTTTTTTTTTTTTTAATGATTTATGAGAAGTGTGACCCCGGCTTAAACGGGGACTCTCACGAAGATGAACGGGTGCAATGCAAGAGAGCGGTGACTTTATTTTCATGCAGTGCCGAGATTCACTACTTCGTCAAAGGGGCAATTGAAACCGAAACCATGCCAATTGTGTCCGCGGCCAAACAGGTTCCATAGTGCAACGCGCGGAGTGTATAGCGAGCACAGATTTTTGGAAGTAGTCTATTTTGTTGTATGTATTTTTATACAGCCGGAAGTTAGCCTAAATGGGTGCTCGGCGTCTCAGCTGTAGATGAGATATGTAACCAGTGCAGTACAACCGATACCCTGGGGTCTTAAACGTGTACCAGGCAGTGGTGATACATGACCGCTCGCCGGTACGATGCTTATTCAGATCGAAACTGGCAGGGGTGGGGATTGAGCCCAAGATCCCTGGGTTCCGCAGCGCGAGCTTTCGCTCCACGCGCTCCGAGCTGAGGTGCGCTAACATACTCGGCCACCGATCACCCCCTCGGCCGACATAGGTTTTTCTGGAGAACTGCAAGCTTTTTCTTGCTGTCTAGACTCTATAGAATGGGGTTGAACAACACCACCTATACTCTGTTTCATACTTAGCGTGCAACGCTGTCAAAGCTACTGGCGCGAGCGCGTGGCTTTATCTAGGGTTTCGTTTGCGCGAGGACGCGTGCAAATGATCAACGAGATCAAGCCCCATGCTCGCGCCAGTAGCTTTGACAGCGTTGCACACTAAGTCTTAAACAGAGTATAGACTAGGGGTGTCGCGAACCGGCCGAGGTTCGAGTTCGACCAGGTTCGACTTTTTCGAACTTTTAGTGGAAAATTCGACGAACCTTGTGTTGAGGTTCGACTCCTGTGCGCATGCGCGACAGGCTGGCCAGTTGGCTTCGGATTGGATGGTGATGGCTAAGGGATGAATTAAGGGTAGCGCTGATTGGTTATTTCAGTTAATACAGTACAAAAAACTAAGTTATTAACTTCTTCAGTGATTAGAATTAGTTTATTTTAATTGTAACTGTTTATAAAATAAAATAACCCTTTGCATAAAAAAAATTCTCCAAACCTAGACATGCTTGTATCAAGGTCTGGCCACACTGTCCACAAAGTCGAACCGGTCGAATCTGGTGAAAAGTTCGAAGGTTCGTCGAACCGGTTCGACCCAGTCGAACCCCGAAAGTTCGACCTAAAATTCTGGTTCGACAAAAGTTCGCGACACCCCTAGTATAGACTAGGGGTGTCGCGAACTTTTGTCGAACCAGATTTTTAGGTCGAACTTTCGGGGTTCGACTGGGTCGAACCGGTTCGACGAACCTTCGAACTTTTCACTAGATTCGACCGGTTCGACCTCGTGGACAGTGTGGCCAGACCTTGATACAAGCATGTCTAGGTTTGGAGAACTTTGTTTTATGAAAATGGTTATTTTATTTTATAAACAGTTGCAATTAAAAGAAACCAATTCTAATCACTGAAAAGGTTAATAACTTATTTGTTTTTGTACTGTATTAACTGAAATAACCAATCAACGCTGCCCTTAATTCATCCCTTAGCCATCACCATCCAATCCGAAGCCATCTGGCCAGCCTGTCGCGCATGCGCACACGAGTCGAACCTCAATACAAGGTTCGTCGAATTTTCCACTAAAAGTTCGAAAAAGTCGAACCTGGTCGAACTCGAACCTCGGCCGGTTAAGGCCATCAGGGCCCGTTTGCTCGAAGCGCTAACCGCGGCTAAAGTTAGCTGCTGTACCTAGGATAGGGATTTTGAAATCACGTGACTGGCTCGGTAGGGATGCGGGGAAACATGGCGGTGCCCGGTGAGTGAGCGCTCTCGCTTTGGATCGAGGAGAACGCTGGAAGCGTAATTCTACGGTCCGCGCGCGCTGGCCTTCCTCTTATAAAAGATTCGAAGTAAATAATCATAATAAGGCTTTGACGAACGCTCGTGCAAGGCAAAAGTTGTTTTAGACTTTTTGCTTTAGAACAATTACTGCTGCAGACGCCAGCACGTGCAACGCGTGTAACTACACTCGTAGCATGCACCTCGGTGCTTGGGACGCTGTCTGCTTTTGTGTGCTATCAATACCCGGCCGATTGAGTCAAGGCAATCCACTTTCCAAAGACGTTGTCATGCCGACAATTATCGCGTTCATTTAGGCTTAGGAATGGCCAGAATCGAAAGACTATCTAAAAAATGCGGCGAGGTCATTGCTCATGCTTTGCGATTTAAGTCAGGTAATGCAAAGCGAAAGCCTCCTGCACCATTCGTTGCAGACTAACGCGCCCGATATTGCCGCTACAACGACATATTCGATCCAAAGCGAGCGGCGCTCACTCATCGGGGCACCGCCATGTTTCCCCGCATCCCTACCGAGCCAATCACGTGATTTCAAAATCCCTCTCCTAGGTACTGCGGCTAACTTTAGCCGCGGTTAACGCTTCGAGCAAACGGGCCCAGGTCATCGCATTGAGGTCGAGCGCAGACACTGAAAAAAAAAAAAAAAAACGGTTTTGTGTATGTTTATGCAGCCTAGAACTAGGTCTGCCTCAATGGGCGACGTCTTCCAGCTGTAGATGAGAAATTTAGCCAGTGCAGTACAACTGCTAGCCTGGGGTCTTTAACGTGCTGAATAGACACGAGCGCTGCGTCACAATTCGGCTGAAAATTGTGTTTACTGAACGAGTCGAAAGATGGCCATCGTCTGAACCTAGCCCAATGGACTTGTTCCAAAACCGACGCGCCCCATCGCGGCGAAATGCCACGCAGTGCACTCTGGAAACTAGTTGGCCACTCAGTTTCGGTTTCGACTGAACAGCTTCATCTCATGCTATCACGCCGCGACCGAACGCGCTACTTGCGTTTTCGATTATCTGACTTTTTTTGAATGTGCACTGCACTCATTCTCGAGCGATACAAAACGAAGACCGGGGCACTTTGCTTGGTTCCCGAAACACCGGATATTGTGCATGCGTATGCAAACGTAGTAAGACGTGGCTTAATCACCTCACCCCACGAGTGCATCTTTGAGCTCAATGTAGGTAATCCCGTCTAGTACCAGTGAATTACAACTGAAATTTGGTCACCTTGAGACCTACACGTATTTTGTTTGCCAAACGTACGCTTCTTGTTGCTTCATTGGGCGAAAAGCAAGCCGCGTCCTCACAGGAGTATCAAAGTTGAGCCCAGCGTTGGCGCATGAACTTTTAATAAAAGGCAATAAATTCGACCTCACTACTGCACAAAAGTTGCTATGATGTCTTCCTCGTGTCATCACGTATCTCACACTCAAATTTTGTGCTGATAGAAGATTAAGTTTTCGCAAACGCCGAGATCGGCTAGCTGCGACGGAGGCCCAAACAAGCGTCCCCTACTCCTCGCTAAGCATTTTTGGACGAGCTTTTACTGACGCCCAAAATCTGTGCCTGAACGGTGTGTCTGAAATTATCTCGGCATACTCAGTCAGGAAGAAAGCAAACAAATAACAAATATTATGGCCATTAGCAACCGTCAAATGCGCTTTGAATAATTTCGTTCGTTTCGCGCACCACATAGGGGTTTATGCCCGTCCGGCGCACTTCCGGCGAACGGTGGGACATTCTTCCCACAACTGCTCGACTTTTGCTTTCTTAAAACGGTTTGTACGTGCGAATGTGCCTATATGATTGCAGGATAACTTTATGCGCATACGCGATGTTGAATATTAGTGGAATGCAAGCAGGTGAGGACTTCAAGTGCAGTGCTGCGGGGCAGTACAGATAAGAGATGAGAAGTGTGTTCAAATGGAGCTTTTCAATGGCGCCTCCGAGTTTTACCTCGCGTACTCAGGTGTATCAAGAAAAACAGTAATTGCAAAAAGTTATATTTCGTCTATGGACGCAGAAAACAAACTTCCTGATCAGTTCATCAACAACACTAATGTAAAGGCGCGAGCTCGATGTAGGTGTCGGGATCAAAGAAAAGAGCGACCGGCCAGTTGGTGTTCTCTCTGTTCTGTGTCCGAGGCGCGTGCGAGTGTCACGCGCCACCAGCACATCAACTTTTATTTCTTTAGTAGGCTACCGCTTGGTTCTCGTGGAATCTGGGTCACTACAGATATGCCCCCCTTTGGGAGGATTTAAGTTGGAGTTGTTATATCCATCCATTGAAGGCTCTTTTGTGCGTTGACCTGGTTTACGGGTGCGGCTTCAAGGTGTGCAGGCTTGAGGCGGTGTAGAGCAACTGTATCGTCTTTGCCGTTAATACGAATCACAAATGTGTCGGTTATTCTCCGAAACACAGGGAACGGTCCTTGATAGTGAGGGCGTAGTGGTTTCCTGTGGTGATCTTGGCGTACAAAGACGTGGGTGGCCGTTTTTAAATCTTCGGTAACGTAGCGCGACTTGGTTTGACCTGTCCGAGTTGGAATGGGACGAAAGTTCTGGAAGAGTTGCCGCAGTGTTTCAGCGTAATCTTGGGGTCTTGTTGAAGATATTGGCTCGGCCTCAAAGAAGTCTGATGGTAACCTGAGGTGGGTACCAGACACGAACTCTGCGGTGGAGCATCCAAGGTCTTCTTTGAGGGCCGTGCGTATGCCAAGGAGCACGAGCGGTACTTGAAGAGCCCACTCGTTTGGGTTGCCATGTGCTGTTAGTGCCGATTTTAGGTAGCGGTGAAAGCGCTCGACAAGACCGTTGGACTGCGGATGACAGGCTGTGGTCCTTATTCTTGTCGTTCCGAGAATGCGGTTGATCTCTGTGAAGAGTGAGGACTCGAATTGTCGTCCGTGATCTGTGACAATCTCGGAAGGGCATCCGAATCTGGACACCCAGGTCGAGATGAACGCGGCTGCGACGGTGGAGGCAGTGATGTCAGGTATGGGTGTTGCCTCTGGCCATCTTGTAAATCTGTATATGCAGGTGAGGAGGTATCGGTGTCCCTGTGACGATGGAAGAGGCCCGACCAGGTTAAGATGCACTTTGTCAAAACGCGTATCTGGTTGGAGAAAGGTACTGGCCGGGGGCACAGGGTTCCGATGTACCTTGGCCTGTTGACAGGGGATGCAGGAGCGTGCCCAGTCCCGGACGTCTGCCTTGATGCGGGGCCATGAGTATCTGCTCGTCATGAGCTTCTGCGTTGCCCGAACGCCCGGGTGTGAAAGACTGTGAGTGGCGTCGAAGAGTTTTCGACGTAGAGGAGCAGGAATAAAAGGCCGTGGCTTTCCAGTTTTCATGTCGCACGTGACGATTATGTTTCCTGGAAAGGTGACGTCCTGCAGCTGCAGAGACGATGACGCACGGGACATTTTTAGTTCCTCGTCGTTGACCTGTTGACGGGCAAGTTCTGCAGGGTCCGGTAGTGGAGGCAAGGAAACTGCATCAATGAGGCTGAGGACGTCGGCAGGTACGTTGTCCATGCCTCTGACGTGTCGGATGTCTGTTGAAAAAATTCTGACAAAAAGGCGAGCTGACGAATTTCCAGTGGTGTGTAATGGGATCCAGTGTTGGAGATGGCATTTGTTAAAGGTTTATGGTCTGTCCAGATGATAAATGTTCTTCCTTCGACGAAGTATCGCAAGTGGCGGACAGCCAAGTATGCAGCCAGTAATTCACGCCCAAAGACGCTGTAGTGCGTTTGTGCGGGATTCAGCTTCTTGGAAAAGAAAGCGAGTGGCTGCCACTGACCGTCAATGTATTGTTGGACTACGGCTCCGACGGCGGTAGCCGAGGCGTCCGTCATGATCGACGTCGGAGCGTCGTGCATGGGATGTTGCAGAAGGGTAGTCTCTGCCAATGCTCGTTTCGCTTCACAAAACGCTTTCTCTGCTGCTTCGTTCCAGGGAAGAGGAGAAGTGGGTCGCCCGCTCTTTCCAAGGAGAAGGTCGAGTGGTTGAAGCAGCTTGGCGCAGTGTGGAATAAAGCGTCTGTAGAAGTTTATGAGGCCGATGAACTTACGGAGCTTGGTGAGTGATGTTGGCCGCGGGAAGTCTTGAATAGCGCTGACTTTAGCAGGCAGAGGTCGAAGGCCTGAGCTATTTAGACGGTGGCCGAGAAAGTCTAGTTCGGGCACTCCAAACTCGCTCTTCGTGGCGTTGATGATGATGCCATGTTTGGCGAGCCGTTCGAAGAGAAGTCGGAGATGGGTGGTGTGCTCTTCTGCAGTAGAGCTCGCGACCAGTAGGTCGTCGACATAGGAGTATACGAAAAGGGCAAGCCTCGAGTCACAGCGTCGATGAATCGTTGGAACGATTGCGCCGCATTACTAAGGCCGAAAGGCATGCGGAGGAATTAAAATAAGCCAAACGGCGTTGTGACGGCTGTCTTGGGGATGTCCTCTTCGGCTACCGGAATTTGGTGGTAGGCTCGGGTTAGGTCAATCTTCGAGAAGATGGTAGAGCCTTGAAGACTGACCGTGAAATCTTGGATGTTGGGGAGCGGGTACCGATCTGGAACAGTGTTTCTGTTCAGAGCGCGGTAATCTCCGCATGGTCTCCAGTCCCCGTTCTTTTTAGAAACCATGTGCAGCGGAGATGCCCAACTGCTGGAGGATGGTCGTATGATCCCTAGTTTGAGCATGTGTTCGAACTCTGCCCGAGCAGTTTGGAGTTTCTCCGGAGCTAGGCGACGTGGCCGAGAGAAAACTGGTGGGCCTGTTGTTGGTATGCGATGCGTGACATCATGCTCAACAGGTTTCTTCCAGTCAGGAGGTCGCGTTAATGAGGGGAACTCGTCGAGCGGTGCTTGGAACGCTCCTTGCACTTGAGTGCAGGTGGAGACGAACACCGGAGCTTCCGTCGTTGCGACGCCTTTCACGGACAGTTGTGTAGCTGAGTCAAGGAGGCGATTTCTCTTGACGTCGACCAGCAGCGAATGGTATTTAAGAAAGTCTGCTCCGAGGATCGGCTGGCGAACGTCTGCCACCAGAAATATCCACCGGAAAACTCGTCGAAGGCCAAGATTCAGTGAGATGGAGCGTTCTGCGTAGACTGGGATGTTCGTGCCGTTCACGGCCTGTAAAAAGGAGATGGGCTTAAATGAACGGTCGGCACGAGACGCAGGAATGGCGCTGATCTCGGCCCCTGTATCGACGAGTAGGCGGTTTCCGGTGGCTCGTTCTGTCACGTAGAAAAGGCGACTTTCTAGTGGGCTAGGACCGCTCGTCGCCTCAGCGGTCGGCCGGCCGGTTTTCCGGCCACGCGCAGGGGCGTTGGCAGCGGCGCGCGTGGGGACCGAAACGCCGGTGGTAGTAACACAAACCGGAAGAGTGGTCTCTGCCCGTGCGGTCATTTTCAGGTCGGCGCGATGTAGAGTGCCGTCGACTGCTTGGAGAGCGCGCTGAGTCTCTACGGCTTGTTGCAGCGAGTACCACTTGTTCCAAACGTTGGCAGAGCTGGTCAACGTATCCTTGTGACGCGTTTGGTATCTGGACATTTTGTGCCGTGCTAGGGGCATCGCTTGCCGGCGGTATGGTTGTGGCAGCGATGTTGCTGGTGGACGGGGTGGAAACTTCCATTACCGCGTCGGCCAACCCGTCGAGTCCCGTGAGGTTGAGGGGCGCGGTTGCTGCGAGTACCATTTGGACGTTCGGTGGAAGTCTCTGAAGAAAAAGTTCTCGGAGTAGAGCGTCGTCAATGGTACTAGCACGCTCTCCGAGAAGCTGCGTCATTCGCCGCAACAACTGTGAGGGACGTCGATCCCCGAGTTCTTCTGCGGAGAGTAGTTGCTGCCAGCGAGTGCGTTCGGAGGCCTCGGTCCTCTGCAGCAGGGCCATCTTTAGCTGATCGTAGGGATTCGTGGTCGACGGGTTGGATAGCACGTCGTACACTTCATCGGCTGCAGTTGGAGAAAGAACCGATACGACGTGATGGTACATGTTGCTGGCTTGTAATATGTGTGAGATGGAACTGCGACTCCGCTTGCAGAAACCAGACTCGCGGGTTGCGGTCCCAGTACGGTGGGAGCCGCACCGCAACAGCCGCAACTGGAGCTGGAGTGGAAGCCGGGGTTTGGTTGTCCGTCATGCTCGAAGTCGCAGGCACGTCCGGGTCACCACTTGTCGGGATCAAAGAAAAGAGCGACCGGCCAGTTGGTGTTCTTTCTGTTCTGTGTCCGAGGCGTGAGAGTGTCACGCGCCACCAGCACATCAACTTTTATTTCTTTAGTAGGCTACCGCTTGGTTCTCGTGGAATCTGGGTCACTATACTTCGTTTCACCTTATGTGCGAGCGTAGGCAAAGCTGGAAGCGCGAGCACGAAAGCTCCGTGTGTTCAGGCTTTGCTCGAGCGCGCGAGCTGGGGAGAAACGCAAAAAGCGCTGGTCTCGCGCTTCTAGCTTTGGCTTCGCTCGCAGATAAGGTGAAACGAAGTATACATAGGCATACTTATTGATTGCTACAGCTTGTTGATTCGTACACAAGCAAGATCCCCGAGCTTCGCAACGTCGAGATTCCCAGCACTGGCTCGTCCACATACCTCGAAACTCTAACAGAAAGGCTCGGGTACAAAAGCCTAAGCTCTGACGCTGAGATATGCCACAGGGAATGTTTCTTTCAAACATACGATGGGCCAGAATATGCCCAAGATGTGAAGAGGCCGATGGAAGCCAGGGAGCCAAACAAGCGATGTGAGCTACCCTGGATAGAATTCACGCTTGGCGTTTCTTACAAGTACCGACAACCACTGGTGGGATACGCGGGAGACACGTGCCACGAGACCGCGAGCGAGTGCCGCGCCGCAATTTCCTTTCAGGGGCCGCTCCAGAGCCGCTCATTTTAGTGTTGCGCCGCCATTTGCTTCCAAATGTCAAACGGGGCACAGTCTGGCGCACTGGCATATTTGATGCTGCTTTCAAGACACGCGAACACATCAAGGGGCTTGACTGGGGGCGTGTGGCTCTTTGGTGTGACCTCGGACTCGCAGAGCGCGAGGTGACCTGGCACTTTCTTACCGCTGGATTGGATGCATAGGTAGTGTAATCGGCCGCGGTCATCTAAAATTGAAAGAGAGAGCACGACGCGCGGCGGCGAGACACGGCACGTTCCATGGCATCACTACGTCATACATGCGTCGCCTCTATCATTAATCCTATTTTCTGTGTGGTGCAGCAGGCAGAAAACTCACAGAGAGCATTCTCCGGCAAAATGTCAAATCTGTTCTCGGCGAGGTCAAGCAAATAACTCGTGCCGCGAGTAACCGTCCTCGCAAGCTCGTGAAAACAGCGACAATAACAACAAATGTTCTGGCTTATGGCATTTGGTGCTGGTGTCGCCATCTCGTTGAACCAGTTGAAAATAAATCTAGCGAAAACTGCCTTGTCATATTTAATTACACAAATACGCATATACAAAGACATTTAGTCTTCCCGTCAGGGTCTTAAAATTAAGATGAGAGAAACTTCTAGTACAAAGTACCATTCATTTTGTAACTGTTATCTTCAAAATAATTTTAATTTTAAAACTATCTCAACACGCGCTCAAAACGGTCCAAATGGTCATAATTCTGGAATTTGTTAAAAATCTCATGCGCTCTCAAGGAAAATTTTAAGGGTCGCACGACCTTCATTACATCTTTACAATGAACCTCAAAAAGAATCAATACTCTGGTGAATTGCTAAAACGCAGGTTTGCGTAGCGAATTTTCCCTTTGAGTGACGATCGGTTGAAATTCCCTTAAATATTATTTACCTGTACAGCAGGTCTCATAAACTAATTTCAAAAGGCATGGAAGAGTGAAAAGAAGACAGGGACGAAGAAGACTCAAACAACAAAGACGGGTGGGCACAAAGCACGAAAACAGACTTTGCAATGTTTTCTAATCTCGCACAAAGAGTGCTCATACACTCTAAGAAATGCCTGCACGTAAACTTACCCGCAAAACACTCAAAAAGCCAATCTCTGCAATCTACGAAATCAGCTCGGCGAATGATGATGCGGAACATCTGTTTAGACCTCAAAATTGAGTCTGCGCTGTGGCATTACGCAATGCAAGCATGACGCTTTGCATTGCGTAATGCCAAAGCGCAGACTTTATTTTTAGGTCTAAACGGATGTTCCGCCTCATCATTCGCCGAGCTGATTTCGTAGATCGCAGAGATTGGCTCTTAGAGTGTTTTGCGGGTAAGTTGACACGCAGGCATTTTCTAGAGTGTACGTGTTCATGAATGTTCTAACACCGAATGGGTTGGTGCTTTCTTTATTCAATATGTCAATAGCCATGCTGCAAGTCCTGTTAGTATGGCTGTTTGACTGACGGTACGTAGTCTGACCACGTTTCGATTGACAACACGGGTTGGCGCAATTGTGCAAAAAGAGGCTCTCCATCCACATTTTGATGGTCATTAATTAATACTGGCACCACTTCATTGCATACCAATGCGTACTTTCCGATTCCGTATACATTTTAATATGGTCAAAATATTGTAGGATCTTGCTTTTAGCAGTGCCTGGGCGATACGGCTCAAACTATAGTAAGAAAACATTATTTTAAATTAATCCTAAATTGAAAATTAAATCGCATCAATGTGAATAAGAACGAAAATCAGTTATGCTTGACGAAACGCATATTCTAAATTAGTGATTCATCTAGCGTAGCGCTTCGTGTGTTCCTTTTTTAAGAAAATGCCACACAATTTTATGCAGTGCCTATAGTCCTGTACACATTCCTTGAGGCTTAGTTCACTAAAGAAAATGAACGTTGCAATGCAAAATTAACCTTTATCTACTGCACCGTGCAAGCACGGTCAATTACATAGCCAGTCATCTCCCCTAAAAACTTAACACAAAACAGAAAGCAAACAATTAGCTCCAACCTTTCTTGTGCTCTTGGTCCGGTGGATAAATATGTTCCCTCTGTCACATATAGATAATGCTACTAACGTTGAACACAGCGTGTAGCGGTAGTACGTCTCAACAACGTCAGCAGGCGCGGGTAAGTGAATGCTTGAAACGACCTTCTAGGGAGCTTCCAAATGTTAGCCTATACGGGGAAGTTTCTGCAGCAGGCTGCTGGCGAGTTGTCAGCAGCCACAACAATAAATGCTGGGATCCAAACCAACAATTCGATTGCTGCAATTCAGGAACGTTTGAGGCGCCAGTAACCAATCAAGGGTGCAATATTTTGAAATTGCGGGAACCCTGTCCGGGTTTCCTGCCATGCGCCACTGACATCACGTTGCCCAGCTACGGCGATAAAGTCCACGAATCATCCCCAAGCGTCGCCATGGGGGAAGGTCATGTGGTCAAGGTAGTGCCGGTAACAAAGAACCAGAAGTCACAAAAAAGACAAACAGATTTCTCGAACCGGACAGTCCGGACTCGATGACGCAAATGCCAGCGGAGTAGAGACCGTGGGGGCCGGCGTGCCCACCGCCAAATGCCTCCCGCGTCCAGCATTCCAACCACAAAGACTACATTTTTAATGACGACGATGACCGAACATAGGGCACTGCTGTTTCAACTGTTGCTCTGTGTGAATGCGTGAGATGGAAACGTTTCAATGTCATGACATTGGAGAAAACTTGCTCGTGAAGCATGGGCTGACATTTCAAGAAAGTCCGGAAAGATTTCTTTTCAAATAGCTGTACAAAGTATCTTAGGAACAAAATCCACAGCGCAGCTATGCGCAAGTCGCGTCTATAAAAGTTAGTATAGTTGCGCATAAGGCGACATTCATTCAGGTTAATAGAATGGTAACACGGATATCACTTCTCTGTTGAAAGCAGTAAAAAAAAAAAAGGTATGTCGGCAGCTCTGTCACTATCAAAAAAGAAGCGATCCAGATCTCTCACAATCAATATTTTTACGTAAATCATGAGCATGTTGCTCTTGGTGGTAGCTTAATTGCATGCAAGCACCAATTGTGTCGGTATCCTGAGGTAGGACACCCGAAGCCATGGGCAGCTGCTGAAGGTTGCGCAAGTGAAGTGCACAGCCCCTAGTTATTCTAAGTCTGTACCTATTACAGCATTACTCGTGCTTGCGAAACGGATGCTGCACAGTTTTCTGAGCCTATAGACCCTTTCTCCAAGGGCGCCGCCATCTTGAATTGTCGTCACTTCCAGTATGGGCGAAAACATTGTTTTGCCGTCGCCAAGCCAGTAGAAGACACTTAGGATATAAGCGTAACCGTCACACATTATCGTTTTGCCCCGCCCCCCCCCCCCCCCCTTTATTTTTTTACTAGTTACAGGTTGAAACGTTTTACTATTTTTTCGTCGCCCATACCGGATTTGCCTATTAGGTGGCTGGGGACGAGAGTACACAGAAAAGGTCTATATTTTTTTATATAAAGCAATGCACCTTACTTCAATGCACCGGCATATGATGTCTGGCATCTGCAGTTTACAGGCAGCATGAAATATGTCTGCAACATTATTGCAGGACAACTCCAGCTTTCCAGTTTTCATGTACTCCAGAAGGTCTTTGAACGTCTGGCCGCTCACTCCAGAGACAACCACCTACAAAAAAAAAGTGTTTAGTTTCCCAAACATAATTTAAATATCTATATGTCCCACAGAGTGCCGAATGAAATAAATACCCTTTTCTTTCTTGCTCGACCATCCTTAAACGTGTTCTGAAAAAAGGGGCTGGACTGCATCAAGAGAGATCTGCTAAAAGTAATTGTTTCGTCTTCAACTATCATCTCAATCAGGTCAGGATCTGCTGGAGTGGAGCTTATGGCCATCGTTGATTTGCTCTGGAAGCAAATGCAGGCAGGCATTATTCACTGGAAAGCACGATGACTGAACAATGACATCATCCGCCGTCGGACGATCATCGCAATTACTACGGCTAAGATGTGTTTTCTTTTTTTGTCAGAAAGCGGGAGTGTTGCGGAACTGAGAGAGCCGGTTTGGAACAGGGAATCGACAATATTTGGAGCCAGCTGCCTCACCTTACGCCTCTGGAGCGTCCGTGTTCCTGGTGTTCCTTCGGGGTACCTGCAGTGTGTGCGAACCGCGCTCGTGTGCAAATGGGCGCGTGCTGCTCATAATCCAGAGCACGAAAACGACGACTGCGCGAAAACAAGGCGCGCTTATAATGCCGCGGTATTAGGGAGTTTTAGAAGACCGTTCCAATGACTCCGATACACCGCCGAAGCCTCCGCGCATGCTTTGTATCGTTATCGGAGGTATCGGAACGATGTACTAATACTCAATAATAATAATAATAAGAATAAGAATAATAAAGTTGATTGCACGAACACATAAAACAACAAAACAGGTACAGACACAAGTTCATCAAAGCCAACGTACGTCACTGGGGGGGGTCAGTTTGGAAACTCGCTTCTCGGCGTGGCGCCATTTCGTAGAGCGCGCGAGGTGGAGTTGTGGACGCCCTATGGGATCAGAGCCGTGTATTGGGCTCTGCCTGGCTCTGCCTAGTACCACTAAATAAGCTACGCTTCAGAGTAACGACACTTCCCCATATTGCGGCATAAATTCATGGTTGCCAGTTATCTTAAGCTTCATCTAAAATCACTGGAAACGCTTTTCCGTCTTCCACAAATGTTTAAACTGTTTCTGACAGAGCAAAGATATATTAATTACATGAGCTTCCTAACACCGAATATAATGAGGAAGTCGCCCTTTTGAGCCATGACGATCGGCAGTTGCGTCTGCTCTGCCCAAGCACCAAAATGGCAGCGCCCACAACAATGTCGGGGAACGGAGTGCCGATACTCTAAGCGCAGCTCATTTAGTGGCTCTAGTTATGGGGTCTATAACGTGCGTCACGCAGTAGTGATACACGACCGCACGCCGGTACGATGCTCATCCAGATCGAAGCGGGCAGGGGTGGCGCTCGAACCCAGGATCCCTGGGTTCTGCAGCGCGAGTTTTCGCTCCACGCGCGTCGAGCTGGGTGTGCGCTTTGGCCCACTCGGCCACCGATTGGTCGTAGAAATGCTGGCGAAAAGCACGAGCGAACGCGAGTGTCGCTGTCGTCATGGCGTCCCAACTTCTGGCTGCTGAAGCTCCCGTGGACTGTTATACCAGAGAGCGACCAGAGAGTACAGAAGCGTGAAGCGGCAAAACACCTCAAGCTCAGTCGATCCACAGCTTTTTCAACCAGTTTTGTCATCAGAAGAATCTGTTAATCTCAGTACTTTCAGCAATTTCTACACTTGTTATTGTGCCATGCCCTTCTGTACTGTGTAAATAATTGTATTATTTCCATAGAAAAATGTTTGAACAGCAGCAGAGGCTTTATTACATTTTTCTACGCTTATGACTTTCATGGTGAATACTTGTTCAATAACACAGTTAATGTATTATTTCCCTAAATGCTTCCGTGTGATCTTCAGTTTCTCAATGCAGAATGCTGGGCTAGATGGTATTCGGATGTCAATGGCATGGTAGCGCTTTTAGACGAGGACGAAGAAAAGACTATAGACACACACGAGTCTCTTCTTCGTCCTCGTGTAAAAGCTCTAACATTCCCTTGACTTCAATTTATTTTTATGTGTGTGTGCGTGCGTGTGTGCGTGTGCGCGCGTGCGTGTGTTTCTGTGTGTGTGTGTGTGCGTGCGTGTGTGTGTGTGCGTGTGTGCGTGCGTGTGTGTGTGTGCGTGCGTGTGTGTGTGTGTGTGTGTGTGTGTGTGTGCGTGCGTGCGTGGTGCGTGCGTGCGTGCGGCGTGCGTGCGTGCGTGTGTGTGTGTGTGCGTGCGTGTGTGTGTGTGTGCGTGCGTGCGTGCGTGTGTGCGTGTGTGTGTGTGTGTTGTGTGTGTGTGTGTGTGTGTGTGTGTGTGTGTGCGTGTGTGTGTGTGCGTGTGTGTGTGTGCGTGCGTGTGTGTGTGTGTGTGTTGTGTGTGTGTGTGGTGTGTGTGTGTGGTGTGTGTGGTGTGTGTGTGTGTGTGTGTGTGTGTGTGTGTGTGGTGTGTGTGTGTGTGTGTGTGTGGTGTGTGTGTGTGTGTGGTGTGTGTGTGTGTGTGTGGTGTGTGTGTGTGTGTGTGTGTGTGTGTGTGTGTGTGTGTGTGTGTGTGTGTGGTGTGTGTGTGTGTGTGTGTGTGGTGTGTGTGTGGTGTGTGGTGTGTGTGTGTGTGTGTGTGTGTGTGTGTGTGTGTGTGTGTGTGTGTGTGTGTGTGTGTGTGTGTGTGTGTGTGTGTGTGTGTGTGTGTGTGTGTGTGTGTGTGTGTGTGTGTGTGTGTGTGTGTGTGTGTGTGTGTGTGTTTAGAGGGGTGGAGGGCGTCTGACATAATGTTCTTCTCACTTGCTTCGGTTTTAGGATGTATAAAGTCGGATGCAGCTGTGTATATGGGTACATGTTTTCAAGCTAGTTTTGTTTCGCTACGGTGCATGGGGGGGAGAGCTTCTTAGCTACGTTTCATATCTTCATGTAAAATTGAGCCATTTTCTTGAGCCGTTGGAAAGTGAAATTGTCGGAACCTTTGTCACTCATTTATTTGGTCGTATACTTAGAAGCATTCAATCCTAAGTTTAAATAAGTGTTCTTTGTGGCCTGGGTGGAAAACAAATCAGTATTTAAGCAAATATTTAATAATTATCAAATTATTTTGATCTAAACCAGATTTATTTGTTTTAATTCAAACTTTCATTATTTAAATCACTTAAGCTAGAAATTGGTGACTCTTTATCACTAGATGTGTTTTAAAATGGCTGTCTGATATAATAAATCCCTCCAGCGTGATCATTATTTGGTTCAAATACAAATTAAATGCCCATGGGCAGCAAACACTGATAGGGAAACGGTAAATAGAAAAGATGGCTAGTTGGTTTCGAATCATGGTGTAATACGCCAAAAAACACGGACGAAAACGAAACGGTGTAATACGCCGCGTCCTGTCCAGTTCTCCCTTCGTTTTCGTCCGTGTTTTTTTTTTTTTTTTTTTTGGCATATTACACTATGACGTAAATAGAAAATATGTTCAGTAATATTTGCGGTAAAAGTGTTTGATTAAAATCATTATAGCTAAATCGGTGCAATTTAAGTTATGATTTATGTTACGCTTTAAATCATCTTGATTTTTGTTCTCCTTACTGTCTTGGTACAATTGTCAAAGCATGTACTGGAATTCGTTGTTGCTTTTCTTGCTGCGGCACATCAAGGAAGGAAGTGTTTTCATGGGGAGTTACGACTACAGGAAACCCGTTAAGTAGTCGCCTTTCGTAGTAGCTAAAGTGCGTGGCCAGAACGCTGGCAAAGAATGCACCGCTGCAGCCACATGGGCGAACTATCGGTAAGAAATTTAAAAAAAACCTTGTCGGGTTCTTCTACAAGGCAAAAAATTGCACGCTGGAGACCTACTAGTGGAGGTAAACACAAAAAAAAAAAAAAACAAAGCGAAGCACCCCCGAAACTTACAACCATTTTTTTTATGTTAAAGCGTAGGTGAGCCCTCACCGCACACAAAACGCCATCCGGGGAGTCCTTTCTGAGGACCACTTCTTAAACACCAGTGAGGAAGAACTCCTTGAAGAACTCGAAAGTGCTGGCGTTGTCGCCGTCAAGCGCATCATGTTTGCAAAGATTGTGATAAAATCCCGTCAAAACATGTCATCCTTATTTTTGAAAGGCACACTCTTCCGGAAATAATCAAAGCAGGTTATCTTAACTGCCACATCCGCCCGCATGTCCCCAACCCCCAGCGATGCTTCCTTTGCCAGCGTTCTGGCCACGGCTCACGCAGCTGTCGAGGGACGGAGACATGTGCAAAGTGCGGCAGCCATGACAATGTAGCCGACATCTGTGAAGAGGCAGTTTCCTGCGCCAACTGCAAGAATCCCCACCCTGCATACCCTCGCTCTTGCTCGTTGTGGCGACAAGAAAAAGAAATCCTTACCCTAAGAAATCCTTACCAAGAGCAAAAAAAAAACAACAACAAAACATTTCATATACAGAGGCGAAGCAAAGATTCTCTTTCCTGTCGAAAAGATCGAACTCCGACGCGGTGCGCAGGGGCCCACCACTGTGAACGGAATCGAAGGCGACGTAGGTCTCGTCTGAAGTCTTGGCACCTTATAACGGTTGTTTCTATTTATTTGCCTCCAAATGTTCCCTCTAAGCGGTATTTGCGCAAAGTACAAAAATCGTTGCATCGCCCCTTTAACAGAGTAACGATATTTCAGTCGCTTTGGTTCTTATTGTTGCCGGTTATCTTCATCTTTATTTGAAATCGCACTAAATTGTGTTCTCCACGTCCTCCTGAAACGTTATAGTAGTCAGCGAGAAAGCAAAACGATATCTCCTGAGCTTACTGACACTATGTCTCGAGTTTAGGATATCTCATCTTTAATCGAAACCATAAAATAATGAGCCCAATGCGGAGCCCAAGTTTGTCTGCTTCTTTTGCAGCGGTTGTGGTGGCATCAGAACGCCAAGCTATGATTGGCTTTGTTTGAAGGATAGTAGCTAGACCTCAAAGCAAGCTGTCTTGAGGTCTACTCACTATCCTTTAATCACAGCTTGGCGTTCTGACGTCACAACAACCCCTGCAAAAGAAGCAGACGAACTTGGGCTCCGCATAGACACTTTTCAAAAGCCCAACAGGCAACATTAGCCCTGCCCCTCTGGGACGGTGGTGCTGGATGAGGCTCCCGAACGTAAAGGACAGTTCAAATTCGCTGCATTTGGTCAGTTCACAAAACCGATTTGTGGCAAGACTGTTCAAGACGAATGGGCTTACGACGGCAGGATGCTAGGGCAGGGAAGTTCGTGGCGAGTACCTCAACAAACGTGTGTTAAAAACGGTGTGTCAACACGGTGGAAGAAACACATTAGAGGACCAGGCGCTCGTGACGGACGGTCCCTGAGAGCTTCGGTTGCAAGCCTCGAACACTCTAAGAAAAAAGGGAGGTCAGGTGGAGTCAAACGCGTTTTTTGACTCCCTTGAATTCTTAGCAGCATCGTTTGACTCCAGTTTTCAGCCAAAGGGAGTCCAAAGCAGTTTGGACTCCCTTCATGCACTGGAGTCATATGACGTATGCTGAATGGCCTGGAGTCAACTGACCCCCTGCGGCCCAAGGGAGGTCACCTGACCCTCTGAAATTAGTGGAGTCACAGTGCCGGAATCCCGCTACTGGAGTCAAATGAGCACCTTTGCGTCTGAGGGAGTCAAGAGCAGTTTGGATTCCCTCAGCACACTGGAGTCAAATCAGTCTATTTAAATACTTGGAGTCAAATGACCCCTCGTCGCTCAAGAGGGGTTATTGTACCCCATAAATTTAGTAGAGTCAGCTTGACTGAGTCTTACCACGAGAGACAAATGATCACCATCGTATCCCAAGCAGCACAAAAAAAAAATAATCTGTATAACAACGTGTTTATTTGATTGCACTTTTTAGTTGTTGCAGGATGCCACATCTCTCCACAGTAACGTATGTGCAAAGTTTTCATAACGACAATCCCGAGACTGCTGACTTGGCCGAGGCTGGCATTATTCACATATACAGGGTGTTTTTTTTTTTTTTTTAAGTTGTACAGATTTGTTTAAAAAAAGGCGTGAGAGCTGCACTTATGCGGTTTGTGCAGGTGAGTTAAGCGGCCAAAGGGACATTATGTGGGTTGCTAATCTTTGCGATAAGTCGGCTAATTAATTAAAAATCGCTAATTAACTTAATTAACTTTTATAGTAGTGAAAATAGACATATGGTTCCAACTAAAAACTTACTGAGCTTCATCAAAAACCGCTAAATCAACTCTTTTTAGAACGACTTGAAGCTCGTGGGACACTCGGGGGCGCACCGAAGTTACCACTCGTGCAGCAGGCGCAAAGCTGGCCGTGGCGGAACGGGATGATAATCTAATCATCCGCGTTTTGCCACTGCTAGCTCGGCACCTGCTGCACGAGTGGTAACCTTGGTGCGCCCCCGAGTTTCCCACGAGCTTCAAGTCGTTCTAAAAAGAGTTGATTTAGCGGTTTTTGATGAAGCTCAGTAAGTTTCTAATTGGAACCATATGTCTATTTTCACTACTATAAAAGGTAATTAACAAATTTGACGCAATTAGCCGACTGATCGTTACGATTATCCCCCTATAATATGTCCCCCTGGTCGTATCCCTCACCTGCACAAATCGCATAAGTGTAACTTTCACGGCTTTTTAAAATGATCTGAAAGGCGTAAAAAAAACACAAAAAAACTGTAGAGTTAAATGTGGGTAGGTTCAGCTCAGGTATGCATCACACACTTTGCGAGTCTCAAGAGACCGTTTTCAGATTCTCGCTTCAAAGCACGCACGACGGTGGCGTTAGCTATCTGTTACTGATATCGTGGCTAAAAAACAAAACAAAAAAAGATCAGCTAATCTTTCGATAGTTGCCGCGTTTGACGAAAAACAAGATCGCTATTGGGAGGCAAACTTTTCGTTCGGCAACTCTTTTTTCTTTTTTCTTTTCTTTTTCAGTAAGCTCCTACTCCTTCTGGGTCCACTTGCACGTGATGTCGAAATATGGCGGAAATATGGAGACGGGGGCACGCTTTACAGCGCGCCGAGTGGTGTTTCACTTTTAGCAGATGATATTCTGAAAGTTTCGATTACACTTCCACCGGCGTTGCGCGACACTGTACGGTTTTCGAAGTGCGAAGTCTTGTTTGGTAGACATCTGGTTGAGACGTTGTGTTGTGTTGTGTTCGTACCCTTCTGTGTTCCTGAGTCTCGGGTTTTTATTAACATGATTCACCATCAGCTCGCTTGTTTTTTAAGTATTGTTGCACTAACTAAGAAACATTTTAAATTCCCTCGCGGCAAAGGCAGCCTTCCAACGCGCACCGAAAGACGAGGCGGTCAGAAGACATTTCAAAGTGCTCCAAGCAGCGTCACCCACGTTTTCTTTTATCGAAGTGGCGATCTGAGCCTGGTCTCAAAAGCCCGTGCAGTAACAATACAAGCCCGACAATTACGGGCGCCCCAAACACCCGCATCTGGTTGTGTTTGGCACGCCGTCTATCCCTCTTTCTCCCCCGGGTACCCGGGAGGTCCCTCTTTGCGAATGCGGGTCCGCGTTCCTCGAGCGGTTTCCGCAAAGGCCACTGTTTCGTGACATCGAGAAGATACAAAGGTCCTGGCCTACAGTGCCGCAAACAAGCGAGGAGGCGACACAAAGACGGGAGTGCCGGCTTTTTCTGCCGGAGGCTCGCGCTCATTTTGCACCAAAACGAGTGAACCTTTCCCGAGTTCGCTCACACGCTGCACTGGCGGTGTGGTAGCAGTACTGGTGTCCTCGGATTTCATTACTTTGAACTAAGAATGGCAGCCAGGAAGTGCATAACCTGCCTCATTTATCGCGGTTTATCCACCAAAAATCTCTCGGTGTCTGGGGACTTCAGAGTCAAGGATCTGAGGACGGCGCTCCAAGTTCATCCGGAATTCGGTGACATTGGGGACGACGTGATTCTACAAGTGAGTAGCTGAACTGCCTACTTTTCCTACACTAGTTTCACCGCATGAATGTGCAGATGTTATGACTTATGATCTTTTTTCCTTTATTATCTTTTTTAGCTCGGTGAATATTATAGGAGAGTGGTCGGACGAAAATTCCCTTGCTCGTATCGTTACTTTAGCGTTGTCGGTTGTCGGCTTTTGAGCAAACGGCGGTGCAATATGATATATGCATTTGTTAAGAAATAATTTGGAAGTATCCGATCGTAAACCTTTGGTATGTCGGACGCTTTCCAGATATTGAATTAAACGCACCGGTTTATCGAACGATGTTTTACAGAAAAATTACCGTTTCGAAACTTTTATATTGCTATTTCCTTTATTAGGAATCCTTGCGCCTTCTCAAAAAGGTTACCTTTCTACAAACAGGACTTTTGCGTGGTTATGATAACTCCTACAATGTATCGTCCATTCCTTTTCTGTGTTTATGAAATTACACACACACCGACATAAAATGGCTCGAGCGCGTAGCTGTGAATCGTGATTGACATATTTGCTGCTACGTGGGCGTGTGTGCCATTTAATTCCATTTAACGTCATAAACATTTCTCCGTCGTGAAACGCGCGTACATGTACTTATCTGAGGTACACGGCGCTTACCTAATTGGCGGTATTTTTTTTCATACCAATGGCCAGGCCTAAAAATGGCCCTAATATTTCCTAATAATCAAGTAACAAACAAGATGTAGCCACGCGTCTTGTTGAAACGTCAACCCGCGCATGTGTACAGTCCGGATAGTTTACCCCCCCCCCCCCCCCCCCCCAGGCCCTGAGCAGGGGAAAGGTAGACCTTGTGTCGTAGTTTTGGGGGGTCTTCAAGAGTTATCTTGATAAGGGTCTCTTCAGTATCTTGAAACGCGCGTACATCTACTTAATCTGAGGTACATGGCGCTTACCTAATTGACGAAATTTTTTTCGTACCAATCAGCAGGCCTAAAAATAGCCCTAATATTTTCTAATATTCAAGTAACAAACAAATGTAGCCGAGCGCCTCGCTGAAATCGTCAACACACGCATATATACTAGGGCTGGGCGTCGATTAAAAATTTTAACCCGATTAATCGCCACCCTTTAATCGATTAATTAATCGATTAATCGGTCTCGTTCATTTCCATGCATTATAATATTGATTAAAATAAAAATCGCATCTATATTTTTTTTGCTGAATATGTGTTAAACGACGCAATAATTTTAATTATGAATCAGCATCGATAAACAGTTGAGAACCGTTAAAAAACACTCACACTCACACATTATTACTTCAGCTCTATGAGGCAAAAATGTTCGTTGATATTCTCCGAAATGGGCGACCTCCTTTGATTGCTCACAGTATTCTCTGCTGCGCTAAACGGACACTCGCACGGCGTTAAGTCGCTGGGACATGTGTAACCTTCTGCACATGTCTGAATTTACAAATCTCCCCCTTACAGTTTAGCTTAAGTTAATACTTCACCTAAATTTTTCACTTGATATAGGTGTGCTCGTCCATGTTGTTGTGTTTCTAAGGTCATGGAGTAATCGTAGTCGTTACGAATAAACCTTTAGTACACATAGAACAACTATTTACAATCAGGTGATCCCGGTATCGGCAGACGGCAGCGTTCGGCTGGCTCGCTGGCTCGCGTATGTCAGCTCGAGCTCGCTTCTTCCTCGTCGTTCCGTGTGTCTACTCTTGGACACAACACATGTCTGCATAGTGAAAGCATTTTATTTTTTTTTTAAATTTTGGTTCGTCAAAATTTTACCGATTAACCGGTTAAACAAATTAATCGCGATTAAAGCATTAATCGATTAATCGGTAGGTTAATCGATCAATTGCCCAGCCCTAATATATACAGTCCGAATAGTTTACCCCCGCAGGCTCTGAGCAGAAGAAAACAAGGTTTTATTGGTAGACCTCGTGTCGTATTTTGGGAGGTCTTAAAGAATTATCTTGACTAGGGTCACTTCAGTATCTTGAGAACAGTTCGCTCTTGAATGTGAGAATTGCTGACCTTTGTCTTACCCAAATCAGGTCAGGGATTTCCCCAGGAATTGAAATTAGGGGGGCTGTCTAAATTTTTAGGGAGGGGGTGGAGGTAAGGGGGGGGGGGGCATTGAGAATAGAGGAGTCATTGCGAATGAAGGGGGTGCCTTCATAAAAACAACGGGGGGCTGTACACCCCCCCCCCTAGGGGGTGGTAGGGAAATCACTGATTCAGCTATATGCTTACGTAGCTAAGAAGGAGGGGGGGGGGGCATTGAGAATAGCGGAGTCATTGCGAATTAAGGGGGTGCCTTCATAAAAACAACGGGGGGCTGTACACCCCCCCCCCTAGGGGGTGGTAGGGAAATCACTGATTCAGCTATATGCTTACGTAGCTAAGAAGGAGGGGGGGGGGGGGGCATTGAGAATAGAGGAGTCATTGCGAATGAAGGGGGTGCCTTCATAAAAACAACGGGGGGCTGTACACCCCCCCCCCCCTAGGGGGTGGTAGGGAAATCACTGATTCAGCTATATGCTTACGTAGCTAAGAAGGAGGGGGGGGGGGGCATTGAGAATAGCGGAGTCATTGCGAATTAAGGGGGTGCCTTCATAAAAACAACGGGGGGGGGGACTGTACACCCCCCCTAGGGGGTGGTAGCGAAATCACTGATTCAGCTATATGCTTACGAAGCTAAAAGTACGGCGTGTCGTCTATCTTGCTTTCCAGGCGTTTCTTTCTCTAAGGTAGCTCAGTGAAACTTGCGTGATTCAAGTATAGTAAAAATAGACAGGCGATTTTGGTACAGCCAGCTATTTTAGTTTTATGCTCTACCCAAAATTTTGTTTTTATAATTTTGCTTTACACAAACGCGATCCTTTTCTTGAAGCCCCGGTATTTACATTCCCGTTCAAAAGAGACTCCACGATTTTCTGCAGAACGCGATACAGTATGCTATAGTAGTGCACTGAGATTTAATAACGATGCCTCAATATCCTATTTCATCTTTGATTGGCTACCTTTTAAAGTGATAATGTTTCTACTGCTCAGTTGCAGCAGGCCAAAGTCAAGTTTTTTTTTTTTTTTTTTTTTTTACGTTGCCTTTATGTAGCCAAAAAAGAATATTACTTCACATTCTCGTGACGCATATCACCTAAACGTTTATAAGTGTTTACAAAACTGTGTTGATAATTTCTTTTTCAGTTCATTACCCAGCTGCACTACTGATGAGCCTACTCTGCCACGGTCAGAAATCGAAACGAGAACTGCAAATTCCAACTGGTGAGTGATAGTATAGCTAAGTTAGAGAACTATAAATTGCTACGGAAGTATGAAAAAGCTGCAACAAGGCATGACTTTGTCCCTACTGCCACAAAAGAAACGCAAGATGCCTTAAGTGACACTCATTTGGCTGTTCCTCATGATGCCTTGTTTGTTGATTTTTGAAGGGTATCAGTGGCTTCTACAAATCACAAAACTGTTAGCGTGAACAAGAGACTGCTAATTTGTTTCTCTATTTTTACGTTTGTAAGGTGGTTGTCAAAACTGATAGTGCTATGTGGAAAACTTAAATTTAGCTTGTCTTTATTCTGGTAAACTTGATGAGCACAAAATGTGCCATGCGTTCATTGTGCCCTTTTTATGCATATGTTATCGGTTGTCTTGCGTGGTTAAGAAGTGCTATGGTCTTTTCGGGTGTGTTGCTATAACAATGCACACTCCACTGCCTGTTTTTTTTTTTTAAACGACAAAGATAATTTAAAGTTGGTTACTTTGAGTGCTCTATGTGCTGCGTGTTGACCGGTGTTCAACACGCACCTCTTGCAAACATCGATTTGCGCCTCTGTTTTATTCATTCTCAGTGTTTTATGGGCCATGCACTTGTTCAGGTTTGGCACGCGCTGCCTGCACTTGCCAATCTGCCTGTGCCGGAAGCGCGCGCCGATCGGCACTCATCAACCACATATTTGATATTGCTTTGGCATGCGTTTAACGGTTTCACCTGCAATGACGCTCGATCTCTCGATCGCTCGCTCACTCAGACAGTCTTTTAACAACGCGCAACCCTATAACACATCCTGTGTTAAATGGATCAATGTCATCCGTGACGTGCAGTACATTTAAGGAACTCCTCCTTCTGGACATGCATATAAAACTGTAACATTATTTAGCTCCGTGCATTTTGGTGTTTCAGCATTGTTCTGAAGACTTGCTTGTGATTCGTAATGCCACTGCAACCTGTCTTTCTGCAATTAAAAAAAAGTTAAAATACTTTTTTTTTTGTTTTTGTTATAGCTGCGGTTTAGGACGATGAAGGTTTTACCGGTGGCTGTTTTCGGAGGTACATTTGACCGTGGGCAAAATTTATTATTTATTTTCTTCAAGCGTACTTAAAGAAGCTTCGATAATTTCTATTTCAGCGTCTAGAGTCTAGTGTATAATTCAAGCAATCCATCACCTTTTGTATCTCATGGCCTTTCCCGCACAAGAAACCACTTCCGGCTGTTAACTGTGTTTTGTGTCCTAATTCTATTTCAGCTAAAAGGTGCTTAGTTCCTTGTTACGTAAAAAATGGTATACTTTTCAGGACCCAGAGAAGATATCTGTGTGCCCGGACATCACGTACACTGTGGACCATCCTGCATCCTCTAGCTGCGCAAGAATGAAGTTTGAGAGCTTGACACCTTCATCTCTGGACATCTCAGAGGCCGTTGAGTTGGTGTGTTGTGCCCATTGGACATTCAACACAAAGGTTGTTTATGTTGAAGCCATTCCTACCCTCAGTAATGGCAGAGAAAACTGCAATGGCATTTCGTGTTTAGCTTGACTTTCTTTTCATCCTTCGTTCCTATTAAAAGTCGATGGCAATGTGCGTTGCAAACTAGTTTGCTAGAGCTGACCTGAACTTCCACTTTTAGTTTTGTTTTTTCTACTATCAAGTAACAGCAGTGTAGGAACTACTTTGATATTGTTGCGTTGAATTTGTTAGTTTATTGTTTTTCTTCGTGTCTAAGGGGATGGCGGTGTGCAGATATAGTTTGATGCGTTTGTGTGAACACTGTTAGGTTTTTTTTTCCTTCACATATAAGGCGAAGTTCATGTACAAACTTGTTTCATATGTTGATGTTAACGCTGTTATTTTTCTCTTTGGTAAAACACTTTAAACTAGATTTGTAGCGTTCGCGTAAACTCTAATATTTTTTATAAAAAGGTTAGGGAATGTCCAGACTAGCTTACTTGTGTCCATGTTACTCTGTCAGTTTTTTTGTTTTGTTTTTTGTGTGCTTTAGTTTTTGCATGCTGCGGGTTTGCTTGCCAGGGCATCTTGAACAGTTGACAAATAAATGGATGTTGATAAGAACCTTCTGGTGCAGTTCAGTGTTTTGTATTCTAGCACAAGAAAGACTGTTATAGCTAGGGGTGATGATTTAATTCCCGTTCGATTAATATACAATTCTTATCAAAATATAAGGAAATTCGCACGCGACTCTAAGCTGAAGAAGAAAAGAAAGAGAGATCCAGTGATTTTTTTGGCAGAAGACACGGGAAAGTCAAAACAGAATACATCGACTCTTTTTCGAGTCACATGATTCAAGCAAAAAAAAGAATCCAATAATTCCTATAAGGGAGTCGTCTGACTCCATTGTATATTGGAATCGGGTGACTCTCATGAAGGGGTCGCGCGATTCTAGCAAAACCGGAGTCCTCTGATTCTACCTGAGAGAATCCACTGACTCTTGTGGGGGGTTCATATGATTCTAGCAAAAAAGGAATACAATGATTCCTATAAGGGGGTTCATTTGACTCCATCAAATATTGGAATATGGTGACTCTACGGGAGGGGTCACGTGATTCTAGCGAAACCGGAGTCTCCTGATTCCAACCCAGAGAATCCACTGACTCTCGTGAGACGGAGTCACTTGACTCCAGGCAGTAAGAGAGTCCCCTGACGCCACTAGCTGATAGAGTCATCAGATTCCAGTGGAGAAAGAGTCCAATGACTCCACTGAGCGCTGGAGTCAGTTGACGCTTTTAAAGGTGTCACCACAGGGACAACCCTGGACTCCCCTAAAGGGAGTCACTATGACTCTCCTTTTTTTTAGAGTGTAGGTTAACAAAAAATAAAGGGTACTACAGGGGTTTCATGATCCCCATTTTCAACCCTCTCTCTGCATCACTAAAAAATAGGCTAATGTCCTTGGGGAGTATTTTTACTCTTTGTCCAGCTCGTCTAGTTATTCCGATTCCTTCAAGTTGCTTAAACGTCGTGCAGAGCAACATAATATAGTCACAACGGGATCAAACACTGCATATTATAATCAGCCTTTCACGCAGTATGAGCTAGGTAGTGCCCTTCACATAAAAAAGATCGAGGTACACCTACGCACTTCTTAGGAGTTGTGAATGCGAAAGCATGCAAGCCGCTCGTCCGCTCCCTTTTTTGTCTGCTGCGTACTGTAGGGGACGAGGAAGAAGAGATGCACACGGCGAGGCGCGAGGGACAAAAGAGAGAAGGGAACGTGACGGCCCCGGTGGCAGCAGGCAAATCCGCCAGAGCACGAGGGCAGACGATTCCTCATCGCGGAGTCGCGGACCCAGACCTTCATCGCGGAGCCGGACCTGCATCATCGAGGCAGACTGGCAACACAGCGGCGGTCGCCACAACCGGGGAGGCCAAGCCAGCGGCAGACCACCAAGAGAACTGTATTTATAAAACTCCTCATGGCGACGGGTGTCGTCTGGTTTTTCGGTGAGCGAGCGGAGCGCGGTCCAATCGGGCAGGGGCAATAGGACACCCACAGTACTTTTCGTCGCCGGTCAGTGCGCGTGCTTCCCTGGTGACCTTGGACGCTCCGTGCTAAAGGGGCCCTGCAAGGACTTTTTTACTGGTTTTTAATTTGCACCGAACCATGAGCGCACTGAACATAGTAACTTAGTGAAACTTTTCTTTTCTCGAAAACGCTTTATTTTAAAAGTTATAGGCAAATTAAAATTACAAAAACAAGCAAAAAATAACCTCCTTCATGACGTCCTTGGTTGCTTGAGTGGCTTGAGTTGAGTTGAGAAAATGTTTTATTTGTGGAACTGTCGCCCTTGAAACTAGACATTGGTGACAGGAGGAAGGGGAGGAAGGTGAAGGGAGTTATATACAATGTACAAGCCCTGCCGACTTTATGTAGTCGATCAGGGGAGTGGCCGTGAACTTGAGGAGGTGCAGTGAGCTCAGCGAGCACTCACGGCTGCCGCACTCCGTGTCGACGCCGCGAGAGGGCGCCACTAAAGCATGTTCTGGAAAGGCTGTATACAGCGGGCAGCCAAAGCGGCTCTCATTGCATTTGCTGTGCGATTAAACACTAATTCGGCATGACACTTCATTGGCCACAAACGACAGCAAACACGGGGTAAAGATCTGTTCAGAATGGGAGTCACTTCGCGCTGCCATACCGCGAAACGGCTAAACCGCAAGACAAAGCTTCTCGCCGAAGGCCTTCGGAACGCTCGGAGCCGGTCGGATCCTCCTGTCCATACGACCGCAGTGCCGCCGCGTACATCCGGGACCTTTCCGTGTCGCCGCCTGATCCCACTACTCCTTTCTAGTATGCGCCGCCTTTTCCACCGCTTGGTGGCGGGTATGTCGACGGGTCATTTCTTGTTTCCCCACTTTATAAACTGCATTTGTTTCTTTTCTGATCTAAAATACTGAACAAAAACTACTTTTATAAATAATTGAAACGGTTCGCGCCAATTATATTGTGTATTTCGACTAAAAAGAAGCTTTTAGCGGCTCTGACCAGTAGTAAGCCCAAGACCAAAGACGTCACATATCGCGCGCTATCGGTACCGCGGGTCGCCCTCATCGGTAGAGGAGGTTTCCGCGTCATCCGGTTAAAATATGACGCACTGATATTTAGTTACTCTCTCCGTGCCCGCTGGCTTGCCCGAACCCCAAGAGACGTGGAAACCGCAAAAAAAAGTAGACGCTTAAATATGATTGCAGGGCCCCTTTAAAGGGGTACTGAAACGAAATTTTAGCGCCCATATTTTTGCATAAATATGGGCTAGGGACAGGCATCACCTCGGAGATATCAATATCGCGCTGTAAAACACAGGATAACTAATTTTAAACCTAATTAAACGATTTCAACTTCTCATCTGGTGGATGGTGGGAAGTTCTCGTGACATCACTTGTGGCATAGGAGCAGCGCCGTTCTGCGGAGATACGGCGTGCCGGCAGAATTAGCCTAGGCCTGAACGCGTTTGCAAAGCCTTGGCGGAGAAAGCCTAAGCGCAGTTGGCCACAGTGAGCTCGTTCTCGTTGCGGCTCTATGCACGACAACACGCGAGCACGCTTCTGGCGCGGCCGGTATTAGTTGCTGCGAGTTGCGAGCCGACGTTAAAAAAGACAAGTTTCAACTACGAGAGTGTCAGCAAGACCCACGCAAATACCTGTTCACACTCGGAGCGGACGCGCGTGTTTGATCGAAGTGCTGGATTCGTTGTTTTAGACCGCGTTTCGGTAAGCGCTTCGGAACCGATCTTTCACGATTGCTAGTCGATACTGACGTGACACTCGGCAAAGAAAGGTTGGACCGACATCGCGCAGCTCCCACGAACTGCTATAGCTCGACAGTAACGTAGCGTCGTGTCAGAATAAAGATGGCATACTAATAACAAAGTGTACATACCGTGTTGCGAAGGTAATCCGTATGGCGTTTATTTGAGCTTTATCACACAAAACAAGGAGATAGAATCAATGAGAGTCCCTTTTCGACGACAGCGTTCGTCCCCGCTGCCTCGGAAAACAAAAAGATCGAGATGCCAAGGGGAAAAGGTTGACCTCTGAAATTTAGTTCAGGGATCAAACTATTTATCCGGGAAGGGTCCATAACGGTCGCGCGGCCATATTCCATTCAGCAGGCCAGCCGGTCGTGGGCAGACGGTCTTGGCCAAGGATCGCCGGAGCAACGGTGCGTCGAGTCGATGTTGCTGCTAGGCCTACTATCCGAGCTCGCTTGGTCGGTGGAATCCTGGCGGTTGTAGCTCTTCTCGGGTGTTTGTGGATCCAACGTTCTTGTTCGTCGTGGTCTGTTCAAGTACTCCTTCCTTTTTTCTTGCTGGTTGAAGTCGGGACGCGCGAGAAGAGCACGTAGAAAAATGTCCGATGGTTGTCGCGACCATGTAACTGAGCGACGCTGTCGGCCATGCGGCTTTGATCGTAAAAAATGCGTAAGACAGCTTCAGAGCTGTCGTAGGACTCTGTCGTAACCTGCGGAAAAGTTACGACAATTTAGTTTCGAGAATACGGGTTTTCTTTCAAATTTGTCGTACGCACTTTTTTCGTCGTAAGTTCGCTTTGAGAATCCGGCCTCCGAGCTGGTTTTGTCAGTGATGCCGTGGTTGCCGACTTGCCGTGGTGCAGCGTGCGTGCAGCCCTTGCACATCTCAAACGGCCAGGTTGTCACAGGTTGTAAATCGTCGACGCGCCACCAAGTGGCAACGCTCGTAACCACGACATTCACGCCGTAGCCTTTCCCGTCTGGCACAAGTGACGTCACGAATGCGCCGAATATCCCAAGACGCATCGGGCTCTCCGATGGCCGATTTTCGAGCGCGCGCTCAATCGGGCCCCTCAGGGTGAAAAATATAGCCATCCGTTCAAAATACAAACGCGCGATTATGAATTACGGATATCATTGATCATATTAAACCTATTTCTGACTATAATAGGTGTATTTCAAGTTTCGCTTCAGTATCCCTTTAACGGCGAGCTAATTAGAGTTCCTCGATACGCTCCCCCGAAGGGGGGTAGCTATATGCAGGAACTCTAGAGCTGATGGACACGCAGCGCCATGGGGTGAGCGGTCATGGAAACTGACGAGTGCAGCGGCCATGGGTGCCCCGTCAACGCGCGCCAGCCAATGGAACCGAAGGAAACTAGGTGCCGTTTTCGCGCTTCAAACTGATGACGTCAGCTCGCTTCAAGAGACAGTCAAAGGGCAACTCCGCTCAATTCTGACGATTTCGGGATAATGAGTGATTTCGAATTAAAAAGCCCTAGTAAAAGACACTACGTCGTTTGTTTCGCGAAAAATGGGATATATATTTTTAAATCTAATTTAAACACAAGCGGAAATCGAAACCGAAACTTCGACTCCGCACGGCAACATTGGCCTCGGGCCGCCAAGTACATGGCCATCACGTGGTACGAGATGTCACGTGATCCTCGGCCCAACGACGGGCGCGATTGGGGCGGGCGTGTGGCAGGCGCGAGTGTCGTCTGCACCGCACTCTTCGCCACGTTTTCGTTTCTACTAGGGATGCCGCGAACTTTTTTCGAATCGAAGTTTCGATGATCGAATCAAGCGATTCTGAAGGTTCGAAAGATTTCGCATTTCCGAATTTTCTATATCGTAAAATTCGACGGAAGTCGAATTTTCGAACTTGTTAAGCTAAGAAGTTCGACGCGTTTCGAACCGTCGAACTTATTACGCTAAAAACTTCGATCCTTTTCGAACTTTCGAACTTATCACACTGAAAAATTCGATGCTTGCCGAACTTCCGAACTTGATTGACCAAACAATTCGATGATTTTCGAACTTTCGAATTTCTTGCACTAAAAAGTTCGAAGCTGTTCGAACTTTCGAATTTCCTATGCTAAGGAAATCGATAATTTTCGAACTTTCGAACTTATTTATCAATAGTATTCGAAACGTTTCGAACTTTCGAATTCTGAAAAGTCAGAAGTTCGACGAACTTCGAACTTTTAGGGTAAAAGTTCTACGTTCGTCGAACTTCGAAAGACTGGCGGACGGTTTCATTTGAATTCAAGTAGTGAGGTACATTCGTAATTTTTTTTCTCTCGAACTTTTACATGCGGTGTTCCGTTCTTTACGAAAGACAATGCCGTTTATTTCAATGTCCTGGCATGCTTAGTTTTAAAGAAATAAATTCCCGAAGGAGCGAGGAAGGACGACGGGTTTTTGACGATTATCGTTTGTGCCAGATTTGAAGCGCGATGTAGCCGAAGCTATTTATGGTAGAGATGTTAAACTTTTTAAGAATGATCTATGTATAGCCTAGATCAGTGCTATTGTTATTCAAGGTGAGTTTCGAAGAAATGTCCAAACATGTATCTACATGCAATTATGCCCTAAACTTGATATTTATTTTCGTCTAAGTTGTTTGGGGTATCGCATTTAAATTAACACCACATTTAACATCTGCGGAATACAAAATAATGTATTTATTGTTTTTTTAAGGAATAAATTAACTCATGGGAGAAGATTTCTAATATTGTTCAAGTTCAGCACGTCATTAAAAGAAAACATTTTTTTTTTCGCTTGAAAGTTGTTTCGAAGTTCTGAACCTCTGAATATGCAAGAATACAACACATCCGGCGAGTTCTTGATAGTTTTTTCTTTCTCCAGCTTTTTATCCCCGCATTTATATTTTTCTTTTTTTTTTTTTACCATTGGCACAGTTCGTAAAGACATAGCTTTGAACTTCCGAACCACTAAGCATGTGACGAGTAGTGCCTTCTGACAACGAGTTTCTAACAATGACCATCTACGCGATCTTTTATGCAGTGAAGAGCGACAGTAGCTATACATAGGCATAAATAATTTCAGATTAAAATAAGCTCGACCACGCCCTCCTTCCCCGTATTGTTTTCTTTAACAGTCCGAAATATCTGGAAGGGGGGAAGGGGGGCTGAGGCCCCCCCCCCCCCCCTCCCCTCTTCCCTCCCCTGTTTTTCCTCTTCCGACGCCACTTGTATGGTAGAACGTTCCTCGACCTCGAGTTGTGTCGGCTTCTGTGCTTTTTGCGAGGCGATTCCTCCGTCCCAGAAAATAAACCTCCAGCGTGCAAGGGGTGGGGAGGTAGTTTGCCAGGTCGCTTCAAGGTTTTTCTGAGCCTCAACCTCCTGCCGCCCCTGGCCATTTCGAACTGGATGAGTATCGTAAAACAGTGTGTTCGTGTGATCACTACTGCGTGATGCACGTTAAAGAACCCCCCCCCCCCCCCCCCCGGGCTGGCGGTCACAATTACTGATCTATGGTCACACGTCACTCTGCACTGGCAAATATTCCAGCACATCCGGGACACTTGTCGTCTCATGCCTGACCAACTTCGCAGAGTCTAGATATCACACCCTAACTTTTCTAAACTTGATTTCGTGAAAACCAGTGAGTCGTGAAAACGCTATTTGAAACTGAAACTGTGGAGGAACTTGAAAACTGGACTTCGAACTTTGAAAACTTGGACTTAAAAAAAAAATTCAAAATCTTCAAAGTCTTTTTTTTTTTTTTTCGAATTCGCGTTAAAAGAGAATCGAAACTTTCACTTTTCGACCTTTATGCAGAAAGAAATTCGAAATCTTCGAATTGTTCGAGCTTCATGCCTATAAAAATTCGAAGCGTTCGAAGTTTTCGAATTTAATTTCCAAAGAATTTCGAAATCTTCGAACTTTTCGAACTTCAGATCTTAAGAAATTCAGATTTTTCGAATATCTCGAATTTAATGTTAGGTAAGTTCGAAATCTTTGAATTTATCGAACCTCAAGTAAAAAAATATTTGAAATATTCGAACCCGAAATTTTAGAAACCGTGAAAGCTTCGAACTTTTCGAATTCGAAACTCTACTGTGATCGAAAGTTGCGAATTTTTCGAATTCGAACCTCGGGCGGTACGAAAATATCGAAATTTTTCGAAATCGAACCTCAGTTCGCTTCGCAAATATCGAAACCTTTCGAAATCGAACCTAGGGTGGTTCGCGACATCCCTAGTTTCTACGGCATTCGACGACGTCTGCACAACTGCGGCATAAGTCTGCGCACGTGGTGTCCGTAGTGTGGACGAAACTCCGAGAAACAATAATCACAATCGGTGAGACGACGACGGCGGTTGTGACGCGGAAGACGGCGGTAACGGCGGGACCACGGCGGGCGGCCGGACGGCTCCCAAGAAGCGCGCTGCGCAGGCGCGTTACACCAATCACGTGGACACCGCTGAGCGCCGAGAGGCAACGTTGCTGACGTCATGCGCTACGCTCGCCGGAGAAGTGAAAACAAGCAAAAGGGGGCCATGATAATGACGTTTAGCTCAATGTTGGCTCCGCCCATGCCATAGCCTTGACTGCGCTGTTGGTTGCGCCTGAATTCGCCCGCTCAAGTCAGCCGATTTCGGCAACTTGGCGAGGGTCAAAGTTTTCCGGACCGTATAAGAAACATTTAGACAGAACTGCGTCGTAATATTTCACGTGTGGTCTCCCTAGGCAATACTGAAGAACCAAAACCAAAAATGAAGCGGAGTTGCCCTTTAATGCTTTCGCATTTAAAAAAAAACTCTGCTCCTGTACCAGATGGACTGCATCACGAATTGCTGTGTAATTTCTCTCGAGAATCTCTTGAATCTTTCCTTAATTTCTTCAATTCTTTGTAGGAAAAGGCTTGTCTTCCGGTGGCTTGGAAACCGGTACACATTATTCCTCTCCTGAAGCCGGGTAAAGATCCATCTCTGCCCTTTAGTTACCGTCCGACCGCTTAAACCAGCAGCATCGGGAAGACATATGAAAGACTGATAAACAGGCGGCTGGTGTACGTCCTAGAAAAGGACAACATTTTAGATAACAACCAGTGCGGCTTCCGCCGAGCACGATTGACCTTGGATTTATTGGTGAGCTTAGAAACGGTCATATGTGAAGTGAAGCATTCGTGAATAGGCAGCACTGTGTATCCGTCTTTTTTTACTTAGAAAAAACCTACGATACGGCACGAAGATATGACACCCTTCAAGACCTTTATGGCTATGGAATCCGCGGTCGTATGCTAAATGCATAAAAGATGTCTTGAGAGACAGCACGTTTCATGTTCGACTTGGTATTGTATTGTCGTATTCATTTGTTTACGAAAACGGGATTCTCCAGGGAGGTATCCCGAGCGTTACACTTTTTATAATCAAAATTAACTCAAACTTGAACACAGAGCAGGTTGGCACAAAGGACTTGAAACACGAAAGAATAAAACGCATAGGGACGGACACACACAGACAGACAGGAACCGGAGTATTCAGCATGGTATGGCCGATGGCAGGCACGTAGCCAGGATTTTTTTTTTTTTTTTTTTTTTTTGGGGGGGGGGGGGGGGGGCGCCCATGAGAAAATTCTGTATGAGGGGGAGGGGAGAGAGGAGGTCCCAGCAAAAGGGAAGATTTTGGGGGGGGGGGGGGGGCGGGCCCCATGCCCCCCCTGGCTACGTGCCTGGCCGATGGCTCACACAGAAAGGACAGTTCTTTCAACTAGCAACCGACATTTATGATGCCTCCTCAATGGGTCAGCGCTTTTCTAACCTGACCCTCGAAAAAGAGGAAGAAAACCCGCCATAACAGAGACGAAGCGCACTCACAACTGAAAGTTTATTGAAACAAACATCGTCATGGTGGCGGCTATGTCGAGGGGTCCTTTCTTGTTTCCGTACTTTATAAACTGCATTTGTTTCTTTTCTCATCTAAAATACTGCACAAAAACTACTTTCATAAATAATTGAAACGGTTCGCGCCACTTATATTTTGTGGGTTGCTTCATTTGAAATCAAACACGCTTAAAAAAAAAATGTATGTAATTGCCCGATTTCTGCAAAGAAAAAAAAAACCGCTTTTCAAAATTCTTTAAAAAAATTATTTCGCTTCCTTAAAAACATTTAAGTGGAGCAGGATAAAAATTTGTTTTTTACTCCGTGATTTTTCGACCCAGTTCTGTACGCTGATATGAATACGGAAAGCATACACAACTCACAGTAATTTTTTGTGTGCCTGTATGTTATTCCGACAACACGACAACTACAACACTACTTTCCAATTCTCATACCATCGCATTACGGTAGTCCTTGTAAAAATAAAATATTAGAGAGTTTTAGTAGACCGTTTTCGCTTTCTCGCTCCGCTCTATGGAAAGCGGAGTCGACATCGCGCATGCGCGACCCGCTCTGAGATTTGAGAGATAATAAATCTTTATTAAAATAAAACGTTCAAAGTGGAGATTTTAGCAGCTGCAGGACCAGCGCCGACTACTCCAGACCATTGATTGAAATTATAAGCAGCATATAAATTTGACAAAACGTTATATATATATAATATAATATATATATATATATACAATAAAATAATCATTTACATATGTACAGTATCCAAAACGGTGTCCTGTCCCTTCCAAGAATAGGCCGCAGCACAGCGACGGCATGCCAGGAGTGTCCTCTACATGAAATTTGTTCTTGTCAATAGTTGTCACTTAATTTTGTGTCCTCCAGATAATCTACAAGATACCCGATCACAGTTTGTTGAGTCCTTAGTGTGTTCCATGGACCAAGGAGTGTTGAGAGGGACAATGGGCGGTTATCGATAGTGGACATTTGTTCCCGAAGATGGTCTCGTTCATCTGTACACCTTCGGCAGTTGATTAGGATGTGTTCTGCGTCTTCTATTTCGTCACATGTGGTGCACAAAGGGGAGGTAACTTGTCGTATTCGATGTAGAAAAGGTTGTCCAAGAGGAACACCCAATCGAAGTCTGTGTATCAATGTTTCAGAAGCTCTTGAAATGTGTCTTGGCATCCAAAATTTTAAGTTAGGGTCAATCCGTTCGAGATGAGAGTTGTGAGGAGCGTCTCTATAACAAGTAGCCTGGGATCTTTGCCTTGATGTCCTTCTCAGTAGGTTTAATGTGTCCCCTTTCGTGAAAGTAATTGCAGTCTTGGTATTTATATTGTGGGCATTTTTGGCTGCCAGATCGGCCGCTTCATTTCCTTGAATGCCACAATGTCCAGGTATCCATTGAAAATTAATTTTATGTCCAGTTTCAATAGCTCTCGAAAGGTGGAAACAAATATTAATGGCAAGAGATGAACTTGTTGGTGATATGTATTTTATCATGTTCAGAGCGCTCATCGAATCTGTGTAGAAAGTCCAACTGGTAATACTTGTTTATGAGTAAAATAGAGAACCGCTTGCAAAATAGCAAAACGTTCTGTGTTGGTTGAACTTGTCTTGTGTGAAAGTAAGAAGCTTTTTTCTATATTTAAAGACGGAATTATAAAGGCTGCTGTAGATGATAAATCGGTTGTTGACCCATCCGTGTAGACTGCAGTAACGTCATCTGGGGCTTCAGAAAGCATTGATAGTGTCATTTGCTTCAACGTGGTTTGGTGTAAAGTCGATTTTTTCACAATTCCAGGTACTGATGTAGAAATATTTGCAGAGTAAAATGTCCAAAGCGCAGCTGGAGATTCATATGGGAGTGCGAAGTTTGCGGGAATTATATCTGTATTAGCCATTATTACCTTATGGACACTGGAAAATGTCCTACGACGGATAGTTGCAACGAGTGGGTGATCAAAATGTCGTGTAAGAAGGCGAATGTAATGTCGGAGAGTTTCCCGTTCACGTAGAATCGGTATTGTGAGAGCGTGAGCTTCTGCAACCACTAAATAACTTGCTGCGGCTCTTGGTACTCCGAAGCAGATTCGTATACTGCGGGCTATCAGATGTTTGAGCCGCGTTTCAAGAGTCCGGGAGAGCCCACATAATGCTGGAAGTGAATACGAAAGGGACTGTGTAACGAGTGCTCCATGGAGAGTTAAAAATGCTTTCGAAGAGCCACCCCATCTGGTTCCAAAGCAGCAGCGTAAGTTATTAACGTATGGCGCTATCTTTCTTTCTAAATATTTTACATGAGCTGTCCAAGACAGGTTTCGGTCAATGGACACCCCAAGAAAACGATGAACCTTCACCAAAGGCAGAGGTTTCCCGCCAAGCGTGAGTTCAAAGTTATTGAGTCTTCGTCGGGTAAATGGGAGGACCTCAGATTTCTCAGTAGAGATCGACATACCTCATTCAATGAGAAATTGTTCAATTATTAAAAGTGAAGTCTGGAGACGAATCTGAATAGCACTGGGATTAGCATCTGATGACCAAATAGATATGTCATCAGCATACATGGGAATTGATACATTATCTGGTAATAGACCAGGGAGTTCTGTCAATACAGAGTTAAATAATGTGGGACTTAATACGCTTCCTTGAGGAACTCCTTGTGAAACATAGTGTTTTGATGTAAAACCATTGGGCGTCCATGCGTACACCGATCGATCATGGAGGAAATCACTCATCCAGTTCACTAGGCGGTCACCTACTTCTAGTCGCTGAAGCTGTTCGATAACATGGCAGTGGCTAACAGTGTTAAATGCCCGCTGAATGTCTAGAAACACTGCTACTGTGATTTTGTGAATGCTGCGCTCGTGTTCTACACAGGTCACGAGATCGAGCACAGAATCCGTAGCTGACATATTCCGCCTAAAACCGGTCATTTGGAAAGGCAATATTCCACTGGAATCTAACCACCAATTTAGTCGCTGTAAGACCATTTGTTCCATCGTCTTCATGAGCACGCTGGTGAGGCTCACTGGACGAAAAGATGAGATGCTTAGAGGGGATTTTCCTGGTTTTAAAACAGGCACTAAAATTGCTTCTTTCCAGACAAGGGGTATACAAACACTAACCCAGCATTTATTATACATATCCAGTAAAAAGGACATAGCGTGCTTCCCAATATTCGTTAGTGCAGCCGGAGTGATACCATCAGGTCCTGGGGCACTTTTGCGCCTGAGCTTTCTCAATGCCAATTTCAGTTCACTTTTGTTAAATGGCAGATTCATGATATGGTTGTAGGCTGTTGATAGCTGCGGGGATGGGGTTTTCTGATTTGTGTTTGCTATGGCTGTAGAAACGTGTTGCGTCACTGCTCTGCAAAACTCTTCGGCTATATTCATATCGCAGACACCTCGATGAAGTGCCAGCGCGCGCAATTGTTGGCGTTGTAACACCGGCGATTTTAATGAGCGAACTATGCGCCATGCTTGTATTGTCGGGGTGTTCGGTAATATTGAATCCCAAAGACTCTTCCATCGGCGTTTTCCCAAATATTCGAGCTCGTCTTTTGTTTTCGTCTGAATTCGTCTGGCTTTCATTTGATCTTCAAGTATTCCGCTCCTTCGAGCTTTTCGTTCCGCCTTTCGGCATTGTGCACGCAATTTCTGGTATTCAGGATCTACCCCTAGATGACCTTGGGGGACTTTTAATGTTTGTGATGATTTCTCAAGGTTAATTTTTATCCCAGAAACTAAATCATCTAGTGTCTTCAAATTTGTCATTGTGTCAGCGTTCAGTGCACGAAACTTGGACCAGTCAGTTAAAACTGTATGTCCATGTTTAACAAAGGGATGTAATTTGGTGTGACTTATATAGATAGGTAGATGATCGCTTCCCCTGGTGTCGCAGTCGGTATACCATTTGGCCTGAGCTACCAAGCCTGCAGAGCAAATGGTCAAGTCTAAGCAACTATCCGTCTCCTTTAAGGAATGTCGGATATCCGTCGTTTAGAACGCAAAGGTTGTTTGAAGTAAGTATTGAGTCTAACATTGATCCTCTTTTTGATGTATGAGAGCTGCCCCAGGTTGGACTATGCGCATTGAAGTCTCCACACAGTATGTAAGGTGCATCCAAAGAAGCAATGAGGCCTTCTAGGCGTTGTAAGTCTGTTGTGCTTCCTGGTGGTATATATACGCAAACAATATTAAGTACCAGGCCACGAATGCGTACCTTACAAGCAACAAATTTTCCAGAACTATGAATGTCGCTCACAACTTCCATTGATGAAAGATCGGATCTTATACCTAACATTACTCTTGAGGAACGGAGCTGAGCGTTTGAGGGATATAGCACGTAAACAGGCAGGCGAAATTGTTCGGATACGTGGCCTTCACAGATAGCTAAAACCGGGAATTTGTAGCGACTGACAAAATCCTTGAAATCGCTGCGTTTTGGCATTAGGTGACGTGCATTCCATTGTAATAAAAAGGAAGTGGCGTACACGATTAGGTATACATGAGTCATTAAATGCCGTTGAGAAGTGGTTCCGTGGCCAACAGAGCTTTGATGGATGATTTGGAACCGACTTTCGGTATTCTTTAATACTTTTTTTTTATGACTTCCATCATAAGAGGTAGGAACATGTGAAGGATGCCTTTCGCGCTGCTTTCTTGATCTGGATAGGCAGACTCCATATGATGCGCGGTTCTAGAACTAGTACGGCGTCGATTATCCACATGGGAAGGTACTTCTTCTTGGGTATCTGCAGTTGCTTTTGTGTTTTGTGATATGACGTGGGAAGTTCCTTGTCCTGCCTTGTGATCTGCCAGTGGTGGGTTGCTGCCGCTTGGAATTCCTTGCAGAACCTCGGAAAAGGTAGGTCGTGATGTTTCATTTTGCATGGTCATTTTGTCGCTTGCCTTGATAACATCCAGATTAGGAGCTGGAGCTTTCCGTGGAGCAAGTTTGCCATAGAAAAGCTCATTTTTTCTTAGCAGCATGCGCCGCCTGTTTTCGTATACAGCCTGCATAGGTTGATAGATGGCGCGAGCCGCAGTTTGCGCATTGCGGTTCACGTGGTGTCGGGCATTCTTTGTGGTGATGAGGACCTGCGCAGATCTTGCAGCGACGGGAGCTGCGGCAGTCGCGAGCCAGATGGCCATATCATTGGCAGTTGTAACATTGAGTTGTTGCCTCGCAGTGTTCTTTCACGGGGAAACTGTGGAATCCTAGTTTGATTCGTGCAGGTAGTTGTAGGTCTTCACGGAATTTAAGGATTACTGTTGTCAGTGGATGTTTTGTTACGGGGCCATCCTCCCGTCGTGTGAACTTCATTTGTCGTTGTGCAGAAATGACTCCGTCGTCTCGTAGGTATTCACCGAGTTGATCGTCACTGTAGTCGAGTGGCACACCCCAGACTTTCCCGAGATTTTTCGAGTACGACTGTGGTACAGCGACATCCACCTTGATTCCCGCGAGGACGTTTAGTTTTAGCAAATTATTCGCTGCTTCGGCGGACGCCACAGTGACAGTTAGTCCTCCATTTTTGTGATGCGTTGAGACAGTACTTTCTCTTGGGATGTTGCGACGATTTCTTGCGCCAACCTATTAGGGTTGACCTTCCAGAATGACTGGGATAGATCATTGAGTTTGAACAACACTGGAATGCCATGCCTTGCGAGTCTTCTTGTAAATCACCTGAGTGAAAGGTGCCTCCTCATCGGTGATGGACTGCTGATGTTCCATAGTTTGAGCAGGTGGCTCTTGATATTCATCAGCGCGCCGTTTTCTCGGAGGTATGTCACTTGTTTGGGCAAGGCTTGAGCCCGAGTCATGGGATACTGCGGTTGGTATTACCACAAGTTGGGAGGTGCGTAGAATTGTTGAGGAGGCATGTTCATGCGGTACAGGGCCAGCGGGGCTGATGACAGATGTCATCGCCACAGCGGCCGGTAGTGGTATACCGATTAACTGTCACTAATAAGTATAAATGCTGAAAAACTTGCAGAATGGTAGATATATAACAGGTTGCTTCGATCGCACTTCTTCTTCCACTCCCGTCTATAGCCTGGGATTTGAGCGTAAAGCGTCAGCTCCGCTTTCCTTGCCATTTTAGGAAGCGCGTTCCACTCTCAGTAAAGCTTGAGTAGATGGTGTTTTTTTCTGGAAAGGAATTCGAAATGGGTGCTCGCCACTTGAAAGCATGCTTGGGAGCGCTTTTGACCGTTATGAACCTCGCTGCACTAAGATGGCTGCGCAGACTTTGTTTGAAACAGCGTCCTCAAGAAAACGTTTCACGGTGGTCGAGAACCTCTGGCTGCTTCGGGAAATCGCTGGCTTCAATCCTTTCACGGCCCCTGAACGGTGGGGACAGGTGCTGCCTTGTCTAAGGCAGCGGGCTCGATTTTTCTATGCGAGATGATGACGACGACGTTGAGAGGATGACACACCGGCCGACGGCGGTGCCTCAATCTGAGCCCCTGGGCCTCGGTTCCACGGAGGCGGCAGCTACTACTTTGGCTGGGCTACCTCCTTGCAGCGTGATGCTTTGACCCCAGTGGACCCCAGTGAGCAACGGCGCCATCATGTTCCTGGGGCTCCTTCATGCACCGATCGAACGGCGTGCCAGATACCCATGGCTCGCTGCTCACCCGCTCAACCCGCCTCCACGAAATCTGCACTTCTGCGAATCAGGCTGCCATCCTGCCCAATAGCAACAACCCATGTCGTCATCATCTTGCATGTACTACATACTCATCACATTATCATGTTCCCTAGACGCGGCACCACGGGCCTCCATGGTACGGGCTGGTGCCTTTTCGCGGTGCCGCGTCTCTCCAGAGCCAAAAAATAAAGACTAAAGACTAAAGCAGTAGGCAAACGCACAGATATTTTGTTAGGTTGCTTTAGGCAGCCAGACAGTGCAAATTCGCGAAAGTGAGTGCTTCATTTATATCTCTACCTTTTTTGTTTTCCCAATGAAATGAGTTTTTTCTTCTTCGTGTGCTTCGGTTTGTGATAGGGTACCTTGGTGTTTCTGTACACTGCGCGACATTGTTACCGGGAACAATCAATATCCTGTTTTTATTTTTCACCTTAAATACGAGGGGCTTACATCAACCTATTGGTGTGGAATAAAGCGCTCGTTTGGGGCACTAATCTGAGCGACAAACTTTCAGCTCTCTCACTAGCTGTCAAAGAAATGAACTGCAAATAAAAGCGATTTTATCGTGTTCGTATTAACAGTGGAGCGCAGTGTATTTATCTGCCTTGGGGAATGAGATGAAACCATTTTGCTTGGCTACACTTCTTTTCATTTCTTTTGTGTGTTTTTGAAATTGCGTTTTTCGGCTTAAGCTCCTGCCAAGTTTCAGCCTCACCTGTGCTACGGTGTTTTGGAAGGCCACGCAACACAGGCTACTTTTACAATGCTGAAGTCAACAGAAACACTGTAATTTGATTAGATGCAATATTCACACGCACATCTGAGAAGTAAAATGGGAGTCGTTAGTAAATGTTTTTTTTTTTTTTATTAAAATATTTCTAGATGCCTTTCAGCCTAGTTGGACAAGTATTTCGCTCAGTACAAAAGCTTGGATGTGATTCACTGTGGTCAGTTTAGGCATTCTAATATAAAAAAAAAAAGAAACATGCCCATGGTCTTCGTAGGGTTCGTCCAGCTGACAAATGGACCTCTTGGCGAATATGTGCTGCCACCTAGACACGCGAATCGGTTCGAGACTAGGTGACTGGAAAACAACGCGCGCCCAAGGCCTCTCCCACCCGTTCCACACCCATAACGTCAGCTACATCCTGTTCACCAGGCGATGTGACCTAGATACGGCTCCCCCAAGCTCACCTTTGTCCCCATCGTGCTCTTCCGCCCCGAGGTCGACACAACGAAACCGCTCAAAGGCGAGAAATGCAAGATGGCGGATTGTTTGGAACTAGATACTCTCGAACCCAGGCGCATGAAATACTCCGCGCATGCGCACCGCGTATTTCTACAAAAGGTCCATTGTGCCGTCTGCGCACATCCACTGCCTGGTGCTTCACGACGAGCCCCCTCTTGTGACCAGAAAAGTATGACTTCTGATTCTTTGATGGACGGCATATGGGCGTGCTGTGCGGTCAACGAAACCCCAACAGTTGTCCAGGGGTGCTCCCTTGTCTTTGACAGCCTAATAAAAACAAGAAGAAGGCACTCTTACAACACGGCAGTATTTAAACACTACCAAAACATGTGATATGGGAATTGTTACTCATATAAGACAAAGAGTATTTCCATGGTAGGGTTGTAAACAAATGTGTATCCTAAATAAAAAAAAAAAAAAAAATTAGTTGTTTCTTAATTTCGCTAAGCTCTGAGGCCGTCAAACTGTGCATTCAAAACGAAACTTCTGAAAAGCGTTCTAGTCTACCGCTAGTGCTTAGACGTCCAGTGTTGTGTTTGCTAAATTTTGCATTGTTTATGCCTGTCTGGTTTTCACCAAACAAAAACTTGACGTGAAATATTCTTTAGACCGTTTTTGGTAACTCTTTTCAAAACACCGCCGGGTAACATATTCGGCCGCCATATTTCGGGCATCGCTTTTAGTGCGAGACTTGTGACTAGAACCGAGTTCATATTCAGCATTGACACAGCATTCGTGTCTAATACATTTAGACTCGCATCCGCGACAAACAATGACGCAGCTCTCTTGCTCCCTAGACGCTTGGCCAAAATAAGGCGGCCTCAAAGAATAGGGGCAGCATGGCATGCACTTTTAAAAAGGCTGCATTCAAGTCTCTATTATTTTCTAAATCTACCAAGGAAATCCAAGGCGAAAAGTTCCGGTGGAAAGTTAAACAATTCAGAAATTGCGAGCGAGTATGACTAAACAAAGTTGAGAGGAATGTTTTTTTTTTTTTTTTTTTTTTTGTGCGGCTTGCGAGAGCTATGCTTGTGGTCAACTTTCAGTGTCATTTTCGACAGGAGGACGCGTGCACAGGTATAATCGGCGTTCAAGCACGCGCTCCCGTACATCTGATTGCATAGCCATAGAAGGCCCACAAATACGCGACGACTTTACCGACACCGTGCTGGTTGCAAAGTGATACTTGTTCACTTCGTTTGATAATGCTCTTTTGTGTTACATAGAACTCAAATGGAATGGTGTATTTTCACGCATGGGGCGTACGCTTTACTTCTTGATTCGGCCTCTTTCAAGCTGAGGTCAAGGTGAAAAACATCGACGCGTATTGAGTAAGTGCAGCCATCTTGAGATCTAAGCGATCACGCTAAGGACGCGGAGGGCAGTCCGCTCTGCAACTTGTGAAGCGGAGCGCACGCTCACTCCGCTAACTAACGCTCCAACTAGGAGCGGGCTACGCATGCGCGGTGGGGACGATGCTTCTTCCAGAGCGTAAAGTAGAGCATGGAGGGCTCATAAAAGTGGCCTACTAAGACTCACAGATTACAAACGCGCTCGTCGTGACTTGTCCTGACACTGCCCACGTACACCTTGTTTTTTTGTGCCGAAACAAAAGTAAAGACGTAAATTATTGGCGTACCAAAAAGAGTAACTTTTTACTCGACAGAGCAGCTGTGCTAAAAACAATGGAAACACGAAATTTACACAAACCATGCAGGGTCTCACCTGTGAGCACAGCTCCAGTTTCTTCAGGGTCCACCCCCTATGTTTGTTCATGTCAGCGAGCAGGTGGCCGAACCTCTCGTCGATGAGACCCACGATGAGGTTCACAATACTGGAGGACACCGACAAGTTCCGTCCAAACGCTCATCCAAGTTCGAACAGACGGTTGCTATAGGCCAGTCGACAAAGACCCATGCAAAGCGTCTGGCCCAATTGGCAACACCCTGCGCCGATCTGTCGGGTGCTGGGATTTGGAGGCCCACTTGCAGAGCAGCCAAGTCCTTCTTTAGGTGGGATTGCCTCCTAAAGGGTTTCTCTTCTACGTTGCCAATGGGCCTCCTGCGTTTCCCAGGGGGTGCTGCGAAAAGGGACTTGTTAGGCCTTGTTTTGGGTAGTACAAACTTTAGCGTCTCAAACTGTCAGACATGCAGAAGTGTGCCTGCTCTGGTGCGGAGCGCGAGATCGCGATGAAAATATAAAGAAACAACAAAACTCCGAACGCCGTCAAAGCTAAGACGCTAAGAGCGCGAGCCATGAGATGCCGTTTCACGCGTTCCAAAGTAGACATGAGAAAGAAAAAGAAAAATGCAAGCGTCGCGACACAGGTGTTTCGACGTCACCACCCAGAGATAAGAGACGCGTACCCTAGCGGTGGTGTCATGAATTTGGCACTTTTGATTGTCTTGCGGCGTTGAGTCTGGCCGATTTTTGGCGTCCAAAGGTGTTTTTCGTTCTTCAGCACCAGGCAGAATTAAAAAAGCTCGACCAACGTGCCATAAGTAGTGCGAGGCTCAATCCGGTGAGCTTGTACTACCCAAAACGAGGGCGCTACAGTTTGTTCAAAGCTTCAGCGCAGGAGGCCTATATCCAGCAAACCGCGTTCGGAAAGGAAGCTTCGGCGCTTCATGGCACGAGGGATACAAATCATTGATTCGATGTCTCGCCAGCTTAATCTCGTTAGTAGAAGTCTCCTTCCCTGAGAACCGCGAGGATTCATCGTGCAGGTGCCTTGCTAGCCTTGAACAACACTGTGCTCGTACTTCGCAAAAGGGTGTGCTCGGAATGCGCAAACTTCGTCCTTTTCTTTAATTTTTCTACTTGGAATACTTTAGTATGTTTCAGTTTTAATTCGAGTGGAGCAGAAGCTACAAGAGCGAGTGCCGCCCTTTCAGCGTCATTGACCAGGACGCGCGCTCGTGGAGGGCAGGTATACCGTTTATACTTCGTTTCACTTTATCTGCGAGCGAAGCCAAAGCTAGAAGCGCGAGACCAGCGCTTTTTGCATTTCGCTCGCGCGCTCGAGCAAAGCCTGAACGCACGGAGCTTTCGTGCTCGCGCTTCCAGTTTTGCCTTCGCTCGCACATAAGGTGAAACGAAGTATAGAGCAACATGCTCGTGCTTATACCTTCGGCTTCACTCGCACACAGGGTGGAACGATTATATTTATATTTTATAGCTTAAAGGACCCATGAAACGATTTTTGGACTTCCGGCCAAATAAGATGGCGTTTGGGGATGCCCCTCAACTCATACAATGTTTCCCGGGTCACGTGCGCATGACGCGCCGCGGGGTACGCGGCTTCCGGTCTTGTCCCCTTCTTAGTACTGTCACGGCCGCTGGGACTCCCCTTGGGAGCGGCCAGCCTAGAGTTCCTACGGAGCCTATACAGGAACTCTAGGCCAGCCGTATGTCTCGCGCCGCCGGTGAGAGCGATAGTTCTACTTTACCCCGCAGCGCCAGCCGTGGCGCTCGTTATCGGCCAGAGAGGCGAAGTCCGCCCGGCGCGGCCCGGTGTGGCTAGGGGGCTAGGGTGCCTACATGTTTCCGCTCCGCTTCCGGAGCGGCGGAAACATGTAGGCACCCTAGGTGTGGCTATTTAGATTGTTTTTCGTGAAGCGGCAAGTCTCATTTGAAACGAGTGCCAGATTGCATGAATGATGTGACAAATCTGTGTCGAATAGAAGCACATAATTCTTTCTGCGAGGAGCTCACTCAGTTGCAGGCTGCGCGTTAGAGCCGCATTCAGCTGGCAGTATGAGCGAATTGTCGTTTTCTTGTTCCCGTCCCAGTTTCTATTACCACTGTAATGAGTTATAGTTGAATATAGCTAGGCCGTATGATTTCCGATTTTAACCGATGCTCGAGCACGCTCGAGCTGTCCCTTTTATTTATCTGTGAGGGACAATAAGAAAGGGATTCCTCGTGCATAACTTCTGCAATATAAACTTCATTGTTCACGAACAGATCAAGGGAGTCATATAGTTCGCCAGCGGAATACCTTTCGGGAAAGAGGCTTCCGCGAAAGTCTCAATATATTCTCTAGAGAGCTGTTTAGGTCACCAGCCGAGTTAGCCAGAAGAGGTCTGACGAGCTTCCAGAGAAAAAGCTCGCAGAGTTCTTAGCTGTGGTACCGGTCTCTGCAGTTAGTACACCACATCAGCGGGCAGTCCATAAGGTGTGGAAGCTCAGCGCTCGAGAGAACCTTGCCAATCCGTCCAGAACGACGAATCTCTGCCAACTGTAGAGCCCTCTCGACAAAGGTGCAGACGAGCTTGCACGGCCAGACAGCTTCAGGTCGTGGATAGCTGAGTCCTCTTTGGTCAAGGCTAAACACGAACTGATTTTCTCCGTCACGAGATTCATTTCCCTTAAGTTACAGCTTGCATTCAGGACACGTCACCTGCAAAGTTGAGCGGGTTCTACACATTAGCCTTCCTTGCTTAAATCTGTCTTGAAATTCGTCGCAGGTTTGTCGCAGTTTTTTTAATTCGCTCGTTCAGTCGTTTGGCTTGCATTTGAAGGCGGTGCGCGTTTTTCTTGGCATCTTCCATGAAGCCTATAGCTGTCAAATTGAATGACGTCTGACATTCTTCCACTTCAAACTCTTTTTGCAGGCAAGGTTCAATAGCCACGCACTCATCAACAGCTCGTCTTCTTTCTGCAGGGGACTGCATATTGCGTTGTCGGCTTCTACCGCTCGCTGCGACGTGGACGCGTTAGGTGGCACACGAACAAGCGTTCTGCGTTTCTTTGAACCTGCTGGTTGCATGTACAACGAATACAATGGGAATTGAGTCGGCACCGCTGTCGGTCGCAGTACCTTCCGCTTCATCCCTACCTTGTAGTCCTCCGCCTTAAATGCCTATATGTACAACCTCGGCTTTCTGCAGGGAAGATAATCCACATAGCGCTCCCCTCTCCTAAGCTGCGAGGGGGAGCCAGGTTGGGGCAAGGTAAAATGTGAAGAGGATATAGGAAAGGAGGTGACGGGCAAAAGTGGAAAGCGCGAAGTGTACGTCGGCCTTTAAAATGAAGGGAGCGCACGACGCTCCTGGAGCTTGGTTGCCCCTGGCTGCCCTTCTCGCTGCCTTCTCGCGAAATGTTCTTCAACCAGGCATCCCAAAATTTATCTCTAGACGGAAGCTCGTGATAGCAGAGTTCCGGATCTCTCGCAGCATTTGACTTACAACGCGGCACGCAACATTTTTTAGGCATCGCGTGCTCCGTAACCCATCTGCACACTTTAAAACTGTGCAGAGTGTGGGATTTCCCTTGCTGCTACCCGTCTCGAGGAATGACAGAGCACACCGGTTCAACAACACGTAAACATTTAATGACCGCTATCGCCTGCGGCGCGATCCCAACAGCCCCCTGCGCATACGCTGCGACGGCCCTTTATCAGCGGCGGAGCGCCGCTCGCGTGGCCAGTTGCCCTTGGCCCCCTCGTGGTCAAGATGACCACTCATGATCGTCGTAGGGGCAACCTGGGCCAACCGCTTGGAATCTCCAGGTTGCCCACACATCTCCCCCCTTCCAAAAACGAAAACCGCGGACGTCTTAGATGGTCTTGGGGGGCCTTCCTTCTGGGTCAGCCAGGGTCTTCTCAGATGGGCGAGCACGGGTCCGACGTCAGTACTCCTGGACTGTACCGATGCGGCTGGGGGGGGGGGGGGGAGGGGGGGGGGTCTGATGATGGGAGCTGCGTCGCCGCTCTCTGGCACGAGGAACTAGAAATTAAAAACAACATGAGGCCATGGCGCGGTAGGAATAAGTGGCCGCGCACACGAAAGATGCCTGCCCCACTGTGCATACGGGAGCGCGGCTACTTTCTCTTCTCCCCCCCCCAAAACACTGAAGAGGGAATGAACATAATGCACTTAGAGCTCGCGCTACTCCTGGTCATCTTCACCGCCGTCTCAAGTTGTACCGCGGCAGAGACGGTGTGGAATCTTCCGAGAGGTGGTCCGGATAGTCGCCATCTGGAACCTGCGACACATCTACCTCCTCGGGTTCATAGAAAGCTTTTAGGTCGGCGACATGAATAGACCCGCACACTTCACCAGATTCGCAATGCACCAGCTCATAAGACAGGTTGGAGAGCTTCCTACTAACACGGTAGGGGCCATCCCACCTCTTTGCTAAAGAGGCCGTGAAGCCTCTAGCAGCATCCCTCAGCGGATGAGTTCGCTTCAGTACCAGATCTCCCACCTTGAACTGCAGATTTCGCCTCCCCTTGTTGTACTGGTTTGCCTGCTGCAGTCTCGAGACGTCGAGGCTCTCTCGAGCTTCACGCAGGTTCTCCGTGAAACGCTTCCGGAGATCTTCTGCGAACTGCGTGGTAGTGCGCTGCATGCTTGCAGGATCTGTGCAAAGAAGGCCGTTTCCCAGGGGAAACACGAGCTCTTTCCCAAAGTTAAGTTGAGCCGGAGTAAAACCTGTGGACCGGTTGATTGTTGTGCGGGTAGCGAATGCCATTTCCGCCAATTTCGCGTCCCAGTCTTTGTGTCGCTCTGTATGCGCCACAAGCATCTGCTTCAGGTTACGGTTCACTCTTTCCGTGATATTCGCCTGTGGATGGTATGGCGAAGTCCGTTTGTGCCGTATGCCTAGCGCCTTACACGCATCCACGAACACCTTGCTAACAAAATAAGAAGCGTTGTCTGTAATAAGCGTTGCGGCAAAGCCAAAGCGCGCGAACGTCTCGAGAAGACAGTCCCAGATTTTCCTAGAGTCTAGTTTGCGTAAAGGAAACATTTCGACCCACTTCGTGAAATGGTCCGTCACTACTAGCAAATACTGATTGCCGCGTGGACTACGGGGAAAGGGACCGACAACGTCGCAGGCAACACACTCCCAGGGGTACTTGCTTTCGACCGACTGCATTAAACCTGGTGGTTGGCCACCTCGTGGTTTCGCCTTCTGACAAACCGGGCAGCTACGTGTGTACCTCATTACATCCTGCCTCATACCTGGCCACGTTGCAATTTGGGACAATTTTTCGTAAGTTTTGCTCCCACTGCTGTGGCCTGCCAAGGCGGGATCATGCATATATCTTATAAATGACTTACGTAGTTTACGTGGTATTACAGTCCGGAATGGCGGGCCGCTGGACCCATCGTCCGCCTGGGGGATGTATCGCAGCAGGATGCCGTCGCTGCTGAGCAGGTATGAGTCCAAGTCTCCGGGATTCCCAGCGTCGGCTGAGTTTTCTTCTGACAGCTGGTGCATCACCTTCTGACAAAGTCCATCGGACAGCTGGGCAGCTCGGAGCTCCTCTCTGGTCACCAGGGTTCCCCACCGCGAATCTGGTGTGATGGGCACCGCATTGGCCAGTGCCACCAAGTCGGGATCCACCTGCATTTCCTGCCCGGGAAGTGGAGCACGGGATAACGCATCTGCAACGTGGTTAGCCACTCCACGCTTGTACTCGATTGTGTATTTGTAGCGCTGGAGCGAAAGGGCCCATCGAGCGAGTCGTCCTGCAGGGTTTTGAAGCCCTTTGAGCCACGAGAGAGCCATGTGGTCAGTTTGAATGCTAAACGAAGCGCCGTCAAGGTACATGTCAAACTTCTTAAGCGCAAAAATAATTGCCAGGCACTCTTTTTCGGTTGTTGAGTAGTTTCGCTCCGCTCCGGTTAACGTATGACTGGCGAAAGCTACGGGACGAAGAACGCTGTCATGTTCCTGCAGAAGAACTGCTCCTAGTCCGTAATCGCTTGCGTCGGTCTGCAAGATGAACGGACGATTCAAGTCTGGCAGGTTTAAACACGCGTTTTCAGTCACAGCCCTTGAAAGACACGTGAATGCGGTTTGCTGCTCCGGCCCCCAACACCATTTCGTTTTTTTGCGGAGCAATCTGTTCAGAGGTTCAGTTATCTCAGCACATTGCGGAATAAAGTCTCTATAGAACGCAATCATCCCGAGATATCTCTGTAGGCTTTTGACGTCATGAGGGGGTGGGTATTCCGTTATTGCGCGGAGCTTATCTTCATTCGGGCGCAGCGTTCCGTTATCTACAACAAATCCGAGAAGGTTGATTACAGGCGATGCCAACTGGACTTTATCTGGATGAATCGTAAGGCCGGCCTGACGCATTCGTTCGAGTATGGTATGAAGGTGTACGAGATGCTCCTCGAATGTTCGTGAAAACGTCCATGTACGTCATCCATGTACGCCATCGCAAACTCGTACTTCGCGTCACCGAGGACAACGTCCATTAGACGTTGAAAGCTCGCGGGAGAGTTGGACAAACCAAAGGGAAGGCGAGTGAATTCGAACAACCCCCTGTGGCAAATGAATGCGGTCTTCTTTACATCAGCCGGATGAACTTCGATTTGAAGAAATCCGCGGCTGCAATCGAGGGTTGTGAAAACAGTCGCGTTTCCAAGGGCATACATCACTGAGGAAATGCTAGGAAACGGGTAACTGTCTCTGACTGACACTTCATTTAGGCGCCTGTAATCAACACAAAGCCTTGCTGTGCCGTCCTTCTTTGGAGCAAGGACCACTGGGGAAGCCCATGGGCTTTTTGACTGACGTACTGCGCCTGTGTCGATCATTTCCGATAGCGCCGCATCAAGAAGTTCGCGCTTGTGAGCACTTATGGGTCTGGGATTACACCTCCGCGGGGGTGCATCCTTAGTTTCGATGCGGTGCCGTAGGAGATCGGTTTTCCCAGGTCTTTCCGTGAACATCGGCGAGAAGGGTTCCAGCAGTTGCTGGAGCTGCTTCTGGTTGTCCTCACCGGAACACTTTTGCACGGCTTTGAGCACGCTGTCTGGAAGTAAAGACATCTGCCCGGCAAAGTTTAACGGGAACGTTTCGCCGCGAATACAATCCTGCCGTCTTGTAAACGGCGTTAATTTCGTTTCGCCTCCCAACCAATATCCAGCTTGGGCAAAGTCTAGCAAAACCCGCTCCGCTGCAATAAAATCTCTACCAAGGATCATGGGCACTGGCAGTTCTGGGAGGTATACGAACCGTTGTCTTCGTTTTCTGCCATGAAAAGAAATTCGTAACCTGACTGCACCGGCAGCAGGCAGTACGGACCCCGATGCTACCTGCAATTTCACGTTTGCTGACCGGAGATTTATCTTTTTCTTGTTACATTCCGCAAATACAGCATCCCCAATAAGCGATATGTTTGCACCAGTATCTAAAAGAGCGGCCACTGGTGTACCTATAGAACATTCACGGTCATACGAGGTTCAAGAGACTTGGGTTTGGCTTCGATTCTACTCACAGCTGGGATGAGCACTGTTGGTTTCTCGTTTAGTGAGGTTGTTCCTACCCCCGTCGGCTGGTGCGAGTCCATTAGCGACCGGCCATCCAGAGCGACCATCCTTGGTGTTGAGAACTTCAAAGCGGCCGACCTTTGGCTGAAAGGGAATCGCATTAGGGTCCAACTCAAATGCAGTTGTTTCGGGTAGCTTAGGACCGGGAACAGTGGAAGCTGTTCGCCCGGGGATCAGTGCAAAGGCAGACGCGCCGGGAGTCTCACGACCGAGAATGTTGTGAGCTGGCCACCCGGGTGTCGCTGCAACAGCAGGCACGCCGGGAGTCTCAAGACCGCGAACGGTGTGAGCTGGGCGCCCGGGTGTCGGTGTGAAAGCCGACACGCCGGGAGTCTCATGACGGAGAGTGTTGTGAGCTGGCCGCCCGGGTGTCACTGCAACAGCAGGCACGCCGGGAGTCTCAAGACCGCGAACGGTGTGAGCTGGGCGCCCGGGTGTCCATGCAAAATCAGACACGCCGGGAGTCTCACGACGAGGAGTGTTATGAGCTAGCCGCCCGGGTGTCTGTGCAAAAGCAGACACGCCGGGAGTCTCAAGACCGCGAACGGTGTGAGCTGGGCGCCCGGGTGTCCATGCAAAATCGGACACGCCGGGAGTCTCATGACGGAGAGTGTTGTGAGCTGGCCGCCCGTTGTCGATGCGAGAGCAGACACGCCGGGAGTCTCAAGACCGCGAACGGTGTGAGCTGGGCGCCCGGGTGTCCATGCAAAATCGGACACGCCGGGAGTCTCACGACGAAGAGTGGAAGCGTTATGAGCTGGCCGCCCGGTTGTCGATGCGAGAGCAGACATGCCGGGAGTCTCAAGACCGCGAGCGGTGTGAGCTGGGCGCCCGGGTGTCGACGCGAACGCCGACACGCCGGGAGTCTCATTACGGAAAGTGTTGTGAGCTGGCCGCCCGGTTGTCGATGCGAGAGCAGACACGCCGGGAGTCTCAAGACCGCGAACGGTGTGAGCTGGGCGCCCGGGTGTCCATGCAAAATCGGACACGCCGGGAGTCTCACGACAAAGAGTGGAAGTGTTATGAGCTGGCCGCCCGGTTGTCGATGCGAGAGCAGACACGCCGGGAGTCTCAAGACCGCGACGGAGAGCGTTGTGAGCTGGCCGCCCGTTTGTCGATGCGAGAGCAGACACGCCGGGAGTCTCAAGACCGCGAACGGTGTGAGCTGGGCGCCCGGGTGTCCATGCAAAATCGGACACGCCGGGAGTCTCACGACGAAGAGTGGAAACGTTATGAGCTGGCCGCCCGGTTGTCGATGCGAGAGCAGACATGCCGGGAGTCTCAAGACCGCGAGCGGTGTGAGCTGGGCGCCCGGGTGTCGACGCGAACGCCGACACGCCGGGAGTCTCATTACGGAAAGTGTTGTGAGCTGGCCGCCCGGTTGTCGATGCGAGAGCAGACACGCCGGGAGTCTCAAGACCGCGAACGGTGTGAGCTGGGCGCCCGGGTGTCCATGCAAAATCGGACACGCCGGGAGTCTCACGACAAAGAGTGGAAGTGTTATGAGCTGGCCGCCCGGTTGTCGATGCGAGAGCAGACACGCCGGGAGTCTCAAGACCGCGAGCGGTGTGAGCTGGGCGCCCGGGTGTCGACGTGGACGCCGACACGCCGGGAGTCTCATGACGGAAAGTGTTGCTGAGCTGGCCGCCCGGTTGTCGATGCGAGAGCAGACACGCCGGGAGTCTCAAGACCGCGAACGGTGTGAGCTGGGCGCCCGGGTGTCCATGCAAAATCGGACACGCCGGGAGTCTCGCAACGAAGAGGGAAAGTGTTATGAGCTGGCCGCCCGGTTGTCGATGCGAGAGCAGACACGCCGGGAGTCTCAAGACCGCGAACGGTGTGAGCTGGGCGCCCGGGTGTCGACGCGAACGCGGACACGCCGGGAGTCTCATGACGGAAAGTGTTGTGAGCTGGCCGCCCGGTTGTCGATGCGAGAGCAGACACGCCGGGAGTCTCAACACCGCGAGCGGTGCGAGCTGGGCGCCCGGGTGTCCATGCAAGATCGGACACGCCGGGAGTCTCACAACGGAGAGTGTTATGAGAAAGAAAAAGTGATGGAGGGCCACCGAAGGTCGATGGGAAAGCGTCAGTCCCCGGAGCCCGTGTGAGCCTCCGGGAGGCCCGGAGGCGGCTGCGGCGGCTCGATCTTGTGGATCGTGTTTTCGGCGCGGCCGGCGGAGAGTAGCGATTTCCTACCACCGCCGGCCGTAGCCGTTTCCCTGTGTCTGAGGCTGCCGCCGCTGTTCGCTACATTCCCGGCGTATATGTGCTGGCCGGCCGCCTCGAAAACAACGGGACGTGGCCCGCCCGTCGGCTTCGTGCGGTGTCCCGCTCGTACTTTCCCCTCCCGAGCTCCGCGTTACCGGTCCAGAGGCCAAGAACTGATCTTGGCCAATGGAGGGGTTGTGGCGTTGTGAATGTATGCCCTCAAACCCGCTGCGCCTTCGTGATTCATATGCATGAGGATCTAGGGCTTGGGGGACAGGCGCCTGGTTGGAATAGTCTGGTTCTCCCCCGACTCTATGTACCCGTGTGTTTCCAGACCACGCAAATGATGGTTCCAGGGTCATGTTCTGTGGAGGAGGGGGGCGGTATCTAAGTTCCGCGAGGATATCGGCCTGGATGGTGATCGCCACTCGTGCCATCTCGTCTAAGTTCTGAAATGTGCGCCCCCTGAGATGGGGGTGAAAACGCGGGTGGCTTTGGCGGATGGCGCGTTCTACTTTCTCCGCGTCTGGTGCCGCGGCGTCGGCGATGTCGTACAGGCCCTGGAGAGCCCTTACAAACTCGATGAGTGACTCGTCCGGGTGCTGTGTGCGCGCACGCAGCTCGTCCCTGATCCGCATGTTGTAATCCGGAGGCAGGAACTCCGCCCTGAATCGCGCCTCAAAATCCGACATACTTGTGAATTTAGTTTGTCTTTGCCTCCACAGTGCTGCACTGTCTGTCAGTGCAACCGGCAAAAGGCGGGTGAGGACGGTTTCGTCGTCAATTCCCGACGCAGCTTGGTAGTCCCGCAGTTCCGAGACGAACATCGCGACTGACTTTCTATCTGCGTACCTCGAAAAAACCGGAACGCTAAGCGAGAGCCTTAGGTAGTCCCTGGGGGGGGCGTGCTTCCAACAGGAGTGGGGCTTGAGCGCATCATCTGCTCTCGTTGTATCTGAAGAAGCATGGTCATGGCCACTCGTAGTTCTGCTAGACCACCCTCTGATGCTGCGCCTGCCGGGACTGAGACCGTAGGCTTAGCGTCCGGTTTTTTGTCGCTGGCAGCGTTGTCCGCGAGTGCACCAAGCGTCAAAAGATCGTCCTCACTCACGTTTTTGTCGGCGTCCTCTGTAGACGGCATCGTGTTGTAGTGGAGGCTGCCGCAGGTCAATGAACTTAGGCTTGCGAAGAAACGCCCCCTCAAATGTGGGCAAACTCGGGAACGCAAAATTGGCAATGTAAAACGTGACTATGTAAAACGTAACGTAAAACGAACCCAGTTTGCGGCCATCCTCTCGGACGAGCAGCATATCACGTTGGGAGCCAGTGTGGGATTTCCCTTGCTGCTACCCGTCTCGAGGAATGACAGAGCACACCGGTTCAACAACACGTAAACATTTAATGACCGCTATCGCCTGCGGCGCGATCCCAACAGCCCCCGGCGCATACGCTGCGACGGCCCTTTATCAGCGGCGGAGCGCCGCTCGCGTGGCCAGTTGCCCTTGGCCCCCTCGTGGTCAAGATGACCACTCATGATCGTCGTAGGGGCAACCTGGGCCAACCGCTTGGAATCTCCAGGTTGCCCACAAGAGACAGACAAAAGGCGGCTGTCTATCGTCTCTTCTTTCTCATCCATCAGTGGTTATCGCCATGAAACTATAGAAACGAGCAAAAAAACGATCGAAAACACAAACCACGCATGCGAGCACAGGGTAAAACTGCGATATTTTCTCCGCGCAAAGTGGTGCAAAGGTGGGGGACAAGCGATTTTTGCGGCCTTTTGCAACCGCGACAGCGCCTCGGTATCGGCGAAGCCAATGACGGGCAGATATTTTTTCTGGGTCGCGAAGCAAGAGCGCGTTGGGCGCCTTTTCTATACTCTTTTTCACCTTATGATGTACCGCAGGAAAGGCTACAAGCGCGAGCTCCTTGCTCTATAAGGCACATCTCGGCGGCACAAGCTCTCGTGCGTTAAGAGTAGCTCCCAACGCTATGAGCTCGCGCTTCTAGCCTTGTCTGCGGTACAACATAAGGTGAAACGGAGTATAGCTTTCAGCTCAAGAGACCACTCGCCGATGTGCAGCGCCTCCACGGCAGATGGGAGAAGTTCTCCTCTCACGCGCGCTCTTATGTTTTCGGAAAAAATCGGCAGGCCGCACCAACAGGGGGGATCGAGAGGCCGTGGTACTGTGGACGTTGCTACAGCGAGAGCATACTCTTCCCTCTCTCCCCATTAATAGGCCGCTAAGACCGGCCATTTTGACGGTGTGGAATGCTCGTTGCAAAAGAACCCTGGAAGCTAGCCATCAGCACGCGCTCAGCGGTCGCGCACTCAGGAAAGGATACAAGCGCGAGCTCCTTGCTTTATGGCACACCTCGGCGGCACAAGCTCTCGTGCACCAAGGGCAGCTGCAACGCTATGAGCTCGCGCTTCTAGCCTTCGCTGCGGTACAACATAAGGTGAAACGGAGTATAGACCTTTCCAATGTTTACAAAATCACAGTCCAGCGTGCGATCTTCACAGCCCAGCACGTGCGTGTTCGTCGCTTCGGAAAGCGAGCAAAGCACGCGCCATACGCACGAACGCTCAAAATGGTACCGGCCACAAGCTCGTACACCAACTCATGTTTGGATGGATGGATGGATGGATGAATACGGCTGAGCCCTTTGGATCGGGCGGTAGCTTACGCCACCTAGCCATTTTGTCTTACCCTTTAAGCTTAGAATATTTAAATGTGAAAACTATATTCACTCTGTACTGAAAAGAAAGTGAGGCTATAAATCCCCCTTGCCATCAGTTAATAAGAAAATGCCTAGTTTTCTCTCGCTTTCTGCCACCATTCACTTAATCTTTGCTTGGTAATCTCTACTGTCTTGAAATCCACTTTTCCTTCGCTGTCTCTAAAACCCAATGACCTTATTAAATCTATGTTGTCTTCGGTATGCATAGGGTGAAGCCCTTTACAGTAGAGTACCAAGTGCTCAGCCGTCTCGTCCTCCTCTCCACAAGCAGCGCACACTGTGTCCATTTCCTGGTACTTCGCTCTGTATGTTCTGGTTCGCAAAACACCTGTCCTTGCCTCAAACAACAATGAGCTTCCCCTAGAATTATCATAAATGCTTTCTTTGGCAATAACTGTTTTGTTTAATCTATAGCCTTCCAGAGCCTTCTTTGTCTGCATTCCCTCTAGCCACCGATCTCTTTCTGTGGCTTTAACTTTCTTCTTAACTGAGACCTGCTCTTCCGTAACCCCACTATAGCCTAAAAACTTTCCTCTTAATTTCCTAGTGCGCTGTCTCCATTTTGTGTCTATACTCCTCATGTATAAATAGCTGAAAACCTTTCGTGCCCATTGCTCCCCACCCATTTGCCTCAAGCGATCCTCAAATTCTATCTTGCTCACAGCTTCCCTGCCCTCAAACGACGCCCATCCCATGTCTCCTTGTACTCCCTGGTTCGGTGTTTTGCAATGTGCCCCCAAAGCCAGCCTACCTACTCCACGCTGTTTTATTTCTAGTCTTGCATGCACTTCGGATTTCATGCATAGCACTGCGTTTCCAAAAGTCAAGCCAGGCACCATGACCCCTTTCCAAATCTCTCTCACCACCTCATACCTGTTGTAATTCCAAAGTGCACTATTTTTCATTACAGCCGCATTTCTGTTGCCCTTACCTATTATATACTTTTCATGCTCACTGAGATATTCTGCACCACCACATATCCATACTCCTAGATACTTGTATTTAGTAGCTCTCTCAACTGTGATATTCTGTATCTTCAGTCTCTCAACATCATCATTGTTAAAAATCATGACTGCTGATTTTTCACTACTGAATTCTAAACCTAATTCCTCTCCTTCCCTACCACAGATGCTCATTAATTCCTGCAAATCTATCCTGTTGTTAGCCATTAGTACGATATCATCCGCATATATCAGTCCCGGTAAAGATTGCTGAATTGTTTGGCCTAGCTTACTGTACGAAAGGTCAAATCCAAGCCCACTCTTCTCTAGTCTATCCTCCAATCCTCTCAGATACAACATAAACAGCAAAGGCGATAACGGGCACCCCTGCCTAAGGCCTCGTCCTATCTCTATTTTCCCCGTTGCCTTTCCTTCCCATGTTATAATCACCTTATTATCTTTGTAAATGTTCCTTAATATTGCTGTTAGCCCTTCATCTAGGTTTAAGCTCTCCACTATGTCCCACAGAGTTTTTTGGTTCACATTGTCATAGGCACCCTTGATATCCAGAAATGCCAGCCAGAGCTGTCTGTTTTCTTTTTGCGCAATTTCTATACACTGTGTTAGAGAAAATATATTGTCTTCCAACCTTCTTTGTTTCCGAAACCCGTTCTGTAACTCGCCCAGTATGCCCTCGCAATCTACCCATTCCTCCAGTCTGTTCTTTATAATCTGCATTACCAACCTGTAAATAACTGGTGTCACGGTTATGGGACGATAATTCCTAATGTCAGACTTATCTCCCTTTCCCTTATATATCATGCTCATCCTACTAAGCCTCCATTCATCTGGAATATTTCCTTTTGTTACCATAGTGCTCACTACCTCCCTTAGTTTTGCCTTAGATTTAGGACCCAAATTCTTCACCAGCTTGATTGGGATACCATCTGTGCCTGTCGACGTGCCACTAGGGACTCTTCGTTCCGCCTTTTCCCATTCTCTTTGTCCAAAATCCGCGATGTCAAAAGCTGGACTGGTACTGCCTTCGGTTCTCCTATCTTCCACATGTACCCGTTCCCGAAATTTCTCCTCCATCACTGCTCCTATATATCGTATCGCATCATCTCCCTCTAATTGATCCCCCTGATGCGAGAGTATGAACCTCTGTCTAGCTTGCGTCGTTTCACCGAGTGAGTTCAAGTGCTCCCAAAACTTCTTGGCTGCGTTTCTATCTTTCTTGCTTACATTACTCATCCATTCTTCACCCTTTCTCTGAATTTTCGCATTGATCAAACTGGATGCCTCTCGGCGAAATGTTATAAAAGTGTCCCATCTTCTTTTTACTTCCGTTTCCGACTCCCCACTACGCTTGGAATGCCTGTGTTCTCTAGAGGCTTCCTGACGTTTTTGTATCGCTTGCTTCACTTCTTTGTCCCACCAGCTTTTTGGTCTATGTCTTCGCTTCCCCTTTCGTTTACTCTGAACTTTGTCTAGTTCCAGAACAAAAAGTCCAGTTAGGCTCTCATAGGTCCAATCTGTATACCGTTGCCCTGAAACTGCTTCCTCTATTTCAGCAACTATTTCCAACTCTTTGTGGCTGCAGAAAGTCTGCTTTGAATTATGTTGTCTAGTTTCAGCATTTACTTCTCTGGCAAAATTCAGCTTAATACGTTTATGATCACTACCAAGACTTTTGGAACCTTCTTCATCTATTTTCATTACTTGTAACTTACCATATATTTTGTGTGACATAAGTACGTAATCTATAGTTGAATGTAGATTGCCAGTTTCCCATGTTATGTGCCCGTCACACTTCTGACTGGTATTACATAAAACTAAGTCATGCTTTTCCGCCAGTTCTAATAATATGCTTCCAGTTGAGTCCGTATACCCATCCAGACCCTCGATATGGGCATTCATGTCTCCCATAATAATTATTTCAGAGCCTTCCCCTAGCTCACTAATGTCTCTTGATATGCAATCAATCATTTTTCTGTTTTCCTCTTTAGCACCTTTCCCTGTCCATAAGTAAACAACTCCAAGGAGTGTTGATTCCCCAGCGACTTTTCCTTTCAGCCACAAGTGTTCGGCGCACTCCTTTCTGAGCCTTTGAAAGTTCATGTTCTTCTTAATAAATGCTCCAATTCCACCTCCCTTCCTCAGTCCCTCCGTTCTGTTGCATTCTTCCCACACATAGTCAGGGTTGCAAGGTGGCTGGTCCATGTCTCTGAGATGCGTTTCCACAAACCCATACACCACTAAATCCTCCTTTCTTAGTTGCTCCTCTACCTCTTCCCATTTTAACCTATTTCTACCACCCTGCATGTTAATATATCCAATGTCTGATTGTGTTGTTTGTTTATACCTGTTCTTACGTTTTCTCCTCTTTTTAACCCTGGGTGCCTCTCCTGACTTTGTTGGGTTTTCAGTTACTTCAGTACCCCCAGGGCCCTTGGTCCCCCCAAAAAAGCAGTCACCGTGCGGCCCATCCTATCCCCCACCCTGTAACCCGTGGCCTCACTGTAGTGAATGCCATCTGCAAAAGGGCGGGAGCCAGCCTCGTACACTTCCCTGTTTACTTCCATTACGTCGTACCGAAGCTGTCGACTCATACCCTTAATTACTCCGTTGGCTTCGACAACCCTCCTCTCCGTTACCCCGGACTGCCCCCGAACGTGTTAAGTGTTTACAAACAAACCGGAGCGCCCCTAGCGGACGCCACCGGCGCCGCGCATGCGCGATGGGGGTGTGGGCAAGAAACTCTCCGTCGCCCATAGACAAACCATTGGAATACGATGTTGTCGGGGTCGGTGTGAGTCCCCCTGCCCTTTTTCGCGTTCGAATTGTTGATTCTACGTCTTCCTGGCGATGTCTGACTGCTTGAGCGGCGTCAGCGAAATTACCGAGGCTCGTTACACCGCAAAACTTCGCGTGAATAAAGTGACATGTGGCGATTCATTCCGCGTGGACGCCGCAGTATGCACGCTAAAGCCTGATTCGCATAATGCGGTTTCGCTCGCAATTTTCAGTCGCGACGCCGCTCGGGCTGCAAAAGCGTGAATCGTAGCTGAAATGGTCGACGTCGATACTGAAAATCGCAAGCAGAATCGGACCAAGTGAATTAGGCATAACAAGTCGGTGATGGTCACTGGTAACAATGATCAACATCTCCCTGTATCTACTGTTTACATCGAGCCTGCTTACCGACCTTCAAATTTAAGTCTTTTGAGGCCTGCACTTACTTCTTATCGCAAGTACCGGGCCAACATTTGGTCTACGGGCCGGCGTCGTCTAAGAGAGCAGACGACAAGCAGAAACGTTTGAAAGAGCAGACGACAGTTCGAACGATCAGGCGGCCGTTTGAACTTGAAGACGCACTGAACGTAGTCCGCAGGTGGTCCGCACAACTTGATGGTTTTCTGGCGTTGATGTTGGAACCAAACAAATAAATCTGATGACCTCAAGTATCCGTGGATTCAACCCAAAGTGCTTCCCGCCCACGCAATCTTTGTCCGACGGCGTCTGCTTTTCCCTTTTCACGGCACATATCCAGATTCTCGGACGAACCGAGCACGTGAAAACTGACCTTCAAACCTTTCTCGACACTTTTAGTACGGCCCCAGTCGCGGCGTTTTGACGAGAAGGCAGGTTTTTGTCTGGTTCCTTTCAAAACAACGCAGGAATACACGTCTGGCATGGGGACTTCTGCCCACAGCCCCAGACCGGAAGTGCGACCGATGCGCCACCACCGCGCCGTGACGTCACAGAGATGAGTTCGTGTATAGTTGCAGGCAGGCGAACCAGGCGCACGAGAAAGAAAACGAACAACGCAGCTGCCGAAACGTGATTTTTGTATCGCGTTGATCACACCGCTCGTCCGGTAGCAGCCAGCCACGGTGCAGCCAGCCAACGTTGCTAGGCAGCGGAGCAGCGGGGAGGGGATGCTTTGACTTAGTCCGCATAGATGGCGCTGCGAAAACTTCGTGTACTGAACAAGAGTATCAAACTTTCGATTCATTTGTTTATGTTGGAACGAAATCATTTCTAAACGTTACCATTAAACTGAGAATATACTTGTTCAAAAGCGATCTCAATAACCGCACCCGCCGTGACGTCACAAAGTTAGTTCCTATGGCCGCCGTACGTGAAGTCAAGTCAAGAAATAGTTCCTTCTTGTTTTTGCGGTTACGCAGCGCATTCGCGACATTTCGAGAGAAGTGGTCGTGTTTTATGGTCCTTGTGCTAAAGTAAACAAAAAAAAGGTAATAAGGTGCACGTTCTCTCGATGTTAAAATCGTTTCATGGGCCCTTTAAAGGGGCCCACCAACAATTTTTTGACTGGTTTGAAGTTTGCGCTGAAACGGAGCTTCATGAAAGCAGGAACACCGAGGAAAAAAAATATTACAGAAATTCGCAATATTTTGTGAGTTATTAGCAAATTAAATATTGCAGAAAACAACTTAAATAAGCAAAACATTGCGCTTCATGACGTAAAATGAAACAGTTTAGCGATTGGAGCAAAGCGGTTGGCCAATTGGACGTGAGTTTGGTTGATAGCCCCCATCGTAGCTTTGGAATTGGGTTGCCATCATCGATGAATTTACCGGGCTTATCGGATTTTGAGCTCCAGATTCTTAGAAAGGAGCGCGGAGCTGGGCGTCGTGCCGTACGAGGACACACCACGCAAGCGCCGCGACGCGTCTCTGCCTCAGTCCGCTTCGACAGCAGCGCAAGCCTCGTCTCCCGCAACTCCGCCAACTCCGCCACCGGAGCCACCTCGGCGAGTAGGAGGTACTCCGCCGCTGGGGGGCGCGCATGAGCGACGAGGCGTTGTTTTTGCCCTTTTTGAACTTTAATTTGCAACTTTATTAGCTCTATAAAAACAACTTTTTAGAGAAATAATGACGGTTAACGTGTGATATACTTTATTCCGCTTCAAAATTTCTGGGACGGCTCTCGCCAATCACGAAACCCAGTGAATGTGACGTATAGTGAAAGGGAGCGCCGTTATGCGCGCGCATTCGGCACCTCGCGGCGCCACCGTCGGAGGAGGTGTTTCCGAGTTGTCAAATTAAAATATGATGCGCTAATATTTTTAAACTCTTTCGTTGTCCACTGGGTTTCCGGGACCACTAGCGCGGAGAAACCGCAAAAAAAAGTAGACGCTCAAATACTGTTGGAGGGCCCCTTTAATATGCTTCGGGTGTGTGCCTACTCTTCTGTGTTTATTATTCTCGCCTTCGTTTTTACTACCTTTACAAACACGCTCCCTTTCACTTTCATGGTGTTAACGTTTAGTTTTTCTCTCTTACTAGTACTATAAACGTCCACTTGTGGGGCTACGCAAGCGAATTTTACGAACGCTCTCGAAACGCTCTTACGCTGAAGAAAAACGGTCTACTAAAACGCGTTTTTGGACCTCCGCTTTCCATTCCGCCGAAACAGGCCGCGCATGCGCAGTTTGGCACCCTCAGAGCGGAGCGGAAAATGAAAACGGTCTACTAAAACTCTCTAATATCCAGCAAACCGCATTCGGAAAGGAAGCTTCGGCGCTTCATGGCATGAGGGATACAAATCATTGATTCGATGTCTCGCCAGCTTAATCTCGTTAGTAGAAGTCTCCTTCCTTGAGAACCGCGGGGATTCATCGTGCAAGTGCCTTGCTTGCCTTGAGCAACACTGTACTCGTACTTCTCAAAAGTACAGTGTTCTAGAGAGTTGTAGTGGCAAGAGCGGCGGCCACCGCGTGAAGATTTTTGCGCGTAGACGACACCGTAGCGCTGCTGTTCTGTGCCCTATAGGAACTGTGGCAAGAGGCTTGAATAAAGAAGAACGAAGCGCCGGCGACACACGCGCTTCATGTCTAGAGCCCAGCGGACATGGCCTCGTCACGTCCTTCTAGATATTGCTACAGGAACGTGCCCCCGCCAGCCTCGTCGTCGGCGCTGCTCGGCGTGTACTATACTGTGGTTCGACTGGAGCTTTTCGCGACGCAGAACAAGTGCTAATGTGAAAAATTGTAGGTTTTCCTTTGCACTAATGCCTCTAGAGTGTGTGCTATCCTCTACTTTTATTATTCGCGTGTTTTTGATGGAGATCATTTGATTAATATCGAACCCCCCCCCCCCCTTCCCAGTACTGACAGGTCGTTCAGCAACGCTATCACATGGGCTGTACGCGTAATAGCTGCGAAAAAAAACCACGCGATACTGATATAACAAGGAAAAATAGACAAATAAATCTCAATAAATCTCTCACTTTTTTTTAATGGTGAGAGGAACAATAAACTGGTGTATTGTTTTTTGTCATCGTGTTGCTGATGCGGGGACCAGGGTTGTGTAAGGTGCAGGGCGGAGCGCGTTTGGGAACGGCCAAGGTGCCACTGCAACTGGCGAACATATAACAAATTGTTTTTCGTGGAAGGCAGTCTATGAATAAAAAATACCTCGATTGCGAGTACATGAAGCATTAAAATACGATATGAACACAAACTTCAACAACCCCTAATTTGAAAAAAAAGATATATATATATTCTTAACTCACTGCTTTATGACTTCTCAAAAGTGGTAATACACTTCATAGACATACACAGCAAGCACATGACATATATCCAGCAACATAGTACGCAAAAAGAATACAAAATCGTCATAATATATTGCGGCATAGAATCCTAACCTCTTCGCCATTGACGATGTGCACATAGTCCCGAAGGATAAGGCGCGGTTCAAGATGTCTCTCACCCACCGCTGATGTCTCGGTGAGGCGTTTATCTTCTCGATTAAGAATTCTTTTCCCACTGTAGTCTGCGCGACTCCTCCTCTGGCGCACAGCGACGGCTTACGATCGCTGGTGGCTGCCCTTGTTGACTGGGTAGCCCGACTTGCATCCCGGCGCAAAGCAGTGTGTGTGTCCGTCTTTTTCCTTGCATTTATGACTGAGACGGCAACGGAACGGGGAAGCCCCACCACTACACCACAAAGAAAAGTGCTACGGTGCGTCGGTGGGAGTCCCCGTGCTCTTTTTCGCGTTGGAATTGTTGATTCTACGTCCTCCTAACAATGTTGGACTACTTGAGCGGCTTCAGCAAAATTAACGAGGCAAAACTTTGCGTGAATAATGTGACGTGCGGTGATTCATTTCATGTGGACGCCGCAGAATAGGCGCTAAAGCCTGACTCCCACGATGAGATTCTGCTCGCTATTTTCAGTCGCGACGTCGCTCGGGCTGCAAACGCTTGGACCGTAGCTGAGATGGTGGACGTCGATACTGAAAACCGCAAGTATAATCGGGCATTACAAGTCGGTGATGGCCACTGGTAACAATAATCAACACCTTCTTGTATCTACTGTTTACACTTAGCCTACTTACCCCAACCAACCTTCAAAAGTGTTTTGAGGCCTGCACTTAGTTCTTATCGCAATTACCGGGTCAACGTTTGGTTTACGGACCACTGTCGTTTGAACGAGGTGACGAAAAAAAGCAGGTAAGTTTGAAAGAGCAGACGACAGTTCGAACGCATGTGCAATGGAGTGCGGGCAAGAAGCACCACGTCCCGCGTCAACAAACCATTGGAATGTCACGTTGTCGGTGTCTGTGTGAGTCTGCATACTGTTTTTCGCGTTGAAATTGTCGATTCTACGTCCTCATAGCAATGGCTTACCACTTTAATCGCCTGAGCGAAATTATCAAGGCTCTTTACGCCACTAAACTTTGCGTAAATAATTTGACGTGCAGCGATTCATTCGCATGAACGCCGCAGAATGGACGCCAAAACCATGATGAGATTCTTCTAGCTATTTTCGGTCGCGACGTCGCTCGTGCTGCAAAAGTGTAGAAGGTAGCGGCGATGATCGACGTCGATACTGAAAATCGGAAGCGGGAACAGACCAAGCGTAACAAGTCGGTGATGGCCACTGGTACCAATAATCAACATCTTGTATGTATACTGTTTACACCGAGCATACTTAAGTCTTTTGAGGCCTGCAATTACTTCTTATTGCAATCACCGGGTTAAAGTTTGGTCTACGGGCCGCTTTTGTTTGGACGAGCAGACGACAAAAAGCAGACAAGTTTGAAAGAGCAGACGAAAGTTCGAACGATCAGGCGGCCGTGTGAATTTGAAGACGCACTGAGCCCGTGGGTGGTCCGGACAACTTGGCGGTTTTCTCTCGTTCATGTTGGAACAAAACAAATACATCTGGCGACCACGAAGTGTTGCCCGCACAAGCAATCGTAGTTCGACAGCGTCTGGTTTGCCCTTTTCACGGCTACTATCCACGTTCTCTGACGAACGGAGGGGGCAGAAGCGCATGAAAACTGATCTTCAAACCTTTCCAGGTTCTCTTGGTACAGCCCCCGTCGCAGCATTTTGACGAGAAGGCAGGTTTTTTGCCTGGTTTCTTCCGACAGAACACAGGAATGCATGTCTCGCACGGCGACTTCTGCCCACCGCCCCAGACCGGAAGTGCGACCGACGCGCCACCACCGCGGCGTGACGTAGGAGAACTCCAGCGCCACTCGCGGCATCTACGTTGACCGTCTTCACGCGGCCCATTGTAAGCGGGCGCCGCTCTTGCCACTACACCCTCTAGAACACTGTAGTGTTAACGCTTAGTTTTTCTGTATTACTAGTACTACAAACGTCCACTTGCGGGGCTACGCAAGCAGGCCGCGCATGCGCAGTTTGGCACCCTCAGAGCTGAGCGGAAAATGGAAACGGACTACTAAAACTCTCTATTGTTTTTAAGAGAAAGAACGTAGGTGCACTCCGTTCACCTGTAAGCTGACAAGGCAGCGAAAGCTGCAACCACACCCGCCATCCCGCTAGCTTACGGTGACTGAAAAAGATCCCTGGAATCCTGCAGATAAAGCTAGCGGTGCGGATGTTCAGTAGCAGCGTATATCTCCGCTAGGAGATTTGGAGGTAAAGAACCGATCTACGAAAGCTCCTTTCCGTAACGTGCTTTTCAAGCGTAAGTGCTACGTCTCAAAGCTGCGCTCGCGTGCCTGTAGCTTTGACGCACTGTCAGCTTTTGCACTTTTGAGGGCGATGTTTAGAGCACATGCTAAGAACGAGCTAACATTAATGGGCTGCTAAGACCGGCAATCTTGGTGATGCGGAATGCACGTTGCAGAACTGTGAAAGCTCGCCGTCAGTACGCGCTCAGCAGTCGCGGACACAGCTATGGCCGCCAGTGAATACTCCCTATTGGCGACGTGCGCGACCGAAAGCGTCGCTGTGGTCGGCCTTCCACGATTGGCCGAACGCTGAATATGACGTCAGAAAAGGATTTATCATCGACGGAAATAAGAGGAATGAAAGAACTTTAATTTTGACGGTGTTGGCAGTGTTCCTTTGAGAGCGCAATGATTTCAAGCTTCCACCATGCTATTTACAAACACCATCGAACTTGTTGTTTGCAAGGTAATGACGTCACAAGGGGGAACCATATGAGGGCGCCACCAAAACATCTCGCCGCTAATTAGCGGAGAGGTGTTTCAGTGGCGCCTTTTTATGGTTCCGTCTCGTGACGTCACTACCTTGGGAACAACAAGTTCGATGGTGTTTGTAATGAGCATGGTGGAAGCTTGAAATCATTGCGCTCTGAAACCAACGCTGCCAACACCGCCAAAATTGAAGTTCTTCCCTTCCTCTTAATTCCTTCGTAGAGAAATCCTTTGCTGACGTCATAGTCAGCATTCGGCCAATTGTGGAAGGCCGACCACAGCGATGCTTTCGATCGCGCACGTCGCCTGCAGTACTGAAAAATACATGGGCGCGAGCGCTCGTTTTTATGCTTTGGTCAAGCGGTTGGTCCCAGACTGATATTGCTACCGTTTCTGTATTATGCTTATATTTTTTTTAAAAAGTAACGAGTAATTAAAGTAATCCATTACCGAAATTGTGTAACGGAATTACCTTACAAATCACTGCAAAAAAAAGTAACGTGGCAATTACAAAATTACTTGAAAAAGTTACGAATTACAAGTAATCCGTTACTTGTAACGGATTACTTCTAATGTCTGTTTAAAGCACAGCAACATATTGTTTTACAAGTGCATCCTAAATATATTAGCCTTAATTAATAAAAGTGACTATTTATCGCCAAATGGTGCTTGTGTTCTGTAAAAACTTGTCTTCGCTTCACTCAGTCCGTTTTCCCCGCTTTTTTTTTTTTCTTCTGTAAACTGCTTTTCTTTCTTAGAGAGGGGCATGTGATATTACATATTTTTGATATACACAGTACCAATAAAGATTAGGCACTTACATGGTTATTTGATCGCACGCGACAAGACACATCGTGGATTGGCGCCCCATGCCGGGTGCTTACTGGGTGTATCGGAGACTGGCCTATAGTTAGGATTCCGTGTTTTCGGAGTTTATTTTTCGTCAAATTCGGAGGGTGTTTTTCGGAGTTTATTTTTTTCGGAAAATTCGGAGTTTATAGGAGTTTATTTTTGTTTGATTCCAAAATCTCCGCAATTCGGAGCTTAATTTCGCAATGTTTCTTATGAAAAAAAAAAAAAAAAAATTATATGCGGGTGTATACGTATGCTAGATAAGAAAAAATAAAACGCAATTATATCAAATATTTCTTCAGCTGGGTTTGGTGTTGGTGCCATTGCCATTGGCCATACTAATTTGTCCCACGGCAAAAGTTGCACACATCTGTGGCTTGGATAAATGTCGATACCTTAAAAATAAACTCGTAGAGGTAGTCGCTGGGAGCACGTATTACTCCCAAGGCTATTCCATGCTACCCCGCGGCCGCGCGAGGTGGAGTGGTAAAGGATGGAATAGGAAAGTTTCAACTGCCCCCTTCCAATTTTATGCAATCTCTGTGATCCATACTTTAACTGTTACAAAAACACAACCTCTCTTCCTCTTAAAACACAAATAGTATGGCCCAAACTGGAAACCAATACAGGGGCTTTTGTCGTGACCCGAATGCACAATGGCATGTTGTTCTGAACCTTGACGAGATGATCGGTGAGACCCATTTTGTCAGTGAACCGAGATTTGAAAGATAACTGTGGTGGCATTTTCCCGGGACCATTGACCCTTTGCAGAGATCAAACTTAATTATAAAATACCGTCTTTATTTAGTTTATTGGAAGGGGGGGGGGGGGGGGGGGGGGGACATTGGCACATCAAAATTCGGAGTTTATCGGATAAATCCGAATTCACCGAACATTTACCGGCGGGCGTTTTCGGATTGCCAGGCGTGCTGCACGTGCCTTAATTAAGCTGTGTATAGCACAAACGGATATATGACTCCTGTCTGGCTACATGAAGAGCTCGTTCCGCTTTCTCCGCCCTTTGTGTCCTGGCTTTACACACAGGATAATGGAACATTTACCCGCTGCATTTTAACACAAAAATAAGCAGTATAGTCTTTGCAGCAAAGCCGACTTGCGGAAACTGTGTTTGGCCGTTCCGAGAACGTGGTAGCGATTTCGATCACCTTTAAAGATACAAAAAAAAAAAAAAATGGAGAATTCGCATCAAGCCAATTGAAAGTTCATGTGATCGGAAGCAATATTAAAAAAATTGGACGAAATAAAAAAAAATGGCGTTTTTCTATAAAGTGGGTTCAAAATATCGGTTAATCTCATTTTCGACGATATTTCAAATTTTATATAAACGATTCCGTGAAAATAAAATAAACTAAACTTATGCCCGTCGATAGTCCATGTATAGGACTACACCCGCATATTATTTGGTAAGCGACAAATATAATGACTTATGAGTTACTGGCTCTGAAGATGCCACCAGATTGTCAAAAAGACGATGTTTGGCATTTTTTACCTCAGTAAACAAAAATACAAAAGTATTTCTTTAAACGAAAAAATAGTTGGAATAACATAAAAACACACAAAACATTACTGCGAGTTTTGTATGCTTTCCGTATTCATACCAGCGTACAGAACTGCGTAGAAAAATCACGGAGTAAAAATCACCCTGCTCCACTTAATATTTTATTGTGAAGCGAAATATATATATATATATATATATTAATTCTAAAAACGGTTTTGTTCTTTGCAGAAATGGGGCAATTACATATATTTTTTTAAACAAATCGAAAGCCCCACTCTGACAAGCGCGTTTGATTTCAAATAAAACCCCCTACGTACTTCGACTAAAAAAAAAAACCTTTTAGCGGCTCTGACCAGTAGTAAGGCCAGGACCAAAAACGTCACGATGACGTCAAATGTCCCGCGCTTTCGGCACCACGGGGCGCCCCCGTAGGTGGAGGGGGTTTCCGCGTCGTCCGGTTAAAATATGACGCACTGATATTTAGATACTCTCTCCGTGCCCGCTGACTTGCCCGAACCCCAAGAGACGTGGAAACCGCAAAAAAGGTAGACGCTTGAATATGATTGCAGGGCCCCTTTAAAAAGCCCCTGAAAAAAAAAAAAAAAAAAAAGAAATCAACAGTCTGGTTAGGACACGCGTGTCGAAAAATTAATTTTACGCGAAAACAAATTTGTGATTCAGTCGGTAGTCACCTCCTTTCCACTTCTTTTCTCTCGCGGCATTACGGGCGCGTGGAGGAGAGGTAATCGGCTTAGATATCACGTTGAGGTGGAAAGAGTGTATGACCGTTCCGTGATGCCATGGACTTTGCGCGCAGAATTTAAAATGAATCTCGCACCGTCAATATCGATCGAATTTTTTTTTTTTTTTTTTTCCGCGTAAAGCTAATTCCTCGACACGAGTGTGCAATCCAGATTGCTTAAAAAAAACTTTTTTTTCTTTACAAAAACCCTTTAACCGTGGCTTCTTCTTTTTTTTTTTTTTTTCAAATTGCGCAAGCCGGTGATATATTATAAAAGCAGCAGCAAGCTCGTGCAAGACTCCAGCCTCTCTGCCGGTGTGTGTGCAGGGGCGGATACAGGAATTTCCTCATATGTTTAGGAACCCCCTCCCCCTCTCCTTCGTTTTACGCCCTAAATTTTACACATGCAGAAATCAAGAGGGGGGTCAGGACATCCGGACCCCCCCTCTAAATCCGCCCCTGTGTGCGTGTATGCAAACATACTTTTCTTTCTTTTTTTTTTTTTCTTTCCTTCATGTTCTCACTTGCATAAAAACCATATAACAAAAGAAGTGAAAGAAAAAACAAATTTCACCTCTCTGATTAGTTCAGACGAGCACATTTTGCTCATGCTCAGCCCGATATGCGTTTTCCTTTTTTTGTGACTTCTTTTATTACAAAACAAAATAAATGCACATTAAAAGCATCAAATGACAAACAAATAGCAGTTCTGTGGAGGAGTGCAGTGGTTTCACAGTCTAGATTCTAGAAGAAGAGAGATTTTTGTCGGAATCAAGCTTGCAGTGCGACTGATTGAAGATGCCAGATTTATTTCTTGAGATATATAAGCGGAAAAAAGACAGGTCAGCATTTGCAGGTTTGCCCCAGCCTTCATGCCATGCCGCCCTCAATGTGTCGGCTCAAAGAAGCTAAGTTACGTCCGTACGCGCTTCCGCCGTCATAGCTTCGTAAGACACCGCAGGCTGCTGAATGCACATCACTGTCGAATGCCAGCTCCTATGCTAGTGGCGCGACGTGCGTGTATAATAAACTGGAAGTGTAGGGCAATTGAAAGGCTGTGAGAAATAAGGCTGCATCCTCTAACGATCAGTAGTGGTTGGGAGTTCTGCATAGTATACGGTAGTTATGATGCTTCCAATGAACATTAATTTAAAGTTTGAAAAATTAAAACGTTCTCATAAATTGACTTTTTTTTTTATTCCTTGTTATTTCGAGGTACAGTAGTTGGCCTTGCCATCCACAGCCTTTCAGGTAAGGAATTGCTTCTTTGTACTTTGTCCATATTTATTCATGCTCTGCACATCAACATCTGCGGCAATAATCGGCATCTACATAAATACAAAATCTTACGCTTTCATAAACAAACATGAGTGCTTAGCAGTCCAAAATTGTGCTTGCTACCATTGACACTACTCTGTGGCAACTACCAAAAACTTTTAAAGTTGCACAAAGCTTATTTCAAGCATTTATTGTGACAACGCAAGTGCTTGGCCAACAGCAGAGTAGAATGCATGCTCCACACATCAAGGTGAACCACGGTCAGTTGATAAACTGGGAGATGATCTCACTTTGTGACGCAAGAGCTATCGGTACAATGTAAGCTTGCAAACCATAAGCAGAATGGTTGCAAAGGATGCCCTTGCTTTCCTGCTACTGGAAACAAATTGTCTGCAAAGACACTTTCGAACTGTGAGAAATCACCATTATAACACTGCAAGACATTTAAAAACAAAGAAAAGAAAAGGGCCCGGATCTCCTTAAGCATAACAACAGCGCATTTACTTTTTACAAGGACTCCCAATATTCAGCTGCGCAATGCCTGCAGCCTTTCCTGCATTTTGGAGACGTCGTCGTCTTCCTCCTCGGCAAGAGAGGTTGAGGGACCTGCCACTTCGACGTCTTCAGAGGGTAACGACTCTGTGACCGCAGTCGGGGCTTTTCCCAGAGTTCCTGCAGAAGAGCAGTGCCACATCTGATGTCAACAACGCTTGGCATATCATTTTGTTTGGGTATGCGCCCTTTTATCAATATCTGATTAAAAGGTTAAAGAGTGTGAACAAGACGAGGAAAATGGAGACACAAAGCCAATAGTACAGGAGCTAACTCTCAACTGACTTTACTAGAAGCAAAATCACTTCTTTATACACACTCATTTGCCTGACCTGCATCACAATCAATCGCCACTCTTCCAAACGGCCATCCAGAAAAGTCACTTCTTTTTGAGTACATAAATAGAAGGTGTGCTCACGCAATTGTCATGTCTTTTTTACGTAAAACACCTCTATCTTTGCCAGTTTTATATTTCGCTTTTTTTTTTATTCATTGATCCCAAGTCAGGTTTGCAACCACATCACCTACAGTGGACAGTGGTCACGAGATGCCCCCTCCCCCCCCCCCCCGCCCCCCCGTTGTTGTGCGCACAAAGAGTATGTTCTCGTGCTCTATCATTAAACCAGCAACCAGTCTGCCCTACGTACAGTGGCATATCAACTTGTTTTTAAGTGGGGGTGCAAACCAGAACTCCCCAGGGCCGGGGGGCGGTGCCCTTAGTATCCCTTGGACACCGCCTTTAAGTGTTTGCCCTGCCCAGTGGCGGCTGTTTCAGGGGGTGCAAAAAACATGCCTTGCCCCCCTACTCTGAGAACTGGAGGGGGGGGGGGAAAGTACCCCCCCCCCCCCCCCCCCGGTTGGTATGTCTATGCCTATGTAAACCCTCCCACAACTTAACGGTACCTCGTATACAACATTAATGACACATTCAGTATACTGCACTACATGCTTTTTGGAAATCTGAGCTTTTTTCTGCCTTGTCAGCATCACACAGATTTAAGACAACTGACAAAAAAAAAAAAAAAAAAAAAAAAAAAAACGTGAACATTGTATCTACCAGCTATCTTTTTAATGTTGTGTGACACTCTATGCAAGTATGTACGTGTATGCGTCTTTTATCTTTCTTTGTCTGGCTGCACCTTTGTTGGCTACCGTAAAATACCGCGGAAGCGGCCACTTCGTTCAAGTGTCCACTATTAACATTACCCAAACTTTGGAATTCTGCAAATTATATGTTAAACACCCGAATTGACCGGATAAGTGCCCATGTCTAGGTCAGTGGAAGTGGGGTGAGCGCCCAACCGGTATTTTACAGTAGTTCTCTCTATTTCTTGAAGATGGTACTTACAGTAGCTGGTTAGGGGGGTACGCTATGTTTCGCAACCTTTCGCTATGTTTCGCAACCTTTAACTTGCTGCGCAAAACTGGTTGCCATCTGGTTTTTGCTATTTTTGCAAGAGCTGCCTGATTCAGTATGGATCAACTAGCCCAAATCTAGGCTTTAACCCTTTAACCCCCAGGCCTGAGCTGTACTCATCATTAGAGGTTTACCAATGTCGCCAATGACGAGTCACACTCATTCAGCCCCATACAGAGCTGCTCTCAGAGCCAAAGACGAGTTACGGTCAGTAATTGGTTTCGGTTTCAATTTTCAACACCAGGGGAAGTAAAAGTCCAGAAGAAAAAAAAAATAACACGTTTTGCACCTTTGCCGCATGTCTAGCCTGGCAACGGTCGGTGGCCTGGCAATGGTGCTTTAAAAATGGTGGCACACATGAAGAGTGCTGGTGGCGGCTATGCTTCCAGAAAAAGAGCTCTTTCTTGCAGTAGTTCGGACAGCAGCGATGCTGAAGACCTCGAATTTCTCTCCAAGTGAGAGTCCAACATTGTTAGTGAATACGAGACGGCCTCAGACGAGGACAAGAGCGACTGCGACCACAATGATGCGCTAGGTAGTGCAGGTGAGTGGCAGCGCAAACACCAAAAACCTGCCACCAGCAGCTCCGCAGTTTCCCTTTTGTTCAGTGCCTGGGATCTTGTGGCAGCCCACTGACGGGAAAGATACTCTCGGCTGGATCCAGGTTTTCTTCGATTGGGACATTATTGACCCTATCATGCTGGAGACGAACCGTTATGCGGTCCCATATTTCGCTGCTCGGGGTTCTGCATGGAAACCAGTAGACCGGGAAGAGATTATGGTCTTCCTTGCACTCATAATATTGCAGGGTGTTGTTGGCAAACCACACATTGAGATGTACTGGTCAACACAAGAAGTTTTGGCGACACCAGTGTTCGGAAAATCCATGAGCAGGAACTGCATCCAGGCGTTAATGCGCTGCCTTCACTTCACCAACATGACAACCGTGGACGAAGCCAGCCATCCCCACCCCAGGCTGCGGAAGCTGTGGCCCGTGGTCTTGGGGCTAAACGAGACCTTCCTTGCAACCTATGTGCCTGAACAGGATGTGGCCGTTGATCGGAGCCTCTAGCTTTTCAAAAAACAAGACTTGTTGTTGGGCTAGTTGGTTCATGGTGCTGAACACACTTGTATGCGCAAACACAAAGGACAAACACGACGGAGAGGACAAGGACAAGCGCATCCTTGTCCACTCCTTCGTGTTCGTCCTCTGTACAAGAGAAGATTAGCATGGAAGATACATCTGCCGCTAAAACGTGCAAGGTTTGGCATTAAATTCTTCTTATTGTGTGAATCCTCCAGCAGCTACATCTGCAATTTGATAGTCTACTCTGGCAAGTGGACGGTAGATGTGGCCGGCAAGGAAGTAACGGGTACCAAGGTTGTAACGGACCTTATGGAGCCCTTTCTTGACAAGGGGTACACCTTGACGGGTGGCAAACTACCACAACTCCCCGGAGCTAGCTGACATGCTTATTAAGTGGAAAACCGATGTATAGGGAACAAGCCGTCCCGGGAGAAAGAAACTGCCCGCATTCGAATACATCAAGTTTGAAAAAAGGTGGGGCTGCCGCCTTTCGTTGCGGGAAATGTCTCGCCATGCAATAGAGAAAGAAGAAACTTGCCACCTTCCCATGCACCATTCATTCACCTACAATGCAAGACGTCGTCACCAGGAAGAACGAACAAGTTTCGAAGCCTGTGGTTGCTCTCAACTACAACAACACAATGGGGGTGCGGACCGGTCAGACCAAAACTTGGCGTACTATCCATCATTGCACAAAGGGCAGAAGGTTTACTACAAGAAATTATTTCGCCACCTTCATGACATGCCTAGCTTCAATGCCTTTTGCCTGTTCCGGAAGTCAGTAGGAACATTAAGCCATCTCGATTTCCACATCCGACTTGTGGAGTTAATAGTTTAGAAGTACTACCACATCATGGCCCGAACGGGACCAGGTCATAGATCCGACTGCGCTCTGACAAGGCTCAGAGGCAGTCACTTTCCCAAAAAAATTCCATTGACTCGAAAAATGCAGGAGCCGACACGGAGATGTGTTTGTCTGCACACATGCCCATTCAAAGGATGCAGCAAAAAAGCCACGCAAAGAAACGAGGGCGTTGTACGCGGACTGCCAAGTCGGGCTTTGTGCAACGTCCTGCTTCGAAATCTTGCACACAAAACTTGACTGCTAAATTAATGAAACCTTGTTTTTGTCAGTACAAAGCAACACCTAGGCACTTCACAGTTTGTTACGGCATGACAGTTCAAATACATACGGCGCATTTCAGTATGTTGTATCACATTACTCTTGCATGCATTGAGGGAGAGCTGCCCTTAAAAAGGTACTCTGGTTGTTTATAAGTCGCTGTTTTTTTCAAACATTTTTCTTGGTGCGTCTTATACAACTATGCAATTTAAATGTGGCTTTTTTAAAAAAGAACTTCACAGTGCGACAACATTTTTTTATGTGCCACACGCCAGTCTTTCGTAGAGCACCGTAACTACATAGCCATAGGTAGTGTTGCCCCTTCCAGGAGGTACTGCTGTCGCCGCACTCAAAGCGAGAAATTTGACAGTTTCCCCGAAGCTGCTTAATGTGGATGGCCAAGGCAGTGAGAATAAAGCTTTTACAGCATGGGATCGACGTTGCCTAATTCAGCCATGGTTCTGCATTTTTTTGCTTCAGTCTAGTAACACTGAAAGGTAAGTGGGCTGGTATATATGCATTGCAGAAAATTTCCTCGTGTCTTTCTTAGTTTCTGTTTGATGAGCAGTTTTTTATCTGCAATGCTCCAGCCATGTTGCTACATGTAAAAAGGAAAGATTGCGGCTAGCTGATATTTCAGTGGTACCGAAAGAAGTGTGTCAAGATTTATCTACCTGACGTGCCATCTACGCGACTTGGCCTAGACTAGGCCTAGTGGTCCAAAGCCTGGTCCATGAGTGTCTGGCATGTTAAACTTCCATTCGCTCAGCATGTGTACACTTGAATAAAGCCGACAACTTTCTCATTTTGCAAGTTTTACGTCCTTTTGCTGCGAAACACTCGATTGCCCCTGCCAGACAGCGCCGTGCTATGAGCATTTCTCACGAGTTGAAACGTCAAAGTTGTTGCATGTCAAACAGCACGTGTGAACTAGCCGATTGTTTAAAACACCAATTTCACAATACCAATGTGCGTAAAAAAAGAAAAAAATTAACCATGTGAATTATGCAAGGTTATATGACAACTTTTCTGTGAAAACGGCCCAATATACGTAAGAGTGACTTATACAAGGGTGCAACTTATAGCCCGGAAAATACGGTACCCAAACAAATAGCATTTTCTGAATACCCCAACTTTAGTTTTCATAATATGCCATTTATTGTCTTGAAATTCAAGATAGCTATTGAGAAAACCATAAATGAAGGTGATGTCAAAACCAACATTCAAATTTCCGTGCTCTACAGTGGTGCGACGTTACAAATGGTAGACTTTCAGGTTGCACAGGTAGTTTTAAACAGAATATGTCGAGCGTTTTTTTCTGCTTCTCAGTGAACCGAGTTTCCAAGCATTCGTTTCCCAAAATCACTCTTGTATTCAGTTGGGAGTGTGGTTTACTGCCCAGTTTGTATCATTTCTGTCATCAGACTTCAGTGTTGAAAGTAGGGGCTCTCAGTATAAAAAACACGATGAGTACGAAATAAAAAAATTCAACAACTTCACCATTTTTTTTTTTTTTTTTTTCTTTTCACACAATACTTGGGGGACTGGTACAGCCGTGTCTACCGGTGTGTTCAGTCAATTTTGAGGCAAATCAGCGACCATAATAATATTGCTGGAAGGGTACTCTGGCATTTTCTTTATAGTCCCCGATTTGCCTGAAAATTTGCTAAACACACCAACAAATATTGCTGAAAGAGTAACTCAAATATTGGGCCAAAGATACATTTCTTCTTTTTGCAAAGCTATTGAACTTACTATTTCGGTTACAGTGAAACCCGTTTAGAACGAACCCATGTACAGCGAATTATTGTCTATATCGAACTCACAAAAAACTTAAATAATAATGCATGTAAAAAGTATGTTTTATAGCGAACAACATATTGGCTATAACAAACTTTTTCCCCCGGGAAGGCTTCCGAAAGCGCGCAAACAAACGTTTTCTAGCCTGTCCCTTCCCCCAAAAAAGAAGTAGGAAAGAAGGAAAATTCCAGAAGCTCAAGTTGCGAACAAAATTGAGCGAAGAGAAGCGATTCAGAAGGGGAGAAAGCTATGAAAGTACACTCTGCACGCACGCACTGAAAAAAAAAACTTTTCATCCCAAAACGGTTGCCCACGAAGAGAAGCAATTCAAAAAGGAAGATAAGCTAAAAAAAAAACACTGCACGCATGCAAAAAAAAAAAAGATTTAGCGCGAGTACAAGGCGGAAGTGACGAGATGAGAAAGAAAGAGAAGCTCTCGCCTTACAACGAACTCATTGTGGAAGTTCGTTGTAAATGTATTTTTGCTATATCGAACTACTTGCTATATCGAACTGATCGTAGCGTTTCCTGCTGTTCGTTATAAACGGGTTTGAATGTATCACCAAGTTTTTTAAAGTGAAAGTCTCTACTGGCAACAATGAAAAAGTGACGTCCGCAAAAGGCAGGTATTCACTCTTTGGACTGTAGACTTTGTTCCCAACTGATTAAAAGCAATTTCATGGTGTCAAATGAATGCTGGGAAGCTTGCTCCAGCACCCGCGCAGTAGCCGCATGAAACCAATGCTTGGCATAGTCCATTTTTAAACTGCCCGCTGGACCTGCAAGCCTGCCTCCCCCTTACGTCACGGTACTGAAAAGTGCAGGTATATTTGAATGTTGGTTTTGGCATCATTTTCACTTGCCAATTTCACAATACCGTAAAATACCGGAGGAGCGCCCACCCAACTTTCACTGAAAACTGAAATAATCTAGACATGGGCGCTTGTCCGGTCAAATCAGGTGCTTAACGTACGATTTGCCGTACTCCCAACTTTGAGAAATGTTAATAGTGGGCGCTTCCGCGGTATTGTACGGTAACTATACTGAATTTTGCGATACTAAATAGCATACCGGAACGGGTAAAGGCAGGTGATTCTAGAATATATACGAGGTGTGATCAGAAAGTTCCGGGACTGATTTTGTTGCGTAAAAAGAGAGGGCAGCACAGTGATGCGCGTGCAGCAGTCGAATGAAGGGTCCTTCGTGTCTCGTTATACCAAAGAGCGTCGCTCTGTGAACATTTGGAGCTGCGCTTCACGAGTTTTCGTGACCACGTGCACGGGCACAATGGCAATTTTACCATAGACTACAAACCAGAACGAGAGCGAACATCAATTATTCATCAAACTCGACAAATATAAAACAGAGACCTGTGAAATGATTTAGAAGGCTTATGTCAAAAAGCAGTGAAGGGTGCGAGGTGTTTTAAGTGGCACTCGCGCTTCAGGAACGGCAGAACATCGCTGGGAGACAGAAGAACGGTAGGGCGACTTTATCCGCCCTCTCCTTGACTTCAGTGATGTTCTGCCATTCTTGAGGCGCGAGTGCCACTCAGAACACCTCGCACACCTCACTGCTTTTTTGACATAAGTCTTCTAATCATTTCAGAGGTCTCTGTTTTAGATTTTCCGAGTTTGACGTAAAATTGATGTTCGTTCTTGCTTTGGTTTGCAGTCTATGGAAAGATCGCCATCATGCTCATGCATGTGGTGAAACAAACCAGTGTAGCGCAGCTCCAAATATTCACAGAGCGACGCCCTTCGGTATAATGAGACACGAAGGTTCTTTCCTTTGACTGCTGCGCGCGCCTCACTGTACTGCCCTCACTTTCTACGCAACAAAATCAGTCCCGAAACTTTTTGATCACCCCTCGTAGTTAGTTGGGGTAGTTTAAAACATCGCTGGAGTACCTCTTTAAAACAAGCTTTTTCTTCAAAATTTTTGTGTTAATTCCAACCAGAAAAAAATCAAGTAAAATAGTTGCATAATCAGAAAGACATAAAAAAAATTACTAGTACATAAAACAAATTAAAAATTTTGTATGTTTTTTTTAAAAATAATTTGGGGGTTAAAGGGTTAATGCATCAATATCTGGCCATTTTGGTTCACTCAAATCTGGCTGAGTGCTACTACATCAGCAGACAACACAATTTTTTCTAATCAGAATCTTGGAAGTGAGTCGAGTGAGTTGTTCAGGTACTGGAATCACGCCCTTTGGCGTGAATCCAATTGGGTTATTAATGCGAAAGCATTAACTGTCCCATACAGCGAACCGACGTCATCAGCTTTTGAACCTGCACCAAACGGCAGAGGTCAGCATTTTAGGCCGCCCTCACCCCCTCACAGCCACAGTCACCTAAGCCCCTCACTCACCTTCATCCTCACAGTCACACTCACCTTCAGCCCTTCACTCACCCTCACACACTCACGCACTCATACCCCTCACACACTCAAGGTCCTCACAGCCCTCACGGTCTTTACTCGCCCTCACGCTCATGAATTTTCTTGGTTCAGAAACTCACTCACCCTCACCTTGCCTGTGAAGATGAGGGTGAGTGAGGGCCCTCATGAGTGAGGTTTGTCGAGGTATGCCAGCAGAACGCCACCCGTTCACCGGCGCCTCTCAGTCTAAAGCGGCGAGCGAGCTCCTGACCATTCCGACCCAGCTTCCTTTTTGTCTCAAACGTAACGAAGAAAACGGCCAACCAAACGCCAGTTGCACAAACCATACCAAGCAGGCAGCCTTAGCTCGCACTAACTCCTTCCTTCTCACCTGTTACCAAATAATCAAAACGCACCAAGCATCCGCGCGGCGACATTGTTGCGAGGCGAGCGTCGACCCCCCTTCCCGGGAAATGCCGCGAGAGGTCACAATACCCGCGCGACCCCACACAAATTCTCTATGCCCTCAAGCAAAATCAGGCCTCAAAGAGAACTCATTGTCTCGCACAAGCCCCACACGCAAACGCAAGTGCTTCATTTGAGCTCAGAACCCTCGCAAACTGATGCCACCTACTCCCCCCACGGCCCTTACACCCCTCACACACTCACGGTCCTCACACACTCATAACCCTCGTGCACTCACCGCCCTCACGCCCCCATGCCCTTCACCAACTCACTAGCCTCACACCCCTTACGGTCCTCAATCACGCCATTCCCACACAAACTCACGGCCCTCACACCCCCCACGATCTTCACTCATGCTCACACTCATGAATTTTTAGGGTTCAGAGACTCACTCACCCTAACCTCACCTGTGAAGGTGAGTGAGGGTGAGTGAGGGCTCTCATGAGTGAGGTTTGCCGAGGCATGCCAAACGGCACCTTCCCCTGTCCCAATGGAGTGAATTATAGAGGACAAGAGCACAAAAGACACGGACAAGTAGAAGAACAGGATAGAGCGCTTTGTCCTGTCCTATTCTTCTACTTGTCCGTGTCTTTTGCACTCTTGTCCTCTACAATGCATTACCAACTAGCCCAGCAGTTAATTCTGATCCAATGGAGTAAAGCCTGTCGTCTGTAGCAGAAGCCTGATGGATAGGCTCCCATTGGCTGGCGTGCGTCATAGTTTCAAGGAACAAGGCTCCTATTGGCTCTCGTGCGGCGTAGTTCCAAGGAACGCCACCAGAGAAGCCCTCTCCATGGTGGCGCAGCGCACGCAGTGACCCGGCAGCCGGTAAGAGGTGCGGGCCTGGCCGCAGAGCCCGCACGGGCAAACTCCGGAGAGGATGCACGGCTGAGCTCAGCGCGGCGCGGTCACTTCGCGAGAGCGCGCCCTCGGCAATCGGCCGCTAGCTCGGCAGTAGCGAAACGTGGCCGTCCACACCAGTACGTCGCAGACAAACTAAAGGAGCGGAAGAACGACATTCATGCTTTCGCATTCACAACTCATAAGAAGTGCTTAGGTAGCCTCGGAATTTCTTTTTTTACGCACCACACTCTGGCCGAAAAACTTACAACCAAATAACGGAATGATGTTTTGTAGTTGCCCTTTATAGCTATCTCTGGCAGAAATGTCTATGGCACAAAACTCTACAGGTCTAACCATGTTTGTAGAGGCTTGAAAATTTGGAAAGAAAAGCCCTGCTGGTCAAAGGAACCTACTATCACAGACAAAATGAGTGTGAACAACTCAGCATGCTTCTTTGGCATGCCTGTCAGTTTTTCCAACAAGCTCCGATCCAGATAAGAGGAGGAACGAAGTTTAGGTTCCAGTCTAGCAATTCTTACAAATTCAAATATGGAGCTTGTAGGGACCACAAACATAGAGGGTGGTACACAGTTTCATTTTCTGTCCCTGAAGGCCTACAAGCGTGTCTAGATGTTGAAGGTAACAGGCACCCCGAAAGCACCTGTTGAGATATTTGACTGTTGTAAACAAGAACTACAAGTATGAGCAAAAGCTGTCAAAAATCATCTCCATTCAATAAAAAAAAAAAAAACAATTTGAACAACAAATACACCCTTTGTACCCTGTTTTCATTCTAGACCTCCAAATACGCGAATTGCACAGTGAAACTCACCAGCTGTCAACTCCCACAGGACCTTGTCGACTTCTTCTTGTGCCTCTTCTTCCAATTCCTCCTGGTCGTCGAGACCCTCCATTGTGTCGTCCAACATCTCCTCTATGATTCCAGCCTGCGAGAGAACAGCTCTATGTTAAGTAATGCACATTCAACCAGACTGCCCGTGCGACCACACCACTTCTCGGCACGATTTGCCAAGCATTCAGAGAAAGTCGTTGGCAACCTTTCATTACACTGGCCATGGCACAGGTGCAGAACCCACCCTCATCATTTCCTTGGACAAGTCTCGCATCGTCTGAGCCACTTCTGGGATTTTGATGAGCTGCTGCATGCTTTTCATCACCTCGGTACTCCGCTGGAGCGAGCCAGCCAGCCGGAGAGTTGCTGCAATAGGTGTCACCGCTATCGCTATCGCCAGGCTGACGTCTCACGTTCAAACAAGGAGCAGAAAAATTATCCTTACCCAGCTGATGATTCATGCTCATCACCACCGAGTTCAGCTGAGCTTTGGAGGCGTGTATTCTGTTGATAGCCTTGCGGGCACGGATCACTTCTTTCGCCAGGATGAGGCAGACGTCCTTTTCATTTTTCTTTGCTGCCTCTTTCAGCGACTTCTTCACGCCCTCCTCCTGCCGCTGGATAGCTGTCGAGTTTCGTCGTCGATTAGGTGAGGTCCCCTAAAAGGCTGGCTTGTGCTCGCACCACCAAGATGCTAAGCCCGGCGTACCCCTCAACACCCCAAAGTTAGCAACAGTGCGATGTATTTGCGTAACAGCGATGTGGTTAAATTATAAAAAAATCAGCAATGATGCCGGTAAACACTGTTCTACAGAGGAGGCATGTACGGTCCACAACTGGCACTGATCTAGACTCCTGCTCTTTTGATATACCTCTGATTTGCCGATCTAGCTGGTAGCCCTCCTTCCTGAGCTTGGACGTCCATTCCCGCACCTACAAGTGAAGCGATACCAACTGATCAAGGGAGATGGAACATTGCTTTTGGAAGAGGGCGGTAGGTCAGGGTTGTTTTGCTTACTTGCTCCTTGGGCGATCGTTCGGGGGTTTTCCCGAAGAGACCCATGGACGCCCTTCGAGTGATGAGCTTCGCTAAAGATTACGTGAACGGCATACGACGTCGAATTTAAAGAACATTAGTACAGAGTATAACTATTTGCTCCAAGTTGCGAAAGAAACACCTCCGATCTCCAGCGATGCTTTCGTTCGTTTGCAAGGTGTGTCTGCGTGCCACCGGAGGCGCCATAAGCCGGTTCCAGCTTCTTAGTTTTAAAGTTTTAAAGGGCAACTCTTCTCAATCCTAAAAATTTCAAAATAATAAGTGATTTTCAATTAAAGAGATCTAATAAAGGCTTTACGTCACTTGCTTTGCCAAAAACTAAAATATATAATGTTAAATCTTACTTTAAATATGAGCAAAAATCGAAACCGAAACTTCTGCTCTTTCTGGCAACATTAGCCTCGGGAAGGAAACTATGGAAGGAAACCAAGCTTGATCTAATAAAATGAACCGTAAAAATCGACGCGATCGACGCCACCTTGCCAGGGTCGACGGCGGGCGGCGACACAGAAGGCTGATAGCGGGTTCGTTTCATGGCTATAATGCAATTAAATGCAAGCGAGCTGGACATTCGAGTTCTCTCCCATAATCAACCCCAGAATGCATCGCACTCGCGGAGTGTCGCACGAACTTGCCAAATGTTATGGCCAAATGCATGAAGTGCAGACTGATGCTGTCGCCATCTATGTTCTAGAAAGAGTACCAACTTCAAACCGAAACTAGTGCCTGGCCAAAAGTCGGCCAAGCCAAGGCGGACAAACAAGTCACTTAGGAGCCAAGCCAGGTCAAACTGCCTGGAACTACGGACAAAGTGGTGGACACCACACTTTTAGTGGTCTTTTTTTAGTTTGCTTCTGTTTGTACTTTTTCTTTATCTACGTCATTATGAGAACGAATTTTTTTTATTTTAAAACGTGCCTGCGACGTTCTTTTGGGAGCGACCGCCCTGATGCAAAAGGGTTTTGGTACTACTCTACTGACTAGAGCACTATATAGCTCCCCTCCCCCACTTTCTCCCACTCGCCAGGGGGAGAAGGCGGGGGGGGGTGATGTTTTTAGTCTTTTTGGCCGATTCCCCAAAGTAAAACCCGAAGGTTATCCCGCCTGATGAAAGTTACAAAACACAATACTTTTGCTTTTTAGGCTAGGTGACGCAAGCTACCACCCATTAAAAGGGCACAACCATTAGCATTATCCATCTGTCCAGCTTCCCGCTCCCCCTAACTTCGCTCAAAAGATTTCAATAACTAGGCTTGAAAATATTACACGTGACTGACGGTCTGACGCTCTTGCAAGCATATGCAAGCGTGAAAATCATTTGATGGATTCTGTCGTTCGTCATTCTGTACATCACTGACGAAAATCCTCGCCTGCTTCAAGACAAACCAGGTAAAGACGTCTTTGGAATCCGCGTCCTCTTGGTCGTTCAGGCTGTCGTAGTCTGTCCTTGAACAAGTAAACTGACACATTTTTGTTGTCTTATCAAGCATGCAGGTGCGATGGGTGAGCCTAATCATTGTAACTCTTATCAGTTATGTCCTCCGTGTCCATATCTGATCTGATGGCGCTGTAGAGATAAATTGCCTCAATGCCCGGTTTCACACCATGCGTTCATTCTATGCGGCTCGAAACCAACGCTTGAAACTACGTTTATGGTGGCTACAATGGATGCATAACAGTATAGGGTGTTTGTGGGAAATCCGAACCCGGCTTTTCGCACCGCAAAAATAAACTAGACATTGCGGAGAGCTCAAACTCCGTCAGAAGTTTCAGCACCAACCGTTATCTTATTCGAAAGTGATATTTTGAAATTTTCAATGGGAAAATAGGGTCCATTTTTGCCCGTTATCGGTTTCTGGCACTGATCTCTATGTCTCTTTGCTGGATCGCGTTTGCCCGCACTGCGAATTCGGCCACTGGCGGCCATCCTTTTGGTAGAGTTATATTACCTCTAGCCAATGAACAGCTGGTACAGCCACTATCATCCATCCATGGCAGACAGCGTTGTAGCAATCAACGTTGCTGGAGCAAGCTCAGTTTCACTGCTCCGCCTGCGACGTGGGCTCAGTGGCGATCACGAGCACTAGCAGCGCTGTAGTCGAGTCTTATTTCCGGATTGTCTAGCCCACCAAGTGTGAACAGCAATACTTGAGCTTGGTTGAGTTGGTGATTCATACTAACACTTCACAGCGCAAGGAAACAGACACACACAAAAATAAATTTCCAACACTCAAAGAAAGAACTCTCACACTGCGCTGACTCTCAACTCTGTGGTGTATTACAATGATTAAAAAGCGCGACAGGACAATGTACATAGAAGGAGACACAGACACTCCATTACACTTCATCTTCATCTTTTTTTGCTATTATACACGTTTGCAAGTCCGGCTTCAGGGCGCTGCCATCTTGCTCAGATGGGGTGCGCTTGGACGCATCATAATAAGATTACGAAGCCTTGCTAAGGCGTCGTAATCGGATTATGGTTGCGCCCAAGAGCGCACCCCACTGAGCAAGATGGCGGCGCCCTGAGACCGGACTTGCAGACGTGTATACATTGGGAAGTAAAAGAAAAACAAGGAAGAAAAGAAAAAGAAAAGGAAGCTCTCAACGCGTTGTCAGCAGACGACGCGCGAGACAGGGAAGTAAGATCCGACTGCAGCGACGCTAGTTCTCGGGACCGCCACCTGGGCCACTCACCTCCGCAGGCGAGAATAGGGAGCTGCGAAACTGAGCTTGCTCCAGTAACGTTGGTAGCGGTTGTGGTGGCAGTCTGCCATAAAAATAGCCGTGGGTGATATTTCGTTCTTGATTGAAATTGTTCGACGAAACATATTGTTAAAACCTGGCGTGAACGGTAGCCCGATCTTTGAGAACCTGGTGAAAGCTTCACGAAATCGCAGCACCGGTGAAAAGCAGAACAGCATGCATCGAAAGTTGCATCAGAAGAAGCATCGAAAGCAGACGCCGGTACGGCGTCTGCTTTCGATGCGAGCTGCGCTGCTTTCCCCTGGTGCTGTGCTTTCGTAGAACTTTCGCCGGGTCCTCAAAGGTGGGGCTACCGTTCACGCCGGGTTTCAAGAATCTGCTTCGTCAAACAACTTCAATCAAGCACGAAATATCACCCACGGTAGAGTGTACTAGACCCACGGCTATTTTTATGGCAGCCTGAGCCATAGCGCTGTCCGCCATATTACTATGATGGCTAGAGATAATATAACTCTACCAAAAAGATGGCCGAACGTGGCCGCATTCCCGTCCATAGGCGGAGCTGGTCAAACGCGATCCAGCACATAGACATAGCCGATGCCTTACTAGTTCAGTGGTTTGAGCGAAACCAACAAGGCTCGTTACACCACAAAGCTTCACGTAAATAGTGTGATGTGCGACGATTTGTTTGTGTGAACAGTGCAGAATGGACGTGAAAGCCTGATTCACATGATGAGATTCTGCTTGCTATTTTCAGTTGCGAAGTCGCTCAGGCTGCACAAGTGTAGACAGTATTGCAGCGATGCTCGGCTTTGATACTGAAAATCACAAGCAGAATCGGGCATAACGAATTGGTGATGGCCACTGGTAACAATGATCCACATCTCCTTGTATGTCCTGCTTACAACGATCCTACTTACCCCAAACAACCTTTAAACTAAAGTCTTTTGAGGCCTGCTCTTCTTATCGCAATTACGTGGCCAACAATTGGTGTACAGGCCACTGTCGTTTGAATGAGCCGACGTCACTTTAAACAAGCAGATGAATTTCAAAGAGCAGACGACAGTTTGAATGTTCAGACGGTCGTTCGATTGAGACATACTGAACGTGGTCCGTGGGTGGTCTGGACAACTTGATGGTTTTCCCGTGTAAATCTTGGAACAAAACAAATACATCTGATGGCCACAAGTATCCGTGAATTCATCCCAAGGTGCATCCCGCACAAGCAATCGTGGTCCGATGGTGACTTTTTTTTCTTTTCATGGTGCCTATCACATTCTTGGACGAACCGAGCAGCAGAAAACACAGGAAAACTAATCGTTATACATTTCCCGGTTCTTTCGGTACAGCCCCAGTCGCTGTGTTTTGACGAGGAAGTAGGTTTTAGTCTGGTTTCTTCAAAACAACGCAGGAATGCCCCCCTTGTGTGTCGACTTCCGCCCATACTTTTAGACCGGGAGTGCGCCCGAAGTGCCACCACTGCGGCGTGACGAAACAGAGTTGAGTTGGTGTATACTAAACACAACCATTTGTGAATATTTGCCAAGTGCTTACGGTCAGGCAAAAGAATGACCATATATGGTTTTGGGTTGACTGGAGATTCCGTGCATTTATCACCAAAAAAAATGGTAAACTTTATTATGCATAAATATTGACCAAAACAAACCAAAAATTTTCTTTCTAAACAAAAAACAAAAACAAAAAAAGTGTGCCAAATTTGAAAAAAAAAAATAAAAACGCAAAATGCCAAACCTTAGTTATAAGCTTGAAAGTTTGCAATATATTGAACCTTTCAAACGCCTTGGTTAGATTTTAGAACATCAGTTTCTGAAAAAAAAGTTAGCGTCATCTCTAGTTACAGAGGAAAACACGCTCGTCTTTCATGAACTGAAAGCCGGCGATGACAGGCTTTCCAGCTAGAGGGTAATGGTAGTGCTCGTGGTGTGCACTCGCATTGTCTGCCCATACTTCTTGAACTGGCGATTTCTGAAAAAGGCGTGCCATCACCAAATTGCAGAAAGTCGCAATCGAAACGTTTGTAAAATTTGCATAGGAAGTTCAGTACATGTTTTTGGGTTTTCGCTGCTTCTCTACTGTGTTTGACAGATGCAGAGTGCAATGCCAGCCAGTGAGCGTGTTTTGATTGAATACATATATTCATTTGGGGCAGCAATGAATGCAGTTTGTTGTCATTTCTAACACAAGAATTACCCTGTTGAACAAACCAGCAATGTTTTGAGCTTTTTCCCTTGGATCATTCTCGGCCATCAGTGTACTTGCTATTGCGAACTGAGAGTTTGTCGCTACCACACTGGTTTTTGCGTGCTGAGCTGCAACTTTTGTGGACACTTCAATCGTGTTAAGTATTACGTAAGCATACGATTTTGAGCTTTGTTTTAGTTTCAGACTGCCTCAATCCTGTGGGGCTTTTCATTCGCTTGTCACATGTTTTTGAGACGTCACTTGGTGACCGTCCTACTCTCCAGGTATTGGTATTATTTTTTTAGACTTTTGTACCATGGAAGCCTCTGGTGCTTTGTTTGTGTGATCTCGTTCTAGCACTTCTGTGCAGCTACGAGGCTACAAGTATGAGCGGGTAGCTTTTCTGGGGCTTCCGCTGCACAAGCGCTCTTGCATTCAAGGTGCAACCCAGCTGAAGGAATGTGTGCTTTGTAGCCTTTTGCAGTTGAGAAAGTATGCTGCAACAGACCCCAACGTTTTAGTTTCAGCAAACAAAAAACTTTGTACTTGCAGAACAAACAAATTTTTACATGCTCTTTAAAGTTTTATAAATTTGCCACTAGGCCGAAATGGAGCCTCAATGCCATGGAGGCCCTCTGGATAAAAGGTACACAACTGTATTCCATATTATAAAATGTTACCACCGCCATCTTAAGATGTCCAAATGTGAATGACTTCGTGGTGCGAGTTAACCAGGCTTCGTAGTGCGAAGAGGAGTATTAGACTTCATAGCAGGGCAATTCTGGAAAATTTAAACCAAACATTTTCCATCCTGATTCTTGAATATTTCATTCTTTTTTTTTTTTTTTGTTCTCGGGTGCTTTATTAGCCGACTTAGATGTTTGGAGCACCTGGAGTTTGGTCAATTGACTATGCATGTGTATAGGTCCATTTTTTATTCAGTCTGGGCTACCGACTGGTATGGGCTCTAGAAAGATTTTTGGTCAAGGTCGTATTGGTTATTGGGCTTGTCAGTGTGTACTTGCTTTTATTCTGGTCTGGAACCTCCACAAAGTACCAGCCTCCTTTGATGGACCATCTGGCAGTGCTGTTGACAATGTTGGGGCCAAAGTAGCTATCGTCAGGTAACTTGACAAAGAGTGAAGCATCTTTACTGTCGTCTTTGATGAGGTGACAGGCTTCAATCCAACCTATACTCTGTTTCGTACTTAGCGTGCAACGCTGTCAAAGCTATTGGCGCGAGCGTGGGGCTTGATCTCGTTGATCATTTGCACGCATTCTCGCGCAAACAAAACCATAGATGAAGCCTCGCGCTCGCGCCAGTAGCTTTGACAGTGTTGCACGCTAAGTATGAAACAGAGTATAGAGCTCTGCATGGGCCCAGGCCGACCTGAAAGCCCGGGCCCAACCGGACCTGCGCACTGGGTCGGGCCAGGTATCACACATTGTTCTCAGCCCGGGCTGGGCTTGGGCAATGGTGCGGTGCACTTTCTGAAACTTGTGAACAAAATGTTAATGCATTGATTGTTTAGGTTCGAAGGATCAATGGGGGCCGTAAGAAACTGGTTGCCAAAACAGAAGCGCACATATTCTGCCAATGCACGACACTCTTCTCAGCATGTGCCAGTCTACATTCTGTATACATAAAGAAAAGTAAATATGACTGCATACAAATTTTCCCGTAGGAAATGTTCTAACTCGGCAATATTAGGATGTAAGATTAAGTTAAAGTTACAAAATAGCAATTTAATTAGGCTCACTCTTATGTCTTAAAGTTTGTTAGGGCAGGGCTGGGAGCTGCCTTGGGCTCATGCTTTAGCATTCTATCAGGTTCGGGCCGGGCTCATAGTTAAACGACCTGTCGGGCTCGGGCCTCACCCGGACGCATGCTTAGATAACCTGATGGGTTTGGTCCGCGTCTCTACAGGACCAGGTTGAGCCGAGCCCAGAAGTTACAACCCATGCAGTGCCCTGATCTAACCTGCCTTAAATGAGTTAACTTTTTTGGTTTTTATTTCATTAGTAAGTCAGAGGAGCATGTCATCTGTATCACACGAAACTTTTATATACTATGCAGCTAGTTTCTTCAAGATGCTACTTATATAGAAGTTATGGTCCTCCTAGAGGCTTGAAAGCAGGGTACCTTTTGTAGCATGGCTGAGATTGCATGATCGTTGCAACTCGTGAAATGCTAGTTATTTTTGCTAGGCAGAAAAACAACAGCATTGGTTTCCAATCTTGTACAACAGAAAAATGTACAAGTCCAGTTTTTTTACTTCTGAAGAGTGAAATGTGACACAGCTTGCATGTATAGCTGAAATATAATGGACAGGGCAAAATACAGTTGTATGCTATATAGTATTAAAAATAAATTCGCAGCAGACGTAGTGAACACGGCAAGATGAAGAAAATGAATTGTGGTGGGTGCCCTCGCTGCCGTAGCACTTTGGGAATTTCATTGGCTTTATGCTATGGGAGAAAAAGGGTCTTCTACTATTAAATTTTATTTCTATTTCGACCATTTGCAAAACGTGTGAGAATTAGGACCCTTGAAAATTGTCATCAGATTCCGGCAAAAAGAATAAAATTACTTGTTTCTCATCTGCTTTTCAGATTGGGGTGCACAGACACCATATAGAGCTGTACCTGAAGACCATTTGGTCGAAACGTCGTTCCCCTCCTTTCCTTTGGCACTTATCTTTCACTTCATATCCCTACTAATACACTAACAGTGCCCGGCAGAACCCCACATCTTCAGTTTCATGAAACACCGTTTCACTTTTTCTAAGCCATTTGCTGTCATGCTTGTTAATTTTTTCTGTCATTTTCCCTATTCGTTTGCGCATAAGTAGGTCTTGGCATTTTCGGTTTTTATCTAAAAGGGAAATTATGTTGCCTTAAATATTTACCCTACACATGTTACAATTTATCTGATATGTGTGGGATATCCAGTCAACCCAAGACTCGTATGGTCTTTATTTTGCTTGTTCTTTTTTGAGCATTGGGAGAATATTACAGGGTGTCTAGCTGCCTACCTGGAAAACCTGAAAAAACCTGGAATTGTCAGGAAATTCCAAAGTATCTGGAAAAGTCGGGAAATTTATAAATAATTTGGTATTAACAAATGGCTGGGTTTAGCACGTTGCTGTCATGGGGAGTTTGCAGGTGCCATGTGAAAGAATAAAATCCGGAAACTATGTGATTGTGCCTAAAATGTACGCGACAAGATAAATTCGTAAGATAGCATTTTTACCTGTCACTGTTACATGTACAAGATTAAAATAATGACGAAACACACACTGACAAGTACAGACAAGACAGATATCGACACTATCCTGTGTTAACATGGAACATTGAATCTCTCTGGTCATCTAGATCACAACTATTTTATATTACTTCAGTAGAACGCATGTAGTGTCCTAAGTCTACTATTTTAATGCGCCCCCATTGTTTATTATTTATATTTGTCCAGTTTGGGAAACGCCGTCTCGCCGTTTACCTCAGCAGCTCGATTCTTCCCCTCTATACTTGAAACTGACATGCAATCACAAAAGTGTATTTGCAATGCTTGAATTTCATCATTGACTCCAATAGAAACTTTAAAAATTCCCTTATACATTTAGAGCTTATGGGACATTTAGGACCACGAAAACAATCCAAATTCCATCTTTAGGGGGCAGCCAACTTGGCACACATTTTCCAGTGACAAAGGTATTTTGATTTTGCAATATACTAGGTGGTATTCATCGAGCCTGCAGGTTCAATTTTGCCAGGGAGCGCCACCGTCAAACCGCGACCTTGGAGGTCGCGTTTTTTTTTTTTTCTTTTTTTTTTTTGTGGTTTTGGTGCACGGTTTGGCTCACTTGGGTATGCGGTCGTCCATTGGTCGTGTTGTTAATTTTATGTCGTTGAAGAGAGAGAAAAAAAATCTATCTCGGGGGCGTCCCGTTTTAATATCCTTGCTGCCGCCAAGCGCCATGTGTACTCGTTTGAGCGATGGTGAGCTGCTTGGTCGTAGTGTGCTCTAACCACACGCTGAAAAAGCCTTTTAGCGAAAACTTTGCGAAGGTGGGCTTTTTCCTCACCCCAAACGTGGTGACTAATCAGTGTGAGAGGACGGCAGCCTTGTAACTTCGAAGAGAAGGGCCACTCGCTAATGAAATATGCGCCGCATTTTTCATTAGCTGCGCACACGGGGAGCCGCACGGTATGTTTCTGCACAGGAACGAACACCGTAGGCACGACGTACGACACGGAGGCGATGGAGCAACACGGTTATACGGCCGTAGTAAAAGAATCCGCTAGAGACGAAAAAAAAAAAGAAAGGTAATTGCAGCGTGGTGCAAAAGCACCAGAGTAGAAAAATCAGAATTCTTGTACAAGAGCTACCGCCATGGGCACGGCGCGCGACACGGAGCGCTGCACGGAGCCGATGGAGCAACGCGGCCGCGGGGGTCAAGTCTGATAGCGATAAAAACGAACTAAAACACATACAAAAAATATTCTTACGGCGCTTCAAAAGCATTAAAGTATAAAAATAGCCCCTAGTTTCGCCCCAAAAGACTCTTTAAAGTTGTAAAATGCTCCTAAACCACGCTGAAAGGTCCGGTCAAACGACACCTGATAAAAAGAGACCTCGAAGCTTCTTCGCTAAATTTAGCGGGGAAGTTGAAATTGGTGTATAGGTCTGTGACGCCCCGTCATGCAACGCGCGCAGTGTTGTGTTGCGCTCTGTCTGTGTCTTCTGTGTCCGTCGTCTTGTTGCGCTTTTTAATCATTATGAGTCACCAACTTGCCCAACTTTCTACCGTCGGCAGTGTTGCCTTATGAGCGACGGCAACAGCGACGCCGCTGTATGCGGGAACGGGCACCTAAAAGCTGTGCTCTAAAAAATAATCCTCTAAAAAGACGAAATACGCTCAAAGATAGGTGCTGACGACGTTGGTCATGCGAGACGGTGTCCCTTGAAGATATCGTCAGCCGTAAGCAAGGGTCAGGGGAGAGGCTGTACGCATGCTCATGAGCCGACTAGAAAAAGCTCCAGCGCACACTTGCAGATCCTTCCGATTTTTCTCTAGAGTGAAAGAATCCGACCGGTGCGTTAGAGTTGCGTGAAGGGGGGTAGGAGTTTTACGAGAAATACCTTCACGGGTTCATTGTGCTACGTTTACCGAGCCACCATCTCGTAAGCACAGGGCCGCGCCTGGCTTTGCCTGCCTCGTCTGCGGTTACAGTTACGTCCCAGACCTAGCCCTTCCTATCAGTGTGAGTTCGACGGTGCTTGCCAACGCGCTTGGTTTCCGACTGGCAGAGTAAGCAACGAACAAATTTGGGAACACGAAGCTGAACCATTCGTTAATTGGTGGAGGCCGAAAAGTCTACCGTGGTGCACTCTGAACGCAGATTTTCTGGCCGGAAACTGGCAGGAGGTTTTCGCGCGTCGGAGCGGTTATTAGGGAGTTTTAGTAGACCGTTTCCGCAGCCCGCTAAGCACCCGCATATCACTCCGTAATCCGCCACAAGACCTTGAACTATGCAGAGACAAGGCTGGCGGCGCGCATGCGCAGCTGCGGCGTTTTCTTTACGGATACCGTAGCGGAGGAGAAAAACGATCTACTACAACTCCATATTGAGAAGCGTTACGTTGGGTGCGTTTTCCCGCAGGCGTTATGTTCGTTCATTCTCCTGCGTGCGCCTCTTTGGCCTCTTCCCAAAAGCTCAATCAACGCTATCTTCAAAAAAAAAAAAAAAAAAAAAAAAAAGAGCATACGCTGGATCGGGGGGATAGGTGCTCGATTAACTCACGAGCTCTAATCGAACCTTACTGCAGTCGATTACCTTGGGAGCTTGGTTTTGTTTAAGCGCTCTAAATAGCTTAAAGGGGCCCTGCAAGGACCTTTTTACTGGTTTTTAATTTGCACCAAACCTGAGCGCATTGAACGTAGTAACTTAATGAAACCTTTATTTTCTTGAATTTCGCTTTATTTTAAAAGTTATAGACCATTCCATTTAGCGCTCTCTAGGCGGCACAATTTTGTTAGACAGCAGAGCCCTCTCCATACATCCGCAAAATTCAGCGGGTTCGGCGGGGTAAAACGAGAGAGAGGGCACGCACCCAACTCCGCTAGCAGACGACAAACCGGGAGGTTGCCATTCTCCATCTTTGGGCTGTATCGGCGGGCTGTACGGAACATCGAACTCTCGCTCGTGGCTGCCGTTGTAAAGTGGTTCGCGTTCTTAGAATAGTTATGGCTACTCCAAAATCAGCCCATAGCTCTCTGTTGTTCTATTTCGGTAAATGATCAACTAGCGTATCTTTTTTGAGTTACTTAAATAGGAGTTGAGTCAGCCGGCAGTACTACCCTCAACTACTGCGTGTATTGCGGCAGGAGAACACGTTTTTAGTTATTATTTCAGACTTCCACTCATGGTCGCTAAAGGCCTACACCAGTACGAACTTTGTATAGTAAAAAAGGTACAGCAACCGGGTTTACTTTTCGCCGGAGAGACCGGCCAATGTGACACAGTTTTCCCTATTTTTTTTTTTTTTATTTGCTGTAACAGCGCATTTGGACCCGGTTAGTCTTTTTATCGAGCACAGCATTACACGATAACTTGCATACCAAAATTCGCGCATCTGCACTTGAAATTTCCAAAATGACGTGATTTTAAACAGAGTTTGCACGCCAGCCGGATGCTAGCTACAGCCCACTCGGCGGAGCAGACGACATGCGGGTGAGAGGGAGGGCATTTTTTTCTCTCTATTACCCTCTCTGCTATGACCCTAATGGAACGGTCTATAGGCAAATTAAAATTACAAAAACAAGCAAAACATAACCTCCTTCCTGACGTCCTTGGTGGCTTGAATGGCCGTGAAGTAGACGAGGGGTAGTGAGATCAGCGAGCGGTCACGGCTGCCGCACTCTGTGTCGACGGCTCGAGAGGGCGCCACTAAAGCATGCTCTGGATAGGCTGTATAAAGCGGGCAGCCAGGGCGGCTCGCATTGCATTTGCTGCGCGATTAAACACTAATTCGGCATGACACTTCATTGGCCACAAACGACAGCAAACATGGGGTAAAGATCAGTTCGGAACGGGAGCCACCTCGCGCTGCCATACCGCCAAAGGGCGAAACCGCAAGCCAAAGCTGCTCGCCGAAGGCCTTGGGAACGCTCGGAACCGGTCGGATCCTCCAGTCCGTACGACCGCAACGCCGCCGCGTACATCCGGGACCTTTCTACGCTCGCCGCTCGTTGGCGCCTGATCCCTCTGCACCTTTCTAGTATACGCCGCCTTTTCCACCGCTTGGTGGCGGGTATGTCGACGGGTCATTTCTTGTTTCCCTACTTTATAAACTGCATTTGTTTCTTTTCTGATCTAAAATAGTGAACAAAAACTACCTTTATAAATAACTGAAACGGTTCGCGCCACTTATATTTTGTATTTCGACAAAAACGAAGCTTTTAGCGGCTCTGACCAGTAGTAAGTCCAGGACCAAAGACGTCACATTTTGCGCGCTTTCGGTGCCGCGGGTCGCCCCCGTAGGTGGAGGAGGTTTCCGCGTTGTCCGGTTAAAAGATGACGCACCGATATTTAGTTACTCTCTCCGTGCCCGCTGGCTTGCCCGAACCCCGAGGGATGTGGAAACCGCAAAAAAGGTAGACGCTTAAACATGATTGCAGGCCCCTTTAATAGCGAGTTCGTTTCATGGCACTCGTGCCCACGCGTGCCCGCTCCCAGCGTGGAGCGGGTTCGTTTCGGCCGGCACTCCACGAGTGGTTGCACTCTCCGAGTTCGTTTCAGTGCCGGCACCCCACGCGTCCATGCACTTCTTGCACCGAGAAAATCGAGCATGTTCCAAAATGCAATCCCGCCATGCCCCGCTCCGGCGGGGGCGGGAGCAGACGACAAGGGGTCGTCTGCTGCGATGTGTCATTCGTACAGCGGAACCGAAAGGAAAGAAGTAGATTTTCCGATAGAAATCGTGTCCCGCAGGCAACGGAATCAAACGCGAGCTTGAATTGTGAGATTCTGCTGTTTCATTAAGGGAGCAATTGACAACCCGTGCTTTATTTGCAAGTTTTAGTCGTTCTGTTGCCGTATAGACGCTGAAATATACCAGTGTGTAAAAAAATGCTCAGAACAAACGCATCAGCGGCCCCCGATATCTTTATCACCATCCGTGTGCGGGTGAAAATTTGAACATTTGTCGGCAAAGATTCCCCAGCAGAAACTTGTGACTCCCCAATAAGCATTCGAGCAAGCTAAACATGGTGACTTTACCCGAGGCTTGGGCAACATCATCATGTTTAACATTTACCTACGTCAGATGTCTTGCCCGTCGTATTTTGTTTGAGGAAGTTCTCGTTCTCGACGCCCTCACCAAGGCTAAAATCTGATCCACTTGTAACTACCATCGAAATCGAAAGTTTCACAAAACGTTTTTGCTGGATATTCAAATAGACCCTTTCAGTGGTTCACGCATAATACCATGCTCAAATGGATCAAGCATCTGCGCTGACAGCACAGTGTTGGACAAAATACTCGATAAAAGTATTTAAGTTAAGTTACTAAATACTTGCTTCATAAAGTATTTAAAATACTACTCAAGTTACTTTCACTGTAAAGTATCTTGAGTAGAGTACAAATACTTAGAAATGTATTTCAGTTACTTTTGAAGATACTTCCGCATTGCTTAATTTGTATCGACGTCATTGACAACGACAATTATGCAGCTCCGCAAATCTGGGTTACCAGAATGGTTTATTAGCACGCAACAACACAAAACGGGGGAAAAAAGTATCGTAGGGCTATTTTATGCAGTCCGACTATAAAGAGCAAAATATTGTCATGAATGATAAATGATGAGGCGGCGAATAAATAAAGAAACTAAACATTTAAGGGGGCGAACTTGTTCCCAAAACAAAATAGAGAAAGGCTAGCGTCGCAGGCGTCGATGTCGGCGAAACAGCAAGATCGACCGCTAGGGCGAGACTGACTCCGGACCGCCACTCGGAGCACCTTTTGTACCCGCGTGGGTTTCTGGAACATTCGGCGTAGAAAGTTCGGCGCGTAGAACATTCGTAACTTGATCAGATGACAAAATTCTCGAACTTACCAGAATGTCAAGTTGAGGGAATAAATAAAAGAGAAGTCGGCTTTCCGGTATCGAACCCGGAGCCTCCGCGCGAGAGCGTCCGCGCGAGAGCCAAGCGCGGCAACCATTCGGCCACGCGCTCTTTTTTTTTTTTTTTTTTCTTTTTTTTTTTTATTGACTTGGCCACGCGCTCGCTGGGCAACGCGCATGGGAATATCACTGATAGATGTTACAAAACATTTCTGGGACAACAAGAAAGAGGTCGCTTTAGCTATTGGGGAGGAGATCAGACAGTGGCGCCCCAAGCGGTTAACTTCAGAACTAGATGGATGGGGACAACAAATACAATGGCTCAGCGCTCGGCTGACTTAACCGAACGCGGCGTAAGCGTTCGGCTGGAGTTCGTGTTCTCCGGTGAGGGGAAAGAGGGGCTCTTTTGTTACCACTCCGGCCTGCATGAACAATGCAGCATGCACAGTGCCAAGCTCAGCACAAAAGCCCAAGTGGGTCAAGTTCGCATCCCCTGACGACTGCTTTCGGGGGAGATCCGGCACCTAACGTCACTTCACTAATTGTTTGTATTTTTTCATTACTGTGACTTGCGCTCTATTAAAAAAGATGACACGAACATGCCCACAAGGCCTGTGGGCATGTGCACAGGCCTTGTGTTGGGTAAACACCGAGGTGTGGGGGTGACAAACGGGTCAGAGCGCTTCGCCAATAGTGACATCGCTGAATATCACATCCTGCGGCGCACCTTAGACGGATCGTTTAACTACAATCCATATTCCCTATACGGGGAGTTCACTATAAACGAACTTGGGACGCGGATATGTGTGAATGAATAACAAAGAGAACTCACATAATAACCAGGGCAGTGGTCGCACCTTCTTCAAGTAGGTTGCGTTCAGAAAAGCACTCAACGTCGGGGAACACTTTGTTGGCATTTTGAGAGTCATCCAGCTCCTAGTTCGTTTCCTGTACTGTTCTCTGCTTATCAATGTTCGCTTACACACAGTGTTCGCGAGAGCAATAAGTGCCGGACTGACAACACAAAGAAAAGAAAAAAAAAAAAAAAACTCGACGTTTTGCCTTAGCAGGATCAAATATACAAAAAGCGAAACAAAAATGTCTACTTTTTTGTGTGTGTCCACTTCTCATTTTCTTCTATTTGTTATTTTCTTGACACTCAAGTCTGCATTGTTCTCGTTGGTCGTTTCCCGGTCTGCTTGCGCCTCAGGGTCAGGGTGGCATCTTTACTTCCGTAAAACCTCACCTTTTGTTTGAGGATTTTTTGGGGGGAAACTTTATAGAAACAAAAGGCGCCTTTGGGAAGGCGAGGGGAGAACCTTCATTGTACGAACTTTGGGCTGAAATATGAGTCACAGTCGGCAAAAAAGCGATATTTTCACGAGCACAGTCATCGTAGCTAATCGGAGCTAGCAACAGGATTCGGTTGCTCGAAAGAATGTTCACGTTTGCTCGTGCCACGCCCACGTCACTTCCTACCGAAAAACTCGGAAAATGGTGGAATTTCAAAAATGTATTTAAGATAAAGAGTACAAGATACTCGGAATTGTAATTAAAATAGAATATTAAATACTCTCCATCAAAGGTATTTGCAAGATACCAAGATACTCCAAAAAGTATTTAAGATACAGTATCTTGAGTAGAGTATTTGAGATAGGCACAAGTTTGTGACAGCATCATCAGTTTTCTCCAGTGTAAACCACAGCTGCTTTGTAGTCAGCTGGTTGCGGAAAGTTACGCCGTCTGTAAATATCTCTACAACAGCCGAGTTCCTTGAAGTCATCGCAAATAAAAATTACAGGTTGCAGCGACCACCGTTTTAGATAAACATCGGTAGCGACTGCACTCTCGCATTCCCACCCATGACGTCGAACAGAAAGGCGCTAGTTTCGGTTTGAGGTCGGTACTCTTTCTACAATATAGATGGCGGCAGCATCACTCTTCTGCACTTCGTGCATTTGGCAAGTTTGAGGCCAGTTCTCCGTGCGACACTCCGCGAGTGCGATGCATTCTGGGAGAGAACTCGAACGGTGCCAGTGCGTGTGAAACGAACTCGCTATAAGTAACGTTTTTTGATCGAGCCAAGGAGATTGCGCCATTCGAGGACTCCAAAGAACCAATCACGGAGCAAGAAGGGGGAACACAATGAGCCATGCATTTCTTATTTTTCTTAATTCAACCCAAAAATGTTTTTTCATTTTTTGCCAGGCGATTCATTATGGTGTCAGAAGACTACCCAATTTTAATAAAGCAAAAAAAAAAAAAAAAAAAAAAAAAAAGAAGCAACTGCTCAAAACCGAAACCTTCGCACGGGAGAAGTGGCGAGGAGAGAGTGAGTGGCGGAAGTCACGTGGCTACACCCGACCGTGCGCTTTTTTCTTTTTTTTTTTTTTTGTTCCACGCGCAGCAGACGAAATGCGTTGCGGGAACGTTCGCCGTGCGATTCCTTTGCAGTTATGTTTGTTCCGCTCGCTGTTCTGTACTTCAAGATTAGTTGTGTTGTACATTGAAGAGTTGGAAATGAATAGTGAATGCCCGTGGTGAATTCCCGTGATCGGCTCCGAAAAGCATACCCCCAAGATGTTGCGTGAAGAACCTCACATGCCCTGCATCTGAAAGTGGCGTTGTGCGGCAGAGTCCGCACAAGTTAAAAAAAAAAAAAAAAAAAAAAAAAAAAAACCGGGATTGGGATTAATGGCTGGCTGCAATTCCGGTAGAACAGTTACGGGCACCTCGGAAAGCGGACGCTACCGGATTCATATGCTCCTTGCATTTTGTGGAAAGTGACTACATTGAGTTCGCAGGTGTCAAAAAGGGATCAGCGACGTATCGTCCACAACAATGTTTTTTTTTTAGTGATAACTGTTAAAGAAGGAATGTAAACATCGCAAAATGTATGACAAAAAAAAAAAAAAGAGTTGCGCCCACAGTAGGGATTGAACCCGTGCCCGCTGCGCGTGAAGCGGACGTCTTTCTACTGAGGTACTGGGAGAACTCTTTCGTCCATAAGCCGGTCGACTCTAGGTCGGAATGTTTGCTGCCGATTTCCCTGCAGCACATGTACGTACTCCCGGCTCGAAGTCGGGCAGCACCACGCATTGGCCACAATCGCACCTGGTAAAGAAATCGTGCGCGTGCATATTCAACTCGAAGTACGCACTTCGTGCTTGACGTTTGCGCGAGCGATGTCTTCAGGCACAAGAAGGGACGACGGCTCGGCGACGTCTTCGTGCAATCGGCTTGCTGGTCGGGCGTGTCGTGCGGGATGAATACCAATTCTTTTGATCGGTTCAAAATTTCTCTTTCGGAGGAAGACAGAATTCGCCGGTACCGCAAACGACAGTTCTGAAGTAGAGGTCCCACGCCCGTCGTCCGCTACCATCGCCGTCCCCGCGAGTCCCACGATACGCGAAACGACGCCTTGTTGAGAATTACACAGAGAACGCACAGAATGCTTCCGGTTCTCTGTGCAACTTTTTTTTTTTTTTTTTTTTTTTCACTCAACCTATTTGCAGCTTTTTAAAGCCACAAAAAATGGGTTTCATATTTTTTTTTCTATATTTTAATATTGAGTGTGTACCTTCAATGACCAACGACTTTGATTAAATTTGGTGGTTGCGTCGAAACCTTAGAAAACGGCTTGTGACCACGGAGAAGAGAGTGAGCGCGACTCAAACCGGCCAGTTCTCGATCGGCGGTTTTCGGGCGGAAAAAAACGAATTTCGAGCCTTCAAATTCTGTTCTGGGTAGTTGGACTCTCATATGTCACGTACAACTAAAAACATTGGCAAGCATAAATGCCCTGTCAGTCTCACTTTAAGCCGTCAGTGACCATGGAGTTGCGACAATTGTCCAGGGGCTGCCAAGAAGCGTCAGCAGTTTTGAGAAACTTGGATCGTGTCGAAAGCTGATAAAGAAAAGGGAAGGCGGTGATATCGTCTAATCTTCGAGGGCCCTTCTGGACGGGAGAACGCTTGCTCTATATTTAGTCTTATTGCTATCTACCGTCCCGGGCCTTGAATGGTGGCTAGACACATGGCAAGTCTTCGTATTGCGAATACAACGTACTGTTTTGCCGAGAGGGAGCGACGCTGCATTGCATCATTTTTTTTTTTTGTTTTTGTAAACGCTTTTTTCCCCTTAAGCCAAAGAATACAACGCGCCTTTTGATTTATGTTATAAAGAAAAGCTTGAAATATAGTACAAAAAGAAATAGACAAAACAACAACAAAAGAAAACAAAGACTTAGGATAAGCAACATTTGGAAGCATGTGTTTTTTATATCGTCATTTAGGTTTTAGAATGCGCAACACTTGACTCCTTGCCGCTTTTCTTTATGTTGCGTCATCCCAGCACCCTTGTTCTTGTACATTATTTTCCTCTTAAAGCTTTGTTTGTTTCTTTTTTTTTCCATAGTGAACGAATTTGTAGAGCACTGAAGACTTCTGAGTTGCACAATTTCGGACAGTGGTAGGGGTCCGCAAAGATGGATGAGGTATTCGCTGTGGCCGTTGTACTGTTCGACAACGTCGATGCGTTGCTCTGCTTAATGGCGTGTAGCCAGGGAAAAAAATATCGTTTGCGCGAGTGCACCGTGAGATGTGTGCGCAGAGCTCGCTGCTCTGTCGCTACCAAGCGCGCGGTACCTTGTGACCCCTTCCGACCGGCTGCGCAGCAGTGCAGCTGGTGGGAGGTCACAAGAGAGTAGCGATCTTGTCTCAGTCGGTCACAGTCGAACGCAAGTGTGGGAACTGAGCTGAATCAAGTCTCTTTCCAAGAAAAATAAACACTACTCTCCGTTACAGTAGCTTTTTTTTTTTTTTTTTTTTTTTTTGCCAATCCGCCGAACCGTATTAATGCACTCAAAAGATCTCGCCGGCATTCCTGAGAGAAAAAAAAAGAAAAAAGAAAAATCCTAGGGCAGATTATTTTGCAACTCTCGTTTCCACGATCACCTTTTTGTGGCAATGCATCCACTCGGCTACGCGAAAGCTTGTTTGTGCATAATATTTGTATTTTCGGCAGGGGTTTCGACTGTCGACAAAATGAGGCGAGCAATGGACGTTTTTCGAGTAACGAGCGCCGTCTGGGGAGTTGTCTGCAAACTATAATCGAAGAGCAGCCCAACATGCATCCTCCCGTCAAAACACATTGGCATCGTGCCGTTGTATCGGTTTTCAGTGCTTTTTATTCGCGACTCCAGCGAACTATAGAGGGAGCACTGCTCAGGCAAAATGGCGGACGAAAGGAGGTCGTTTTCGTCGTTCAGCACGCGGACCACCACAAATTCCTGCACTGCAGCGTAAAATCGGTGTTACATTTGAAAGCAAAGCGATTTTTCGACGGTAGATACCTTCTTCTAGTCAATGCGTAGGATTGACACGGCGGAAGCATAAAAATAATTACTGGAAACGATATTTGTTTCTATGCTGCCTACGAGTACCAAGCAGCGAAAGCAGACGACAGAGTCGAAACGACCTCCTCTCCTGAGCTTCTCAGCGCTGCCGCTACGCGGCGTCGATTTCGCTGGAGTCGCGAATACTCCATACCGATACTAAAAAACAAAGCGTCAAAATAGACTATTACGCGCGAAGGCAATGTTGCCGTCGCCATTTTCGCAGGGCACCGCGTCCCGGTGTCCTGCGAAAATGGCGACAGCGGGAGCGTACGCATGCGGAGAAGCTTACTGGGAAAAGGTCCATTGGTGCGGGAGGGAACGTCCCAAGGCTATAGATATCACGCTCGTTGCTTTCGATGGGCTTGCTCTATTCAGTCTGAGCATTTTCCGGGGTCATCCGGCAGAGCTGGAAGCGCGAGCTCGCACTCGCGTGCTCATTACTCCCCAGATAGTCTTGTGTCATCGTCGCGCGAGACCGACGAAGAAAAGGGTCAAGTTCTGAGCGTCCGGTTCACGACCTTTAGATCGTTTGAATTAGAAGACAGTAGTTCGGGGGGGGGGGGGGGGGGGGGGTTTACGTGCCAAACCAACGACGGGCATCTGGCAGTCGTTCGGGGTTTGTGCAGAATAATAATTGGGGTTGTATGGATATTTATACAGCGAGTCGTTGGTCAGCCATTTTAAAGTTGCGACGAATCACTCATTGTTTGGACATCACGGTGTCAAGCCGTGACGTCAGGGGACGTGACGTCATTGTGTCAACGACGTCACGGCGCTGTGGTGGCGCTTTTGTTGGTACGGCGCATGGGCAGACGCTTCACTTCGATCTGGTTCGTGTGCCCGCACTTGGTGTGGGCAAGCGCTGACTCGGTTGTAACACCAGTTCAATTTTCCCGCTACATTTGGCGTGACCAAATAACGTGTGACGCGACCTGCATTCATGGTGTAGGATCATGCGCCAATGCAGTTTCCCCGCTATATTTCGCGGGAAATGCAGGGACGGATATCTGGGAGCATACATTTATTCTAATTTTTTAGCATCTTATAATCTGTGTCCACATAAGCCAACGAGGCTTATGTGGGCACGAATCGCGTCAGCCAGGTTGCGGTAAAAGAGGGAGGTCGAACGGCAGACGAGAAGGCGAACCGGTCCTCTTTTTGTGTTTTGCTAAAGAAACGAAAAACTACCCGCTGCTTACTTTTTGAGTGGGAGTATGAGGATGCGCCAACACGCGATGAGCAGAAATGAAAGTACGTCGTAAGAAAAAAGGAATTGAAAAAAAAAAAAAAAAACTTTTCATTTAAGAAACAAAAACAACAAATAGAGGAGAGTTTTGGAAAGTGCGTGTGGATCTTTGTCATATTTGGTCGTCCTGTCTCAGTTTTAGCGGCCGTTCCTGGCGCCGATCTGACTATTAAAGCAATCCTTGCCAACGCCCTCACAAGTATTTGCCCTTACCCTTAAATATTTCTCTTTCCTCCTGTTCCGCGGTCGGTTGGCGCGTAGCACGTCACCAAGTTACGCGAACCTGTTCTCCACACTACTGTTCCTCCCCTCGATCGGGAGAGACCCTTCTCTCGTGAAAGCTCTGTCCCCCTTTCCTTTCCCGGCAGACGACGCCATTTTCGAGCTGGTGCGCTTTAATAATTTTTTTTTCTTCTTAAGTACGACCGCATTATTTTTGTTTTTGAGCGTGGGATATCTACTTCCTATAGACCTTTTCCGCTTACTCTCGCCCCCGACTGTCAAGGAGGCATATCCGGTCTGGGCGACGAAAAAATATTAGAAAATTTCAACCTGCAAATAGTAAAAAAATGAAGGGGAGACAAAACGAGAATGGGTGATGGGTACGCTTATATCCTAAGTGCATTCTATTGGCGTGGCGACGGCAAAGCAATGTTTTGGCCCATACTGGAAGTGACGATATTTCAAGATGGTGGCGCCCTTGTGAAAAAGGTCTATACGTCTTTATTCGGTCTAGAAAGTTCCAGTAGTAGCTTCGGAAGAAAAAAATTCATTACAAGCGGGATTAGCAGCGGGTTCCCAGAAAATTATTCACGACGGACGCTTGTAGAGACATGATAAAAAAGGAAAATCAATTACCGGTTTGTCTGTGTCATGAACGCACGTAAAAAGGGGTAAAAAATAACGCGCCATTTTAGGATTTGACGAACTCTCATACCAAATTCAGAAGAATTTTGGATGTGGGGATACTCGTGTTGAAGTAATAACGGACTGCGAACAAGCGACCAGAAAACCTGGTGGGCTCCCCCCCCCCCCCCCCCCCCCCCCCCTTTCCCCCCATTATAGACGATTGCAAACGGCGTCTGGGCGCCGCCATGCGTGAGCGACTTCATCTGCACACAAATGACGCACTTGACACGTTGTAAACTCGAGTGCAAACCAACGCACAACACCATAAAATAGGGTGTTCACAAAATACGTTTGAATGGCTCGAACGTGCTTCCAGCTTCGGAGACAGTCGGAAATCGAAGCCATCTTTTCTTTACTATATTGCTCGTGCTCCGCGCCGGCCGTTGGCCCATGCCGGTAGTGGCGGACGCCGGGCCCGTTGCCCGAGCCCACCCCGAGCGCCCTACCTGCATGCGCAGCTGCGAGCATGCAACTCGTGTGTTCCGGAAAAATTATGCGCCATCTATGAGGAGAAGGCTACAAATAAATCGCGGGTGAATCCCCCTTAAAAGCCTTCAGAATGTACACTCTAAAAAAAAAAAAGGGTGTAAAAGGGTGTATTGTTACACCCTTTAAAAGTCCCATATAATACACCCCAAAACTTCAATTCGACGTACAGCGCCCTATAGTCGAACAGACGGCCCCAAATTTTATGAGGGGCTTGATAGCCGTGTGGTGCAACTTATTAAAATAGCTAATGTACGTGTTGCTGACTACAAAAAAAAAAAAAAAAAATCGGAATTTTCTTGGCCCTACTGTAAAAACTCGGTGTTTTCTTTATGTGGTCTTTGATACGTACTTTAGCAATTTAAAAAAAAAAAGTTATATCGCACCGTTATCAAGCCCCTTGTAAAATTTGGGGCTGTCTGTTCGACTATATGGCGCTTTACGTCGAAATGAAGTTTTGGGGTGTATTATATGGGACAAAAGGGTGTAAGGTGATACCCTTTTTTTTAGAGTGACACTCCTTTAAAGAATCAGCAAACGAGCGCACGCCGATGGGCACGCGGAAAGCCCAGATCGCGAGCTGATTTAAAGGAGTTCGTTCGGAAGGTCTTTAACGTGGCCGTAAAACGAGGCTATAATTCGTGTGAAATTGAACACGGTCATTCATACCCCGAGTGAGCCAATGACTATCTGTAGGCAAATGAGAAAATCGGACCCACGATTCATCAAAATACTTATGACAAAGACATTGATATATTTAATAATGGCGCGAAACTTAATAAAGGCGTCACGTGGTGACGTTACACTAAGCAGTCTTGCCATTTCTGGGGTACTTTTATCCAGTAGAATTTACTCAACAAGTTATGCTAGTTCTTGGTAATGTCATCTGGATGAACAAAGTCGTGAAATCAGCTTAAAAATGGAAAATTTGCGTGTGTATTACATGGCATAAAAAGACACCTCGCAATAGTCCCACAAGAATACATTTGTTGCACAAATTAATTCGTGTAAAAGTGGCTGGTGATTTAGAGCACTTACAAATAAATCAACACTGCTCTGACAGGAGGTTGTTTGTAGTGGCTACAAAACGGACAGAAAAAAAAATCGAAAACAGGCAAACTAAACTCTTTTGTCATGCATTGGAAAAAGCGGCATACATAGACCGATCTCACTAAGCCTTCCACGCATGCGTGACGCCGCAATAACTAGTGCACAGTTAAGCTGAGAATAGAAACCTCCGCCTTTAGCGCGAGCTTTCTGCCCTTGCTAACACAAGTGTGAACGCGCAGGCACGCGCAACCAAAGCACTGCGGAAGCCAGCGAGCTCGCGCTGAAGGCGGAGCTTCTAGTCTAAGGCAGGGACTCAAACCGAAAAATATAACGTTTTGGTTACGGTTACTCCCTATTAGGGAATTGTAGTAGACCGTTTTTCTCCTCCGCTACAGTATCCGTGAAGAAAACTCCGCAACTGCGCATGCGCGCCGCCAGCCTTGTCTGCTTAGTTCAAGGTCTTGTGGCAGATTACGGAGCGCTATCCGGGTGCTTAGCGGCGGGCTGCGGAAACGGTCTACTACAATTCCCCAATATCGGTTTCGTTTCGGTTTTTTACAGTTTTAATTTCTACGGTTTCGGTTACCAGTCACACGTTCCTAGAAACAGTTTTTTTGGTTTGCTCAGTCATTTTTTTTTTAAATGCTAGATATCCGTATTAGAATGAATGGTTTAAAGTAGTCCCAGATATCCAACAACGGGATATACATAATATAAAGGACTCAAAAACAGCTTAGTACTTCTAACTGGTCAAAACTTGCACACGTTTCTAGCTCCAACACTTGTTCACTACATATATTTGCATTATATAGTTTGATACCCGAGCATGCATACATATCCCCGCTACTCGGGGATCATCGCATTCTATATAGTAAAAATAAATATCGCTACTTTGTTGCTTGGCGGCGTTTGTAAACAACCCTCAGAAAGTTCCCACTGGGTGATGGAAGAACCATTCGCACCTTCCCGTCGCTATAGTTTGTTGTAACCTAAGATACACAGAAGAGGCTTCGCCCACAATGAAGGAAGGAGCAGAACTTAGCCCCCTTCTAGTTAAATACCGTTAAGCGGAATAAAGCAGTAAAACTGTGAGCTGGGCTAGTTAGTAAAAGTCAAACATAATGTAAATGCAATAGCACAAAACAAGGAAGGCGGAACGAACAACACAAGAAGATGTAGAAATATGTCCTGTGTTGTTGGTTCCTCTCTCTAGTCTTCAATGTTGTGCGGTGTTACGGTGTTACACCTACGTCATGTTTGATATTTCTAAGCAAACGCATGCGGTTATAGAAGTGCACGTTTCTTTCGGTCCGATTCTGTGACGCAAGAAAAATTGTGCACTTATATAGTAGCGCCATTTTTCTCCAGGGTTGGGAGGCGCGCGCTTCTCCTACAGGTATGTTGCAACAAGGGATGTTGCGAACTTTCGTCGAACCAGGTTTTTACGTCAAAGCTCAAGGTTCGACTGGTTCGACGAACCTTCGAACTTTAAACCAGGTTCTACAAGGTTCGACTTTGTGGACAATGTGGTTAGACTTTTATACAAGCATGCCCAGGTATAGAGAAAATGTTTTTAGGGAATAGGTTGTTTTATTTCGTAAATATCTAGTTACAATCAAGGGAACATATTTCTGATAACTTAAAAGTTGGTAACATAATTTATTCTTGCGATATTACCAAAACAACCAAACAGTTCTGCCCTTACTAGAAGTAGAATGTTTGACTTGTTCATTTGGTCATCACCATCCAATCCAAAACCAACTGAGTCAGCCCTTCGCGCATGCGCATAACAGTCGAACCCTACTCGAAATTTCCAATAAAAGTTCGAAAAAGTCGAACCTGGTCGAACTCGAACCTCAACGAGTTCGCGACATACCTAGTTGCAGCGCACATATGGCATTAAATGGGGACTCCGATAATTTTTTATAGTCTTCAATTTGACTGGAAATTGGCAGTCCGCATCAATAACCCTTTCTCTACTGATAGCCAAAATATTTTATAAAAATTAAAAAAAAAAATTCCTTGAAGTTATTGAATTTTTAAGTTACACCGGCTGCGAGGGTTCCAGGAGGAACCCTCGCGGCCGGTGTTCCCAGTGAGCAAGTTTCATTGCTCACTGGGAACAGTGAAAGATCCTTACTTTTCCCTACCCGCGTACGTCACCGGCGGGCAGGCGGACGAGCGACCCGGGTAGTCGCGAAGTGGCTTTCCGGGCGTCAGCGATCGAGATTATTTTTTCGCAGCTTCAAGGGTGAAAGAGTCTTTGCAGCAGGTAGCAATTTGTGCTCCGCGGTAGATTATAGAAACAGTGCCGGGAAAATATATATATATTTTTTTTACCCTTGTTTTTGTAGGAGAAAAGAAAGAAAAAAAACCGCTCCCCGGCAGCAGTGAAGGCCAGCACGTCAAGGTGCTTCTGCGCGAGCTGTGTGCCGAGAGAACTAGTGGCACGTGAAACATTTACTTCATAGCCGCGTGCTGCGAGTTGGGTATCCTTCTGTACAGCTGGAACCGCTTCAAGAGCGGCAAGCGCAAACGCAAGCGGACTGGGACTACTACGACATCCGTCCAAAGAGGAGCACTAATAATAGTACCGAGAAAAATAGTGCACATTTTAGCACTGTAGTCGACATTTGGCGCAGTCACATTTGTTGCTCACAATTGCTTCAATGTTTATTTATTTATTTATTTATTTTTTCATAAACATTACATTCGTTTTGGACATCGAATCTAGCTGGGTCTACTCTCGGAGTTCCACTCACGCGGCCGGTCTGTTGAAGACGAAGAGTGAAACGTCTAAACAAAGTTCGAGTCTGAGTTTAGACATGACTTTCGACACATTACTATTCGTGCCTGGTATAGAGGTTTATGAAGGAGGTGTTGAGCTCCATTATATACGCTAGAGCCGTTGCCTGGTTTAAATTGTCACATGGTTGGCGTGCAATATTCTCTCGCAGAAGAGGAGGTGAAAACGTACTTATTTTATTCTATTACGGAGAAATGTTATATGGGGCTAAAAAGGTTTTAAAACCATGAAAATAATAATGTCGCATGTAAATTTACAACTGATGGAAACTGTGCAAAATCAATACTTAATTATTTTTTTAAATCTTATATAAAATTATCTTTTTCCCATGTGCACTCGTGGATGAGTTTGAATGCGTTGCATTCTACTCCGACAGTAAAGAGAAAAAAAAAAAAAAAAAAAGAGAGAAATATGGGTACAAATTTTTTTTAGCAACTTTTAGTACTTTACGCACTAGTGTATCTTCAAACAAATATTCTTAATTTCAAGATAAATAGTGTATTTGTGTATTTTATACGCCATTCATTGCACCTTGACGTTCGGCCTGGTGGTGGTGGAGCTCTTTTAATTGTCATTTTAGCACAATGTTCAGGAACCTGCCATCTGGCCTACACGAATGCAGCTCATTCCATTCTATCCACGTCATTGTTTACGACAATCGCACTCCACATGTGTTAGGTAACAACGCAGCACTCGCATGTTCACCCGCTTTGGAAGGCGAGCAAAGTATGTGCCACACTCACGAACGCTAAAAATGGCACCGACCAGAAGCGCTTTTCTGGAAGGCTCTATACATATTTTGCTGAATTACTTAAGTACCAAGGAGCATATTCATGCTGCAAAAGCAGTTACGCGCGCTGGCGTCTGCAACAAAAACTTTTTCTAAAGAAAATCTAAAGCAAATGGCACGTTCCTTCGGGTAACACGAGCATGTATGGCACCTGTACCCACGTTCCGAGCGTTCTCTGTGGTGCTTGGGTAATTTGTCAAAAAAAAAAAAAAAAATGTATTGCGTGATTCTTCGACCTTTCTTCGCCAGCGTAACTGCTTGCTTCTGATCGAAGGAGAATGAATTTGCTAGCGATTTCACGAAACTAGCGAGCCGCGGCTTGAGCGTACCGAGTTGCAAAAATGATTTTTTCAAAATCCCAATTGATTCCGTCTTTTTTTTTTTTTTTTTACTATCTCATACTTAAGCACGTAGGCCAAGGTCATACTTTGCGCAACTAGAGATTATTATGAAATTCAGATGGTACGAACGGCCCCTGTTCTCTCGCTGTTTGACGCGAGAAAGGTGGGCGCGGGCGTACCCGATTGCCGGCCGCGCGCCTCGCTGCCCGTCGGTGACGTCACCTTTGGACGGCGGGGAAAACTGGGGAAAAAACTAGGGAGAACGATGTATTGGTTTTGGCAGCGAACAAAATATAACTTTTTTCATAAACTGTAGTGAATCTAGAGGAACGAGATAGCATTTTGGAATCAGGAAGCCATCCGTATTCAGATGCTGCCTTTGGATTAGGTAGCTCAAAAAATCGGCGGAGCGTAGTACAATACTTCGCGCAGCACGTCCTCTTCCATACTTCCTTCCCCTTTCACTGCCTTGGTCGTATTATCCCTCCTTGCCGTTTATGAGGGGGGGGGGGGGGGGATGATTATCTTTCTTGTAGAAAACCGAGGCCATACGTCAGTGGTGGAGTTTAGAGCTACAAACCGACAAACACTTAAAGGGGGGGGGGGGGGTGCAACTATTTTAAGATTAAACGAATTTGCATCTCGTCATCTTTACGTTGTTTATCGTGTCCCGGAGGATAGAGAAAACATTTTCATTAAAAAATGTCGCGATTCCGTTGCATAATCGCCAAGCAAAAGTCGAGCTTTTTCCCCCACCTGCAGCCGCGAGTGGCAGCCGAAGGAACTACGGCGGTAAGCTTACGTGACCTCGCTGGGCTCTAAGCTGCAGCATAACGCCCGCTAATGTCAGCAGAGAGAGGGAGAGGAAGCGTCCTCCGAGAGAGCACACGGGAACCTACACGGCACCCCGAATTACGTCACTAGGAGTGCGATCAGGTGTGACCCTGAAGACTGGGAGTGAGTTGAGGAGTGCCAGAAATGCCAATATTTATCTTTTTTTTTTTACACAACTACTGGGACACGCAGGCGTAATCGGGTTTCTGTTCTTTACTTCAGAAGTGTCAGAGGGCAACTTCCACAGATTTTTGACCTAAGTCCGGAAATCGTTAAAGGACGAACGACAGAGTGACAGACGAAATGAATTGCAGGTTTTGTTTTCCGCCAGCTCTGCATGATGGTCAATTTACCTCGTTTCTTCATACTGGCTACTGCAGGTCAGGAACATCGGTGGTTCTGAAAGAACCGAGTTGGGATCAACATCTCAGAATTTTAACTTATTAGTTAATGCCCTGAAGGGCACACTTGCTTAATACATGTAGCACGTTTAGGAGTTCGGCAGATTAGTAAATAGAGGCTTTTCATTATAAGGTCGACCGCTGATTCCAACTAAGTATTCTTCATCCTAAATTTAGATTGAACGGAAAGGCATTACAAGATGCACCATTCGCTGTCGATCACTCTCTCAAATGGCCACGACATTTCAAGATCTCTCCTCGAGGTCATTCTTGAGAAAAACTAATATTTTTATTTTTCGGTTAATATCGGTTACCGGTAAATACATTTACGGTAACGGTTGTAACAGATTTCAAATAACGGTTTCGTTCCGGTTACGGTTACTGAAGAAATTTCGTTCCTAAACGGTTTTCGGTTCCACACGGTTTCGGTTCCACACGGTTCCACACGGTAAACGGTTTGAGCCCCTGGTGTCAGGGTGAACGGAGTACAGCTCATGCCGTCTCATGCCCTGCTCGCGCAGATCTTCAGAGCGGGGTTGTCGCTCGTGCAGAAAGACTACAGTTCCCACGATACATGGCGCCTGCGGTGGCATAGACAAACTAGCTGCTTTTATCAGCGTTCTATTTCTCATAAATTATATTCCTGTTTTAAGGCCCCTACGCACAGTTCCGTTGGAGAGCGTTTGACTGCGTTTGACTGCGTTGCGGCTGCGAGAAACCACGACATCCACGCTTATGTCTCGTGCCAAGCTATTCCTTGAATTGGATTCCACGCTTCATACGAGGCACAGATGTGCCGGTCAGTCGCTTTCGTTCCTCGACGCAACGCAGTCAAACGAACTCAAACGCAAATGTGCGTAGGGGCCTTCACGGGCACGTTAAAGACCCTCCGAACCTTTAAAAAATCGACAAATCAGCTCGCGATTTCGGCTCTGCGCGTGCCCATCGGCGTCCGTGCGCTGGTTTGTCGATTCTTTAAAATGAGTTCATTCTGGGCCCGTTTGCTCGGAGCCGGTTAACTTTAACCCCTGTAAAAATTTAACCGGATTTCCCTACGAGGGGGAATTTTAGGTCACGTAACCGGGTAAGGACGGCGGGGAAACACGGCGCGGTGCTCCTGCGAGCGAGCGCCGATCGCTTTCGAAAGGGAGTTTTCGTAGACCGCGTTTCCCCCTCCGCTAAGACCTCAGCAACGAAGAAGCCGCTACTACGCCTGCGCGCCGATGGCCTTGGCTGTAGACAAAAACGATCTACGAAAACTCCCTAATATGTCGTAGTAGCTGCAATATCGGCGCGTTAGTCAGCAATGAATGGTGCAGGAGGCTTTCGCTTTGCCTGACCTCACCTAAATCGCAGAGCATGGGCAATGACCTCGCCGCATTTTTTAGATAGACTTTCGATTTTGGCCACACCTAAGCCTAAATGAACGCGATAATTGTCGGCATGGCAGCGTCTTTGGATTACTATAGTGGATTGCCTTGACTCAATCGGCCGGGTATTGATAGCACGCAGAAGCAGACAGCGTCCCAATAGACCTTTTGCTAAATTTCCCAAGCACCAAGGTACATGCTACGACTGTAGTCACACGCGCTGCACGCGCTGGCGTCTGCAGTAGTAAGTGTTTTTGAAGTAAACGCCTAAAACAAATTTTGCCATGCACGCGCGTTCGCCAGAGCCTTATTATGATTAGTTACTTCGAATCTTTTATACGGGGAAGCCCAGCGCGCGCAGAGCGTAGAATTACACTTTCAGCATTCTTCTCGATGCTTGGGTAATTTAGTAACAGGTCTATTTTCACTGGAGCCGAATTACACGGTTTTCAATTTATGATGGTGTTATGTACAGTTCTATACATGCTGGCCAACCATGCTGCCGGTGTATCGCCCGCCTTTCACTGCTCACTTCTTCCAAATCGTTTCTAGGACTGAACTTCGTCGTCCTCTTTGTAACTTGGAAGAAGATTTTAACGAGGCTTGTCTTCAATTGAGATAGCCATACATTTGGAAATTTTCCAAAGAAAGGTTAATTTAGTTTCGCTTTACCCAATATATGTTCCACGAGCAACAAAAAGTGTTTCTTAAGCTCAAATGTATGCCGCGCTGCGTCGCGAAAAGCCGGTAGCCCGTAACATGAAGGGGCTTTAGTAGCGCGCGTTCTTGGGTCCTCCCTTTTCGGAAACTTTTTTTCACGAAAATCACTTACATTCGCTCCAACCAGTAGGTCACAACAGCTACCACCCCATAATAAAACAAGGAACTATCGCTCATCTAGCCCTCGTCGAACTTGGCTAGGTACTCCTAGGTACCTAGTAGGGAAGGTCGATTAAGTTTTAAGCTTCTAGCAAATGGACCCTGAACGTCTTTCACGTGCCCGTACAGGAGTATTACAGCTTCAGGTCTGATATGCACCATCGATGGACGGATGCTTTTTTTTTTTTTTTTCCCAGTAGCCTGCATTAACCTTAGTCATGGTTTAAATGTCCTCTCCTTTTCCAGCGGCATTCTGAAAATGTATTTGGGTAACGTGGCGTAAAGTTGTCCAAATCCGCCTCTCCCCGAATCGTCCAAACTCGATAGGGTTCAACGTCCCATGTGTTCAGCCGGCCCTGCTGTAGGTTTGTGTTACCGGAGTCATTGAACGGGACTTAATAATTTCATAAAAAATAAAAAAAAAAATAAATAAATAAAGATTACAGCGGAAAGTTTTAGCTCATGTCGCCCGAAAGCATGTCTTTTTTTTTTTTTTCTTCCCCGCTTTCCGTCGAGGGACGCTGCCATTGTGCGAGCGGGCTGTTTTTCGCAACGTGGAGTGTGAACGAACTCGGAAGCCTTCCGTCTCTGTCCACTTTTATCTCTGAATCTGCCTTGGGGCTAAGAAAAAAGCAGCTGGACAGTTGCGGGGGTTTAGATTGTGAAGCTGGACAGGCAGCGTCCTCAGCGGCCCGTGGTGTTCGCAATGTTTGTACTGACAAGACACGAGATAACAACGTTTTGTCGGGGAAGGCACGCTTCTCAATCCCCTGCCTTTGGAGCTGTGTGATGGTTATGCGATTATGTCGTGCGGTTACCTTTTGTCAAGCGGGAGGTAGTTATCCCACAAACATACCTTAATTTCCCTTTTTTTTTTGTTTTTTTTTTCGTCGTGGCGTAGTGTTTTTGATGATTCACCCCTTTTGTTTTGGACTGCTGTGTTGCCGAATCGTGGGAAATTTCCAACCTTGTGTTGAAAGCCTAACGCCAAGGGCTAAAGATAAACTTAATTCGGATGCATGTAAAATATGCATGTTTAAAACCAAACATATCTCTTACTTTATTTGCGTTCGAGTTTAGTTCCCCGTTGTCCCCTGGAGCTATGTTTGTGAGATTTCCCACTGATTCAGCAACACAGGTGTGGAGGCGGACCGCTTTCTGGGCTTTCGATCCGCATATATTGAGTGCCGCAACTGAGTGGTGTTTGTCTCTGTGGTTTAGTGAACCGCAACCTGGTCTCTTTAAATTTATACCGTTATCTTGTTTTGCTCAGACTGCACCAGGTAGATGGCAATACTTGGAAGTTGGAAACGCCTGCGCTCCAGTTTTCGAGTGCGCGTAGTACGTTTACTGACATACTGAAGGGGGAGTTGAGCGAAGTAGGGAACCGAGATTAATCAACGCAAATTACCATGCCGTAAATTACCATCCATTTCAATCAATCAATTTTATTTCCTCTCCATCTGAGAGGGGAAGGCAGGGGAAAAAAAGCAGCATGTCGCTTCTAGACGAAGCCCCCGCCTCCCCTTTACAGTGGAAAGCACTTCTTTATAGCGTCTCTGCGAACTTGACTTGCAGGTTGGAAATCGCACTGTACTGGCGAACTCAGTCAAAGGAAACTGAGTTTGCACTCGACGCGTAGCTTGACTCACTTGATGGATTACCGTGTCTGACAGCCTTTCAACAGTCAGTTGTTGGCTTCTCTGCAGCGTGACGTCCTCCTCTGAGTAGATAAGAGATAGTTCCAGGCACGCCGATTGTCTGCGCTGCTCCGCGGACTTTGAAGTGGCTGTGCAATGATTTTCGGACTTTGCCCAATTAACCGCGGGAATTAATCTGTCACCTATGGAACGAAGGACAGAAAACCGCGCTTTCTTGCGTGCGCTATAGTTCCTCTCAACTCCCACGTCTTCTTTCCAGTGACGTACTCTGGGGGACCAGCATGGTTTCCCGTTTGGTTCTCTCTTCAGATCCCCCAGTCGCTTCCTCCGTGATTGTCGACTTTGCAAGGATTAGCATCACCGAAGGTCGCGGCGAGCGATCGGAACAAGAGGCGGTTCGCCACGGGGCTGACGACGAGTGTAGCAGCAGAGGGGGACAGGTTTTGTTGACTTCCGCGTGTCCCCCTGAAGACGTTTCACGGTAGTTCCCGTAACCGCCACACGCGGCTGCATGTCGGCAAATAATTAGTTTTTTCTTTTACTGTTACTCAGCGGAATAGCAGTGTTTTGGGGCAAGGTAGCGCGTCGTTTACAGTTCTCTGTAACGCTAAATTAGAGTGCAGCTCTTGAGGAGGAGGAGGGGAGGGTACGGAGGGGAGGGGATGCTCCTCTTCCGTATCCTCTCCTCCTCCCCTTCCTCCTCCTGCGTACCCTCCCCTCCTCCCACAGTTTCCCCGCTAAATTTAGCTGAGGAAAATGAAGTCACATGACTTGGTGTTACGTCACCTATGAACAAATTCAGTTCCTCTGCATGATTTGGCGGGAAAATTGACGTAACGTGACCTCAACACCAATTCAGTTCCCCGCTAAATGTTGTGGTCACGTGACGTTGTCACGTGACGTCAATTTTCCCGCTAAATTTAGCGCGGTTACGCCGACCCCGACGGCGACGCCACGAAACACGGAAACGGGCGCTGCACTCTAAAAATACAAACTGCAAATTCTTTTAGCATCAAAATCGTTGCACTACCCTTTTAAGTTGAGTGGATGGTTATTTCCCAGGAGTTTTTGAGTTACCCCGTGGTGAGAGCTTGACAGACAGCACAAGGGCAGATGAGCGGAAAAGTGGAAAGGGGGGGGGGGGGGGGGGGTGTAGCGACCCGTTTTAGAGCTTTTCGAGTGGGACAACTATTTATGCGAGTTCTTTCGTTCCCAGAGTTATCAGGCGTCGGCGGCGGCTGCTGCCGTCTGTTGCTAGCCGCAGTGCTTCGCCGGTTGGGCTTCACTGTGCTCGCTCCTTCAGGGACTCGAGTTGGTTGCAGCCGCTATCGCCTCCCGTCTTATCGTCTGCCAAAGATGCCCTCTTTTCCCCGAATGAGGGGAAAAAAAAAAAAAAAAAGAGAGAATCTTCGAGAGTTCTGTTCACGTAAACACAAAGTCGTCTCCGGCGACGACGAGTCGTCCGTACTCATTAGGCGGGGGCGAAGACTCTCGGGGTGGCAGGAGTCGAACCTTGCCAACTCGACATATCCCTCCCAGAGCTCGATCTCGAGCGTTGCGCGCGTGCGGTTCGGCTGTCTGTGCTCCACCTTGCGAAGATCTGCTTGCACTTGGGCGGGATCTGGGTTACTCCACCCGCCAAACCGACGCATCATTCGGACTGCGCCAACCTCACCGTTGCTTGGTTACACGAAGCTTTCCGATTCCCGTATACGGTATATCTAGGGTTCCGTGTTTTCGAATAAATTTAAACTCGCCGGTAAAATTTTTCGTTCATTCGAATTTATCCGAAAAACTCAGAATTTCAAAGTCACAAGGACAAAATAAAATGCAAAAAAGGTGTTTTACAAATAAACTTCATAGGAGCTCAAGGTCAGTGGTCCTGAGGAGATGCAATTTCAGTTTCCTTTGAAATCTCGTACTGACAAAAGGGGTTCTCGTCAAGGTTCCTTCAGGGCAACTAAGCATAATACAGTAACCTTATTTTTTTTTTTTTTTAATGGGGAACACAGTTAAATGAACTCATCTAATTTCAAGGGATTGGGAATGAAACAACAAAAATAAAGTCCGAAAAATCGCGCTCCGAATTTCACGACGCGCGCTCGTTGCGCGAGTGGCGGAGGACCGATCGACTCTACGGCCGTCATTTCCGCCTTCGCTGTTAAATTTGCAGTCACCAGGATCATCGCAAGAAAAGTCTGCACTTTGTTCACACCTAAGCTATACTTCGTTTCACTTTATTTGCGAGCGAAGCCAAAACTAGAAGCGCGAGACCAGTGCTTTTTGCCTTTCTCCCCAGCTCGCGCGCTCGAGCAAAGCCTGAACGCACGGAGCTTTCGTGCTCGCGCTTGCAGCTTTGCCTTCGCTCGCACATAAGGTGAAACGAAGTATAGTGCAGCCAAAGTCACGAGCGCGAGCTAGCCCACGCTCTTGACTTTGGGTAGCGCGAGTGCTCGTTCTGCGGAAGAACGTACGCTTCAAAGCAGCGACCTCGAGCTCTCGTGCTTAATTTCCTTTTTTTTTTTGTTCTTGTTTTTGGCTGGCGGTGTATGCGAGGACTGATGCAAGCAGAGCGCGCATTTTTTTTCCTTTTTTATTTGTATTTATTTATTATTATTGTATTTGCGTTGCCGACTCGCTTCCTCCTCACGCCAAAATCAAACGTGGACGAACGCGGCTTGCCTTGGCTTGCCGCCGTTCGGAGGAGGCTTTGCTCTCGCCGGCACGCTCGATTCTGTTGTGTGGATGTTTAGTTGCGCGGCCGCGAGCCAATGGCGGGGCGTGCTCGCTCTCGCAGTTCCGGCCTCTCTCGACGCCGTTTCCGATTTGCTCCTAAACGTTGTGCGTCCGTCGACGGCGTAATCTGGACGTGCTATCGGTGCATCGGCCGCGGAATCATCGCCGAAGCCATGATTGCCCCCGGCGTCTCGTCGTCCGTCGTGTTGCTCCGTCGCCTGTCGCACCGGGAGCCTCGCTGCTGACAGCACACCGGGCCGCGACATGATCGCTGCCTTGCTGGTGTTCGTGTCCGTCTATCTGGCCGTCAGGTGAGACCCGCTCCTCTGCCCGGTGCGCCCAGCGGCTTCATTCGTCGTTTGAGCGTGCACCTTTTCGACGAGATTGTTGCTTTTTGCCTCTTTTGGTTTAAGGACTGCGTTGTATTCTCGGGCCGGTGTTGGCGCGCGCGGTTCTCTGGCCTGACCGGGAAGTTGAGTCGTCGTTTGACAGCGTCGCCCGCGTGCTCTCGCTGGATGTTGAAGGCTGGGAGGAGATCGCCGGTCGAAATGACATTCGCTCGCTGCGTACCTTAGTTGGCGTTTCAGTTCGGGCCCGTTGCTAGTACTGGACCCCGGAGGATTATCTTTTCGAGGGCGACTCCATTAGTCCGGACATGGCCTCCCAGATTCCTGGGCCGGCTTGCTACAACAGCGTCTCAGCTGGGCGAAAGAAAGCACTGCAAAGGTTGGCGCGCGCGGGCGCCTTGAGACGCGGTTTGAGTCCCGCTCACCTCGTGCGCTGGCTTTGACAGTGCCTTATTTCCCCCAGTCTCAGCTCCTGGCTTTGAGAAGTGCATTTCTAGCGCGACTGCTCGGTCTGCGGGAGAACGTTTCAAAGCAGCGACCTCGTGCTTTGCTCTCTCCGACTCTTCCAAACGCTCGTTTGCCTAGCAGAAGGAGCGCAGAGCACAGCTTTTCCTAGACTGCCTCAATGTCCTTCTGTTTAGGGTAATGCCATCGTTTGTAGTACCCGATGCCGACAGCACGCGCTCACAGGGAAAATACAAAGAAATCGCAGGAAACAAATAGTCGCCGTAGCACAGTCAGCGCCACGAGCGCGTGCAGGGACACGCTCTTTCACGCGCTTCAGAACAAAAAATAAAAATAGGCGTTCGAAACAAAATGGCCAGATGTCATCACCCCAAGCAAAGCGCACCTGAAGGCACCCTAGCTTTTCCAGACCTCCCAAAGCCCATCAGAGCCAGCAGCAGCATCTCATGCCCTAGTTATACCCCTGTTACACGGGCACACTTAACTGCAGTTAGGCTAAGCCACAGTTAGCGCACAATACTTGCCGACAACATTCTGCGGCTATGCAGTCCAAGCTATGGGCGAACGTGCGCTTGAGCATCTTGAGCACCCATCGAAGCAGTGCACGCGCGCTCTTCACTTCTTCTGAAATAGCTGCCCAAACGTAAAGTGCGGTAACCGAGGTGCCGCGAAACAGCAGTTAAGCTGAGTTAACCGCGGTTAAGTGTGCCCGTGTAACAGGGGTATTACACTGCCGCCCTTAACCGCAGTTAAGTGTGACTGAGACTTAGCGGCGATTAATGGCCGATGGACATCCCAAACCGCAGTTACACGTAAGTATAGTTAGCAGTTTCTGCCAACTATATTCTAGTTACACGGCACCCTTAACCGCAGTTAAGTCTGACCTCCGCTACACTTAACTGCTGTTAAGGGTGCCCGCGTATAATGCCCTTGTTAGAGTTATAGAAGGTATTCACTGGACACCATATTTGAGGGCAATGTTTAGAGCGCATGCTCAGAACGAGCTCACATTACTATGCTGCTAAGACCGACGGTTACTCTTAATGGTGCGGAATGCACGTTGCAGAGGAACTATGGAAGCTCGCCGTCAACACGCGCTCAGCAGTCGCACACAGCTATGGCCGCCAGTGAATACACCCTATACCAGTGTGACTGAGGTGGACTTAACTGCGATTAAGGGTGCCTTACAGGTCGCAGTTACGCCTAAGTATGGTTAGCAGTTACTGCCAGCCACATGGCCTAGTTACACTCTTAACCACTGTGAAGTCTGACCGCTTACACTTGACTGCGGTTAAGGGTGCCCGTATAACTAGGGTACTAAATGTCAACTGCGTGCACGAGTCATGGAGCTCGTATTTTCGTTCGCACTGCGAAGGCTGAGACGCGATTCAAGTGCGCTGGCTCTGGCAGTGTTTCACCCAGCCTTCGCTAGGACGCTGCTTCCAGCAAGCCGCCCCTGATCATTAGTAAACAGTGGGCGAGCTTGCCGCAGAAATTTCCACTCCGACGAAAGGACCGAAGCCGTCAAAGCCCTGCCGATTGCAAGCCATGGCGAGACGGCGTCCGATGAACACTTGAGGGAAACGCGACAAATGACAGAACGGAAACGATGGGCACAAAGATGTCAAAAAAGAAGCGATGTAGTTTGAACTTTGGACTCGTACGCGAAGGACGAGACCAGAGATAAACTCCTATTCAGTAACGCGATGTGCGAGAAGATAGTGAGCATGACGGTTTCGCTTGCTCAGTCTCGCAGAGAAAATGCTATTTTTGGGTCAGAAACTTTATTTAAACTCGCTATTGAATCGCCTCTATTTTTTTTTATCAAAATGATTGGACGCGTAGTTCGTCTGAAAACAATCAGGTGTGCGTGTTCTCTTCTACATCGTTCCCGATATCAAAAGAACGACACTCAAATTTCAACCTACCGCTTCCTTGAGAAAAAAAAAAAAAAAAAAAAAAAGTGTTGTGGTGAGAAGCAACGAGTATAATTCACTCTGATCAGAAATAATATTCAGTATGGTTATAAATAATAGTCAACATGATAAATGCGCGTGTCATCAGAAAGTGAATTAAAGGGGCGATGCAACAATTTTTGTACTTTGCGCAAATACCGCTTAGAACGGATCCCTGACGTTAATGACTTATGAAACACGCGTTCGTTTTTCACCCCACGCATTAGAAGTACCAGAAACAAATTAAAGGAAAACGAGCAGCGTTCACCCACTCAACTCGCAGCCAGAACAAGCGGCCACGTGATCTGGAGCCGATTATATGCCGCCAATGTTGATCATAGCCACGCGCTGGTGTTGGCAAAGCACAGGACACGCGCTGAGTTCCAGACGTTGTTATGGCTCGGCTATTGTCGTCGTTGCAGCGATTGGACACGGGCCACTACCCGAATGCTTCTCGAGCTAGTAATTATCACGAGCCCAAATCGAGTGCTCACGCAATGCTCGGGTCCAATCTATGAACCGCATTCAAATATCGTCATTGGGGTGTACTGCGATCCCCACGTTACGTCATCAAATTTTGCAAAAGAGAGATTGAATGAAAATGATCGCTTTTGTCCTTAAAATTACACCCCAACAAAGGAGTTTCTTGGCCAGTGGCGTTGCGTGCGAGTATCTTTGAGTCCCACTAGTGCCAGCAAGCTCGTGTAAAGTGAAAAAACATTCCAATTGAATATCGTTGCACCGCTCCTTTAAGAAGTACCGCGAGGGACCGTGCTGGTCCCGCTACTTTTTTCTTTCGTACGTCAATGGCTTGCCGACTAGATCTAGTCAACCATTCGTTTGTATACTGATGCTTGTGTGGTACATAGAAAAAATATCCAGTATGCATGATTGTATTCAACTTTACAATGACTTGATTAGTATAGAAAATTAGTGTAGAAAGTGACAGATGTGGTAAATATCTCCAAAACAAATTCCTAAATATTAAGAATAAGCGAAATAAAGTCGCATTTACCTACTCTCTCTGTTTGATGTGCCCACTGAACATGTACACACATGCAAATATATTGGGGTTCATTTCACGTCAACCATCTTTTGGGAGGCACATATTAAACGCATAACCGCAAAGGCAAACCCATCTCTCGGCTTCGTAAGAAGAACGCTGCACATGGCCAATTGGGAAACACAACTCTTAGCTTATACCGCCCTGTCCTCCCTCAGCTAGAATATGCATCTGTAATGTGGAACCCTCATCAGTATTTTCCAATAGAAAAACTATAATCCGTCCAAAACAGAGCCACTCGCTTCATTCTAAACAATTACGCAGAAGTATCGCAAGACTGAAGAACGAACTTGGTATATTGCTCTTACGGAGAGAAGACAACTATCCAGACTTGCCTCTACTACTATACTAGGGGAACACATTCTACGGCGCTCATTTAGATTAGACAGCGCACCTAGAACGCTAAATCTTCCCCTGACGGTCTGGAAACACCGCGTGCAATTTAAAATGCTCCGAAATCCCCTCCCAACCCCGCGTTACTGCCAGGCAGTGTTCCTCCGCAATGTGCAAATAGTCCGCTATCGAGGCGCACGTCGCGCTGATGTCCGTGGGAATCGGTGCGTACTGTACATCCGCAAGAAGAACAAGACATAGTGGACACATCCACAAAAAACAAAAAAAAGAACACACACACTTAGGCTGGCTCACACAGCCCCGATTCCTTACGTTACGTTACGTAAGCTTACGTACAAGCCACCGGGATATCTGTGCTTCATATCAACCGTGGCTACCAATTTGAGGGGGTATACGTGGCACGCGACATTCGAGACACGAATGTCGGTGACTTAGACGTAACGTATGAAAACGATGCTGCGTGAAAAGATGAACCGAGCTCAACTCCTTACGTTGTTACGACGAGCCTTGTGTCCTTGGTCGCCACGGTAACTCACCGTCCTTGCTCGTCGTCACCGAAACATTTGTGTTTAGAATGTCGCGTGCCAGGCTATCTCCTTGAATAGACCTATTGCTAAATTACCCAAGCATCAAGGGGAATGCTGGGATTGGTGTTCCACTTGCATTGGAAGTAAATAACCAAAACAAAGCGTTGACGAACGCGCGTGCAAGATGCAATTTGTTTTAGGCATTTGCTTTGGAAAAGTTGCTACTGCTGAGGCCTGCACGTGTAGCGCGTGGAACACCAATCCCTGCATTCTCCTTGATGCTTGGGTAATTTAGCAATAGGTGTATTGGTAGCCGCACTTAATACGAAGCACAGATTTCCCGGTGACTCGGACATAAGCTTTCGTAACGTAACACAACCTAAGAAAACGGATCTGTGTGAACCAGCCTTTATCCGAGCAGGCCCAGCAATCGAGTGCTACCCCCTCGCGCACTCTGGGACTGTGCCAACGTCTTTCTCTTACACATGCCAGGACACGTAACTCATCAATAGACTTGTTCCAAAACTCGAAGCGCCTCATCGCCGCGTGATGCCGCGTTATGCATTGTGGGAATCACTAGGAAGCAAAATCCATACGCACTCCGTTCCTGGCTTACAGGTTCCCAGAATGCAACGCGCGCGGTGGTGGATTTATGAAATATATTTAATGAGATGAAATCAACTCTGACCATTTTAATTGTAGAGATTGTGTGTATAAAAGCACGCTTCCTTGAATTTATTCGCCGGATAAATTATTTTGGGCTGTTTAACGATTAAAAAACAAGCGCGTTTACCGGGCAACAAAAAAATTGACCGCATCTCCACGTGGTGAATGATGTTGCTTGGGGCGAAGCTCTGGTGGAGCTTGTCTGCGTAGACGCCGAGCCGCAGCATGCCGAGCCTTTTAATTCATGTCAGTAGGAGAATGTGTGGTTTTCTTCTTTTTCTTTTTCTAAGCAGACAGATGGGATGGCATCTCAGAACCCCCTACTCTTTTTTTTTCTTCTTTTTCTTTTTTCATAATTTTTTTTCATCTTTTTTTTCCAATTTTTTTTTTTTTGCCCTACACGAGCACGTGAGCATGTGCTCACGTGCTCGTGAGCACGTGATCTCACGAGCAGGAGCACGAGCACCCGTCGCCGGCCTATGGCGGACAACGGACGGCGGACGGACATGGCCAGCCCCTAAGGAGCTTCGCCCCTAAAACGCCCGATCGAGTCTTCCACAACGTTAGGTGGCGCTCGACACCTGCCCCAATTAGAGTTCCTAAATAGGCTCCCTACGGGAGCCAGAGTTGCGCGTTCATGCATGGCATGTGGATTCAGCTCCTCACGTGACTGAATTCGGCGAATAGCAGCGCCGCGCGTTCGAGGCGCGCGGCGCGCACAAAAGCAGGGGAACGTACGCCGGGGCGCGTTCAACGTCTACTTTGCTGCACGACACTTGATACGGCTCCTCACGTGATCGGATCTCGGCGAATAGCGGCGAGGGCGGCACGCGGCACATGGAATCAAACGCGCAACTCTGGCTCCCATAGGGAGCCTATACAGGAACTCTAGCCCCAATTAGAGTAACTGCATAGCTCAGCCAGAGTATCGCATTTCTTTTCCTTTCGCTGCCAACTCCGTATTCGCGAAGAACCGGTCACGTGCACCGAGCTGGATTCGACCTTAAAGGGGCTATGCAACAATTTTTTTACTATGCGCAAATACCGCTTAGAACGGATCCCTGACGTTAATGACCTATGAAACACGCGTTCGTTTTTCACCCCACGCAATAGAAGTCCCAGAAAAAAATTAAAAGAAAAACGAGCAGCGTTCACGCCCTCAACTCCCAGCCAGAACAAGCGGCCACGTGATCTGGAGCCGATTATATGCCGCCAATGTTGATCATAGCCACGCGCTGGGGTTGGAAAAGCACAGGACACGCGCTGAGTTCCAGACATTGTTATGGCTCGGCTATTGTCGTCGTTGCAGCGATTGGACACGGGCCACTACCCGAATGCTTCTCGAGCTATCAATTATCACGAGCCCAAATCGAGTGCCCACACAATGCTCGGGTCCAATCTATGAACCGCATTCAAATATCGTCATATGGGTGTACTGCGATCCCCACGTTACGTCATCGAATTTTGCAAAGGAGAGATTGAATGAAAATGATCGCTTTTGTCCTTGAAATTACACCGCAACAAAAGCTTCTTGGCCAGTGGCATTGCACGCGAGTATCCTTGAGTCCCACTAGTGCCAGTAAGCTCGTGTAAAGTGAAAAACATTCCAATTGAATATCGTTGCACAGCTCCTTTAATGCGAAAAAACGACCTTGCAGGCACCGAGTTTCGGGCGGATCATGTTTCTCGCTTTGCGTTTGCGAAACATACATCATACACTAAAATAGAACGAACTAGAAGGTTGCTTGACCATTCAACATTATGTGTAGCCACTGGATGCAGTATAATCGCGTTGTTTTATAACGCAGCCGATGTTTTAAAACACGTTTTCAAAGTCTGAGAAGAAGACGTCACGGAGGACGATCGCGTAGCTCGCGTCTGCGGCGCTCGCGGAGTGATACGCGAGTGGCACATCCGGGCACTTCGGACCAGACGACAACGCGTAGCTAAGCCTAGCGAAAATCCAACATGGCCGCCCTTGGAGCACCCTTGCGATACTCAGCTCCGCAAGCGGAGCATATACAGTTACTCTACTCGATTATGGGCCTTACTCCGAATTCAAAGCGGAAAAACCCGGGGCTTTGTCGCACCCACCCGCTTGACCTAGGCCAAACCTGTCTGCGCCCAGGCCATTACATTGTCGCCGAGTGAGATGTATTCCCCCTAGTCAAATGTTTGTTTGCCTCACTGCGCACTTTGTATTACCATTCCCCATCAAAGAGATATTTGTATTGTCCGGCTGGATTCCCCGTATCCTCACGCACTGATAGGTCTCAAAAACTTCAATTGGTCCCGCGAAGAACAAGCCTCTTTAAATGTTCACCTCTGCAATTATCATTTCTGAACGAAATTCCCTTCCTCATAACATTGTCACTATCCCTTACAAAAAAATGAACTGAGTTTCAATTGAAAGTATAAAGGGCTCACTCAATAGACCGCATTCAGTCTCAATTGAAATTCAATTGACTTTTTCTAATGAGTCCCTATTGAACCGTCCAAGGGTATTGGCCACTGAGGCTTAATTGAATTTTTAGCAATTGCATTTCAATTGAATTTTGGCAATAGTGTTTTAATAGAACTGTTGCTATTGAGTTTCAATAAAAATATTGCGATTGAGTTTCAATTGAATTTTTGCAACGTGTTTCAATAGAATTTATTGCAACTGCGTTTAAAAAAAATTGCAACTGGTTAAGAAGTTTTTTGTATACTTTCTTAAAGCATGCAACATGAAGGAAACAAAGCACATAGAGGAAACGAACACAAACATCATAACTAAGCACTCACAACCCACTAATCATACTCCCCTTGACTGCCCCACCGCCTTATATACCCTACATAAGAAAGGTATTCATTTGGCCGGTGACCACCTCAGCATTTATTAAGGTTCCCAGTTTGCTATTTCCTCCTTGGAAGTCTCATAAATGATAAACAATGTTTCGAAGTCATTGGACTCTATCCCTTAATTGAAAAACATTGGTACAGGCAATAATCGTTCGGTGCAGTAATCCACAAACGACCAAAAAACAACAAACTCAATTGCATTCCTAATGAGTAAATTCAATAGAATTGCTATTGAGTTTCTTATGACCAAGCTCAATTGCATTCCTAATGAGTAAATTCAATAGGATCGATATTGAGTTTCTTATGACCAAACTCAATTGCATTCCTAAGAGTAAATTCAAAAGAATACAAATTGCATTTCTAATGAGCAAACCCAATTTCATTTTAATGAGAAATTTCAAAAGAATATATCTTGAGATCTTAATGACCAAACTCAATTGCATTCCTAATGAGTAAATTCAATAGAATCGATATTGAGTTTCTTATTACCAAACTCAATTGCATTCCTAATGAATAAATGCAATAGGATCGATATTGAGTTTCTTATGACCAAACTCAATTGCATTCCTAATGAGTAAATTCTATAGAATCGGTATTGAGTTTCTTATGACCAAACTCAATTGCCTTCCTAATGAGTAAATTCAATTGTATCGATGTTGAGTTGTTATGACCAAACTCAATTGCATTCCTAATGAGTAAATTCAATAGAATCGATGTTGACTTTCTTATGATAAAACTCTATTGCATCCCTAATAAGTAAATTCATTAGAATTGATATTGAGTTTCTAATGATCAAACTCAATTGCATTCCTAGTGAGTAAAGTCAATAGAATCGATATTGAGTTTCTTATGATCAGCCTCAATTGCATTCCTAATGAGTAAGTGCAATAGAATCAAAATTGAGTTTCTAATGATCAAACTCATTAGACATTGAGTTTAGATTGAGTTTCAATTGACTCTATAGGAACACAATAGAAAGTCAATTGAAACTAATTGATCATTTTTGTAAGGGTATTCAGGAATTGCACTGTCAGCTTTCTTAAAGGGGCGATGCAACAATTTTTCTACTTTCAGTAAATACCGCTTAGAGTTATTCCCTGACATTCGTAACCGTATACGAAACACGCGTTATTTTTTTTTTTTCTCCACGCAAATACAGTATCAGAAGAAAAATCGAGAAAAACAAGCAGCGTTCACCCCCTCAACTCGCAGCCAGAACAAGCGGCCGCGTGATCTTTTTCATAGACGCGGGCTGGGGTTGGCAAAGCACGGAACGTGCTGAGTTTCATTGTTTTAAGGTCAGTGCTGGGTAAAGTACATCTAAAATGTACTTGGAAGTAAAAAGTAAATGAGAGGTTTTGTACTTAAAGTAAAGTAGTAAGGGTAGTTAGTACACCGGGCGCATATACAGTACTTGGAGTAGAATACTATACAGTGTACTTTCGAAGCAAAGTACAAGTACTTTTAATAAATCTTTCATTATGCCCTTTCATTCCCCGATCGTGTTTTTAACTGGCGTACATTGCCCCAGGGGTAATTGGGGGTGCATCAGTTATTTTTTTTTTTAAATGGCGGCGAATATTGGATAAAGTGAACTGGCCATAGATTAGTTATTTTCGGAAATGGCGCCAAATTCAGAAATCCCCCGACTTCTGAATTTGGCGCCGCTTGCACGTCAGCCGTGAGCCCCGTAGCTTCCGCAAGCAATCCTCTCATGGAGAAGTTAGGGTGTCCTCTCCTAATATATTAACCTCCTCGCTTGCATTGACCGAGCAAGAAATAGGGAGAATTCAAAATGCTGCTGAAATCCGCCCCCCTCCCCCTCAAACGTCATCGTCGTTTGCTCGCGTTTCTGGTGAGAGGAAAATATCTAATGTCCCTTTCAATATTTCTTCAGAGTTGAAGCACCATTCTGTAATACAAACGTAACAAGACCAAATTCTGGAATGTACTTTGAAGTCGTAAATCGTACTTTCCTTGGAAAGTACCAGAAAAATACTTGTACACACTCGGAGAGTACACCTCATGTAAAGTAAAAGTTATCTAAACCTACCTGAAGTGGTACTTTAAATACAATATACTTAAAGTACTTCCCTACTCAAGGTTCGACAATTCCCGTCATCGCAGTTATTGGACACGAGTAGACTTGTGCGGGACTGATTACAAGTAATCAAATTACTTGTAATCGATTACTTTTTGGAGTAATTTTGTAATCGTCTGATTACCTTTATTGGGTAGTAATCACGATAGTAATTCGATTACCGTGTTTTCCGAACTAGAGTCCGCGGACTGTATATACATGTTTAAAAGTTTTATGCTGTGCGGATTACCTACGAGTCCGGACAGGAAGTTTTTTTTTCAAGATCGTTATTACGACGAAACGTGACGAATGTTGTGAATTAACGAGTATGTTAATAATGATTTATGTACGGTACAAGCTTCTTTGTGAGCTAAGAAACCTGACATGTGTCAAGGTGTGCTGTGTATGAGAAGATTTTCGTGTCGACTTCGCACGGCGTGCGGACTATGCGCCGGGTGCGGGCTATTTAAACGCAAACTTTTATTTTCGACCCCAAATTTGCCCCTGTGTACTATGCACCGGGTGCGGACTATAGTCCAGAAAATACGGTACTTTTGGAAGTATTCTATTTTGGCGTGGTGTTTTTCAAATGGCCTACTCTTAAATGAGTCAAAGACGAAAGCTATGTCCTTTTCTAGGAAGCGTGAAATTCTGAGTTTTCCCAATGTATTAGATTCCACCAATATTACTCGCGTTGAGGTCATCCGTGATCTAGGCGTTTTTATGGATCCTGCAATTAATTTCAATCATCACGTGACTACAATTACGAATGCCTCCTTTAGAGTGCTGGGAGCCATTACACGAGTGACGAGTGACACGCGGTTTTTCTAAACCACTTTGTATTTTACGTTTGTTTTCTTCACTGGTGCGTAGTCGTGTTGAATATGGCTCACTTGTCTGGAACTGTATTGGAGTGACAAATTCAGGTGTAATTGAGTGTTCAACGTAGATTCGTTCGTGTTTTCTTTGATCGTTATTTTCAACCGAATTATTTCTATAGTTATGAGAGGATTTGTGAACTCGTGAAGTTAGACTCGTTGCACAACAGCTGTTGTGCAACGAGTCTAACTTTTCTAAAGTCTAACTAAGGAGAACAATTCGTGAACTGACATATTTGTATAAGATTGTAAATGGTATAATTGATTCCCCAGAGCTACTCAGTCACATCTACTTGCACGTTCCTCGTAAGTCTTGTAGACTTTATACTTTGTTTTATCCTACCGATTTTTACCATGCTGCACCCATGACACTCCTACAACTGACTTATAATCATTTAGAACAGATTTGTGGGAATGCTAGTCTTGATATTTTTGATGAAGAGCGTAAATTTCGAAAGTGTGTTGAGGCTATTGTTTTTTCCTAACGTTTCGCTTTTATCCTGTTTAACATTTTACTACTAATTGACTCAC